>VZDJ01000782.1:32735012-32778477 GCA_008694505.1 Cyanoderma ruficeps
CTTTCCTTTCCTTTTCTTTCCTTTCCTTTCCTTTCCTTTCCTTTCCTTTCCTTTCCTTTCCTTTCCTTTCCTTTCCTTTCCTTTCCTTTCCTTTCCTTAGCAAGACTTTTTCTACAACATAGTATTGTGCAACAGCAGAGCTCATTCCTGGGTGTGCCATCTGCTTTTCTCTGGTTGAAGTTATTATTTTTCTTCAATTACAGCCTTACACAGCGAGCACTTGAGAGATGGCAGGACTTCTTGTTCAGTAATGTCTGTGGTTTGCATCAAATTGAATCCAGTATTTAAAAACAAAATATTCATCCAGTTGGATTCAGCAGCAACTCTTACTCCTAAATCTTGTTTGATAATACTTTCTGTCTCCTAGAGATTTATATTACTTTTCAGTTTTTGTTAAATTAAAAATGTAACAGGGAAAGAATTAAATCTAAAAAGTCCCCTGTTTACCTATGTGACGGTATCATCATAGAGTCATGGTGTCTTCACTGAGAGGGAACTTTATTGTTTCTTGTTTGTTTTGGTACTATTTTCATGTACATGTTTGGCCACTATTCCCGTTAATAATTTGAACTAATGTCAGAGGCATAATGTTACTTTTAAATATCACATATAGTTACTTTATGTTATCTTGATTGTGAAAGATGACATCACACATTGGAAGCCTTGATCTGTTAAAGGGCAGCAGTTACTGATGGAATGAGTATGTGATGTTTGGACTGTATTTGGGGTTATCCATATATGTAATGTATGGAATGGAAGTTAGGTCATTGAATTTGACAAATACTGAACGCCAAGTATTTAAAGAAGGCTTAATCTTCAGTTGTGCTATGCTTGTACAAGCAGTGCATGTATTCAGCTTTCCTGAAAAATTCAGTTGTGTTTGGAGAAGTATGGGAATATATTCAAAGTGTCATCAGATAATATCCCTTGTGAAAGCTGAGAAATTAATCTCTACAATCAACAATAAGATGGCAACTCAGCATCAAGTATTGCCTGAGATTAAAAATAACTTATTTCCCCAAAAGAAAAGTATTATGAGATGTTCTAATAAATATTCCCTTTATACTCACAAAGGTTGCCAACAGTAATCCTCATAGCTGGTGCAAAGAATATCTGGAAAAATCCTTTGCTTTAATGCTGTACTGTTCCATAGAAGAAAGGTGCTATGTACTTCATATACAAACAAAATTTGGACAGAATTGCACATCTAGAGATCCAGTGGGACATACTGCTCATATCCCCCAAATACCTGAAAAAGAAAGAAAAAAGAAAAGCTTTCTCGAAGCAGTAAAGGGTATGTTCTCTGCTTTCTCTGCATGTCCTTTCTTTCAGTAACATGCTTCTATGTCACTAATAGATACTGAAAAGTTTATTTCTCTTCATAATTGTATTTTATATAATTATAATTATAATTGTCAGCAGAACCCTAAATCTGTCTCATATAGCAATTAAAATTATTTTCTTCATTGAGTAGTTTACATGCAAATTCAGTAAAATTTCTTAAACATTTTTCCATCTTCTTATGTAGTACCTGCCTGTAGAGAATGGAACGTTATTATGAAGCAGGTACAATCAGCCAAAGAATATAAACAGGTCTGACAGAATGAAAATTCATAGGTATCTAATGATACCAACAAAATCGTATTTATCAAAGACTCCAAGAATTTCATTTCCATGGTAATGCAAATTTGGAACTATGGAAACAGTAACTTGGAACAGAAGCTTGGATCCTAACTTACTGTGTGCTCTCCCAAGCTGCTCACATCAACTTTAGTAGTTAGCTGCACATACCTTTTTGTTTCAGATTGTAAATTTACAGATGGGATTAATAAAAATTAGGATGTGAGAAATAATTAATAGTATATTCATGAAATACATCTGCATGAAGGCTATGAAGAGGAATTCTGTCTTCCTTCTGTCATTCAAGTAAAAGTGAAATTGTTTCCTTCCAGAATAGATAAATAATCAAAGATTATTTAACTTGAATTAAAATACTAAAAGAGACTTTTTATACACAAAAATTGGTAGACATAAGTAATTGCTCACACAGTACCAAAATCTTGAGCTGAAGGCTATAATTTAAGTGTTTCATTTGCAATCTGTTTGATGAATCTGCTTTAAGTTTAGGTCAAAATACATTTAAAACATTCTTATAGAGCTACCAACTAGGCTCAGTGCTACAGCCTTCTAGTTGTGGAGTTGGGGTCTTAGGTACTAGAAATTAACTGGAGTAGTTTTTTTAGCTATAAAAAAATTGAAATGCAAAAAAACTTTACACAGTTTTTACTATAGTTTAAATTATCTGAAACAAACTGTTTTGGTAATTACTTGTTATTTGTCTCTGGAGCTCTTTCCTTGAGATTTTGTATCCCTTAAATGTGATCATTATTTACTAAGGACATTTTTTTCAGAATGATAAATTGGACTGGGAATATATATTTGTTTTTAAAAGCTTTTCATTTACAGTACCTCTATTGTATACATGACAGCAATAGCTGCTTCCGTTGGCCATGAAAGGAGAAAATAATTTGGTAAGGTGGCTGGCTTTTGTCATCTTCCTGACTATAGTTTTAATTATGTTCACTTGGGTGACTAACATAGAGCTGGTGAAACTGTTAGAAGCTGCCTCAGAATTGTTGCTGAGATTTACTGGACATATAAAGTACATCCTGACATGCTAAGAACAGCAGAAGACACAGAAATTGTCAAGGAGAAAATAACCTGATTATATCTGTAACAGCTGAAGTAAGATGCTTCAGTAATGATGTTAATGTAGGGTCAAATCCAGCTGAAACAGGATTTATGGTCAGTATGTGTAATCTAGGACAGGAATGATGTCACTAGACTGTAAGTCCTGGCCACGGATGTCTCCAGCTCAGGGTCATGTCAGCTGAAATGGGCTGTGCACGATCTGGGGTTGTGGGGAGGGGATGTCAGGTCTGCATGGCCTGATTTGAGGGTACTCCCATGTGGCTGACTGCATACGGGAGCTACAGCAGGAGAGGAACGTCTCCATCACCAGGGTAATTCCAAATTCTAAGTCCTCCTCTTCAATTTTCTATGGTACTGTTTATTTTCTGAGTTTATTTTAATTTTCAAACTCTATCATCAAGGCTTTGGGGTTTTTTTTACTTTGTCTTAGAAGGGGAACAAGCAAGGATGGAACTAGGAAATATTACCATGTTCTACCTTTATAGTATTACTTGAAGCTATTCAGCAGAAAGCTGGCGATACTGTTGATTTAAATATTTTGTGGTTGCAACAGCTTGGTCTGAGTAAAGAAAGACTGGGAATCTGAGAGGAGTTAAATTTCTTGCCTCAGACCACACACTTTTTTTTCTTTTTTTCTGTCTTAGATAGGAAGGTAGAGACCTTCACAGTAGTTGACCTTAACAAAAATTTGCTGTGATGGGAGTACAACAGCAACTACTGTATTTTTAAAAACCACAAGAATTAGGAAGATTTCTTCCACAAATATGTATATATTTGTCTATCTTGAAGGGGCAAATCTACAGTAAACCAAACTTTTGGAGATTTAAAATAAAATAACATTGTAAACCTTCAGCAATTAGGAATGTTACAGATGTTCTTCAGTGGGACAATCTAGTGATTATGTTCAGAAATGTTAAAAGCTACAATTTTTTTAAGGTGATATCTGTGAATAGTTCTCATGGCTTCATTAGAGTGTGGCCACTGTTACAGGAACTGTCTGTCTTGCCTCAGAAGACATCAAACATGTCACTGTAGATTTCACTGATGTGGTTATTACATAACATCTATGATTGATATTTGGGATAGTGAACATTATAATTATAATGTAAGATGATTGCATGAGGTAACTGCCTTGTCAACTGCTAGTGGTTAGGAGCAGACATGTCTCTGCAATATATTTACAATTTTTACTCTTTTTTCCTTCATTGCTGAGTTTCTTGGAGGAGCAACAGGACTCAGTATTTCAAGGATGAGTTTCATATGAAGCTAAGGTGCATCTTCCATTATAATCTGTTTTTTTCTATTTTTTTCCCCTTTCTCAGGAGGATACAGATCATAATTATTATACATCAAGGACATATGGCCCGTATGATTCTACCAGCCGGGATTTGTGGGTCAATATAGACCAAATGGAGAAGGACAAAGTAAAAATTCATGGGATCCTTTCCAATACCCATCGTCAAGCAGCAGTAAGTTATTTTATCTCTTTTTTTTGACTAACATAGATCTTTTTCCCCAGTGACCCCTACAGCAGTGTTACTAAGTACCATGACTATTGTTCACAGAGCTATATCTTTGAATTCTAGTTAAGCTGTGGAAGTCTTTACACTATTTTTATCAAATGATTTTTTGAACCTTCTGTAACAGTCCTTCAGAGATGCCTTCACAAATATATTTAAAATTTTCCTCTGTTCCTAAGAATCACAAACTCTCAAATGGTAAACCACTTGTGTTGCTGAAATCAGAGGGAATTTTACTGTTGAGTTTAATAGTAAAAGAGCTGGGTTCAGGATGAAGTTGATGAAGTTTTAAGTCTCTCATGGAATGTATGTGGTATGTTTGCGCTTCTATTTTATATGAGGTGTCACGCTTATATTTCCTTTTGGGACAACTCATAAAGCTCATGAGAATGTCATATCATAACAGAAACTATGTGATCACAATTTTAGATTATCAGCAAATAAATAAATTGGACCATGAATAAGAATGATATTTAACTTATTGTAGTCATGCTGCTGGTAAAGTGGGCATGAAAATAATGGGCTTACATGCTTAGAAATGGAATCAAATACTGTATGATTTAGAGATTGTATTCTCTGTTCTCACCTGTGGCTAGAAGCTGCATACATAGAAGAGCCAATATTAGCATAAATTAAATAGAGAAAATTACAGGTCAGAACTGCGGTTGAAGAGACTCTTGTTTCATCCATTCAGCAACTTAGCTCCAAAAAAAGTCTTTGGATTTTGCCAGTTTAAAACAAAAGCTAGTGAATGCCTTAGTTAAAGGTTGTACAGTTTTTAAAGATGCAGGTATGTTTAACAGTTTTAAAGCTGAGAGAAAACCCAGGTTTAATTCATCTTTTCCTTTGTAAATCTGTTTTCTCCCTGGCACTTTTCTCCCTGGCACGAGACAGATGACTTCTCAGAGGAATGCAAGAAGCAGAAGAAAGAAATACTGTGGTATTTAAGTTAGAATATAGGAAGCAGAGTGAGGTGATAAATCCAGCACATGTAACTGACAGAGAGTCCAATTCAAAAAATATATGCTTCATAGTTAAAAGACTGGAGGCAGGCAGGGATAATGCAAATGCAGAGGGTTCAGACAGTTATATATCTTTGGGGTAGACTTAATAAAACAGTGTATCAGCTATTTTCTTAAGACAATTTGATTCTAATGATTAAAAAAGAACTTCAGGGTACCTAAAACTGAGGAACTCTGTTATCTGTCTTGTCTACTTCGTGTGGGATCCTGGTGCTCTGTGTTGAGGGAAAGAATGGAAATGTGCCAAAAGAAAAAGTAATGAATTTAAAATTTTAACCCATGTTTAATGATTAGTAAAGATGACACCTTTCCACGTCTTTGTTGTAAGCACTTTTTTTTCCAATTGGATATCTGAGATTATGCAGCAAAATGTCCATCCCAAGGGGGTAATTTTGTTGAAGTTCTTAAACTAGAGGCCAGAACAAGGCAGTACTTTTGTTCTGGTGTGGGATCAGTGTAGAGGACCATTCACCATGGGAAGTGGAACCTTGGGGGCTTCAACCGTTTCTCCCCAAAGCAAGTGGTTTAAGACCTTTCTTCTGAATGTCAAGCGCCCTCTGCCTTTGTGCCAGCTCCATCAGAGAAGGCTCTGGTCCCTGTTTAGCACACTGATATCCATCTCTTTTCATGCTTACCCAAATATCTTGGACTATGAACTTGAGTGTCTGCAGGCATGTCTACTAAATAGAGTTTTAAAGACCCCTTTTCCAGATCTATGTCCCCCCAAAGGATCAGACTCATCCTGTAAGGTTTTATTCCTTTTTGATGCATCTATAATTGATTTTTTGTATGTGTGTGTCCAAGAAAACAACATCCATGTGTACTACACAACAAAGATGTTTAACAGAGAGATGTGATCTTTATAACTGTACAACTGCAGACTCATATATTTTGAGATCATACATACCTCAGCAGCAATCTCTTACCTTCTCTCCCATAAACTGTGGCATTACTCTTTTTAAAAGGCCATTTTGCACATCCTGCTGTGCCTCAATGATTTACATAATATTTTCTAAACATTACTCTCCAATTTGACAATAGAACCAGGAGATAAATTATTACATGCTAAATATTAAGGAATTAATTTATGATGTCAGGGATTCTTTGAATACTAACAATTTTACGCTCAATTTGTGTGCTTTACTTCATTTGGAAGTAAATAATCCTGAGAGTTCCCAGAAGCTGTCAGTTATTTTTGCTTCTGCAAGAAAAGTCATAAAGACTGGAGAGTATCCTGGAGAGGATCCATGAGATGGTTTGACTTTATAAACTGCATAATAATTGTTTGTGGAAAGTAGCAAGCATGTAGTAATGGAACAACTAAAATGTCTAACACTACAGGATTTATAGCACTAGTTAGTAAGGGTGTTTTTTCAATATATTCCCTCCATCTTAACCACATAATAAAATTTTAGAAGTGGCTTTGATATTTAGTGTCCTTAGATTAGATATCCAAGAGGGGATTACTCAAACACTGAACTAGAATACAGGATACATCATACTTGGGAACTCAACTCCCTTTTCTTCCATTCTATCATTTATGCATAGAGAAAATGTTTTTATTTCAGTGAATTAAAAATTCTGACATTCTTTCTTAAAAACAAGGTATGCTTTCTTGCATCAAAATAAAGGCAAAATTTTAGTGACTGTTAAAATGTTTTATTTCAAAATAATACTTAAATCATGTTGGTTCTTACAGTGTTATGCTAAAATATCAGCTATGTCAAACATTTTTACATTGTCAGAATTTAAGGTATCACATTTTGACTTAAGTCAATGGGAGATCTGTGTCTGGCTTGAGTGGGAATGGGATCAAGTTTTGTTGCAAACATCTTTATACTAATGTTTATATTATAGTAACTTAGAATACAGAAAAGGGGACAGTTTTCATTTGAAGTACTTTAATGGTTACTCTGATTCAGAAATTTAAAGTGACTAAGTAAAATGGAGGATGGCGTACAAAGGAAAGAGGGAAAGTTTGGTCAGAAAATTGGTAGTTTTAACAGAGTTTTCAAATTATGTTTGATAGAGCAATTTAATTGGAGCACATTCATAGATGTAGCATACACTTCAGCAGTGAAAGCCATAGAACCCGGTAAAACAACATTTGTGTGAGTTAATTTGTGTGTTGTCTTTTGCATATGCCATTTTTTGATTAGAAATATTCAGTTGTACATCCATATTTATGTATATACAGAAAAGGTCATTAGAACCTACTCAGCTCAATTAACACATTGCATGGATTTTGCATTCTAATTAAAAACAAACAAAAAATGTGCTAATAAATCCAGTCGTAATTCTGTCTTGCACTTAAATGGAAAGCAAATCTAATTTAAAGTTGCTGTAAGTTTTCAACTGCTAATTTCATGCTAAATAATTCTTTAAACATTTCTGGTTGATGTAAATATAATTCTTCCTGAGAGAAGAAGCTGAAAATAATAAACACAGGACAGAAATAATGGTAGGGAAAATAAAAACAAAAGAGTACTTTTCATCTTCCTTCCTCCTCTCCTTTTTTTAAAATGTGTGGACTGTTGCCTTTTCTTAAGTGGAGTCATCAAAAGTTACGATTGAGGGACAGTCACCAACAACTCATCTTCACACTTACTGTAGGAAATCCTCCAAAAGAACGAATAATGGACTGCATGTTCATATTCAGTATTTTGACCATTTTGGAAGAGATGTGTTTTTCATGGGATATTATATATAAACAGTGAAAAGACCTTGCTGAAATTTCAGCACTGCCTTCTGCCATGACCACTAATTTATTCAGAGTTTAACCAGGTAGCACACAAGGTGATAATTATGAGTGGCCACAATAATTGAGCTTTGGGAAAAGAATAAAAAAGATAAAGCCATAGGCAGAGAGGCAAAATTTTTGAATTTGAATTTGAGTTTGAATTTGAATGTTGCTTTATGGTGAGCTTAGTTGAGGAGTAGAGTCCATTCCCCAAATTACAATTCTCTGCTATGAATTCAGCTGATAGAGGATAATCATCTGTAGGTAGATGGAGGAAAAAGGCTCTTTTAAAATTTTTATTTGTTTATTTTATTTTGCAATAAGTAGCTTAAGTAGAGTTTGTTATTGCTTCTGTTGAATATTTCATTATACATTGTTCCATCTCCTAGGTGACAGTATAGAGAGTTTTAGGAAATGGTGTCATATGGGTTCAATGAGGAATTGCCTTCCAGTGACTAGCCTTCATCAGACAGACACCCAGGCAGCAGCAGGATGGCAGGGACAGCACTTGAATCTGAAGACTGCTGCAGCAGAGCAGCAGAAAGCCGTCAGCCAAAGTAGCTGGCATCCTGTAAAACATAGGTTTTGCTAAGGCTTTAGATATTGATGGGTCCTTTTAAGAAAAAGGTTAAAGCGACAGTTTTTTAAGGAGAAACTCTACAAATCTTTTATTAATTTTATTCTTGTGATTGAGTTACAATGTCTATCCATGTATTTTCTCTTCTGTAGTTTTCTGTTATAAAGATCCACTGCTTTAAGTGTTTAAGTGCTCCTCAGAATTCTGCCAGTTAGCTACTGGCAATTCCAGATTAAGAATAACAAGGCTGCAGTGAAAAATAAAAAGCAATGAAAGAGATATTTGAAGTAGATGACTGTTCATCTTTTTTTCTCTTAATGTTCTGCTCAATATTGATATTATTTTCTGCTGTTATTCCTTCCAGAGAGTGAATCTGTCCTTTGATTTTCCATTTTACGGACATTTTCTACGTGAAATTACTGTGGCAACTGGCGGTAAGTGGCTTTCTAACCATTTACTTTGAGTAAGATGAGAAGAGTTTCTTGCAGCTATTTAAAATACTTCTTTTTTTTCCCTGCTTGCCTATGTCAAGAGATAAACTGCAGCTTTTATTTAGGAAATTTTCCTGTCCACAAAAAGAAAATCACAAAATATCAATATGATGAAAAACCTCCAGCAGTTTAAGTTGAACTGTTATAAACTCATCTCATTGTAAGACTTTACAGCACTAATCCTTTTCTGTTTAGATATTTCCCCCAGAACTCAGGTGTATGTGTGTTGCACTGGAGGTGAGGAGGGAGACAGGGTTTGCCTGCACAAGGGGAGGGGATTTCCTGCCCAAAGATGAGAAGTGCTGCTAAAAGTACAGCAGGTGTCACCTGTCAGGCAAGCCCATCACAGTGCATTGTCATGGTGTAGTACAGCCTCTGAAAATGCACCATGGCCTTCCTGTCCTCTTTCCATGAGAGAAGTGGGCTGAGAAGGGAGGTAGGGCCAGCTCAAGCTCCCAGTCTGGCAGCTCTGGGCACCACTGATGGCTCATGGTTGGGGTTCTCCCTCCCACTGGTCCTGGCTGCTGCTTGCACAGATCTCCTGCACTGGGAACAGCTCCTCCTGTTCCCTTCCCACTCCACCTGCTTGAAAGACAGTTTGATTCTAATGAGACAAGGAAAAGGAGATGACGTGGAAGACAACAGGAGAAAAATAAGGAGAAGGAGCAATAATGAAACATGAAAACAGGGACGCAAGAGGCAGCACCATGGAGAGCACACCCAGAAGATCCTCTGGTCCTTGAATGTATCCAGCAAGTTAATGGATCCTGGCTGGTGGTGCCCAGCCTAGAGATGTGACAGGACAAGCAGGCAGAAATAGGAGCCACCATCATCAGGAACAATTCTACCCTGTCCCTGATCAAAGTTTCTCCTTCTCTTCCTATGGGGGTCCAGACAGACACAATCAGAGGATATCCATGTCCCAATGGAGTCCTGAATGGGGAGGTTATGACTAAAAGATTAGGGTAGAATTGCAGTCAGTGTCTCAACAAGAGTGGCAACTGGATCTTCATTTTGCTACCAAAGCAGAATACAAGTGATGGACAAAAGTGAATAAAGACTGATATTAAAGGTTGATTTGAAGTAGAATGATAAAAAAGGATGCAGAATTATGAAGTGACTTCAGTACCAGTTTTTTCTTGATCAGCAATGACATTTTGATGCTGATTTGGATCAGATGAGCCAAGAACCATTGATTTTGAGATTTGTCTGATTTCCATTCTGCTTCGCTGTTAGTTTCATTCTGGTGCTTGCTCATCAATGCCTAGTTAGTGTATTCCTTATTAGAGGAGTTCATTTGACAGGCTGCCAAAATCAAGCATGCAATCTGTGAACAAGGATGGGACGGATCCTGCAAAGCTAAAACAGCAAAGAGGGGGCAGGGTTCATCCTCTAAATGTCCCATTACTCTTACTGCTGTGCTTGGTTCCTTAAAATTTTACAAAGTTCACTCTCTTCAAGTAATTCTTTTTGTGTGATCATTCTGCTCAGCCTTCCCATTTAATGGAAGTCCTGAATTTTTACTGTTTTTACCACTTTCACTAATATGCTGCTCTGACCAGTTTCTCCATCAGATCGAGAAGTTTTGGAAGGAAAGTTAATCTCATGAGGTGAACTGTGTAGTAGAAATTTGTGAGGTACCTTTTTTTTTTCCTTTTGATACAGAGTAACTGGGGAATTTAAGTGGTTTTGTCTTTTGTTTTCTTTTTTTTTTTAAATGTCAGAGTATAAAAATGACTGCAACTCTGCAGGATTCTTTTCTCTTGCTCTTAATGCAACACTGGCTTTTCTTTTTGCTACATTCTAACTAAATAAAATATTGTTGCTGTAAATTGATCTATAGATTATTGTCAAGCTAAAAAGGACTTTAAAATCAGTCCTTTTAATGTACACCATTGACATTAGGACAGAGATATTTCTGTCTTTCATTGACATTTCCATGATTTTTCCACCTCAAAATTAAGCATGAAAAAGATCTAGCTGATAATAGATTTTAAAATGCTCAGTATCTGTAAGTCATTCTGTCAGCCCAGGATAAGATGTAACCTTTACTACAACTATAAGCCTCCTAAACTCATCTAGCAAGAAAAGGTTTATTTCTCTACTAACTCTCTAAAAATGTTTTGATTCAGATATATTTGCAAATTTTGTTGCTAGGCTAAGCATCACACTTCACAACCAATGATTTATGATAACAAAAGATGAATACGGATTCCATATCTGTGCTTCATATACTCTTTGGTCGGCTACTTCTTAGTAACCAAGATTTTACAATGGCATTACTATTACTAGAGACCTGGAATACCTCCAGAGGTTATTCTGACGTCAAAAGAATGACAAAGTTAATGTGTACAGAACTCCCACATGACAGATGTCCACTTCCTGAAGAGCAGGATATTATTAATTATGCCAATGACAAGACTACAAACTGGTTTTTATATCCAAATCATAAATTAAATAACGTTCTTAAAAAGGAAGTCGAGGACAATAGCGCATTAAATCCCTGTCACAATAAAAACATCTACCCCAATGATTTCTGCCATTCTTGATGGAGTGTGCACTGTGGCACAATAGGGTTTCTAAATTACTTAGGATGATTTTGGGATCACTGTGATTTAAAACTCAACTTTTTTTCTCTTTAGCTAATATTTATTTCCTCTTCCAAATAGTTTTGATGAGATGATTTAACTAAGAAAAGGAAGAATGGGGAGTGAAAATCAATAGTTTGAGGGTTTTATTCACTGTTGTCTTAGTTTGTATTTGAAAAGTCTATATATTATTATAGGAATTATATATTAGAGTTGAAATAATTATTAACAAAATTAGTAATTGGTTCTTTGCTGTACAGACATTTCTCTATATATAGTTCTCAAACAAGAATTTTGATTTTTGTGAAGCTTTCTCAAGTTTGTGGCCTACAGGCCTAAAATGTGATTATTTTTGTAAAAACATGCTTGTGAAATAGCAAGTCATGTTGTGCATGCCAGGAGCTGAGTCTACAAAGTCTGCTTGTTGCCTGTCACTGACACCCCTCATGGAGCTCAGTGGAGCTGGGAAAACCCTCACTTGTGCCACATGTCTCCATGCAGTACCATAACCCTTCTCATGGGTGTCCTTGAAGTTGTGTGGCCCTGTGGCCACATGGTGCTAAATTCATTGCTGGTTCTAGTAATTTTCCATGTTCATGGTAGTAAGTCCCTCTTGTTTATTTGCTGTGGGGTGCTTTTTTTTGTTTTATTGTTTGTTTTGTTTATCAGTCTCTAATTAGTATAATTTTATATGAGATACTGTAAGTTATTTAGGCTTTATTCTTTTATGGCATTTTTCATTGACATTAAATTTCTCTGTGGTATTGCAGGGAGCAGAAAAGGCATTTCTGTGCAAGCACTGCCCAGCATTAATGAAATATACCAATAACAGTAGAAATTGACCAGGTGGTTACATTTTTAGATTTATAATGCTGAATATTGAGACATTTTGCCAGCTAGTATGAAGAAGGCTCCAGAAATGTCCACCTACCCTGTGTAATAGAAAATTGCTGAAGTTGAAGCAAGCAGTTGAATTTTTATTGTATTAAATTCTGGTGAGATAATATTTGGTGAATCATCTTTCACTGGAGGAATATTCCAGATGGAGGAATTGTTTGAAATAATTCTTAAGGTGAGGATGCTGCCTGAGCATTTCTACCACTGTCCATCGAAGGAATACCAAAGGAATAAAAAGCAGTAAATTGCAGTGTAATCGAATTAAAGTTGATAATTTTCCTAAACGGAAATCAAGAACTCTTTTTATGATTATTACTTCCTAACTCCAGATCTCATTCTTAAAAATACTTGTATTTATGGAAGAAAGAGACTCCAAAGAGATTTGTACATCCAAGATTCACACAGCTTTTCATCAGAACTACAACTGTCCTACACTGTATTGACAAGATAAGAACACAAGCATTGGAAATACTGAGCTAATTTTTTTACTGAAACCTGATGTTATTGGATCTTGCATTGAGGAGCAACTGTGAGGTGCCTGAGCATGGTTCCTAAACCCTGACTAGTCAGGATAACTGATTCAATGTAATCTTTCATTCTCGTGAGGAATCACACTTATTTCAGTGTCTAATTCTTTTTAAGTGTGCATATGGCTTGTGGAAAAGTAGCAGACGCAAAATATCTCTTGTTAGCAAGCTAGTTGGTTAGCTGCTTAAAAGCTGAAGTTTGATACAAAGATAACACTTGAAATTTCCTTTTGGACATTGAATGTGTATATTTCGTTATGGAATTCTGTTCAATTTCACTGTTTTCAATGTAGCAGGAGGGATAGAAAAGTACCAAAGTGTGAAGAATTCCAATTCAACTTCCATCACATTTTGCAGTACTTTCAAGGAAAAGGGATCAATGACAGAGAGAGAGAGAGTATGCTGTGGGGAAGGAATTAAGCCTGATGTTGCACTGTCTCAGCACTATCTTTCTGTGTTGGCACACAGAGCAATTCCTCTGAGCAGGAGGGAAATTTGTCCTAGCTGGTGGTGCTGTGGAAAGAGAAAGGATCATGGGCCCAGGGCCTGAGCTTGTTAAGAGTGAGGATGTTTGTGAATTTGCAGCCTTAAGGAACTATCTGCTAATGAATCATTTTACCTGCATCTCATGCATTTTTTTCTTAGACTTCCAAACCAGTGGATAGAAAAAGTGAAATTTACCTGACTCTTCCAATTGTCAGTGAGTGGAGCATTTTATTGGAGTCTGTCAGAAATTTCAGCAAGCTTTTTCTGGCCGTTCCTGCTGCTCTGAACCTTCCAGCACAGGAGCCAGCAGGAGATGTGTTCATCACTTAATGAAGAGTTCTTTGACAACCCAAATTGCCCTATGGGCATCATCTGTTAAATGGCAAAGGTGATACAAAGCAGAGTGAAACACAGTGTTTCCAGCCAAAATTTGTGCCTCAGATTATCTTTTGTCTGTTCCAGGGGATTACACTTGTCATCACCAGTGGGCAGCTCACTCTGAAGGGACTGTGGAGGTCTGGCTGTTGACTAGCTCACACAACTGCCTTCATTTACCTTGTCTTTTTCTGATGTGTTATATTGCCATGCAGTTGTAACAAAATTTTTTCTCCCTGTGAAGCTTCCTTTGTCTGTAATTCCTGTGTCAAATGTCCTGGAAATACCTCTCCTGTCTTTGTAAGGGGCTAACCGCTCCCTGGAAACTCTGCTGTGCCTACCTTTACTTGGTGAACCGTTACAACCCTTTCCATTTCCGCACTTACGCTTTATCTCTACAAACTGGATCAGAAGCACTTAGGGTGAAGAGAATGATAAGCTTCAGGGGAAAAAAATAATAAAAGCATTCCATATACCTTGACATTACTCTGACCATCATATATCAAGGCATTTGCCAACTTTGTGATGATTATGGGCAGTAGTGGTAACGGCTTAAAATGACCCTATTTGTGATTTTGTAAGACTCTGTTTCATAGAATAACAGATAACTATCCAAAGTATTAGTCCACATGTAATGCCAAATAAGCATTAAACAAAATTAAATAACTTTGCAGAAAAGAATAATAAATTTAATGGCATGATGCTAAGGCAAAGAGCCCCCAGGGTAGCTGAAAACCACTCCACTGAACACTGGGAAGTTGTTAGGTATAGCCTATGTCTAAAATGGATCCATAACGTTTTATGGCATAATTTTTTTTAAGCATTTATCTTATGCTTAGCCTTTACAGTAGCATTCAAAGTCTCAATAATATTATGCTATTACCTCGTAGTAAAGCTTTTTAATGCTTGACAAATCTTTATTTTCTCCAGCTACTACAAAATACTGTTTCTTTGGTTTGGCGCATGCTTATGAGTTTTTAAAAAAAAAGCTTCAATACGTTTCTGCCTATAGCTTCTAATTAAAAGACGAAATTCCTGATGAAGAGTGGGAAACATTTTTTAATGCTGTATAGCAGCAGTTGATAAACTTATGTGCAAGTGTGGAATTCCTATACCAAATGAAATGTGGTCAGTTCGTAAATCTTGTAAGAATTGTAAAATAGTACTTGGATATATCTGTTTCATAAAGCCAAAATTAAGATCATGATAATATTTGGTTACAAAATTTTTCAAAAAATTGAGTCTTTCCAAGCATAGAGTATTTAGAGACCATTCATGGGAATTGCGTAAAAAATTCAGCTCAGAGTTAATATTAATTATTAAGCATAAAGACTGCTATAAGTTACATTATTTCTAATAAGTGGTGGGTTTGAATTCTGTTCAAATATTGTTGAAACTTTTCCTTTTGGAAAAAGTTTATTTCTAACTTTAACAAAAGTTAGTTTTTCCTGATTTTCTTAGTGTTTGGGTTTGGTTTTTTTTAATGTGTTGAATTCCTACTACTATCAATATTATTCCCAAGGGGCAGTAAGATCTTTTTAGTCACTTGGTCCCATGGGCATCCTAATGAAGGCCCTTTTCCTTGAACTTTTAAGGGAAACCTATTCTACATCTCAAATCAGGCAGCAGTAAATGCAGTTTTAAAATTTTAGATGTGAAATCCTGTATATTGTGTGATGCTATTGCTACCTAGTACCCCATAGCACCAGGTACCATTGATGGTTACTCATAAAACCCAGGGAAACTGAGGGCTTCATTCTCCTTAGCATGTTATCCTTCATATCTGTAAAGGTCATACATTTGTGCTCTTGTTCCTAGAATACTTACAAAATTCATATTGTTCCTCATATTTCTGCTGAAATCTAGGCACCAGCATTGACTGATCACTTGGCTTCCTTAAGAAATGACTGTTAAGACAAATGTTCATAGAAATTATATCCTGATCCTATTGCCATTAAAATGAGCTGTAAAGCTCCTTAGATTGTCACAGGGTGCTTCCCTAATTGTCTGCACCTCATGTCGGGGCAGGTCTCCATTTCTGGAAGCAGCACAGTGATACAAAAGCACTGAGTAGGTGAGTTCCTTGTTCTCGTTAGCCACACAGGTATAGGGTGGGGCTTTCCTCCAGCGAGCGGTGGGGTGATTAAAAGAGGGCTCTGGGGAGCATGGCACATCTATGGGATTGTAGCACATCTGTGAGGTTGTGGCATGGCAGTTTGTGCAGCCGTTCGCACAGGCAGGGTTGCAGGGTTCCTCCTGCTAGTGGGATTTTTAGTTTGTTTTGTTTTTGTTGGTTGGTTGGTTTGGGTTTTTTCTGTTAGTAATGATTTTTACACAGTCTAAAACTGCAGTTAGTAAAAGTGTATGTAGCCAAATAGAACCCTCCAAAAAGAATGCGTCTGTCTAGACCCCTTCCTGTGCAGAGTGTTTGAGCTATCAGTGGTACCAGGAACATTGCAGAAGAAGCCTGTCTGCAGTGTGAACTGGTGAATGATCTCCTTTCGCTGGTGGCCAAGCTTAGGAAGGAAGTTGAAAGACTAAGGAGTATTAGGGAAAGTGAAAGGGAAATAGATCGGTGGAGTTCCACCCTTCCATCCTTGAGGGAGGCCCACCAGTTAGTCACTCCCATTCATCCACTGGGTGCCCTCCTACTGCCCACCAGTCCTACTGCCTCTCACTGTCAGGAAGTAGGAGGGCACCTGGTGCATGAAGGAGAGTGGAAAGGGGTCCCTACTGGGGGAGGTAATAAAAATTCTTCTTGACCCCTATCACCTACCCAGGTGGCACTTCAGAATAGGTATGAGGCTCTGGATCTAGAGGGTCAGCCAGATGACATAGAAGAAAATCATCTGCCCAGAAAGCCTCCCAATTGCACTTCACCTGTCAGATGGACCACCACCTCTAACACTAAAAAGAAAAGAAAGGTAATCGTAGTGGGTGGCTCCCTTCTGAAGGGCAATAAGGCAATAAGGTTGGTGAGGGGCTTGGAACACAAGCCCTGTGAGGAGTGACTGAGGGAGCTGGGGTTGTTTAGCCTGGAGAAAAGGAGACTCAGAGGTGACCTTACCACCCTCTACAACTCCCTGAAAGGTGGTTGTAGTCAGGTGGGGTTGGTCTCTTTCTCCAGGCAGCAACTGACAGAATTAGAGGACACAGTCTTAAGTTGTGCCAAGGGAAATATAGGTTGGATATTAGGAAAAAGATTTTACAGAACAGGTGATAAAATACTGGAATTGTTTGCCCAGGGAGGGGGTGGAGTTATCATCCCTGGATGTGTTTATAAAAAAAAAGATTGGATGTGGCACTCAGTGCCCTGGTTTAGTTGTGGTGTTAGGGCATGGATTGGACTCGATCATATGAAGGTCTCTTCCAACCTTGTGATTCTGTGCTCTGTTAAAACATGGTCTGCAATGGCAGGAAGCAGCAACACTCAGCATTGCTCCTCTCTGAAGTCATGGAGTATGTTTACAAGTTGTAGCAGAGCAGCACTCAAAGGGAAAAGCGTCACAGTCTGTTTAGTTGGGTTTTTTCCACTCTGCATGGGGTAGCATTAGGTGTAAAAGAAGAGTGTAGTATGGGCAAGGTTTTTGCCTGTGTAGATAGAGTATCTTTAATTCTGTCAGGAAAAGAAATTGGAAATAATATGTTTGAAAGTACTCATCAGCTACAATATCAATTCAACTGAGTGATGTTTTTAAAGCTATAGGTAAAGAGTCCTATCCAGTTAATAATCTTCTGTTCTATCAGTGAAGGGGCCTTACTCCATTTTAATAGTGTGCATTTGATTACCTTAACCCCAACTCCAAGAGCTCATGGGATGATGTGTATCATGGTGTTTAAGCTAGTGCAATGTTAGTACAACAGTTAGATATTTATTCTGTATTACCTTTGTTACTTAATCGGTGTTGCATTAGCTCTAGTATCTTTAACATGATGTATCAATATGTGGTATAGTGCCATCCAGAAAGTTAATTAATAAAAAAAAACAAATTGTAATAAAAATAGAAATCTAAAGTCTTGAAACGATGTCCTAATTTGCACTTGAAATATTTTGGAAAACCAGATTTCTTGCCGCTGTATTTTGCTTCAGACTTACCTATTTTTTGGGCCACTCGCTGTAGGTCCGAAGCAATTATAGCAAGTGACGATACATTTGACTTCCAGCTGCATTTGTAGGTGTGGAATTTCTGGTTGTTGTGCTATAAGCAGCTTGTTGTTATCAAAAAGAAAAGTTTGGAAGCTTACACAGGATTAATTAAAATCAATGAAGGACTTAAAAGTGAACACTGAAAATACTCCTGGAGAAATATAATTAACAAAGTAAATTGGATCCTGAAATGGCCTCAGATCAGCCCACAGAGACCCAGTGTGAGCCCTCACTGATGAGGAAGCCAGAAATATTTTGTGAGAGCTAAAAGAAGGCAGCGACAGAATACCATCCTGCTGGAATCATCCTACAGATGGCACAGGTTCACATTAAGAGGCTATGTAGTTACTTAGTTTTACGTGTCACCAGCATCATTATTTAAAAAGTAAATATATTTTCTCTTTCTTCTTGCAATTGAGTTTCTGCATTGTTGTATCCCAAGCCACAAACCACCCCTAATTTCCATTTTCTGTCTGTATCTCTAACTGTTGAATAGTATGAAATACTATTCCTAATAATACTATACTATTTCATGTATTCAGGAATACACAAATCTATGTAAGGCTTTTTTTATATTCATTACTTCAGATAAAGTGTTCTAATTTCACTACTTGGGACCTGTCAAGTAAAATTCGCCACATGGAATTTCTTTTGCATCTCTGACAGTACAGAGATTACAGATTTTCTTAATATCTTTACTGCAATGGTCATATGATGCCTGTCCATGTCCATCCATCCCTGACTCCTGGAGAGTCTTAAGAAAAGCAAACGCTGCTTTTCTTGAAATGTCTTTTGCATGACCAACAGTTGCAAAATAGAATGCATGCAAGTGTTGTCTGAGCCACATTAGGAAAAATCAGTTGCCCGTTGCCAGCCTCTTCATTATATCATCATTCCTTCCTTGGCAACCACCTTCTCAAGCCAGTCTTTGGTAAATTCATTACCCTTGCAAATTGTTCAATTCGTATCTGTCTGTTTTCTGAAACCAAAGCCAGTGAAATAGATTCCCATGGATCTTTGTCAGTTTTCAATTGAGACTTTAATTTTTTCACTTGCTTCTCACTCCTCCTTACAGTCTTGGCCTTGGCTGTACTCACGCCCTTCCCCCTTTCCTTCTGTCAATGTTGTCACTGGGCTGTGACATCCCCAGTCTTTGAGCTTTTTCATGCATGTGCCTGTTGCTGAGGAGATGGTTCCAGGTGTGAGCAGTGGAAAGCCGCATGTAGGGCTAAATTTCTTCTAAAATCATAGGAAAGAATTCACCAGAGGTTTATGGAGGTTTTCTTTGCCATGGCTTAAAGTGATAGTTTTGTCATAAAGCATAAATTTAATGACAAGACATGTCAGGAAAATCTGTAAAAATAAAAAAAAAAAAAAAGAGGTTTGTTTTCAAATGTTTTAGTTCACTTTACTTTTAAGAGCTTCATCATGCTCCAATACATTACAGTGACTATTTTAGATGGGACTTTTATTTTAGAACTACTACTGCTACGCCATAATATTGTAACAATTTCACATGTTATATGTGTCATTTTGTCAGTGATGCTACATCAGCCTGGAAAAGCAGCATGGTGACATGTCTTTCTAGTGTGTTTCCAGGAAAGGATAAGGTAGCCAGAATCACTAGCATGGGATTCCTACCGTGCCCCACTCACCAGTGCTGGTCTCAAGTCTTAGGTAGGGGATAAATAGACATCTCCGTAAAGGGCCATCCATGAAAATGCTGCTCCTCCTTCAAGTGTTTGTGGGTTCAACACTGCCTTGTCTTGCCAGAAACAACATTGGTATAACTCTTCAGTCAGGGTCTGCCCTGCAATTCATGTTAGAAGTGTTTTATCTCCACCAATTACTGTTCTGCAAAATCTGTGCAGGCTGAAGTGTAGCCTATAACTCTGCTTTTAACCAACCTGAAAAAAGGAAACCCAGACTCTATAACCTGCGTCATGACCCATGATGCCTGAGGCTGCCTACCTAGAAAAATCTTTTTGTAGCTATTTACTCAAGTAGAAATGGTGACTTTTTGACTTGAAGCTGCCTCACGTGGCAGTCTGGTACGTGCCTGCACATCTGAGAGCAGAGAGAGTCTAAAGGCTGTTGAAGAGAGCATGAATGGTGACTGTTTTAAGAACCAAAGGGCTTAACTGGCTTGCTAAAAATAACCATTTGTCAAAGAAATAAATGCTTATTAATTAAATAACTTGAAGGGCAATAGCTGCAATATTCTTAAATCCTGAGCTGAATGACAGTAGATGTGTGATTTCATATATCTCACTTGTTAGATGCAAGTGATGCCAAATAAAACAAGGTGTTATTTGGCAATGACTTAATAGGGCAATAAAAGTCATCAGCGCGTTGTTTTTTTACTGCAGTTTATGTTCTGCTTGGATTTCCTGCTTAATGTGGAGCAGACATGAAATATAATGGAATAAAGACATCTATGGAGCATTGACTAAGAGTTTTAAGCTCCATCTCTCTCAATCCTATACACTAAGATAAATATTTTCCTTCTTTCAAGTAGATTTCTATTTAGTGTAATTGGGTGGTCATACAGATATGAGTGGATTTTTCTTTCTGATTCCTACCCCCTGATTTCTACTTCTCTCACAATTGCATCAGAACCAATTTTTTGGGAAAAAATTCTGTTTCTTAGTCTACAACCTGAATTTATTCCCTAAGAGGGGCACAATAAGCCATTAGACCCAGAGCCTTTTGAGTCTCCTTCATGTTCAGAGCAATTACTGTGTGAATTTTATACCTCCTTTCCTATCTGAATAACACACTCCTACCTGTGCTACCTGTGCCTACTGCTCGGAGCTGTACCTGTTTTCAAGTGTCAGAGCAAGGTTAGGACAACAATGGCATTGCTTACCTTGATTATAAAAATCTGTATCCACATTTGCAGCAAATAAAATCTTCAGGCCTGTTTTGAAGCAAGTTTTGTTCTTGCTAAATTATTGGCTTATTTTAAATAGTGATGTGAAAGATAAACTATTTTTATTTTTTTACTTTGGAGGACACATGCTTGCATTGCCCATAAACCTCCAGCCAGCAGATTGATTAGGTACATGAACATTTCTCTTTAAGAAGAGTTTCTGAATTTTTACAAATGCTTACGCTTTTTTTTTTGTGCTTCTTCAGCTGTAGCGTTTACAGCAATTTTATTTCTTAATTTCAACTCCTAGTATGAACATGGACTTCTGATAACACAGAGGCGAGAAAGTTGTGCATTCAGCTGTGAAAATGTTCAAGGAATAATATTTGATATTACTTCATATGTATTCACTCAAAAAATATTGAAAAAATTTGGTGGAGCAGCTTGCATCCTCTTCTCAGAACTCGTAGTATTTTAAAATCTAGCCCTAGATTGCCAATTCCAAAATACATTTATTTCAATTTTTGTAAATATGATTTTTCATCTATTTCCATTGTGGCGGGAGGGAACAGAACAGATTTTTATGAGGCATTCAGCTGGTTTTAGCCTACATGAAGAGGAACTCAAGCAATTCTTAGCAAATATGCTCTGGGCATTTGGAAAGCATAGCTGGGGTCATTTAAATGCTGATTTCACTGCTAGCTGTGTTTGGTTTATTCTATCATCACTGGCATTTATTGAGAAAACACAACTTTGCGTAAAACACAAATGCAACACAAATAATATTGATCCATAATACACATCTTAAAAGACTGAGACTGACAGTGCAATTATCAATTATTCCACTAGGTTTAATTACATTTTATGCAGAACATACAACAATGGTATAATGTGTGTTTTCTGTGGTAAATTATGTATTTGTTTTACTGTGAAATAATAATAATTTTTAAAAGTAGACAAATATTAGTTTAGTGTCCTTTATCCATAAAAAATATATATCTTTTAAAATCCGTGTAAGGGTAAGTCTCTAGTTTGGAGACTTTCCTGTATATGTTTGGAAACATAACCTATTTCTACTGTATATGCTTGTTAAGACTAGGGAGAGGAAGAATATGAATTATCAAGAATCGCATATGACTTTTTTTCTTTCCACAGGTATTGAAAATACTTACCATTCAAGCAAAAATTAAGTACTGGCTAGGCAGTCAAGAATATTCTTAAATATTTCTGAGGTTGTTTTGAAGTATAACACTGTTGACATTTTGTTTTCTTTTAAATGTAGTCATTTTGGCAGTCAGTATTATGGATATTAAAGGTCAGTTCCACTCACAAAAGCATTTTAAACTCATCAAGTATTTGAAAACTAATAAGGCATGTTTTTTTATTCAGTGGTTCCCATTTAGATGCCTGTTTTCTTTCTGATATATTTACAGTTTTATATTTTTACATTGCAGTCAAGTTATCAGGATGCCACAGTCATGCAGGTTTTCCTAGTTTTGTTTCTGGATGCTTTCTTGTGAAATGAAATGTAAGCACAATTATGAACTTGCAGTTCCTCTTGGGTCACTCAGATTCTGCTGTTTGCATCTTCTAGAAAGCTGTTCCATGAGAAAGGCCATTTCAGCCTCGCTCCTTTAGATGAGGATCACTGAAATTGAGGACGAATTGTAGCTTCTGTCCCTTCCATAGTGCTTGGGAAGTGTGGTCTTGTTGACATGGCCACATGAAAAATTAGTCATCTAATAGAGATACTTCTTGGTCTTGCAAAGCCAATAACTGTCGACGACTGTCAGCTGTATTAGAACAGTCCAAAAAATAGGTTTGGTTCCTTTTTTTTCTTTTTCCAGTAAAACTAGTACAGTGGTTTAGATATAGAAGGCAGGACTGAGGACTCCATCTTCAAAATGCAGAGCTACTGTCTTTTGCCTAGCATTACCAAGGCATGGTCCCACTTCGAGAAATTTCTCAGATGAGTTGTCCCCTGTTGATGCTGCTGTCTGTGTGACAGACAGTGGGGTGGTCAGAAGGCTCTATGGGCTCCGTAAGTGTTTTCTGCTGGGTGCGTACTGACTTCTCTGTGCTCTCCAGCACTGCTGTACCATTGCCCCCAGCAGGCACTTGGCTCCCATGGACAAGTCAGCAGCTTCGCCCACTGCAGAGCAAGCACCAGCGCAGTGTTGGTGGGCAGCTCGTTGATGCGCTTCAATGCATTACTGTGTGATTAACGTGCCCATTAATTGTGCCACTCCAGAGCGGCCACTCTGGAGGAGAACAGTGGTTGTGTCTCAACAATTAACCTGTGCATTCTGATATTATGGCAAATAACTTTATCGTCTCAATACATTAATGTAAATTTGGGACAGTGTGGAAAGACATTCTGTTCTGCAGGCAGTCAGCTTTTTCTTTAAGCTGGCAGGAGCTGAAAATGTATTTATTGGACAGCAATGTGAAGCAGGTGAGCTCAAAAGATAACAATGTACTAGAAGAAGCTGCTGTGTAAGGAGCAGCTGAAAGGAGAGCATATTTTGAATAGGTTTACAGAGATCTTGTCATCTCATCATCATTTTCTGTGGCAGACTAGCACTGCTATTAACATTTTGACTTTAAATAATCTAACATCATTCCATCGGTGTGTTTGGGACTTTTTTTTTTTAATTTTTTCTTTGAGGCAGGAAGATTATCTTCAAACTAATGTCCCTAGCTTCCAACCAACTGGAACTCTGCACTTAAAAATATGATTTTTAGTTATGACTTAAGAGGTCAGTCAAAAGACAAGTATTTTGTCCTCTCATCTTTCTGTGCATATAAGTGTTACCATGCCTTCTTTGGTCTTGTGTTTTGGAGTTATGAGACAAATCTTGGCATGACAGAAACTTTTAACCTGGGCAAGCCAGTATGAAATCCTCAGCCAGTTCAGCTAAGATCTCTTGTGGGTTGGTGCCAAAAAANAAAAAAAAAAAAAAAAAAAGGAAGTTTATTTTCTTCCTAAAGATGAAACCTGTGTGGGTTTAATGTGTCCTGAAAAGTCTGTCTGGCCTTAATATTGAGTGAACATTCTGCGTGGAAAGAGGCAATAGCTGATTCCCATAGCCTGTGTCCTGACATCCTGACATAGCTTACAGGAATTCCAATATTCAGCATAGTATTAAAATGTGACCTTCTGTGGCCACGGTAAAATTTACAAATGATTTTACTGATCTGGTTACTTTTTGACAGAGGGAAAGAAAAAGAAAAAATACATCATGTAATAATTTCTGAAAATATGGGGAAATGCATCTGATCATGTATATCCTTGTATGTATCTATTTATGTGACATCAGAATTATGAAAAATGCAAATTACTCATTTCAATTGCTCCTAAGTCATGATAATTAGACATATAAATCCATTTTTAAGAGATTTATAATGGTTGTTATATGACTAGACAGAAAAGTCATGTTACCAATTGCTTCAAGTCATAAAACTATCATGAAAATTTTCTGTTTTCTATTGAAACATTATTTTGTTTTCTATGCCAATTCCAACAATAATTCAGAATTTTAGTTGTACCTTTAAGTCTGTATGTGTTCTTTGATGAAATTTCTTGTAGATTTTCTTCTGCATGATCATGGGTGTCTAGTTGGTTTTGCTGTCTGGAAGTAGGAGCAAAGGCAGTGATCAATTCATCAGCTTTTCAAAAAATGTTGTTTTCTCTTTTGAATTTAAACCTGAGTATCTCTGGATTCTACTTGCTTTCTATCCTTTGTTTTTCCACATTAAATTTTAATTTCATAAAGATGAATCAATTAATACATTCTTGATCCTATTCTATTCATCTCTAATGTCTTGTCCCATTGATAGTCTCAGAGCTTCAACCTGATTTGTCCCTTCCTGTCTTTATTCACATTGTTGTCTTCTTGCTGTTACTTTGGCTTCTTCTGTGCATTGCTTCTGTGTAAGAATGCTTCCACTCAGGAGCCACTTTCTGCCTATATCTGAGCATATTCTCAAACTTTAAAAGAGAGGCTGAAACAACCTTTTAGCTGAAACTCAGTGTTGTGCCCTCAAAATCTTTAGAAGAGTCACTACTGACTTTGGGAAGAGTGGGAATCAATGTGTGGTGCAGTTTAGTCATCCTCTTATTGTGTCTCATCATTAACTGACACTGAAAGCTGCTGGATGGTGGAGCAATTCCGTTTATGGCATGCTTCAGGAAAAAAAAGAGCAGAACTGCTGATTGTGAACTCTGCATAGGAGAACCATACAAATAACCGTAGAAATTTTAAGCATATCAGATAAAGAAGAACCTTCAGAGATCACTGCATCCAACCATATGCTAAATTAGTCTTGCCTAAAATAATTATTCCTTTGGTGTATTTAAAGTGTATCATCTAGGTGGGCAGATATTGAAACCAATAGGAGTTGCAATAAAATTTGCAATTAGGTACTTAAGCTTTAAGTATTTCCAGTAATATTAGGAAGGTAATGCATAGAATTTACTTAAAATAGGGGCCAAGGAAAACTCACTAGCATGTGAGTTTCAATGGTATGTGAAAAAGAATTTTGCAACGTGAATTCAGCAAACCGTGGGCTGCCTGTAGGCACTTCTGCTTCATAAATATTCATCTGACCTTCCGGTTCAGCTGCAGTCAGAGGGTAGAAGCCCTTGTAGATTCAGTGAAGCAAGTCAGATCATGGTCATGGGAGACAAGGACCTATTACATCCCTGATGCCCTTTGTGCCACCTAATTTCTATAGGTAAGAACTTCTTTAACCATTAAAGTAATCTTCATGTTATTGGCCTAATCCATTATTTTCATCCTAATCAGCTTTTATGTGATACTTGGATAAAATATCAGAGCTGGGGACAGCAGAATGAAGCTGTTTTCATAAACAGAGGAGTTTTCATGTGATTTGTTTTATCTTATCTAAAAAGAAACCAAAGTTCTGCCATTTGCTACAGTTATTCTGAGCATGTGTTGACTGGTCCTTACCATATAAAGATCTAAAGCCTGACTGCTTCCCTGACTGACTTCATGAAAGCAAACATGCATGAAGCATTTTGCCTTTCACATCATCAAGGAAACGAATGCTTTAAAAGCACCAGCCTATAAAACCATTTTGCATCACAACCCTTAAGCCGGTTATAGCCCAGTGGTTTCACAGCAATAAATCTGAAAAAGAAACAAATAAAAGGCTGCCTCTGTGATGAGTGAGTGGAAGAATCTTTAGGGAGACATTGAGTAGAAGAATCTCATTTATAGGAGCTGATTGATATCCATGGAAAACTTCTCAACCTTGCAAGAAGGTTGAGAAAATAAAATAGCCATAAGAAAAATTACTGACTAGGACTCAGTTAACTAGATGATTAAAGAGAAGGAGCATTTAGATTTGGCTCCGCCTTTAACCTATCAACAAATTGAACATTGTCTGTATAAATTTGTAATGCAATGTGCATTTTTTGTGGGAAAAGTTTCGATAGTAACACAGCAGAAAATCAATAAATGAGTTGTGGTGTGAACTAAACACTGCCTCACTTCCAGGTAAAGTTTGAAGCAGTACGAAAACAGTGTAGTTATCAGCAAACTCCAGATATTTTGTCTATTCAGGCAGGTGCTTAATTCTTTTCAAGGATGACTCTAACTTCCTCCTGTAAAACGACCCTATTCTATAGCCATAGTTTCTTCAACAGTTCAATTTAAGAATTAAATTGTTTTGCCCCGTGGGGCAGGTGATAACAAGTAGCGAGGCAATAAGCACAAAGCACCATGGCTGCACCAGTTTAGCAGGTCTGCTAGTGTTTTAATGACTTTGATCCTCATTAAATATTCTGCTTCCTAGTATATCAATTTGATCTCATTACACTGCTGAGGTTGAAAAGGGAATTTGTGAAATGCTCATTTATGTTTTTTGAGGCAGAAAAAGCTTTTTTCTTATTAGTGAGGAAATTAATGGATATGTCATAAAATATACATATAATAGCCTTGCAAGCATATGCCTTCAGTCAGTGATAGAGAAGGTTATTTTGACACCTAAAAATATCACAGGACACAGAGGCATTGAGGGTGGAAGGGACGTCTAGAGGTCATCGAGTCCAACCCCTTTCCCAGGCAGGGCCACGTGCAGCTAGTTCTCTGCAGCAGTGGCCACAGAGCTTTTGAATATCTCCACAGATGAATAGTCCACAATGTCTCTGGGCAACCACTACAGAGTCACCCTCACAGAAAATACTCCTTTCTGATATATGGAACGACTGCACCTTGTGTGTTTCAGTTTGTGCCCACTGCATCTTCTCCTTTCGCTGGGCACTAGTGAGAACAGCCCGGCTCCCTTTTTTTTTTAAACTCTCCCTTCAGGTATTTATATACCTTGATGAAATCCACCTCAAGCCTTGTGTTCTCTGAGACAAACAACCCCCTACTCATTTTTGCTGGAATGTTCTCACTGGAGTGTCCTTCACTGAACTCACATCAGTCATTCCATATCACTGTGGTGGTGGGGCATCCTTTTTGTGGGGTTTTTATGATACTGCCAAAAATTCTGTGAAGTATGTGGGCTGCATAACACAGATGATTGTTAAAATCAAGAGTTGCTCTGTTAGGTACAG
Organism: Cyanoderma ruficeps; assembly: GCA_008694505.1. NCBI lineage: Eukaryota > Metazoa > Chordata > Aves > Passeriformes > Timaliidae > Cyanoderma > Cyanoderma ruficeps. Next base: position 32,762,553 of record VZDJ01000782.1, read on the forward strand.
AATCCCTTGCCCTAATCTTTTCACAAAAAATTCCCCAGTTAGAAAGAGTTAAAATTAAGCAATGTTGTTCAGAAAAACTATTAAATTTCCTGCAGAGAGTAAGTTGCAGAAGAGAATTCCAACCTGGCAAACAGAAAGCCTGTTTAATGGGGAAAGACACAAAGTATTGGCAACATGCAGCCTTGAGAAAGCAGAGAGGACTTGATTGCAAAGACCAGTTCAAGTGCCTCAGGAAAGAACTGCTCAGATTAAGGAGGATGGGAAAAAAAAAGACTTTGAATTGTGATGTGTTGAGAACTGACAGTAAAAGGGAAACTTATCTCTGAGCAGAAGCAGATCAGTAGCAATGAAAAGTCAAGATGAAATATTCAATATATGCAACTGAGTAGTGAGTGGTACCCTGCAAAGAGCTTAATCTGCAACACTGGTATCTCAAATTCCTTTCTTCATCAGCAGTAAGAGGAAGAAAAAGTAGGATGAACTTTGGTAAATCCTGCCAACTTTTATTAAGGTATCAAAAATCAGCTGAGTACTTTCTCTTCTGGCATCTCATTCAGAAAACATTTGACTGACTATGCATAAGATTAAAGGGCACAGATCCAGTAGAGAGTTTTGCCCAAGAACTGCATGAATTAGATAAGCCAAATATTCTGTGCCATGTTCTTTCTGTGTAGTCAATTTTGCTAAATTTTACTAACTGTCTACAACAAATGTGGAGATTTTGCCAAGGACTCCCTATGAACGCAACATGAACAATTCTGCTTTCCATATAAAATTTAGACATAGTTGTGTTATGAAAACAAATCATTAGTTTAGACCAAAAGCTGTCATTTACCTGTGGTAACAGCTAGCGAAATTTGAGCTTCTTTTTTTGTTGNGGTTTGGTTTTGTTTTTTTGTTTGTTTCATATGAATTTTGTTACTGTTGTTGTTGTTTTGTCTTGGTTTGTCTTGGTTTGGTTGGTATTTTTTGAAAGGAGGGTTGGTTTTGTTGGATTTGTTTTTGTGGGTCTTTTTGGGGCGGAGGGGCAATGAAGGGAGGTGGATTTTCTTGTTTCATGTTTAATTACTGTTAGGAGACCTGGAAAAACTGTGCTCAAGTTATACCCAAATTTTTCACTGATTAAAATGGATTTCATTAGAACTTTCTTCCTAACGTGTGAAACGACAACTTGTGAATTATGTTTCACATTACTAACTCAATGGAAGTTCAGCAATATTAGAGTAGGATTTGTGTGTACTCTGTCAAGATAGATGCTTTTCTAAAGATCACATCCATCAGGTCTAAAGTTGTTCCTGAGTTTGGATGATTCATGTTATGTGGTAGTTACATTTTGTCCTTTGCACTTATAAAAAGTAAAATTGTCACACAGGAGTTCAATTTGGACTTCACCCAAGAGCTCTTACTAGCTGATACTGGTAGTTATTCTACAGTGAATTAGTTTTCCCAGTTTACTAATTTGTAGGTTAAGTGAAAGGGTACAATGTGTACATCTTATAAGAAAACTAAATGTGCAAAACCATGCCAATGGCACATTCCCAAATTAAGGCTTAAGTAAAGCTGAAATTAAATTATCACTACAGAAATGTATTTGACTGCATATCTCTACTTTGGAAGTGAGATATATTGTACTGTTGAGAAAATGTGCAAATAAGGGTTGTTTTAGTAGAAATGCTATGCCACTGTTTACTCTCTGTGTAGACTTCCAGCATCCTGATCTACACAAAAATCACCCGTGTTTTAAAACAATTAACAAAGGAGAACAAGAAAAAGAAAACAAAGCAGTGGTAGTAGAAGTAAAAGTACAAACCTGTAAAACCTACATCTAGAATGATTAGTGCCATCTGTACAAAAAAGAAAAACTAGACAACTTGAGAAAGTGAGATGAAATAAGGAAAAAAAATTGTCATCTTTGTTCTTGAAAGAGGGGTAACACCATCCCTCTGCCCAAAATAACCTGCCATTTTTACCAGATTTTCTGTAGTGATTTTTTAAAATATATTCTCTGCTTGCTCGCTTCAATAAGTACTAAGAAAGAAGAAGCATATCAGTGGCATTGTAGAGTTGTTGTCCAGCTAGCAATAATATATAAATGACGGAAAAGAAGTTTTTACAAAATATCTTTTCTACCTCAAAAGTAACTATATGATCTGAGCAATACGAATGCTTTATTAAATGTAGTGCACAAAAGATTTTTTTTATTGTGATATTTAAAGAAGCAATAGCCAATGTGCGATGGAATCTCTCCTCTTTCTAAACGTAGAAGGAAAGATGGAACAGAAAACAGGGCAAGAGAGATGGAACTCACTTTCAATTAAGGCATATATTTACTTGTGTAGTCAATGAAATGAAAAAGGTAATTCAGAGCACCTAACTTAGCCCTCTTGGATGAAAGCCTGTTAGCCTCTGCAATAGTATTCCCTCCTCAGGGCTGGCCCCTTCCACCTCTGCAATCTGGAAATGTGTTGAGAGAGCAGCCAGTGCCAAGCATGCAAAGATTTCCTTTCTTGTGCTTAAGTGAATGTATGATTTTCATTTGCCAGAGGTGTAAATAGAATTTTCTCTTGAGGTTGGATGGAAGGCCTGGAAGCAGCCTGAGGCAGAAAGGTCCCTAGGCACAGCTGGATTCTGTTTTTCAATGAGTGTGTTCAGCAAAATGGGAAACACTGTCCATGGCATTCAGCCACTTGCTGCAAGACATATTTGACTGCCAAGAGGACTGTGTGTGAATGTTTCATTAGGGCTGGAGATCCATCCTGACTTGGTATTCCCAGGTATCTACACCATCTTTTAAGCTAGTAACTTAAGTGTTAGAATTTAAACTCAGATTTCACATATGGCTGAATTGTAGCCGAGATTCTACTTCAGTGCTATGGTAATATAGGTAGGAGATAGACAAAGGCATTTCTTTTGTTTGAAAAAATTAGTAAGTGGAAAACAAGAATTCATGTCAAAACCACCGGCCTTTTTATCCACTGTGAGCACCTTAAATATTGACTGAACTCAATAGGTACTGAGGGTTCTTCGAGGCTTTGTAGACACAGGCACTTAGATACTTTTATAATTTGCTAAAGGAGAAAACCCAGAAAACTGGTGGAATATTCTGCCCTTTAGGGCTTTTCATTTGCTTGTGTTTCCAGATTTTGCAGAATAACTGAAGCATTACATACTGTCATAAAATGAATGGATTTTGTACAACTTTCACTGTAAATAACGTGCATGTGTTTTATGAAAAACCATTTTCCTGAGTATTGTAAAATCTACATTAAAATTTAGTTTCTATATTTAACATAAACTGAATAGTTTAGTTCTCTCTTTGTTATTCCATCTTGTGAATTCATCAGTCTTATTTCAATAGTATTTTAATGGCACTTGCTCCTTCTACTCTTTCTATAGTTGGTGTTAAGTGATAAGAATTAAAGAGACATGTCTTCTTTTTTTTCTATTGAGAAATGGCTTGGCATTCATCTAAATCAAATTTATAAGCTATTGTGCTTTCATCTAAATCAAAATTATAAGCCATTGTGTTCAACCTGGTAAGGCTTAAGGAGTTTTCAAAAGCTGAAAGAAAGTGTGCGGTTATGGTTTCTTAAGAACCAATGTTTTCTGCAACAGAGAAACATTTCTGGTTGAGTGGTTTTAAGTATCTTGCTATAATAATATTTTAATTTCTTTTTACTGGCTTATTTTGAAGCTGAGCATGAATGCTGAACACATTGATCTTGAATGACCTTGAATGTTAGATATTGAAGCTAAGAATTTTCATACATTGTGATTTCCTTCTCATGCCTCATCACTGAATCTGTGTACGTGCAAATGAGAAGAAAACCTGTGTCTCTCCTGTTTTCAGAAGCATCTTTCAGTCATTGTTGAAAAGGTTTTTCAGTTGTCTTAGACATGTAGGCATGTGCTTTGAGTTCAGGAAGAGGTAATTAGGTCATCTTCCTAGAAGTGGTGAAAAAATAAGTGAAATCTATCAGATTTTCTCTTACTTTACACTTCCAGCAGTAAAAAAAATTGTTATATGTAGTTTAGGCCAAAACTTTTAGAAGGTTGAGGGGGAGTGGGCTATCCCAATGAGGGTCTTAAGTGGAAATTGAAAGCTCAAGAGATTTTCAAAGTGATATTGATCACAATTTGTGTAAGGCTGGGAATTCATGATTACTTTGAATTGACATAAGCCTTCACAGCCGAGAGAAGAAACAGTTTCCCTCACTGCTGGCATTGCCTGCTAGCTATCCTGGGATAGCAGAAGTGCTTATACTGCAGTTCAGTGGAGTATAAGCCTTTTGATGAACTGTTTGGTGGGGTGTTTTTTTTTGTTTTGTTTTTTGGGGGTTTTTTTGGGTTTTAGGGTTTTATTATTATTATTATTATTGCTAGCTTAATTTTCTGTTCCTTGGTAGGAGGTATGTGGAAGCAGGTAAAGTGGTTGGGGACCACTTTGGTTGGATGTGACATTCTCTGAGGATGTGAGTTTACATCACCTTGATGGGTTTATTAAACAAGATAAAGAACTGAAAGTTGAATTTCAGTGGGAAAGTGTGAGTCTAGTCTTGGAGGCAAAAAAACTGGCATGAGAATCATTAGTGACAGATTGGTGACAACCACTTTTAGAGTTATAAACACATACTGGACTCGTATTTTAGTGCCAACCCTCTGTACTGTACGCAAAGGTAAGGCAGTCCTGTTCTGCGATGGAGATTTCAAGGCAGTTTCCCCAAAAAGGTAGGAAGGGGAAAGTTTTCACTTCTGATACCAACCATCATTTTAACAAAGAGCTTCAGAGAAATCAACAAGACATGGTTCTCTGGTGACTGCTTGGGTTTGGGCACTACTAGAGCAGTCCTCTTTCCACTTCTACCTTTCCACTTTCCCCTTTCCACTTTCACCTGCTGCAGAAGGAAAAGCAGGAGTGACAACAACAGTGTACATAACTACATTCATCCTGTGGTATACCTGTACCAAGTTTTCTTGTACTAGGAGATTTGCCGGTCTTGGTTGACATCTTACATTATTTAGTTGAGCACACAGAGATAAAACCAATATAAGTCGCATCAGTGACATTGGCAGAAATCCTCAGCAGTGATGTTTTTGAGATGTCTATTCTGTATGACTGAGTTTGTGCAAAGAATAAGAAGTTGTAGTTAAGGTTCATCTGCAAATAGAGGAGGATGGGTATTGAATAGAGAAGTTAGGGACAGAAATATGTTTTTTAAATTCCACGTTGAGCTTGCATCTTATGCAGTGCTTTAGGGGATAGAAGAAAAGAGCTGATGTGACCGATTGGAAACTGATCTCCTCTGCTCTAGATAGCTTAGTGCAAAAGAGGCAACAAGCACCAGTGCAGTTCAGGAGAGGATATCCCTCAGCTCTCTAGTCCAGTATTATCACTGAGCAATAGATGTGGGGGTGATCATAGTGGCTTTGATTTCATGGCTTTCTCAATGTATTAGTCCTGTTGATCAGACATGTCCCAAGAATTATGTTCTCTGTCAATAAAACATATTATTCTATCACATTGTATGCCAGTGTATATCACACTCAGAGTTTTCTTTTTGTAACTTTGCTTGATATGGGAAGTTGCAAGACATTCTGTTTTTCAAACCCCCTATTTTTCTGTCTGATACTGTACAGAGAAGTCAGGGTGCACATGATAGTAGGTCTGTTACTAACAAAGTCACTCTGCTGCTCTTGGTTATTTTTGGTCTTGCGTTCCTTACCAGCAGTCACTGAGCTCAGGAAGCTGTGCTCTAACAGTGCCAGGAATCACTACAACTTCACCACTCACTGTTGTAGTGATTGACCTATGTCAGCAGTGTACAGATGAAGCTGGGTCTGACCCCTTACCAGATTCTTGGTTTTCTGAAATATCTCATAATATGTTTGTGTGACTAAAAGGGTTGCATTACCCTTTGTACTAGCTATCGCTTCTTTATATTTCCAGATGAATCAAACCTTCAGGAGGCCTTTACTTGGACTCAGTAACAAAATCTTAGTTACTGCTAGCCATGACTTGCCTTTCATATACTCATAGCACAATTAGTAACAGAGGGTTAAAAAGCTGGTTCTTCATTGCTTACATTTACAAAACATACTTCTCATCAGAACAAATTATGATTTTTTTTAATGTGTTTTCCTGTCCATGGTGAATTTTAAAACGTTGTAAACATCCCCGAGGACTGGCCATTGCAACTGAGTGCCCAAATCAGAAAGGACAGATCTACAGTTTTGTGAGCAGATTGTCAAGGTATAGGTAGTACTGATGTTAACCTTTGAAAATTTTCTTTGTTGTCTTAGTGCTTCAAATGTATACTCAGGGTGGACATTTGAAATCTTTTATTGCTGCCTTTTTCTTAATTTCTTGACAAAGGTCATAAAATCCTGTAGTGATTTTTTTTCCCCCTCTATTAAGACATATATGCACCTTACCTAATGAGATCATGTACTCTGAATGAGAAATTATGCTCAAAAATGGAATGTTAGTTGCCATACTGATGGCAACTTGTGAAAGTAGCAGCTTCTGGGGTATAAAGTTTGTGCAAGAGTAAAAGTAATAATCAGTTCCCTAATGGAGCCGTGACAGCAAACAGAGGGATGACAAGCCATATGTCTACACTCTCTCAAGGGAAATAAATTGAACCTGCATTATTTTGTTCAAACTGACTAAAGTAAAAAAAATCATAGGTTCTCCATTTTCCCTCTGCTGCCATTCATGACCTGCAACAATGAAAACAGCTATGAGTCCAGGTGGTAGCTGAAAGCAGTTTTGTTTCTGCACCTGCCTGTGCATGCTTCCTGAATTTAATCTTTCAGGAACTTTATTTCTTAAAAAAAATAATAGATTGTGAACATGACTGTATTTCTTTTTCCTGGGATTTCATGGGAGGCAAGATTTTCTTCTTGCATCTCGGTTGTTTAATCCATACTCTCCATTTTGTTATTCATTCAAAAGGAGTGGTTAAAATGCTCATGGAAAAAAACTGTCACCACTCTTCTGTAGCTGTCATCTGATGTGAAGAGCAGCTTATTGTGTCTTATGCCGCAGACAGACGTTTTTCCACCAAAGCATGATGAAACAGCCTTATCCTCATTACAGCTAATGTCTGTCTAAGGCTTTCTACATTAAGACTAGACTTCTAGCATTCCTGATATAACTTCTATCTTTTGGGTGGGTGATGAGTCATGGGGCTACAGTTTAGCAGCTCCAAATGTTGAAAGGAATGAACATGTTTTCTGTTTTCTTTGGGCAGACCCTAACTGGCTTTTTCTTGGCAAATACAATCCAGCCACATTTGATGATTACTTTTACTAAGTCTAAACATAATTATGTTGTAACCTGCACTTTGCCTTGGGAAGCAGGGATCACTGTTTATGTACCCTACGATTATATGGCATTTACCACAGATATCCTGTTGCTGCTTGTAACTTACCATATGATTAAATGACCAACATTTATCATCAGAGTGAAGTGTGCATTGTATCGTATATCTTCCATAATGTTGAACAACATTGTAACTGAAGTCCACTGCTTTTTAGAAATTAATTTTTGGTCTAGTTTAGTCTAAAGACATTTTCTGTTTAGTTCTTATGCCTCTTCCTCCAAAAGTCATATTTTAGCTTATCATGTGATGGTCAAAATACTTACACAAAACATTTTCAATCTCAATCATTTACAATTTCTTTCAAATCATGTACCATTGCATACTGAATTTATGAAAGATGGCCCTTCCAGTCTTCTGCAAATGTCCAAAAGACATGAACCATGTGTTTTCACATGTATTTTTACTGAGGCACAGAAACATATACCCAGTTTGATGTTTCTGTTAGTATATGCTGCCCAGTGCTATAAGGCACCTGCCTGGCAGGGCTGATGTTGTACAATAAAGTGCCCTGGCAATCCATCACAGCATGTACAGCATTCCACTGATGAATACACTTCAACCTGTTAGAACCAGCCATGAGACCAGGCAGAGCTGTATTTACTAAAGGGCTTTGTAGAGATTGCACACAAATCAGCTTCCTACTTATGGCTTTCTAGGCCTATGAGAAGCTGAACTGTGAACAGCAAAGCTACATGCCACCCACAGCCTAGCCATGGCCTGTTTCCTCACTCTGACTGCATGAAAAAGATGGGTTACCACAGGTCTGAGATCTTCAGATGGAAGGATCAGTTCCCTTGTGCTCCTAAACCTCTGCATGCACAACTCCAAAACAGGCTCACCACTGCTTTCTCTTAAAGGGGTGCCCACATTTTAACAACTTCTTGAAATAGTCTGAAAGATTTTTCCTTTTTTTTTTATGTCCATTAGTGAAATCATTCCACTCATCCCTTTAGAGTGCTTACTCAAAAAAAATAAAAAAACCCAAAAAAAAAACCACCTCTATTTTAAAATAAAACCCATAAAGATGTCACTTTTACTTCAGTCTTTTTCTTCAAGGTTAAAGCTAGTATATTTCCCATAACAGAAACTTGTAATCATTCAAACTGGTATTGAATTTATTTTTTTATTATTATTTATTCTTTTTGGTCAGATAATAAAACCTTGGACTTGGAACTGTGATGCAGCATGGGTCCTGTTCTACTAGGAAGATAAGGGAAGGCTTTTTCTTTAATTAAAATATTTAATTTGAAATGAGAGTGTAATTACCCAGTTTGACAGTACAGATTTTCCTGACATCATTATGGGACTTTTGTTAAGTTACTTGCTTAGAGAGAAAGTTTTATCTTTTTGGATTTCGGTGCATATCTTCCTATATTAACTGTACTGAGAAAGACATTTTGGTCTTCCCATTCCCATCATGTATTATAAAGTTGTGTATGATCATAAAGGTAAAAACCATGAACGTCTTTAGTACTGAAATTTTATAAAAACCGAAAGATCATAAAGGAACAAACGCTTTATACAGGCAATATTTCTCTTTATGGAAGGGAAACTGGTCCATTTCCTTACCTGTTTGCAGAAGTTTTTTTGTGTGCTTTAAATTACAGGTCAATAAGGGCTTTCATGTAATCTGATTTGCTTTAATGTAAACTAATGCAGCAAAAAAAGTGGAAACACAAGGGAATTACTGATGATATCAAAGTTAATGTGATTTAATTCTCAAATTCTAAACATTGAAGCTAATATATTCTAGTTTTTCCGTTCTTAGATTTTTTCCTTTTCTCTGTTTACTTCTGCTCATGTTGCTTTAAGACAGATGTTTTCGTAGATTCGCTCCACAACTGAAGAGTGTAGCCCAAAATGATTGTGAGGTAACAAGTGGACAAAAGAGGCAAAGAATGGACGAGACCAAAATTGTCTCAGCTTCCGGATACGGTGTGTCTGCTACAAATGTGGTTGAATATTGTTGTCATTGCTCGCTGTCTGTTCCTCACAAAATCAGCCTTCCACCTTCATTGCCTACAAAACATTTGTCCCCTGCACCCAGAGATAGACCAGAAAAGTGATCTTAATCAAAAAGATTTGGTTTGAGGTTTATATACTTTTGACCCAGGGTAGAGGTTCCTCATTCAAAGTATTGTCTGCCATTAATTTAACTAAGATGAGAAATAAATTGGTGGTGAAATGTGAGGAGTGGTGTATCCAGTCCTGGGCATCAGGATGAGGTGACAGAAAGGGGCAGAGATAGCAGCTTTTCCCTTACAGTGGCTGCATTATAGTCCCCTCAGGAGGGATGCAGAGTTTAACAAGAGAGCAGGATAATATGCTATTGTAATATGTTATATTGACATAACCTTTAATTGAGCAACACATATGAACCAGAATCTCTTTCAGAACACAAAAACGTAGCTTGCCTCCTCTGAAGCCCAAGTTGCACATGGACATTTACCAGCTTCTATCTCACTGTTCTGAGCTGTAGATTCACTGCTGAATAGCTCTGCTTGAGGCAAACCCATGCTTCCTCACGTCTCTGAACTCTGTGTCCAACACAAAAAATGTGGGAGAACAAGGCATCAGACAGCACGTAGTTGTGGCAGGATGTTGACAGTAGAGGAACACTGAGCTAAACTCCCTTCTGAAAGATTCCCTATAGAGTAAAAACCATGTTCATTATATGCTATTTCAGTGTTATTTTTTTTATATATATATGTGAAATGTAATTTAGTGGTGTCTGACACTTCTCTAATGTTGTATGTTAGTTTCACAGTCTTCCCTGACATGCTGTGTGCTGTTGTTTTACATGACTGTGAATATTATACACATATGATTAACTTAAGTAGTTTATGAAGGATTAATAGAAGCAATGCAGTAGTATTATACAATGGGTATGGAATTAATCTCTACATAAACCCGCCAGTTATATTTCAGATAACATTGATTTCTTGCAGTAAAACCCAGACATTCGCCTGTCTTTCTGTTATGCTTAAATTTTAAGCAGGTTTTTTAAAGTTTGAGAAATTTTATTTTTGTCTTCTGCAACCTTGTTGCTTCAAACTTCCGTAGAATGAATGACAACCCAGTTTGATGTCATTCAGCATTTTTCTAAATTTTTTATCCTTTTCCTTACCAAATTTTTTGAAACATTGGAGAATAATGATTTCATTATAACCTGAAAGCCTTTTTTTTTTAGTTCCTGTGTATCATGTGATTCAAGTTTCCTTTGATTTATCAGATAATAAATAACTTTGAAAGTTAGCTGGACCAAAGAGGAGAGCAAGCAGAAAAGCTTATGACAGCTATTTTTATTAGACTCTGTGTCAATATAGGAGGAGAGAAGAGCAAAAGAAAAAAAACTATCTGTACTGATATCACAACAGTATTGTTTCAGACATGAACCATGTTGCATTAAATGTCTACAAACATTAAAAGACCATCCAAAAATCATCAATTTTTTTATCGGTGACAAGAGCTGTTCAGGCATGAAGATGTTTTACCCAATCGGTAAATAGCAGAAATAGAGTGCAAAGTACCAGAAATAGACTGAAAAATTAGATTTTCCTCTAACAGCTCTATTCAAGGCTCTTCCAAGGATTCGGCAGCGCCAAAGTTACTACAATGACACAGCTGCTAAAATATTCATCCCAAGTGAGATAATCCTGCCGTCAACCTCTTTCCTCTGGTTCCAGTCTGTCTAGGAACTGTGCTGGTCTTTGTTTGGCTGAAGCTGAGAGGCACTTGGGAGCTATCGCATGGTGGTGTCTCACCAAGTAGATAAAGTGTTTCATGCCTCTTTCCAAGAATTTTCTCTAAGGAGGTATGATCAGAGAAGAACAGACACAAGTCATTAGACTCTAAATAACATTGTGGTTTCTTTCTCCTGAAGCTGAGACCATTGCGATTTAAAGCCATTAAAAGTATGTGGACAGATACTTCAGTTGCAATTATATTTGCAAGTTATTTGCATTCCATCACTGTCTGTACTTAAAAGTCCTCTTGCGCCCATGTTCTACCTAGAGGTAGTCTAACAGCCTCCTGAAAAGGTATGTCTTGTGGTGTATCAGAAGAAAAACATGTACTGAAAGAGTTTCATGATACATTCTCCCCTAAATTCCTTCACTGAGCTGAATAGGATATTAATCAGGATGGATTATATTCCACTGGGTCACATACTTTTCACAAAGAGGGTGAATAGCAGGGAAACTACACAAACTGGAAAACTTACTGACTTTTACGCAATGTCATACATTGCACGTTCCCAAATTTTCCAGATAATGCTTATTTAAGTATTAACAAAGCAGCAGGAAAAATAATGGTGAAAAACTAATTTTCTGGCCTTTAAATATCTACATAAGATAACACAGAAGTACAGAAAAGAGTAGGAGAATTGTGGGTAGCTTTTCTTTTTACTCTCATGCACAGACTCACAAGAAAGCCTTGTAAGGTTATGCAATTAAGGAAAACAGTTATGCTCATGCCTTCTGGGGTTTAGCTTTTTGATAGCCCACTTTTCAGGCCAGAAGAAGAAATAGGTTAGACATTCAATCTAGTCAAGCAAAATGAAAGCAAAAAAAAAAAAAATACATATAATCTCTCACTAATTCATTTTTCCCAGAAGGCTAGGAAAAAAATCATAAAATAGCATGAGAGATTGGTTCATTTTACACTGATCTTGAAAGCTTATTAAGGTATTTAACTTTCATGGATTGTCTGAGGGATCTGGAGTTGCTGTTATCCTTTTGTTTAATTACACTGTAATCTTCATGCAATTACAGTGATGATAACAGTCTTCTACAGACATAACAATAAATTAGCCATCTGGGGATAAATGACGTTACTTCAAGCTTACTTCACTGAAATATCAAAGAAAAATTAATATGGCTGTATAGGACAAGGCCTGAAAGTAAATTGCATTATCTGTTTCTAGAATTCAACATTCCAATGTATTTTAGGGGCTTAATAGCGTAACATATTCTTGAATTTGCTTCATAAAGAAATAGTTGGTGGAGAAATATCAGGAAAAGCACAAGAAAAGCACATTTCAGAATAGTTGAAAAAGATACAATGCCAGGTTTTGTGGGCTGTACTTTATTTGCCTATGCAATACTTTTCAGCTTCACCAAATAAATACATGAGCAACACTACTCCTGATGTTTTATTTCCCCATTTCTTGCCATCTTTCCATTGGATGTAAATGTCTCTTGTGTAGTTTATTTCCAGAAACAGGAATAGATTCATCAGGTTTTTACTGTTACTGCTGAAGAGAAGAAAAGGAATGTAAGATAAAAATGTGGTATGTCAGAAACAGTGAGATGTAAAATAAGAAACATCCTGAAAATAAAATGCAAGTCAAAACTCTCAGCACCATTAATCAAAACAATTGCAAAAAAATCCTACATTCCCCTGGACTTTCAACAAAAGAGAATAGCTACCACTCTTGACCAATCAATTATAAATGTTTGTGCACTTTTTGATAGCAAAGACATGGCTATTTGAAGGTATAATTTCACATCAATTTATTTCACTGTTGTTATTGAGCACCAGCAGACACAATGGTTCTTTTTCTCTCTCATTTTCTTTTTCCCAGAACACTTTTTGCTTTTTAGAAGACAAAAGATATAGTGTGAGTGACTTGACCTGGGCAAGAGCTAACAATTACTGAGGGTAAGACTGGTACTTTAAGTGCTGTTTCAGCTGCAACTTTCCACCTATCTTCTACTAGAGGATCACTAAACTAAAAATAAATAATTTTTTAAAACTCTTAACAAGAAACAAGAACTTCCAGTAATTCAGGTAAATAATGTTATTTTTGCATATTAGGTCAAATAGTTGTTATACAAAATAAAATATGACATATATAAAACAATGGAAATACGAAGTTAAGTAAGTTTTAGGTTGTGGTGAGGGCTGTGGTAATGTTTAGGTGGTAGGGTGACTGTCTCTGTGGAAGGAGGTGGGGGGGCTGGGCCTTTCCAGGCAGAGACAAATCTTCTGCAGGGGACAGCACCTCTAGGGGAGCTTATTTAAGAAAGGGTAAAAAATGCTGCACTTTCGTGTCAGGAGTGAGGCAAAAAACCATGAGAAAAAACAGTGGATACCAAGGAGAAAAAAAGAACAGGCAGGAGGTTGTCCAGGCATCAAAGCATCTGTAAAGGAGACCAGGCTGGAGCAGGTATTCCTTTACAGACCATGGAAGAGCCACACTGAAGCAGATAGCCATGCTGCAGCTTGTGGAGCACCCCACACTGGAGAGGTGGAAATGTCCTGGAGAATCCATGGGCCGTGGAGTTCTCACAATGGAGCAGGTTTATCCTAAAGGAATGCAGACCATGAGAAAGATCTGTGGTGGATTAGGAAAAAAATGAGAGGAAAAAGGACTGACACAGATGAAGTGTTGTGAACTAACCACAAGTCACATTCCCCTTCCCCCTTCGCTGCTCAGTGGGGAGGAGGAGGTACAGTTGGGAATAAAGGAGTGACATAACTAAGCCTGGGAAAAAGGGAGGAGTGAAGGGAAGGTGTTTTAATCTGTCTTTCTCGCTACGCAAACCTATTTTATCTGGCAGCAAATTAAGTTAACTTTCCCCAAGTCAGTTCTTTCTTGCCCATGACAGCAACTGGTAAATCCTCTCCCTGTTTATGTCTGGACACACACAGTTTTTCATTTTATTTAGTCCCCTTATCCTGTTGAGGAAGGACTATGAGAGAGCAGTTGGGTGGACATGGGGCAGATGGCAAAAGTCAATCCACCACAGAGAGACACAAAGGTTTCTCTTACAAGTTAGTTATCAGGCACCTTAGAAGATGGTTATCAACCTAAATCATTCTTTTATTGCTGTTGTTGTCTGCATATCTCATATCCTACCATCTCTTTAGACATACTTCAAAGGACTCATTGCCTGTGCTGCCTTGAAACTGTATTTTGTCATTCTGTTGGCAAACATTGTCAAAAACTTTCTAAGTGATACTGAGTTTGTGCAGAGAATATAAGAAAAGGAAATCACAGAAATCTGATGTGCAGAGTGTTGTGACCTTGTAGATTAAATTTTCTTTGTAAGCTTGATATGTTGCCATGTAACAGATAAGCGTATTTTGGAATGAGTAAATTCAGGCATAAAATGCATTTTTAAATCAGGTTGGAGTCCTACATCAAGTGCGACTGTGCTTTCATGCTGAAGTGGTTATATTTTTTTTTCCCTATTTATGTGAGTGTAAATTTGTACACTGTGAGAACTAGAAGGATACCCTTCTGGATTTACAAGTGGTTTTAGTATTAGTTCTGCCTTAGTTTTAGCTAAACTTTTATGTATATATTAAACTTACATAATGCGGAGCGTTTTTCCCTATTTGTCTTCATTCCAGTATTCAGGAGCATATTGTGCTTCTAGGTGTAGTGCTTGTGGAGAGTTTTGGAAAAGAACTCTATACCAATACCTCCCACAAAGGAGAGATTAAGTGTTTCAGGAAATTGCAGATCTGAAAAATTCTTCCTTGACTAAATAAATCAACCATGAGCATTTAGCATTGTCAGAAAATTAGGTCACAGATAACATAAGCCAATTTTCTGTGGAATTCCATTCCAGAATAAGTTAATTTTACATTTTCTGCTCTTTTTTAAATCTTAGTTGCAATGATGAAGTGTCCATGGTCGATGGTGGCTTCATCATTTGAATCTCTGGGATGATTTGAAATGACTGTGTTCCTTTTCAAGTTGTTCCAATGCATGACTGGAGTTCTCATTAGAGTGATCTTCATGCAAGGCCTGCCTGCTTCCCAGCTATCATCCACCTCCTGCTTTCCATTTTTGTCTATAGTGGAGCTGCATCCAGCAAACACTTGGAAATACGTTTTGTGGTTACTAATTACTTGGGCTGATTTACTTAGTTAAGTCTTCCAGCACAATTAAGTCCTTTCTTTTCCTATTGTATCTGCCTCATTATTAGTTATAAGGGTGACATTTATACTGTAAATGGGATGAAAGCATGAAAGGGAAACTGTGTAAGCGTAGGATGATTGTGCAAGGGATGAATAAGGACTGAACTGTTAAGGCTAATTATAACGTATGAATATGGATTAAAAGGTTTTGTTTGTATTGTCTTCAAAATATTTTTGAGGAATGGTTTCAAGGTTACAGACTATGCACAACTGTGTTAAAATATGTGTGCACATGTCCACAGGGATAATAAGCAGCACATAATATGAAATATACTTCTGTATAATAATACATATTAAAATGTCCAAATAAGCTTTAGGGATTCTTTACAAGGGAATGACATTTTAGAAGCAAAAAAAAAATAAGCAGGAAATAGTGAAAATGCCTTTCAGGGACTATGCTTTGACAAGGTAGTTGGCTATCCTAAGATAAGTAATAGAGTAAAATCAGCCAGACTTTTATATTCTGAAAACTCACATTTATAAATTACTTGTAAATATGTGTGGGCAGCTTCTCTTTCTAAACTGGTGTTTCTCTCTCCCTATCAATTACCAAAAGAGAAAAGTGGTATTTAGATATTCAATTGGAGGAATTTGCCCCCAAATCTCCC
>VZDJ01000782.1:32778494-32837053 GCA_008694505.1 Cyanoderma ruficeps
AAAAAAAAAAAAAAAAAAAAGTTTTTTGCTTTAGCTCCCCTCTTTGTTAGAGGCCAAATCTTTGCAACTACATCTTTTGTTGTATTTTCCCCACACTTGACTTTTTCTTAGGTCCCCTATCACCACCACATGAGTTGACTTCACAGAACAAGATGTTACCTATAAGCAGCCATGCAGGAGAATTACTCCAGAGAAGCACCTTCTTTGTTCACCCATTTGTTTATAGCATCTTATAAGTTCTAGACTTCTAGAACTAGTTCCATGAGCAGTTGTCAAGCATTTAACTATGTATTTCAGGAGAGTACAGGAGTAGAAGGATGCCTAAAGCACTCCAGAAACTTACTTATTCGTGCACTCAGAGATTTCCTATATTGTATTCAACAAGTCTGTTTAGGAACCATCTCATCTCACTCTGCTTAGGATGGAGATATTTTTAAGAAAGTGAAGTTGCACACTAATAGTTTTTGATACTATACATTAACAGCAGTTTTGATCATGTTTGTATTTGATTCTGGAGTTTCACAATCATGTTTTAGAGTTAGATTTATAGGCTCCTTCATCACATGTTGCATTGCCATGATACTAAATGTAAGAGGAAAGGAACCCTTGGGCTTGGCAGTGAAAGGTAGAAAAAGACTCTCAGTATGATTGAAGATTTAAAGAAAACATAAACCGGCATAATTAGTGTTGAAAATAATACTATAATTTTCCAGCAAAGGAGAATATTTCTTTGGTATGTCTTTCCAATAACATTTTTCATGTCAGAAAATTTTCGGCTCTAATATTATTCTTGTTGTTGAGATGTTTGCTGTTGGAATATACTTCACTGAATCAATAGAAGTAGAAAAAGCAAAAACATCATAAGACACCATTTGGTAAACACTATAGGAGGAGAGGTAATATGCAAACGTCAGTTTTGAAGATATGCCTGTAGTTCAAATCAACTTAAAGGTAAGGGGTAACAAAAAGAATAGAGCAATGGGAGTTTTTAAGTCAAGCTTTCATCTGGGACACTTAAAATAATTAGTTCCATTAGCCATTTGAAGTGGAGCTGGCAAACCTAATCAACACAGGTTTATTTGTAGATAATTTATTGTTTGAAATAGAAGAAGGTTTTTGCCATTAAAATACCCTGATTTTTGCGTTGAAGAAAACTGCAGGATTACTGTATTCACCGTAGATGGCTGGTCTTCTTTCAAAGGATGGACTCCAATTCCAAACCAGTAAGAGGTTTTGGATGAGCACTTCAGATGAAAGAAGCTCACTATTGATCTGAGGAGTTCTGTCGATTCAGAGATGAATAGGACAGACTAGTGAGACCTGACACAGCAGAGAATGAAGTAGAAATGTTACTTGTCTTATAAACCTGAAAAAGTCCTATCTGTTCCACTTTTCATCTGACTTTTTTTTTTTAAAAGGTTGTCACCTCTTGTCTGAAATAGTCCTTTACTCTGTGTCTCTAGAAATATGAAAAAGGATGAGACTAACTTTAAAAGAGGTCACAAATTGTATAACCAAAACAAACTTCAGATTTTTGGAAAGTATGGGAGAAAGCACTATGGAATATGCCTGGTGGTAAATGGCTTATCTCATAGTGCCACATACTTGCATTTTGCCCTTAGGTGGAGTTCTTCATCCTTGAGTTTTCACTGGTTTTGTTTCTGTAAAAAACATTTTGAACTATTTGTTCCATTATTCATTGTGGATCTTGGTTTTTTTTGGCAGCCATCACAGCTGTTTTTATGAAATTTTATCTCTTATTTAATTCACATGAAATTTGTGGTGGGATTAATTTCTCTCAGGTGGCCCTTTCATGCTCTGGCAATGCCAAATTCAACCTGCCGTTCTACTAAATCTTTTCAGAATTTACTGAAATGGTCTCAATTTTTTTTTTTATTGTAGGTTTCATATATACTGGAGAAGTTGTGCATCGAATGCTAACAGCTACTCAATATATTGCACCCTTAATGGCAAATTTTGACCCCAGTGTGTCAAGAAATTCAACAGTCAGATACTTTGATAATGGTATGTAGCAGTCCTTGATAAATAAATGTGTCTGTATCCCTTGGCTCTTCTTACTTTCCTAAATAACTATTTTTGAAGGAAACATTGAGGGGTTTCAATTTGGTTTTGGTTTTGGGTTTTTGTTTTTAATTTGGAGGCTATATACAGCATGTGACTTGACATCTATAAGCAATTATTACTTTATAACACAGTATAGAATCATGAATGCCTCTTCTTAATTGAGCAGAAATCATCTGGATGTTGAAGTACATAAGCTCAAACTAGCAATGCATTTTATCAGGTTTCAAAGGGAAAATCTGTCTTATATAACAGTGTAAATTCCTGTTACTTCAAAGTATATATAGTGAATACCATCTGCCCACTACCTAAAATGAAAATAGCATTTGTGGAGTGCAATAGCAAGAATACACAGAAGCAGGGCAGGGATAAGGTTAATAAACCTGTCAACGACTAAGTGTTCACGGAGTCCCAGAATTGGAATCCAATACACTCATCTACACCATGAGTTCTCAACAGTTCCTTGTAAAAAAGATTGAAAGAGGAAAAGGTAAGCTGCAGTGTTGTACTTGAAACTCTGTGAGAAGTTTCAAAGCCATTGAATGTGTGGATATTTTTCTCTCGAAGTTGGTTGTAATCAATATTTTAGAAGCACAGCCTGTGTGGTTAAAAGGCATCTAGTGCTTTACCTCAGGCCTTTAGTGATCAACTACAGTGGCAGTTAAAACCTAGAGAGTTTAGTGTCATGACTTCATATCATGAGATCCATGACTTCTAAATTTTTCTGGATACACCTGTGCTATTTTATGTATGTTTATAATAGTGAATTTAAGCAAAAATTACCAGCAAGTTCAAAAACATTTCATATTTCCAATAGTACTTTTTATTCATTAGACCAGTAATCAAAATGTATTCCGTATCTTTCACATCCAGTCATAACCTTTCCTTAAAATCTAGTCATTGCAATGTTTGTTTGTTAAAAATCCAATAAAACATTTACATGAGAAAATCCTACTCCTTCCATGAAGAATTTTGAAACAGAAGAAGATATAATTTTCACATTGTAAATTATTTAACATTATGGCCAGAGATTTGTCATCTTTACTTAAAGAATCTGAGGATTTTGGAGAAGGTGTTGCTAATTCTCATTATAGTCCTGACTTGCAGTCTTCACACCAGGTGTACCAGGCTCTATCACATGGCATTCATTACAAGGCTGAACAGTTCTTTGAGATTTTGGATTCCTCTTCAAGTGTAATGCATCAGCTTTTGAGCTCCGTGGGTTTTAGGACAAAGAATTTTCTATCTCAGCACAAGTAAAAAGGAGCTGAGCAGCTTGTATCTTCAGCACCTTATTTCTTACTCATCTGTGCTTTGTCCCCATGAGTAAGTATTGTGCCATAAAGCAGCATCTGTAGTGGGAAAGCACAGAGTGTGGGGATTCATCAAAGTCTCACTGATGGAGCTAACTGCAAGGAACTTCGGTACACACAAATCTACATAAAAGCCTCTGGAATGAGATGACAGTTTGGGTGGCAGCTGATTTCCATTTTAGTTTGGGTGCACATAGATCTGAAGTACTCAGTGACTGACTAGAAGAAATTCTGGCTAATTTTGCGCTAATACCTTTAGCAGTTAATTTACATTTAAAATAAAATTTAATGCAATCAAATAAATATTCATAAAGTAGTTAATGAATGTGGTCACAAAGGAGAAAAATGCACAATTAATGAGTATCTACTATATAGAAAGACACAAGGGACAATAATGTGTTGGACTTGATGCAGTGTGGACCTAAAATTTGCATGCTCACAGTTTCTTGACAACCCCTATCAAGATGTGTTCATGACAGTTGCAGCACAGATCCATAACAAAAGATTTTTCAAGGATATATCAAAAATACATTGAGCTGAATATGTACTGACCCATCATGAACATTCTAGGAAGAAAGGATATTAAAGTCTGAATCCAAAGCACCCAACTCCCATTACTGCCAAAAAGAGAAGTTTTTGAGGAAAGCATGTAAAGATGAAAGTTATTTTCAGTAAACACAGTTTTGGTGATAAGTGTCTCAACATCTGTAAAACATGCTCACAGGGTATGCAAGTTGCTTGAGAAATATTTTTAGTGTGGTAAGTGCATCTTCAGCCACTGAACTCCCGTGAATATTAATAAGGCTCTTGCAACTAAATCTCTGCATACCAGACTGAATATTTAGCCCATCTATGAATTCTTAGTGAGTTTGATTTAATCTACATTTATTTATTGCCAACACCTAACATTTTTCAATTTGCAGAACCTCAGCAAGGGCTTGCACTTGCAGAAAAAAAAAATTAATTAATGCATAGTTAATGGAAGAATCTGAATTCTTGAAATAATAACTTTTACTAAGCAGGGAATGCTATTAGCAGTTCACATTTCAAAGTCATCAGGATTTATGTATAGAGTGTAAAGAATGCCACTGCAGGGAAGTGGTAATGGCAGCCCACCTGAACTACTGGATCCTACCTGCAGTGGTTGTTGATTTCTTGTGCAATTTCGAACAAGTTGCTTGACCACTCTTGCTTTAGTAGTAGTTGAGGTGCTTGTGGCACTACGCTGCCTACATTTAAGAGGATTTCAGTTTCAGCTTGTGTTTGTAGTATCTTTGGATTTCAAGGCGTGGAGCTGAAAGGTGCTAAAAAGAGACAAATCACTGTTCTTGTTTCAAGTAACTGGAGTGAAGTACTTTTCCTACAGTCAGATAATATATTTCTCACTTTTTTTTCTTCCTTTTGCCTCTCTACCCCCATTCTGGGGTTCACAGGCACAGCACTAGTTGTCCAGTGGGACCATGTACATCTGCAGGATAATTACAACCTGGGGAGTTTCACTTTTCAGGCCACCCTTCTCAATGATGGGCGTATCATTTTCGGCTACAAAGAAGTAAGTTGGGTCTGAGAATTGTCATTTAAGTGGAAAAATTTCTTTTTACGTGTCAGGAACTTCCCTACTTTTTTGGGGGGGGGAGGGAAGATATTTGAAAGATCAGTTATACAAAATCATTTCATTATACTTCTTAAAACATCACTATTTTGATGAAAATGATGTGTTATTGTTGAAGTGCTGTTCCTGTAATTGACTTAAAAACCATCAACATGATACAAATGTACTAATCCTGGATTTCAGCTGGGTTGTTTTGGATGTCTGTGAGTGTTAAGTAAATCCCTGGGGTTTTAGTAAATTTCCAATGGGTTTTGAAAGATAGGATCTATTTTTTTTCAAATAGTTTATTCAATTTTGACCCTTTTCAAGATACTCTAGGATCAATCGTTATTGTTAAAAGGTCACCTTTTTCCTGCAGCTGTAGTTTCTTGGCAACTCACATATTTTGAAGTTCATATATTTGAAACAAGAAATAGCTGGTTTGTATTGCTAGCTCTGAAGTTTTCCGTCTGTTTGGTGATACAATTGCTTAGATTGAGGCCATTTGGTTTGCCTTCATAGCATCAATATGTTGTCTTAAATGGGCTCTTGTGCATTCTCCAAGTGTTTCAGAATTCCAGTTGTCGCTTTGAGTGATTTTTTTTTTTCCTAGCATTGCTAGAGCTCTGGAAGCTATAGCCTAGTTGAATTTCAGTGCTTTTGCCATGGAGATTTGTTGGAGCAGGTGATCCTTGAGGTCTGCTTTTAGTCTGGTATTCTATGATTCTCAGATCCGTGCAAATAAGAATCAGAAAGAAGACAAGCTTAAACCTCTAGGGACACAATAATTTCTTCTTTTTGTTTGTATTTTGGTTTTGCTTGGCTTGGGTTTTTGTTCTGTTTTGGGTTTTATTTTAATCTGTTTTGTATGCAAACTGTGACTTTCTCCTCAAAATGCAACTCTCAGTTATCCTCCATATGGTAAGAAACTCTAATCAGTGATTCAACCAATTGTCCAAACTTGGAGAAATTTCTTTTCTCTCTCTGCTGTAAATCACTTGTGAGCCTTCAGGCTCATTTTTCGTGCCTGTGTTGTAGCTATGCACCTTTACTGAAGCAGAAATAATAACACTCCTCTGCCATTCTAGAAAGCTAGACAGGATCTGGGTTTTTCTACTAGCAGCAGTCATACCTTCACTTAATACAGATGTCGTTGCAGCTTGGAAATGGATTGCTGCAAGATGTTCTTACTGGATCAGTATTGTAGAAACAAGAAACTTCTGATATGCCCATGTACATGGTTTTCCTTTTCTTATGAAAGACATACTGATGCGAGGTCTGCTTGGGTTTTTTTCTGAATGTTAGGTACAGGTTACAGCCTTCATATAAGAAAATGCAGTTTATTTGCATTTTGAATCTGACTTCATGTAAGCTTTATTCTGCTTAGGACAGTGGAGCTCCATTGTATTTGATCAAAGGAGTGTGCACTGAAAGCTTTAATTATCTCCTGTTGTTGAAAACTTTTTAAAGAAAAGCAAAAACTTCTAAAGACTGCAGACAATTTCCTGCCTTGAAGACATAGAGAGATGGGGATGGATACTAGTTTTAAGATAAATTTGTCAAGAACTATGTATGCATCCTGACATTAAAATGGTGATATTTTCAGGAGACTTCTATTCCTGGTTATGATATGTACTTCACTCCCTATTACTATCCAGCCTGTGAAGAATGGATCTAATATGGGTGATAGCAGTTGCTGCTCTCAATTGAAAGTATCTTGTGTACATTTTGCACAAAAGAAAATGGTGATGCAGAGTGTCAGGTAGTAGAAAATATTATTCACTTAGGAAAACAGGAGTAAATGGGCCACTCCTTTATCACAAGTGGTTCCTAGAATTGCAAGGAAGTATGACATCTGATCTGTGGATAAACAATTTCTGAGCTACAATGCAAAGGCTGCTTGCTCCCATTACACCACTGGAAGCTTCCTCCAAAACCACATTTCTTTTGTGGGTAGGAGTTATTATTCTTTTCATTAATCTTGGGACAAAAAACTAAAATTTGCAAGTGGAATAATGTGCTTTTTGCTATTGCTGAATCTTTGAACTCATCCCCTCTATGAGTTATTCCTGTCCTGAATGGAATTAATAAACAATTATTTAAAGCTATTGCACATAACTAAGGAAAGAGATTTTTTTTTAAGTGGTAATAGTAGTGTATTAATGATCTGTAAATCTTTTGCCAAAAGATTTTTCTAAATATTTTAGAAAGTTACAACTAGTATATTCCATCAGAATTACTTGGGGAATGATGTTGAGGTTGAGATTTCCTGACAACTACCCTCTTTATTTGCATCCTTTGCTCCATTACCACTATCTCAGCTTTTCACCTAAATGAGGAAAATTAAATAAAATTGCCAATAACTGATCAGACACAAGTTGTCTGAAAAGAACAAACATGTCACTTATAATTTTATACTTGTTCCATGTGCTTATAAGCCTGTCCAGGAATTTATTTACTTTCCAGTGCTGAATCCATTGCTTTCTGAGGAAATCCTTCTGTCTAGAACCATTTCTCTTGCTGCTGAGTCATGTTGTCAGGCGCCCCATTAACCCCAGTAAGATTACTTGTGTAAGTGCTCTCTAGCATAACTAAAAGCTGCACAAGATTTCTACTGTCTTTTTGGTGCCATTTTATTTTAGCAGCACAGTTCATCAAAATGACAGCAGTGTATGGCAAATCTGAGAGGTCTTCATGGCATTGTCATTGAAGGTCTCCAAGCTGAAGCACCATGTAAGAAATGCAGCAAACAGGTTGCCAGTAGCTTCATCGAGCATCCCACTGGGCTCTGTATTAGTGACACCAGGCACCAGAAGAGTCTACCTTTAAAATAATCTGTTTAAATCATGTACAACTAGGGTTTTTTATGTCTGATGCACATTAGGTAAATTTTACCTTTTGTTGCTTATTTATTCAAACAATTTGAGAGTCCCTTTTCCACATTCTTCCTGTTCCCAAATTAGGTTTGCTACCTCATAAACCTGGTGTTGACTATCTAGACAGGATCCCAGCAGAGATTTCCTGAATACCAAAGGAGTTTCTCTGCCCAGTCTTCTGCATTCTGTTGCTTTTCCCAATAGAAATCAACCTGAAATTTACTTTTTTTATCCAAAGTTAAAAAAAAATTAGAAAAGGAGCAGAACCATCAGAAAAGACAAATATGGAGATGTCAGAGTATCTTTCAGAAGAGTTAATTGTTCAGAGAAGGAGCTGTATGGTCAAGTTTTCATAATGTGAAAACAATTTGAAATATAACAAGGTCCAATAGCAAGTAAAATATTTGTTTCTTTAGCAATTTACCTCATTTAAAGTGCATGCACCTTACATTTTAAGTATCACTTTGCTTCCACCAACTCTTAGTATTCTGGCAAATGGTCTATATGTAAGGAAACATCAGCTGGCATGAAAATGGTGTACTTCTACTACATATGAAATACATTACAGTGCAGACTAGCCAGCAAAACATAGGAATAAAGAAGAATTTTGACAAATGCATACTTTTTATGCATTTGGAATGAATACTCATTTCTTATGTTCTAAGTTTCACCAAAGTCCAATTCTCAAGAGTTTCGCTTCTTATTATACAAAATAACTATACTCTATAGTCTTTTCCCATTAATGCTTAGAGTTAATGTTCCTTAGTGTAATATTTGGTTTCTTTTTTTGTCCATGAATAATACAGAACAAATTAGGCAAAAGTTCCATAGGCCATGTTAATTGTTTAGGATATTTTTCTTAATATAATTGGAGAAGACTTCCTTTGTTCATTAAAATAGTAATGACTCTCTATTTATGTAGTCATCCAAAAACCATTATTAAAGTTAAAATATTTGCTAAAAATTGCCCAATATGTGAATTAGGAAAATAATTCTAAAAAGGCTTGCAGTAGAATAAATTTGTACTCTAAAATGGGTACAGAATTGAATGAAAATTATTAAGTGCTAGCACTTAAATAAAATTGATGCCCCTGCTAGGCATGAAGGAAAATATTCTGTTTTCAATTATAAAAATTCCAACCTTGCTATTGTTTCCTGAAAAAAAAAATAAATTAAAAAATAAAAACCAACAAAAAACCCAAACAAACAATAAGCCAGAAATCAGAAAAACCCAAAACCACAAAAAACCAAAAAAATAATTTAAAAAAAATCCCATAATGTGAATGTATTCCTCCTGCATTATGCATGCTTGACATTTCTTTGCCTTTTTTATTGTTACAAAAAATATGGGCATGGAAAAGATCTTTGATTTTTCAGGTGGTCAGTTTACACAAATTAAAACTCCTGATTTTCATGCGGTTTAGCCTGTGGACTAATTAATTACTACTTAGAAAACTGGCAATTAAACCCCTATATAAACAGTCTTATTGTGTTCCTAATTATTGTTTTGCAACATAGTCTGGCTCTTATCTTTGGCTCAGTTTTGAAGTGGAGCAGTAGTAGCATCCTGCTTACTGTCTCCTTCAGAATAAGGTTAGAGGCCACAATTTTATCCTTCTTTGAAGAATAAGATTCTGATATGACCTCTCAGTTGAAAAGACTAAAATTTGAGAAGTCTGATGAAAAACACTGTTTAGATTACAGATTCCAATGATACATAGAATTCTAAATACTCTTATCCTTACTGTTGAAGTATTAAAATGTAGATATTAATGGCCTCAGTGCTAGTGTGGGAAGTTTATTCATAAACTGATGACTTGTACAACACAAAAGATCACACTGTCTGTGGTAGAGCTAACAGATGGATTAGAATTATTCTAGCTAAAAGCCATTCTATGAAGGCAATGCCATAAAATCCTTGCCAACCATTAGCAACCACTTGCATGTTCCTAGCTCTCTGCTCAGATATTTAACATGTCAGCCTGTTATGACATATCTTGCCATTCAGGTGAGAAATCCAGAACAGCAGCTCTCTGCTTCCTATCTATGTTTTGCTGTAATTTTCCATAAATTATTTTAGTATTTAGTACAAGCTTTCTGTCAAAAGGGAATGTTTCCTAATTAGACAGCATGTGATTAAAGCTTTTTTTATCTTGACATCTCATGCAAAAGATTTCACCTGTAATATGGCACTCAGTACACACAATACCAATTTATTTTTCCACACCTTAAAAATTAGTGTATGTTTTTGTAAATACAGGTATAATGATACTGTAGTTTTTCAGGAGAATAAGTGTTCCTGGGTGGTGGATTTCTGTCTGCTTTGACTCAATCTCTGACTGTGTGATTGTTTCACACAAGCTGCCCTTCAGTTTGTAGAGCTGACTATATTCATTTAATTTTTTTTTCATTTTACAGAAGCTCTTGTTTCTAAGCCCTATGTCTAAAACATGTATCCAAACTTTTGGATGCTGCTTCTATTAGACTGGACCCTACTACTTTCTTATTTGTTTTAGAAAAGATTCTGAAAGTTCCTTCTCTCAGTAGAATGCCCAGCACTGCAGTATTGACACCTGCAGGGATTTTGGCAAAATCCATTGTTATTTCTGCTTCATTTTTTTTTAATTTCTCCTGAAGTTCTTCTATATATTTTCTGTCCAACTTGGCTACTGCAGCCTGGTTTAGTACCATGTATCACTGAGTCATTCATAATTTTATTACATTTCAAGCCCTGAACCAGGTTGTAATGAAAATGAATTTATTAAAAAAAATAAATTAAATAAACCAAACCCGTCACTTGTGACATTAGTACTGCAAGAACTCATCACTTCTTCTCAGAAAAAAAAACAAATCAAACCAAACCAAACAAAAAATGAATTAGTTCATTGTTTCCATAATTTTTGAGGGAAATATGCATATTATTCAGCAATTCAGAAATTCACAATAAACATGTGAAAAGGCACTAGACTAAAAAGAAAGAAAAGATTCTTATTTGAGAAGACTAGAGTGCAGCTTCTCCTGATTTACATTCACACAATACAAATGAGTATAATCCTTTTCATTCAACAGACACAATTTATGCATTAAGATGACAATTTTGCCAGCGTATTTTGTCAGACACCTACTCATGCCAATTCCAAATACACTTTGTGTCCTTTCTTCATCTGCTGTGTTTTCTCTCCAATATTGAAGAGAAAGTCATTGCATCCTCCTCATCAGTGCTTTTCCTAACTTAACTTTCAATAGATTGTCTTGAGCATTCTCCTCAAAATCTTTTAAGGCAGTTTCTTTGATAGTTAATTTAAGCTTTTCTTTCCAGTATTCTGAGACTATGAATAATTCCCTTATTTTTCTTGAGCTTTGATGCTACAGAAAATTTATAGACTTATTTCTGAACTTAGTGAGTCTTTTGTTTTGAAGAATTCGAAAATATGGCTTTTGGCCTTCTTCTGTCATATTATCCAATAACCACACCAGAGCTCAGCTGATAAAAGCCAAATTTAAGCTGATGTATTGCTAGCAGTATTTCCAAGCCAGTTCTCTTTTTCCTGTCATTTTGACAACATGCCTCAAGCGTTTTTTAAACCAGACCAGATGATGTACACAAGAACCCCCCAAAAAACAGCCACTAAATTGAGGAAAAGGAATAGAAATTTATGACAATGTTTAATTCACCAGAACTTGCTTACCAGTGTAACTGGGAGAAAGCAAAACAAGAATGTATTTTGGGAACAAGGAGAACTTCTGATATTTAAATCAAATGCCAGAAATCATGCTATTAATTGTCACACAGATAGAACTGGGCACTGGAGGAATAACCAGCTTTTTACTTCAGCATTTTTCTATGTGAAAAATACTGGACAACTATATAGTTTTTGGATTTTTACACAAGTAAAAGCAAGAGCAAGACATTGGGTTAGCTAAACTAATACCTTGTATCTCAGTTTCTTACACTAGATCCAGTTCAATCTTTCTTCAGCTTAGAAATTTTTGGTTAACTGAAGGGGAGCTTTGAAAAATAAGATATCCAAATATAAGATATCTGAAAGCAGAAACTGGGAGAAAGTCATAATTGCTCATAGAAAGCTGGGGCTTATTCTACTCCTAAGGTACCTGCCTGAATATCAGGTTATATCTTTTTTGTGCTAGAATAAAAGACTCTTTAGTCCCAGAGTAACTTCTGTCTCTCATAGTATTTGTTTGTGGTAATCTAGCCAACTTTTCAGTATTTCATCCAGAAGTCAAATGGATAGAACCCTTTAACACTTCTGTTAATAGCAATTGAGAGCTGGAGTTTACAAAATATTTTTATGACTCTTTTAATCTTCCTTCTCTTAATTTGTTGGCATCTTTTTAAGAAATATATCTTCTCAAAATCTGTGTAATATATCAGCAATGATCTAATTTTCAGGGGCAAATAAAATGATCAGTCCACATCCAGGCTATATTTCACTGTAACCAAATATTACATCAATTAAGTTTTCTTGCTGAAATGTCCCCTCTGACTGCTGGAGTTGTTCATCCACTACAATACTGAGATTCCTTCCAGAACTGCTTTCTAAACCATGGTCCCCAGACTCTACCTTACACTCTTTTTTGTCTGTATTATATCTTTGTATTTTTTGCAATGTCTAACCTTGCTAATTGTTCCAGGCATTTCATAATTTTTACTCTGCTAATGCCTTCTAGAGAACTGCTAGGCAGTAAATTTATATTTCCTTCTCAGTCTTGGATGGAACTTTTGAATGCTGTAAAGACACACTATTAGTCTGAACTGCTCCTTTAGAGAGGGCTGCTTTTTGGGATCAGTCAATCTAGTTAACTGTATTAATATTGCAGAAATGCTACATGTCACTCAATAAATCATCTTAAAAATATTTAGTCCTAATATATAAAAGTATCAGCCAAAGCTGCAATATTGTCCAAGAATGGAATCAAACATGACATTTGTTTTCATGGAACCAAGTTACCCAGTGTCAGTAGCTCTCTAACATAAAGCTGAGATGGTCTATTACTATGTGCATATTTTTATTTCTTCCTCTAGATATTGGCAATTAAGCATCTGGAATTTTCCATGTTTACCACAGCATTGTTTTCCTGTTATTCAAGAACATGTTAAATATTATTATCATTCTGTCGGAGTACTTTACAGATAAAAAGTCACAAAATTTTCAGTGGAAATTAACTGAGCCATAATTAAAGTGTTCATCCCAAGCTAAACTTTCAGAGCTTTTGTGTTCAACAGTAGACAGGAGGTAGTGCCTCCTCGTCCTTGAGAGTACTAGCACATCATCCCACTTTTTCTTCAGCTGAGGGAAATAAATTACTGTAAATTACTACCCTCTTAGGCTTTGTCACTGAAAGTGGTTCTACCTCTAAGGGTTCATGTGAAAACAATGCAAAGAAAACTGAGATAAAATACAAGTTAAACCAGTAATTTCTGTCTTCAAAAAATTCTTGATTCTATTGTGCTATGTTGTATAAAATATTTATTAAGGACTTTTAAGTGACACTGGTTAAATACTCATTTTGGCACTGCTTTTTATTTTTAGTCTTTTTTTTTTCTAGTTCAATATTTCAATGGTATCTTCCTGTTTTGTCTTTTAGATTCCTGTCGCTGTGACACAGATAAGTTCAACCAACCACCCAGTGAAAGTGGGACTTTCAGATGCATTTGTGGTCGTGCACAGGATCCAGCAAATTCCCAGTATGTAGAATTGTAGTGGTGCTAATGGTTTGAAGGCTGAGAAACTAGTATAAGCTGATTTCATTCAAGAATGATTAGCTGTACAACAAATCACTTAGCTAATTTCAGCTTGTTAACTCAAGTGTAATTTTATTTGCTCGATAATTCCCAATATGTCTTTTCCTGTCATTGTTTCTTTTGAGTTGATAAATTGAGTAAATAAAATTAAATGGCCAGTCAAATTAAACTTTCAACTGGCTCAATTTGGTTTTCCATAAGATACTTTATCTGGAACTGTGCTTTCACATCCATAGTAAAGAAGAAGCATTCTCTATCCAAAAATATCCAGGCCGGAAGCTCTTGATACTTTATTCTGTACTTCAAATTCATGTACACATTTTAATGAAAGGAAAGAAGAGGAGATGTAAAGAAGAGGAGATTATTAAATAACATCTTGAGCTCACATAGTCATGGCAGCAGAATTGCAGGTGGCATTTAGTTTTGTGTGGCTTTAGTTATACTTTGCATGGCTTCACTAAAAAAAAATAGTAGGAAATCAAGTGTGACTTTCTCGATGTTTTAATGTGTTGTGTACAGAATCCTTTGAGGTTGTTTAGCCATTAGAGAATATGTTCACTTTTCAAGTCTACTGGGTTTACTTACATATTTGGAGAAAATTTACTAAGATCTGTTTTCGATGAAGCCCTAATAGCAGGGTGCAGATGGAAGGAGCCGTTCTTGAACCAGGCTCCTAGGACTGAATCCAGGCGTATTCTCCTAAAGTGAGCTCTGGCAGA
Source organism: Cyanoderma ruficeps (assembly GCA_008694505.1). NCBI lineage: Eukaryota > Metazoa > Chordata > Aves > Passeriformes > Timaliidae > Cyanoderma > Cyanoderma ruficeps. Next base: position 32,792,840 of record VZDJ01000782.1, read on the forward strand.
CCTTTGGTGCTCACAAGGACTGACCTGATCCAGCCCAGCTTTAAGACAGTCAGCAGATGGGGCTGACATGAAAAGGCTAGTGCTGTTGGCCTCTCAGCACATCCTATCTCCTCACCACACAGAAAACAGTCTTTGACATGAGGGAGCATCAACCTATGTCTTACATGTCCTGTCATGGGGAATATGGAAAATTGAGGTACTGTTTGTTACTTGTGAGCTCAGAGTAGTGTGAAGGATGTTAGCGTGCCAAGATTTCACTCAAAAGACAAGAAATTTGTTTCTGAAGTGTGATAGGCAGTTGTGATGTACCTATGTTTGCATGGATTGGTTTTGAGTGTTTAAGAACAAATGAAACTAGGCAACAAATTTCAATAATGTGAGTGATATTTGCAAGCAAATCATCTGAATATTTCTGAATCTTCAGCTTGTAGGAGCTCCAAATATGGATTCAGGTGGAAGTAAGGTTGATCGATTTATGCAAATAGTTTACGAGAATAGTCACAGAGAAATTCTATCCAAGAGGTGCAACAGGAGGATATCTTTTGACATCAGGCCTCTATAATCAAACAACGCTAAAGGATTTGTATTATATTTACATATTTTGTATGGAAAATATATGGTGGATGCAAGTCTTTATTCAAGTCTGAATGGGTTTTTTGGTAGAAATATTTCAGACAAGCACCTTGTTTTACTACGACTAAATAATATCGTTTTTGATGAATGCAGAGTTACTAGTCTTCTGGTTCTAGAATATCTATAGTTGGGTTTTTTTTTTCACATGACACTTTCTGCTAATAGAAGTGAAACTATAATGTGGGTGAGGAGTATAAAATGTGTCACTGCTACAGCAGCTTTGAGAGCATTATTAATGTATTGCTCGTTACAATGCATTGCTTTTGCCCCTAACTACCAGTTCTGTAGGTGGTGGTAATTCATGATTATTTTTGCTACATTGCAGCTTACACTAGAGCTAATATTAATCAAGGGAACCATCATTTCACATTAGATTTTCCTGAAGCTGAATTGTGTGCTCAATGAAATAGGTTTATATTGATGTGTACAGGAAATATAATAGCACCTTGACAGAACTGGTAAATAATGTCCGTCCATAAAAAGCCAGTATCAGATGCTCTTAAAATATGCATGTTCTTGAATTTTTGTTTTTCAGAGGTCTTAAATCAGCTATGGCTCCAGTCAATTACTGACAAAGTGATATGATAAAATTGTAATTTTACTTTATTTGTTGGCTTCTTAAGACAGTGGAAGAATATAAATTGTTGCTTGTCCCAAAAGAAGGCAAAGAATTATAACTACTAGTTCAAACTTCCCACTTCATCAAAGATTTTTCCATCAAAAGAACCCAGTCTCCCTTTATGTTCATGGCTAGTTATTAAAAAAAAATTAAAAAGCCAAAAACATCCCCCTTAAATAATACCAAAAAACCCACTCCAAACTCTACTGCTTCATGTTTGAGCTCTGTCAGTTCTTTTTGTATATATTGTGCATTTGAAAAGGAAAGAGACACTAAGAGCAACACAAGCCTGTTTGAACAAATATATTCCCTCAATTTTTAAAAATGATGAAGGTATTTGATGCCTTTTGCATGCTCAGTATTCTGAAATTTCCATATACCAGACCTAGTCTATTAAAGTAATTTCAGAAGATTTAGAGCTATTTATCAGATTTTTTTCAGATGTACTGTCCAAAATATTGGTAATAACTTTTTTAATACTTCTGAAAGGTGAGTTCAAAAGCCAAGCAAACCCATTTCATTTAGAGGAAAGCAAAACATGCTTTTTGATCAGCCATTTCATTTCAAAAGTGCATTTTAATGAGTGTTGAAAAGTATTTTGAAGAGCCAAGAGCTAAAAGGAATGGTTTTCTGAACCTTTTTAAATGGAGGAACTTGAGAATATCATACCTATTTTTATTAATATACTTCCTCATATAAAGGCATTGCAGTAATACCCCTTTTATCTGCCCCTAAAAGCATGTAGGTACATACACTTGTTCACCTTATCTTTTTAAAAGCATATAGGTACATACACTTGTTCACCTTATCTTTTTAAGAGTTAGAGCATGGAGATGGGATATTTTTGGCAGGTGGCTTTCTGGCTGTTTTGTGTTTGATATATTTCTTTGATATGCTACTACTTCTTGCTTATAGACCATGCCTTTTTTTTTTTTTTGCACTTATATTATTGCAGATTAGCCACTATTTTATATCTAGATAGAGCTATGCCTGTATATACTCGGTGTTTTGGAATGAATGGTAATGTGTTAAGGGGAGTAAATTCCGGATCAACACAAAGGTAAACCTGATAGTTCTGAGATTTATGTGACAGCAAAATGGCAAACTAAATCCTTTGATTAATTTCAGAGGAAAAGTCTCAGCTCTTTCCAGGTAATTCAAATGAAGTTCCAGGCTCTGGATCGCTGCTTCTTATGTGTAGGTTAGAGTGACCATCCTGATGTCTTCTTCTTCAGACATGTTGAGCTCTTGCACAGTAACTTTTTTTCCTTTTGTAACAACCACAGTGAGAAAGTTTCATGTATGTCTTTCAGCTAGAAACACGATTGGTTATCACAAACCTGGGAGCTTTACATATTCCTCCAGCAAGTCTTTTTTAAACACCTTCACTGCTTCAGGACCTTTGTTCCTTGCCCACCTTCTCTAACCAGTTCTGGTTTACTTCTTGTTTCTTTCTTTGCCATCCTTGTGATTCTGTCCTTGGTCCTTCTTTCAGTTGCCTGTGTGTCCTTTGCTCTCCCTTCTGCAGACCCCCAAGATCTCTCTTTACCTTCATGACTATCTTTCTTCCCCTCTGTTTTTTCTCTCCTTCAGGCTTGCTGTGTTTCTCTCCGTTGTTTCAGTCCTCTTCCCTGTTGTCTTTCAATTAACTTTCTGTTGCGCAAGAAGAAATGAAAAAGCATTGCCTGCAACCCACTTTTGTATTTTAGCAATAAAAACCCCACCAGAGAGCTTTCCCATATTTTGTTTGTTTTTCACAAAACCATGAAATACACTGGCAAAGTGAGAGAGTTCCAGATTCAGGGGATCTACACAGTGAATTACCAGTCTTGCACTCAGAGATTATGGGTAGCAGGTTTGTCTCCACCATGAGACATACTTCTTTGTGATATTGGCCTCTACTGTATTAGATGCAGCTCTTTTAGGAAATCCATGCCTTGACAACTCTAACATTTAATCACACTGAAATTATTCAAAAACACTGTGTACAGAAATGAAATTGTAGCTGAGCTATGTGTTAGTAATATCCCAGCTTCAGTGCAATTAGTGTCACTCAATATGTAGTGTAACTCAAGCATATAATTAAGTGACAACTCTGCATGTTGTAAATGTTTGCTCAAGATGTCTCACCACTTTGTTTACAGCAGTGAAGCCCCTGAAAGAACCTTAGGATTACCTTCCTGAAGGGTAAAACACCACTGGTCATTTATGCTCTGATATCTGTTATACAAAGGTGCAGCAGCACTTGGGAAATCACCAAGTCTGATTTCTTGCTGCCTTACTGGCAGTGTTATCATTTACCTCTGTGCAAAATGGCCCCCAAAGTTATCACTCTAGAATCATGGTATTTATTCTTCTTTAAACTAGTGTAACTAATCCCACAGAGCCAGCTGCTCCAGCCCTGCGTGTTTGTCTGCTGGTCCAAAAGGGTTTCTGCAGGCAGCTGGGTTCCTTGCACTAGATGTCTGATTCAGGAACATGCTGTTGATCTTTGGTAGCATGACAATGCTCCCAGGACTGGTACAAATTGATCAAAGTTTAAAATATTCACATAACCAGCCACAGACAGATCTCAGAGTGAGGCATTTTGGTACATGGTGGGATTAGGGAATAAAGCAAGTTTTTCACACCTAGATCCTGTACTAGGAGCTCCTTAGCTAGCAACAGGTATTGGAGCAAATCTGGAAGGACATGGAGAGTTTCAAAGTAAATCATGTGTGGTAGGCACAGAGCATTGGAGCAGAACAGCTCTTAGTACATTATTCATAAAAATATTTTCAGAGCCTATTTCACTTACTTGCTTGTTCACAGATTATACATCTTTGAGGTGCAGCTCCCAGGTTTAAAAGTATTTTTTATTAATTTTTAAGAGAATGATAAAATTAATACAATTAGGGAATCTGAATTTTTATCTAGATTATAATGTGTGTTATATACAATGGAGGAATTATGGAGGTGTTTTGATTATAGGCATTGGTGTTTGGTCCCAGTGTCAATGCCTCAAGAATTAATTAGTTAATATTGATAAGTTTAGTAATATAAAGCTAATGTTAAAGAACAGATGCTTTGACATTCTGATTCCTTTACCTTTTGTGGTGACAGCAATCAGACAGACCAGACTGACAGGTTTTATTCAGCCAGTGATGTTAAACAAGGTCCCTGTCAAGCAAAGTCAGTGGCTGTGTAATGCAGCAACTGTGCCCCTCCCTTCTCTATGCCTTATATTTTCCACAAATTGCTTGCAGCTTGTTGGATATGTTTCATAAATTGTTTACTTCAAATTGACATCTGCATAATCAAATGAACCCTCTTACCATTTGTGTTTTCTCTGTCAGCAAGACTTAAAAGTGAAAATACGGCTGTGTGAATACATATGGCCTTATTTAGCAGTTATTTCTGGGTATATGGCAAATCCAAATTCCCTAGAAATCTTTCACTGAAAAAGATCTTTATTTGTCATTTAAAAACTCAGAGTGACTTCTCCAGTATTTTCACATTTCACTGTGTTGCAGGTTTTAGCTGAGGAAGGGTGTATGAGGAAAAGTGATTATGTAATGGAAAAGATACAGAGAGATTATGCATCTGTCAGATACGTATTTAGAATGGTTTATTATGAACTATTGACCCTTCAGGCATGTTAAGAAATCATTGGTGCTCTCCTGGCACTGCTCCCTCTCCAGAGTACTCTCCCCATTGAGTACCTTTAGTCAATGCTTGCAGTTCTGTTTCATAGAATACTTATATTCCATTATTTAGTTTAACGCTATGTGATAAAACTACATAGAATTATTTTGTCACAGCAGAATCTTACACATCTATAATTTACCAATCCATTGCTTAATCCCTTGAAAGTATTCTTTCTAATGGCCTTCTGACCCCCATGTTATCTCTCTCAATCAACGAGGAACGTGTTCTTTACCTCAAGTAGCTGGTGTTTTCTTCAGGTTTTTCTGCTGGGACTGTACCTTTGGCCCGTGTTCAAAGATAGCACAAGTACATGCCATGAAAACAAAGCAAAAAAAAATCTGAATCATACTGTAAATTAAACCAAGGGTAAAAAAATATAGTCTGTTATTTAAAAATATATTGAGGTATACCATTTAGTTAAAAAGTGTGTTTGAGAAACCCAGACGTGTAGAAATGTAAAATATTTTCGTGACTAGGGGAAGAATATACATATGTTTTCTGAAATTCAGAATTGGGAATGGTACTTCAAAAGCATACAAAAATCCTTCTCCATTCCTCTCTTCCCTGCTAGACCTGGTGTAATATTTCTTTATAGCAAAATATCTGCACATGGTGCTTAAATATTTATCTCTTGCTGCATCAAATTATTTCACTAGTTCTTGCCATGTTAAGGTCTGTACTGGGGCATACGTGGGCTCATAAGCTCTTTGTGATTCTGCACTAGGACTTTTTTGTTGAAGAGCTAAATAGACAGCATAAGACAAAGAACAAATTCCACCTGAGTGAAATGCAACATCTGTCCTGGGTTGAAGCAGGAGTGTGTGAAGAGGTTAGGGGGAAGGCATGAGGGAAGAGTAAACATGTTCCTTTTTATCCTGTTGAGCTTAGTTTTTCTAACCAATTTTGTTAAGGGAAATCAGCTCACAATTCAAAATAGGGAGAGAAAAGTGCATTTTAAATACCTAAGCATTGCATGTTTAAGTCATACTTTCAAAAGAATCTAGGCCTAGTCAGGCAGATAAAATTGAATCCTCACATTTCCAACCACCTGTCTGCAAGCATATACAAAGATGTTAGGAGGTGACTATGCAAATACCTCTCTGTGCTTAAGATAGATGCCTCATATTCAAACTCACCACCTGAGGTTGACACAGTCATCTTTCTGAAGAAAAAGATCAAATTTGAGTCTGTCAGGCAGTGGGATTTAATGGAATTAACAGTCATGCTGAAATATGCATGATTAGATTTTTTTTGTATATATAACACACTTAATTCTCTTAAAAGTAGTGTTTTTCAGAAATCTCATGCACTGGGTGATGTAAAAGTGCCTATGCCCTGATTCTCTGATTCCTACCGAGTCTTTGGAAAGCCAGAAGCTCTTTATTTCTTGTAAACCCTGTAAGGAGCCTGTTAGGAAAGGTTCAGCATTAACAGGATTATAGCATACTAGTCTGTACCAGTACTGATGAGGTGCAGTTCAAATAAAGTGTGGACACCCAGCATTTTACTTTATGTATTCACTTGTTGGTTTTTTGGGGGTTTTTTGGATGGAATGCTAAAGATTTCTGTGGAAACAAATTACAGCCTTCAGCATTGGCAGGAGCTCAAAGACATTTCACAATCACTCTGATTGGGCTTTTAGGAGAATCCTGACCATCCTCTGAGCATAAAGCCCTTGCAGCTGGCAAGAGATTTTCCCTACCCCAGCAGACAATTAGCTTGGCCTTGAAAACTCTTTCTGTCCAGTGGGTCTGAAGGACATGGCTAAGGCATTTACTGGGGTAAAGTTTGTCACTTGCTCATATCTGTCTTTTAACTAGTCAGAATGACTTTGCAGGTAACACATAAAACTAGTTCAATTATAGGTTCATTTCATACTGTAAGAGAATTCTGCTATCAGGAAGGGTGAAGTCATAGCAAACCTTCAAATAAATTGCAAGAAGTGGTTGGCAATGGTGCTGATTTGGAGCTAAATAGAAATATTATTGTCTGAAAGTGAGATACTGCCTACTTGTCCCTGAGAGCTAATGAGGTAGGAGAGGGGAGAAAAGCTGCTTCCTCAAGCAACAGGTTGTGCCCTAATCCATATGGCACTGGAAGCACAGAAGACCCCCAAAGACTGAGTTTGTTACTGTCTACAAGTCTTTTTCTCTGTTACATGCAGACTCAGACTGGTCATTGGCATGGGTAACCTGTTAGTCCTTTGTAGGTAACCCTTAATTCCTCTCTGCAATGATTGCAGAGGGTCAGTGATTCTATTTAGCTCTGATTTCAGTTAGTTTAGCAGACCATCAAAAAGAATATAAATGTGAAACCAGCACACCAGAAAACTGTCATTTTTGTGTCAGATTGGTGTTATAGGTTGTACTTTTGATTTTCAAATATTCAAGCTCGCCAGTCTATATTGCAACAGTATATATAAAATCTGGGATTTTCAGAACATGTTATAGGATACTGTTCTGGGAAGTAGTGTGTGATTTTTTCACATTTATCTTATGCTTGGGTCTTACCATTGCTGTGAGTTCAAAGCTCTTAAGAACAGTACATTGACTATATTGAATTTCTGCTTTGAAAAACTCAGGTGCAGTCAGCCTGTGTAAAGATTATGCATAACGGCTCTTTATGAAGATTGTCTTCTTTAATAGAATGTTATAATATGAAAATGTATTCTAGTACACTTAGATGTGAGCCATCTTGTAGCTAACAAGTTTGATTAAACAATGAAATCAGTTTTGTTTGCACATCTGACAAAGTGAGCAAATAAAGCATTTCTCTCAAGTCTGTAAGCTGAGAAAAATGTCTTAGGAAAGCAAGCATTTGAAATGCACCCTAAAATGTCTGACAGTATACTCTAGAATTTCTGCCTAAATCAATGGCTAAGATGCTTGAGAGCACACTCAGCATTTTCATAATTCTTTGACAGGAGAACTACCTTTTCTCTCATCTCTGAGGGCTTCTCCACTGAAAAATTCTCCTATCTGTCTTTACATGTTATTTTGTGATATTCAAAGTTAAAAATATATTCTTGAGAAAAATTGCTGCCATATGTGCACCTAAGGAACAATGTGTATTCATGACATTCACTATTTTTCACAATCTGAAGACTGCAAAATAAGAAAATATGATTTCTTTTTTCTTTCCTGTTAGATGTCCGCAGAAGAACAATTTATGAATACCACAGGGTGGAGCTACAGATGTCAAAAATTACCAATCTCTCAGCTGTTGAAATGATACCTCTTCCAAGTAAGTAAAACATTACATAAGCAGAAGCCAGATCTAGAAAGCATCTATCTCCGTCTCCCTCCCAGCAGCACATACACAATTTCAAATATTTTGTTTTATCTGTGGACTTGGAATCATAAACAGATTCAGTTATCCACTCCTAGATTCCCATATGGATGATGCATTATCCAGTTCATCCTCACGTATCTCAAGTTAGTTTATAGGTATATAGCTCCCAGTAGGTTTTGAATGAAATTTGTGCCAAATCATTTTTTCAGAAGAATGATTATATTGCCTTTAAATGTGTTTCCTTAAGAAAAAAAAAAGAACAGTTTTCATGCTTGCAATGCAAACATCAATTCTTCTGTGTACTGTGCATCACATCACGCAGACATATCCCCAAACAAATGGCACCAAATATTTTGCAGTTCATCTGGTTCTTTTTTCCAAGGTAAACTAAATTGCTTAGAAATCTTGGGGTTTAAAATGCCAGCTGTACTATTGTAAAAAGAGTAGGTATATCTATTTTTCTTTTTTTTTTTATCCAGTTATAGTTCTTGCACATTTTTTTGTCTGTCTTATTACCTACTTATGTCTGAATGCTAGCAACACCAAAGAACAGTGGAGCCAGGGAAGAAAGAGATATAAGGAAATACTTAATTTTGAGCAAAAAGATAAAAATTTAGAAATGAAGTTGAATGGACAGTTGTGGAAGTAGGAATACATTTACAAATGGAATATATTTACAAATGGAATAACACAGATGAAATGTACTTTTGTGTATGCAATTGTGCAAAGCATTGTAATAGGCTGGGTTCAGGGTCTTATTTTAATGTATGTGAACCTGCTGACTTCCTAAACATATATTATCAGAAGTTGTATTACTTTGTGCTTTTTGTGTGAAATATAGATGAAACTAATGTAATAATCCATGTTTATCTGCATCCCAGCTTGTCTCCAGTTTAGCAGCTGTGGTCCCTGTGTCACTGCCCAGATTGGCTTCAACTGCAGCTGGTGCAGTAAACTCCAAAGGTAGGAAAAATAATTGCTTTTCTTTTTTTGTGTGTGGGTATGGAGCTGTGCTCAAAGGCTATCCAAGACCATTGCCTACAGGTGATTCAGCATTAAAAGTTGTTGTATTTGGGTTTTTATATATATGCATTCACATGAACATAAATCTCAAGTGTGATCACCATCAAAATATCATTGTCACATTTCATTCACTTCAACAATTAGACAAAAATAGTCAAGACAGTTGACTGGGGAGTTAAGCTTTTGTTCTTATTTCTTCAGTCATACTTTAAAATCCTTTTGAGGTAGAAAAAAAAAGAGATCATAATAAAAATCATATTTTCTCCCTACATAATTGGCTTCATCAAAAATAATTTAACCCCATGGAGATGCAAGGTGTTAATGTAACTGTAAAAACTTCCTTGTTAACAGCAGGGAGACCAACACATCCAAACAGTCAGAGTACGTTCCTTTTTAGCTTGTCATTACACTTAGGGGGTGTGTTGGGTCTCCTCAGCCTCACAGGGACATGTGGACAAGGATGGTCATATCCATGGCAGGAGTGATTTAGACTCTGGAGCAGCTGAAGCACAGCCAGAAAAATATAAACTCTGCAACTGCAGCTTTTCAAAAAGTTTTTCACTCACTGACCTTCACTGACCTTTGTGACAAATTTAATCCCAGTTCTCGGAAACAAAATGCAGTATCATAATGGATATTTATTATTGCTGTGCTCCTCAGTGCTAGTGACTAGGTTTAGAAATACTTTGTATGAAATGGATGTATACTGAAACAAGAAAAGGTAATTAACATTCTAAAATAGTGCAATATTTTGACATCATGTTGAAGAACTGGTAAATAGCTGAAGAACACAGCACAGAATTAGGAAATTGGGGTCATTTTTTATGTTTTCTTAAGCTGCAACTCCTGTAGTAAGTCACTTAAAAAGTAACTCTGTTCCCCATTTGTCTTGCAAAAACCTTTTTAGTGGAATAAGATCTAATCAAATCAAGTAATAGAAAGCATACCAAATATATTCAAGAGTAATAATATTTCTAGAAATCTGTTCCAAGCAAGCATGAGCAGTGTTTGGTTGCCTTAGCCAACTCCCTGTTTTCAGCATTGCTTCGTTCTCCTTCCATCAATAGATGCTGCAGCACCGAGTTTCTGTTGGCTTTGTTTGAGCAAGGCCTGTTGCTTTGTGGCCAGTGTTCTCATTTTTGTTTGGATAAACTCAATTATATGAGATTATTATAGGAGTAAAATCCAAGCCTCTTGTGAAGAACAGCCAAATCTTCAGATCCTTTTTGTTTCTCTGTAGTTTCCAAACACCTGAGTTTCCAGAGTTCTGAAATTGCTGAAAAATCTGTTTTGCTGAGTGAGGCACAAATTCACTGTGGAAAATGAATTTTATCCTTCACCTCTAGCAGGAGCAGAACCAGGCATATAACCACATTGTATTTCCTTCTGCTCATTTAGGAGCATTTGTGGCTGTCCCCTCACAACTGGCAAGGTGTAATTTACTGCTGAAAAATACACAGTCTGAATACATCTATTTCTATTCAATTAAAGTTTGAATGAAGAAAGTCTTGCTTTTTGTTTTGTGTGTGGAGATCAAAGATGAGCCTACTGTGAGGTAGTCCTGCACTGTTTTTTAAAACCAGCTGTCTCCGCTCTGCAGCATGTTTGTCCTTTTGACAAGATGCGGCAGGTAGACTGAGTAGTTTTATTGCTATTAATTAGGCCATTACTGACAGCAGTGAGACTGTCACTTCATGCAGGTTTTCTTTGGACATTGTTTGACTACCAGCAAAAGCAGGAACAGAAGAGGATTCCTTAGAAAAAGAATGGATACTGAAAGGGAAACTAAAAATATGTTTCCACATGGGAATTTCAGTAGTTTAAAAAAAGTCATATCATAATTTTTTATCTATCAAGACAAACAGTATTCATTCAGATTTTAGCAAATGGAGAATTGTGTATAGAGTCATAAAATAGCTCAGAATGGAAAACATCATCTAGACTAACCTCCCACTCAAAGCAGGGCCAGCTATGATATCAGGCCGGTTTCTTCATGGTCCAGAGGCTGTGGTCCAGTCCCCAGAACACCTTATAGAGGATTTTACACCTGATCTGTTAGCTTGCTGTTCTCTGCAGAAACATGGCTTTGGTGGATGTCTGCTTCAGGCCTCGTTGTCTTTCTTGGCCACTCTTCTCCAGTTTCTGAAATGAGCAATTTCAACTATTTCATCTCTATGGAGAAAGAGATCTGAAATAATAAATGGTTAAATATTTTATGAAAAGAGGTAACTTGCTTTCCAAACTGTGAAAACTGAAGATATATGTGGTTACACTGCAGGATTATTGTGATGAGAAATCATTCTATCTCAGCTTTGAAAATTCTGCCAGTTCTGCATATTCTCTCTGGACTTCTAGTCTAGTGCCTCTCTTCTTTTACCTTGTTCTTTCTCAGCATGTATATTCATTTTCAAGAGATACAAAATAAAAAAATCTTATTCCATTCTCAGTGGCAATGTCTGGTTCATAGGAGAGTGCTCAGAATCATTTGCTTCAGTACCACATTGTGGTTTTGTTCCCCTCAAAAATAAATTTGCTGTGTTACAAGCTTCTTTTGCAGTGGATGAAGAAGCATTTTCTCAACAAGAAAATCTAATAGTGTCATTAAAAATCATAAAGGTTAGAAAGTTGTTAATTCTACCTCACAGTCCTTCAACTTTTTTTGTATGTCACTGCTCTTCACTCATCAGCCTTGTAAATCAATGGAGACTTTCATCTCCTGTTATGATATACATTGCTCTGCTGCAGTAGGATAAAATCAAGGGCAAAGAATTCCATGAAGTATTAACTTAGACATTTCAGAAGTGCCTAGAGGACAAAGAAATTAATATTTACAGTCCACTTTCAAATCTGTTCTTATAGGGTTTTCTGAGGTAGGAGGAATGCTTAGGGGCAATGCCTGAGTAATGCTTCTCAGTTGCAAATCTGACTGGACACACCAGGCCAAGAGATGAGGAACCAAAATTGCCTCTCATGTCTGTAGGCAAATCCCAGAGTGGGGAAGCCAATTAGCCTTTATTGCAAAAGCCTGAAGAAGGCTTTAAACTGGCAGTGACAGGTTTTCAATGTATCAATAATCTCCCGACTGACCTAGCACTCAGATTTCTGCAGAGAGAGCATGCCTGTTTGGTTCTGAGGGCACTGATCGGTAGTGAGGGTCAGATATGCCTGGAGCACACAGAAATGTTCTTCCCGTGATGCCGTGGTAGTACTTTGGTGCTCTAAAGTGAGATATTCTCGAGCAGACAGACTTCCATGTGGGTAACAACCCTACACATACCCATTGGAAAACAAAAGCTTTTTTTCTCAAGAACTTATTACCCCATGTAGCCAAAGAAACGTTACCATCAGAAACACCATCTTGCATATCATTTCTTTCCTTGCATTAGATTTAATCCACATATTGAGCCATTCACACAGCAAAGTACAATCTGGGGGGAAAAAAAACCCCAAAACTTTATGTAAAAATTTTAACTGTACAAGGAAACTGACGAGTGGGACCATTGCAGAAAAACTTTACTCCCCCATGTGGGCAATCTGTGTTGGAATGAAAACAGCTTTATCCTACAGCAGTGGGTCGTTTCCTACCTGTAACTTCAGCCCAGCTGCTGTGCAAGCTCTGCAGCGCTTGGAGAGGCAGGTTCATTTTGGATGTGATTGAGGGCTGAATCCTCTATTCCTGCACTCTCTACGAGCTTAAATCACCATTAGTTCTTTCATAAGGGGTCATCAAACTATCCTCTCTGAAATCCAATATGTGTGTCACATGACTTTATCATGGCTAAAATAAAGGCACATCATTTTCCTTTGACTTCTGCAGATGGGACATCCCCCTAGGAGCTAATTTCTTTTGGAATTATGTATATTTCATAACTGTTTCAGAAGTAAAACTCTTCAAAAGGAGAGTAACTATAAATATGTAAGCTAAGATGGTATTCTAACTTTCTCCAACACAAGTATCTGTGTCTATAAAATGCCTGAAACACTTTAGCAACTGTCCCATGGTGGTCTCCAGTGGCTGAAATGAGGATCATTTGCCCTTCATTATCTCTGACTTCCTGACATGTAAAAATTGGGAGAATTCATTAGTGTAAGATTTGTTTATATCATCTTCTTGTGCATCTGAAAATGTTTATATACTCTAGGCACTTGGTATAGCCTGCACATTAGAGATGCAAATTTCTAGGAAGATTTTTGGAAGCTTTAAGGCTACCTTGCTGTTACTTTATAGCTTCGCTTTGTGAAACTTGCTTGTATATACTGAACTAGTGAGTTCCCTTGAAAATACTTGAAGTTGATTGTCCAATAAATAAAGATTCCCTAGATATCGATGTTTTTATTTTGATAAACTTTAGGAAAGCCTCAGATTTGGGCAGTGAAATGAAACTGATATTTCAGTGTGTTCAGAAATAAGCAGACAAAGAGCACATTCTTGCAATCTGTGCATGCTGGAGACTCAGGCTATGAATGTCTCATGCTTCACTTCATCAGTACAGGATAAAAGCATCTCCTGGTACCTGCAACTTCAGTTAGGTTTGGTGTGGTACCATCACCCCAACACTGGAATGAGCTGGAGTGCTGTAGTACTAAGGGAAGGAGCTGTAAACAGTTTAGATAATAGCTTTACTCAGCTATCACTGCTGTACATATATTCAAATTTTTAATCCTCAGAACTATCTGCCGTATACCAGAGGCACCCAAAAGCCTAACATCTGGATCCACAAGGATGCTTTGCTGGCAGACTCACTTAGGTTTTCAAGGGAAGTTACACAGAATAGGAGATCAGTACTAAAGGCAGCTTTTTACCAAATTCTGGATTTAAGTATCTAAGACCAAAAAATCTCTAAGGGTCCAACACTGTACGAGAAAGAATCTTCAGATGAGTCTAAGCAGGGCTCAGCACTGAAATCCCCCGTGGGAGCCCTGTGAAGCTTCTCTACTCAGTAAGGGTGACACTGCTTTGACACAACAGTCTGTCACTAATCAGAAAACCCCCAGAGGCACAGGAGATAAGTGAGCATTGATCCTCTGAACACAAGGCACCCCTGGAGAATGGCCCATTAGATGTGGAGGTGTGTAAGCCTGAGCACTGAAACCTCCTTGCATGTCTCCAGCTCAGACCAGCTCCATTCTCCTCAGTCACTGGCTGCCTGGAGACTCAGGATTAACTTCTGGCACTGCTCTCCAGGCAGCCTTGCTGGGGATTTGACAGGGTCTGAAAAGAAGTGAGATTTTGCACTCTTATCCTTAAGAGTCTCTGTTTTCCAGAGTATGCATTGAATAATGTGGTTCAAAGTCATACCAGTTTATGGTTTGACCCACAGAGTGCAAACCCCTGGTTTGAAAAGTGCTCTGAAAGAGACTGTACAAATTCTAGGACTCTAGTGCAGTGATGAGCTAGGACATCCCGTGTACTTCAGGGAGTCATACTGCCCTTGTGTGTGTGCACAGCTCCCAAAGCTTCTTATACTCTTAAAGCAATCCTGAGCTAAAAAAATGAAAGAATCCCATTTGTGGTGCATTTTACTTCAATGCTTAATCCTGTGTGCCAACAATAGCACCAGTTGTGTAAATGAACAGGTTATAGCTGGGGCTTATGGAATGTGTTCTAAGCAAAGTGAAAAATCAGAAATGTGTCTGGGAATAGTAGCAGTAATGTGATTTAAGGCGTGATACTTCTAATCTTTTATTATGATAATCACTGTTCCCATCTAAGCAGGTAATAAAGAAACAAGTTGTTTTGCATTCCATGCTGATTAGCTGGAAAGCAGGGACGGGAGACTCTTTAGGTACCTGCATTTTTTAAGAAATCATGTTACAGTTGAAATAAGAAGTGACAGTTTCCCATAGTGCCCTTATGGTAACTGAGGTTTAAAAAATCCTATTACTTGTCTTCTGAACTTCTAGATAAGTTTGAAATGTCTTTTTTGTTCTTCTTCCTTTAGCAGGAAATTGGAAACATGTTTAGTTAACTTTCAAATGTGAGTTTGCATCTGGAAATTTTTAGTATCAGGTAGAAGAAAAGGATTATATTTTTTGTTTGTTGGTCTGTATATCCCAATTGACAAGAACTGTTTTCGTTAAACAAAGTGTTGACTCAAATATTGTAGTATTTATAACAGTCTTATGTAACTTAAAATATTTATCAACTGAGCAAAGCACCTTCCTTATAGAATTTATAAAACCATAAAAATAATTACTGTTCTATCTGACTAGAGAACCCTCTGGATTTACAAAATAAATGAAATCCAAATAAGAAATACATAGGTTATTTTTTGATATCTACATTTTCCTCAGCTTTTATTGGATAGCTGACACTACAATGAGGGTTGTGGATTCCACCAGAGGGCTGGGAAAGGCAAACCACTGGTTTGGTGTCATCCGCAAGCCTGCTGTGCCATCAGTTTGGTGTCATCCGCAAGCCTGCTGAGGGTGCACTCGACCCCACTGTCTGTGTCTTTGATGGAGACAGTAAATAACACTGATCCCAGTACAGACCCCTGAGGGATCCTGTGTCACCGATCTCCATTGGCACATCGATCCTTTGACCACCATTTCCCAGATGCAAACATCTCACCAGTCCCTCATCCACTACACCATCCAACCACCAAATCTGTATTTGTCCAGTTTAGGAGGGGTGTTGTGGGGAACTGTGCCAGAGGCCTTACAGAAATTCAAATAGGCAATATCCATTGACATTTCCTTCTCCACTGGTATTATCACTCCATCATAAAGCCTCAAGGTTGGTTCAAAATAATTCCCCATTTTAACTACTTGAAGTTTTAAGGTTGTGGTTTTGTTGGTTTTGGGTTTTTTTGGTGGTGTTGTTTTTTTATTGCTTTAGGAATAGTTCAGTTGCAAATTAAAAGATGGGAGGAAGACTGGCTGTTTTATACTCACGGTGTTTTTATCCAGACACAATTTGACTGACAGAAGTGTGCTGTTATTATAAAATTGGTCACAGTACCTTAGCCACTAAAATACTAACAAAACAAAACAAAACAAACAAGCAAACACAAAAAAGGCATTTCTATGGATTAAGTGAACCACCAGAGGGAGCATATATAATCCAATCAATGTAATAGTTTCATACACAAATTACAAGCAAAATCTCATTTTTTATGTTTTTGAAGGGCTAGAGGTTTAAAATATAGTGTATTCTGTTAAATATATTCCATTCTATCAGTGTGTCTGACTTCATGAATTTGCTGATCATACCCCTGCTTCAGACAAAGCATAAAAAATGTGCCCAGATTCTGGATGTTTGTATGCCACTGCAGCTGGAGGAGGTTTCTGTGAAAATATAGCTGAGTCCTAATACGCCGGTCTTAACAATCAGATTGCTGAATTAGGTCACATTTACTCTGTGATAAATGAAAAGTAATGGCAGTACTCTTTTTTCTAACCTCTACACGGTTTCTTTTCCAATTATCAAGCAATCATATTGCAGACCTGTGAATCACAAAATATGGCCCTTTGTCAGTTTGCTCTAAAATGCAACCTACTTTTCTTTTAAAAGTTGTGTTGAGACAGCGGTTGATCTTTTTAATCAAATGCAACAAATGTATCAAGAATTAATGTGTAAATTTGTCAGCCCTGATACATTGCTGATAGGAACAATACAATAAGTAGATCTATACTTTATTGAGCAGAAAATTGCTCCACACTCAACTTCTTCAAATATTTTCCAAGGTGCTTGCTCTTAATTTGACAAGCTAATTTGCCCTCATGCACTGCAAGAAACTGTTAGAAAATTAGCATTCAATAATTAAGACTTTTGTATGTGTGGCAAGCCTGATGGGACTAAAGCAAGAAAAGACAGTGGCACAAAAGTGTTTAACGAACAAAGCATTTTCTCAAATCAGAATGAGCTCAGTGATGGTATTGTTTGATGAAAAAAAGCTTCACAAGATTATAGTAATAGATATTCTCAAGTGGGATGGCAGTTCTGTTTAGAAGAGAGCATTAACTTCAGTGACCCTGTAGGTACACTGAAAAAATAATGATAAAGATGTACATATCAGTAAAATGTACATAACAGTACACTGGAAAGTACCATTAAGGAACATAGCTGATCCTGAGCTCACAACATGTTTTTATTGAAAGTTAGCCTGCAGCCAGAGGAATTTGCAATTCACTGAGAATCTCACATGGATAAATAGCAGATTACTAGCCTTTCTATGTTTTTTGTAAGTTGGTGGAATTTGATAGTAGCTGGAGTCAGTCGAATTATTGTGGAATTTCTGTAATTCCCTCAAGCCCAAATTGTCTGGAATAATTCCTATGATTAATGCTAATAATCCTAAAAAGCTCAGTCGCTGAGCAGAAACCCAGTGAACATGCACTAGCTTTCAGGGGCTCAGTACAAGTCAGTGCGAGACCAGACCATTCATTCCCCAAGTTTCTTTTCTCCCCACATTCTTCTGCAGTGTACTCACTAATGTTCTCATCAGCTCCATAACATTATCCTGATCCTAGCATTAATAAATTTAATACCTAAGCAAGTGAATTTGAATCCTGCTTTAATACAGGAAGTAGCCAGTTTTCTTGCAGCTGCAGCATAAGTCACACATATGCATATCTTGCTTTGTTTTCCTGAATAACTCAGAACAGCATGAGGACAACAGTTGCACTCATAACTGATGCAGTTTTTTAAGAAGTTGAAGGCTAGGTTGTAGAACTTTAAATTATTTCTAGAAGAGGAGCAGAAAATTGCTACAATTCCCTTTTAGTCTGAAAACTTAGTATTTCTGTTAAAATATTTTCTATTAAATATTTTAATAGAAAAAATAAACCTGGACTTGAAGATGGGGAAGCATTGTGAAGATTCTTAACCTAGATGTAAACACAGTGATTCATTTAAGACACCTCGCTCACACTATTAATATTCTATATACCTGTTTCTTACAATATCATTTGCCTTTCAAAATTTGAGATTGTTTTCTCTAACTAGAGGTTCAGAGTAACATCCTTTGCCAGAGTTGTTGCTGTGTCTTCTGGAGCTTAGAGACTGTGTTCATTATCCACTGTGGAGGTTTCTGTGCTACCCAATTTTGCAACACAGCTCAGACAAGGCATAGATATCACAGTTAATATGGAAAGGACCAGTGCCTGGACTGTTCTAAGACCTTCAGGTAAAGTCTGTCTATCACCAAATACATGACATTCCTAAGGTGGTTTTTTTTATAAATGTAGGAAGTAGTTATCAAAGATTTAGAGCACATCTAGGCACTTAAATTTCAATGAGATGAAGGATAGAAGACTGTTATGTATACCTGTTATATATACCTTGAATAATACTTAATTTTGCTGATTTATTTGGAAAGAAGATGACAACATCTGTATTTCATTTCCATGTTTAAATTCACAGATTCACCTAAGACACCATAATGACAAAACACTAGAAAGATAGGTAGTAGTACAATTATTTTCTCTAGAAACTTCTGCTACGATTCTTTTAAATACTAGTAACATTTTATTCTTCATTTATTGCGTTAGAACAATAAGACAAAGCCCACCTCAGTCTTTGATGAATCACTTATATCTAGAACTGCAATTTCTGTGCCAGTCATAAATCTTTCAAATCACAAGAGAGCTTAGTACAGACTTAATTCCCCATTGTCTGTTTATCCTGAGCATGATAGCCAATCTAGTGCGTATTGCCATGCTCTATTAGAGAGGCATTTACTGTGGGATTAAATTTTGGGTATTTTTCTGACAGAACTATGCCACATTCAGTCACATTGCAGCCCAAAATTCTTTTCAGTTTGGTCCCATTTTCATCTGTTCATTTCTTACATTAATAGCTAAGTTTGAATTAAAACAAATTCATATTTGATTGCAGAAGGGTGACACTCACCCAGAAAAAGGTTCCACAGATGCCTTATGATGCAATTTATATGTATCCTAGATATTTTAAGAAACTTGACTCACACTTCTAGTCATCATTTTGTGTGTGATAGGCTGTCTCTCTCTCGTGGGTTCCTACATTAGACATTACAGACTTTCTGATTCCCAAATAAATGCCTCAAATGGTCATCTGCGATAACTATTGGGCTTTAATTGTATGATACGAAGAATGTGAGGGACATTCAAATTCAAATTTCAAATAAAACAGACTTTTCTGATAACAAAAGACACTTAGCAACAATGCAATAAGTAAATTGTAATACAAAGTGGTTAGTATGATATTCATAATATGTGAAATGCAGGTAAATGATGAATAGATGAATATAGAACACAAATGAGAAAAAATAGAAAAGCTAGGTTTGTTGCTTAGACACATGACTGCTTAAAAATACTGAGAGAGAGGTTACAGCATAAGGCAAAAACTGTACCTGCTTTACCTGCTTTCAGAGAAAGAGCTTCAAGAAGGTTTTGACATCTTCAGACAGGAACCCCTGCTGTACGAACCCGTGTTCAAAGACAGAGGAATGCAGTCAGGGTCACAAACTTCTCCTTGGTTGTCTCACTATAATGTATTGTACCAAAAAACAATGAGATAGCATAATGTCTACAGCATCGTTTCTACTCTACTTAGGTTATCTTCTTGACACTCAGGCTTTCTTCCATTTCTTGTTGTGGGTAAAGTCCCAAATAATATCTTTTTCACACCTCTGAAATTTGCTATATTTTTCTTAACCTAAGTAACATTAATTGCAAGTGTTATCTTTATTTTGGTATTTTTATCCAGTTCTCTCTCTGTTGACAATCATGTATAGTTCTTTATACTATTTTTGTGCTAGCTGCTATCCCTGTGCTACTGAAAGAGTCATAAGTGAGCTGACTGTCTTGCACTGATGAAAACAGTGGATTCTAAAATAGTTCATGGTCACTACTCTAACCAAATATAGCAGGATATGTGTTTTGACTTTGAACATATTAGAACATCAAAGTTCTAATATGAAAGTTAAAGGGGAAAAAACGCCAACTTAAGTAGGTTCTTAGTTTCTCAAGAGCTGGTAGACCCCACAACAGCAGTTTCTGAGTCAAATATATATTATAGCTGCTCCTAATGAAACTAATTAGTTTTTCTAGTCCTAAACAAATTTGTAAACAAAAAAGGATGGGATAGTACTGTAACAGGATATTTCCATTATCCATCATTGCCCATTTTGCAATGCTTTTATGCATTGCTGTACATAGAGCAGAGCTACTGCTATTTTGCACTATATCTTATCTCCTCTTTCAATGGCCTGAAATAAATCAACTGTACTGCTTACAATAGATGAAAAAATTGGACATTTTTTTCTGTCACAAAAGTGATGTATTAGAAAGTGCACAAGTTTGGCCAACCCAAATTTTATGACTTTAGGATGATTTTTCATGCAATTTCAGCTGCAGAAAAGGTTTATAAATGGATAAGGAAAAATAATGTTTGTGCAGTAGGTTCATTCTGTCTTGTAGACCCTCGCAGTAGAATAATTTAGTGAGGAACAAGGTACTAGGTTTCTTTCCCTTTCATGTCTGAGATAAACTTAATTTGGAGTTCCAAACTCCCTCCTTGGTTACCAGAGATTGGTATGTTCCAAGAAATTACTTGCTGGGTACCTTTTATCAAATATTTGAATGTTCATGAGACTATATTTCAGAAGACAGATATCATCTACCCATTGTAACCTAAATTGTTGGCCTAGATAATAATTTTCTCAACTGGTCCTCTTCTTTCCTTATTCCAGGTGTTTAAAAAAAAGTGAAACAAGAGAAACTGAGAACAAAGCATTTCAGGAATGTCAAAATTCAGGGCACATCTGTGGAAACAGGCAGCCCAGATTATCACACCTGACTCTAGGATAATTTTTGGGATGAATATTGATCTCCTTTTTTGGAAGCATTAGATTTTTTTTCCTCTCATGTAAGCATTCAACACACTGCATTACTGTGGAGAAATCTATCTTCCACCAATTTTTTTATGATCACTCTTAATTTCCTTTGTTCTCATTAGAGAGAAATAAATAAAATAAGGATGAAGAAATAAAATAAGTCAAGTGTTTTTTAATGACATCAACCAAGATTTTTTAATGGAAAGTTTTTGCACTTTATCAAATTTTCTTTTTCTCATGTTTCATTGAAATGTAATGCAGAATGGTAGCCCCAGTCACTTGTTCAAGCATAGTTCATCTTCTCATACAAAGTATCTTTTTACATAGTATTTCAAATTAAACACAGCCGGGAAAGCTTCCTGGGCATTGTAAAATAATTGTATGTGCCACTAAAACAGTTGTGGTGTTCCCTGGTGTGATTTCAGCCCATGCCCAGGAGCACTGTCCAGAACAGTTCCCAGGCATGGTGCAGGAATTGGGCTGTTCCAAAGGTTATTCCCAGATGGCTATTTATGTGCCGCCTCCTCCTTTTCAAGGTCGAGACAGTTTGCTTGTTCAGGCATGGGCCATTGTGTGCCAGCAGTCTTCAGTGCCAAAGAACATTTCTGGGCATGTTTATTGTACTACTATAGACAGAATGATCACAATTGTCTTAATTGCTTTCCAGAAGTGCTAACCTCTTATGGTTGTACTCCTCAATATAAACTGAGCATCATTAAGATCATATTTGCCTCATTGCCTCTATCATTATCATTCTATAATGAAGTACCATGAATGAAAAGTCTTTTTTCAGCATATTTTAAATTTTACATATTACTAAACGCATATTCCTATGCAACGTTGTCAATAAATTTTATTTAAACAAATCTGAAATTCATATGTCTCTTCATAAATTTTGGATTACTTGAGATTAGGACCTACTAAAGCAAACTGCTCCATTTCCCAACATAGTCTTCAGATTTTTTAAAGCATATATATTTCTCTATCTTTCCAGTCATGTAAACTAGAAGACTCTCTAACATGTCTTTGTAGAAGATATTCCCAACTTCAGGGAAATGAATTAAATTTTATCACTATTCTTCCTTAAATGTCATCTTTGTTCCCCCTCTATTCAGATCTATTAACCCTTCCAATATCTGCATTATCATAATGCATTAATGAAATCACTGGATATCACAATGACTAGCAATAGCTACAATTAATTAAGAAACTGAGGGGCCCCTACTGGTCTGTAATTCTTTTTTAATCTCTTTTGATGACTGTCCCTGTTCAACATTGACTTCAGAATTGGACTCACTTTTAGAATAAAAAATGAGACACAAGATATGAGTTTGGGAAACAAATAACTTTCTGAATTTTAAGTTGCTTTGAACATAAGCAGTTACAGGATGGTTCATGTCCTTCCTTGTTTTGTTCTCTGTCTGAAGAGTTCACCGAGTTTTAACAGGAGATTTTTTTAAGCCCAAATTCACATAGCATTATAAGCATATAAACATTGGATTATACAGAGTGAGTTTAGCACTCCAGGCCTCCTTTGACTGTCATAGCTCCTACTTTGAGTTCATACTCTTTTTAGAGCTGTGAATGAGATATAGCAGGAGCAGTAACCCAGCAGTTACCAAACCATTGCTGCAATTCTCCTTCTAGTTGCTCAGATGCTGATGCCCACTAGTAGTGAATCAGCCATGGTGTACACTGTATGATTAGTGGGGGTTCATGTGTGATAACAGACTTGTGAACAGCCCTATTTCATACCATCTCTAGGCACCAGGTCATTTGCATCCTGTCATGAGGACTCTACTAGTTGTTAATGTTATCAGTGTGAGTTTTTTTAAGGGAGTAAAATCCCAGTTAAAGTACCTGAATAAAAAAGAGAGCATGGCCAAAGTGTGAATGAGATCTGTGCCTTTATACACACCACCTGAGAATTGATGTTTTCCAATTTAATTCCCAGTTCTACCATTCATATGTCTGTGAGTACTATGGGAAACACAGAAGCTGTGAAATATTGCATGCTCATCTGGTTTTCAGAAAATCTGGACTTAATTCTAGGTTTTGTTACAAGTTCTATGTTATCTCAGCTGATGATTTCATGTCTCCTATGTTCTGTTTCCTTATCTGTAAAGTGGAAAATGAAATATATTCTCCAAAGGCAACTTTCATATTTTTATTTTTTAAAATTAAACTAAATCGATGGGTATGCAACACTTAACTTTACTTCTGATATATTGTCAGTGTCAGCTGAATATTCAAAGATAGAAAATAGTTCAGACAATCATGTTGGAAAGAAGGGCTAAACTGTGCTTGTTATGATCACTAACCAGAATGTAAAATACATCCAGTAGTACTTCAGAGCTCTTTGCCTCGAACCCTGAGAAATTACTTGTGTGCTAAACATGTAGCAATGCCAACAGTTCAGATTTTTCTGCTAGCTTTTGTTGCTATTAGCTCTTTATACCCACTTTGTTCAGGTACAAATGCACAAAGTCAAAGCACTGGAGACTGTAATCTAGTCTGAGGGACTAATATCAGTGTGGCTCCTTCCCAGAGAACACATTTGATATAAATTTCTGCTGATTCTGTTGGAAATTCCAATACCATAATCTCATGAATTTGACTCTAGGGTCATCCTCTTACACTATCTTTTTCCTTCTAACTGTTCAAAGCAGAGCCTTTAGCAAAAGCATATTTTTTATTCTTTATCTGCTTTTCAGCATGTTTCCTTTATTGTTGTAACTGACAAAGTTTATAGAAAATATCCTCCTATTCTTCTTTAATCAGTCTTGAGAAGACTCTGCCAAGTCTCGTTTTCACCACAATTTGATCTTTTTCTTTCGAGTGGAATTGAAAATAAAACTTACTTCTTTTATCCCACTTTTATTCTTAGCCTCTTTCAACAGAAAGAATTCCCTATGGGAGTCTTTATTTCCTACTGCCTATTCAAATGTTGTTGTCAGAGTTACAAATATTGAGGCTTATGCATGTTCAGTCATTTTTGGTAAAATAACACCTTGGGTTTTGACATCATTTACTTCTATGTTTACTTGATATTTCAGGAGTATTTTACAGAATATGTAGCTATAGTTTACCAAACTTTCCATCCCATAAAATTGTGGAACCATTGTCAGGCTGAAGGTTGCTGAAATTTGTTCCACTCTGATCATCCTTATCATTACCTGAACATTTTAAATTCGGAGTAGCACACAATGTTAAGGCAATGGTGGAGTTCAGTGTTGCATCAACTATTAACTGTGCCTTTGTAACATTCAAATTTTTAAAAAAATAGTGCAGGCTGATTTTAGTTTAAAATCCTTGTGTTCAGCTAGTCGGTTATTTTTACAGGAGCAAGAAGGGAGCAATTCCTTTTCTGACTAATCAAATTGTCGTCCTATTCTGAAGTACAGGTAATTAAGCAATATTTAAGTAAAGGATAAAGACAGAGAACATATTTATGCTAGAATTCAGATATATGAGTAGGAGTATTGAGCTAAGTGATCAGCACAAATGCTATTCAAATACCTTACAAATACCTTACAAATGCATACCATAGTCACTCACAGTGACACATCCCATGAACTTCATAAGCATCTTGAGCTGTGATTAAGTTCCGCATTTGAAAGTGGAAAACAACAAAGGAAGGAAAATTCAGTCATTCCCCAGACAGCACAGTGTGGCAAGAAAGTGATATTTGAAGGGTGAAGGAACCAAATAGGAGCCTGCTCTGTGGTAAGGGGAGGGAAAGCCAGACCAAGCACAAAGATAAGCATTTTGTCCTCCAAAAATCACTCTACGATTAGAGTTATTTTCAGTTGGATAGACATAAAGTTCCAGTATTTTAAAAATATTATATATATATATATAAAATTTTTTTTGTTACTTCCTATCTCACCTTGGAAAGAAATTCCACTTTAAAATATTCTAATTCTTTTAGTAATTCAGACATCCTAGCAACTGTCTTAATGTTTTCATAATGTGATGGTCCTTCCTTAATGGTTGAAGTCAGAAAAGTGTTCTGCCTCTTCAAGTTTCTATTTAATTTTCTAAATTAAGCTTTTATTTAGCTGAGTTAATAAAGCTTTTAACTGAACTAAATCATTACATGGCATTTACAAAATCATTTCAGATTTCTGGAATGCCTTTCATTTCCAAAAAATCTGTTCTTTACATGCTCTTACAAAGGCAAAAATAGTAAGAAATTATTGGTTTAAATGACATGTGCTGTGCATTTCAGTGCTCTTGATTGTCATACTCCAGCTCAACCTGGAGAAAAGGTTTTTCCATACAGACTTTGCCCCTTTTCTTGTCAATAATTTTCCATTAGGTTCCTAGCTTTTACAGGTTAAACCTGTGATGAATTTTCTGTATTCAGGTTATCTCATTTATTATCATCATCATCATCATCATCAATCCTCATTGAACTCTCTTTAAGAAAAGGAGCAAAGTGTTTCATGTCCTGCACTGAGTGGACACTTCTTTTTATTCAAATTATTCTCTGCCAAATATGGGTGAATGGCATTCAGTAGATAGGATGGCATCTCCATTCTGACTACATGCAGTTCACTGAAAGGATACTGACAGCTTTCTTGGTCCTCAGACTCAGCTGCATTGGTCGTGCCAAGTCATCATTGCTAAATGCGTAGAGGCATTCATTCTCCCATTCCTCCCGAGTTCCACGCAAATCCTGAAATTCCTTTCATTTCATAAATGTTCCTGTTTTCATTTCCTAGAACATCTTTATTATTGCTTTCCTCAGAGCTTAGTTCAGTCACCACTTTAAAATGAAGTTGTTATAAAATAGCCGTGTTGACAGATGGCATAAACAGCGCAGCAAATCAAATCTGCTCCAATGTTTTAATGGCAACAGGGAATTATCACCACACTACTAAATTAAGGTCTTAAAAAGGCAGTCAGTAAAACGGGTGCTGCACTGAAATGACAGTTTCCAGAACTCTAACTCAACAAGGCAGCAACAATAGTAGCTTCTATGGCTGACATCAAGTGATATATGCCTCAAAGGAAGTTCACAAACAGGTTTGCCAGGAGACTATCTCATTGCTGATAAAGCTTTCTGATAATATTGTTATACTCACTGTGCATCAGTGGAAACATTAGATAAGCAGTGCCCACGGTTTAATGTACTTTTTTTAAGGCAGAATCTTCTCAAGACTGCCTCACATGTTTGAAAGAGCCATTCCAAGTCCTTGCATGTTGCATTCAGTTTTTGTGGTTGGTTAATTCCTGCTGAAAAAAAAAAAAATTAACCGCAGAAATGTTACCCACCCCTGTAATTCATTTGTTTGTAAGAAAAGACTTAAGAACAGTAAATGAGCACACCAGGGATACATTTTTATTCATTTAATCTTTGGACCCTTAAATTTTACACCATTTAGATATAAGATAAAATAGGTTTGTTAATCCCTACTAGCTCTAACTACATTAGGTTGAATTAGCATAGATATGTAACTGCAGTAACTGCCTCAAGTGGAGAAATTTGTGGAGTAGCTTGATTTCATGTCTAAATATTTGGCTTGGTTTTCTGATGTACTGAATATCCTCAAAACCACTGGATTTGGGCCAGAGCAGTATGAATAAAATGTAATGGATTTATGAGTATTCAGTACATCTGGAAAATCAGTCCAGTCCTGCTTAGAGGTGGGTGCAGAAGTTACTAATGAAGCCCTTCAAATTTTAGAGAAAAGTAGGAGAGATTGAAAAAAAATGTTCTATTCATACCTGGAACCATGTCATCATTTCTTCCTGCTTAGTAAAGTTTTTCTTGTTCTTTCAAATATTCACAGACACAGAACACCAGAGATAGAGAAGCAGCACTGAGCTCCCAGCATAGCACTGATTCATTCAAACTTCAGCAAGAAACCACTTCTTCAGTGGTCTTTATTCATAGGATGGTTTGGGTTGAAAAGAACCTTTCAGATTACTCCGTACAGCCCCACTGACATGGGCAGAAACATCTTGCACTAGATGCAAGGTTGCACAAAGCCCCATCCAATCAGACCTTGAACACTTCCAGTGATGGGACATTCACAATTTCTTTTGACAGTCTATTAGAATGACTGACCATCATCATTGTAAAAAAATTCTTCCTTATATCCAATATTAATCTATTTTCTTTCAATTTAAAACCATTTCCCCATGGCTTGTCACTGCAGGCTTTGATAAAACATCTCTCTTCACCTTTCTTATAAGCCCCCTTTAAGCGTGGAAAGTTTGTATAGGGTTTTCCTGGAGCCTTCTCTTCTCCAGGCTGAACAATCCCAATTCTCTCAGCCTGTCTTCGTAACTGAGGTGCCCCAGCCCTGTGAACAGCTTTGTGGCTCTCCTCTGGACTTGCTCCAGACAATGTCAATTGTCTTCCTATTGTTAGAGGCCTCATGCATTGGGAAGGAGATGTATTTCTCTGAAATACATTTCTGGTTTAAACATTTTTCTCTTAACAGCAATGGGTTCTTGGAGAATCCAGTTGCTATAGTGTATGAAAATTGACACCTTTTAGTGTTGGGGTATTTCCTGATAGTGGTTGTAGTCAGGTGGGCTTGGTCTCTTTCTTCAGGCAGCAACCGACAGAGCGAGAGGATGCAGTCTTAAGCTGCACCAAGGAAAATATAGGCTGGATATTAGGAAAACTTTTTTACACAAAAGGTGATAAAGGACTGGAATGGTCTGCCCGGGGAGCTAGTGGAGTTACCATCCCTGGATGTGTTTAAAGAAAGAATGGATGTGGCACTCAGAGCCATGGTTTAGTTGAGGTGTTAGGGCTGAGTTGGCCCTGATGATCTTGGTGATGCCTTCCAATCTTGTAATTGTGTGATTTCTTTTAGTAATATTGCAAATGGTATAATGTGGATCAATGCAAGTACAACAACAGAACGAACATTTTTCTCAACATCTTTTCTCAAAGACATTGTAGATTCTGTTCAAAATAATTATATGGAGATGTTTCTTACCCCAAGTGTGTTGTTAACATTGTTTACATCTTCTTGCAACATCCTCCCCTGCTATAAAAATAATTACGGTGTTCCATTCCTGTTACCTTGGTTGAAGTAGGTAGTACTTGACATGTCTTGTTATCTTTCAATTCTTTGTAAACAAAAAAAATGAGCCTTAAATACAGCTAATCATAACAGTGGCTTTATTTGCTTGCCTAGTCTTAATAAAAGACCGCAACATGTTGGGTTTTATACGTTCAGGTAAGTTATCACCACGGGTGCCAAATGACATCACACTGTCTCATAACAAAATTCTGCAGGAAATGAATGCAGAAACCAAAAACATACCCTCCAAAATAAAAAGAACCCTAGCTGGGAAGAATCTCCTTCACAGCTGAACATCGTGGTTTAGTCATTTGCTTGCCATTTTAATAATGCTTTCTATATGTGAAGCTACCTGTTGTCTAGGAAACACAAATCTGTTCCACAACCACTGATAATACTCTTGAGAGATGGGGATTTCCAGGGGAATCATTATATTGAAGTGTTACAAGTTCCTTAAAAAATTCTTGTTACATATAGCAAAAGACAAAGGATATTGCAAACAGGTTAATAAGCTCACCTAATTTGATTAGAAATACGCATACAATTTAAGTTTTCTGCATCTAGAGAGGAGGTAGAAGCAGCTGTAGAGTGTTCTCTATTTGTCACAGATAGTGTTCAGAAGAGCTGTGAACATTGATCAAATGGCTATATGTCTATCTTCTTGTCCCAGATCACTTTGCCTGATAAACCCAGTGACTAGTTCACTGCATCCTTTGTGGGATTAAATTTTCCTGGCTAAGAAATCTGGACAACAGTAATTAAACTAATCTACATTGATATGGTTGACATCAAACTTAAAAATGCTATGTGTCAGTGATGTCTTAAGAATAATTATTCAGTGGAAGGGAGATATTCCTACTTAAAAATGATAAATAAATTTAAAAAACTAGACATGTCATTCATTGAAACACCTTTCACTGAAGTGGATTAAAGGAGTGACTCATATTGTAAGCAAAAACATCTTGAATAAAAAGTGATACCATACAAAACATATGGATTTTAAATCGTATCATTTACTTATTCTTTCTGTCACTCTGTTCTGTTCCTCTCCCTTCCTTTATTCTTTTTTCCTCCTATTTCCATCTGGACAACTTCTATCTATTTCATGATTTAAAGATGCTCCAGTGGATTTGATCGTCACCGACAAGATTGGGTAGACAGTGGCTGCCCTGAAGAGGTATGTGAGAACTTTACATCCTCAGCCCATCAGAGGCAATTTATATAGTTATGATGTTTTTGTTTAAATTATTCAGATTATAAAGCATGTTTTCAATGCCAAAGGCATACTGTATTTATCATTCAGGGGAAATCCTATAAGGCATAACAAAGAACAATCTGAGCAGTTTCACTCCCCATTTGAGGGAATAAAATGGACAAAAACTAAAATTTTATCTTTTGGAAACTACTTTAATTAAACAAAAACCTAAAAAAACAGAAAGCCTTCTCCAAAACAGTGTCCCTATGCTGATTTTCTTTTAGATCTCTGGCTTTTGCCAGAAAAGAGGAAGAAACTGTGATGTTCCTTATTTCAAAAAGCCCTTTGCCAGTGTAGCCTCCAATGAAAAACAGACATTGCATTTTGATTGTGAAATCCCACCAAATCATTTAATAAAGAAAAAATTACACAGATGAATTCAAAGAGATAAAATAAAAATAATAATTTAAATAAAAAATTTAAAAGCCCTCACACAACCAGCCTACATGGCATTTTGATTTCTTTCCATGGAGATGCAGTGAGAGGCTGAGAAAGATATCTGATTCTGGTAGTGGTGGGCTGTCAAGCAGGGACCATAAGCCTCCTCTGAAATTTATCTGGGTTATTCCTAGAGAAGTTCATTTTCAGCAAACATTTATAAATGTTATGATGGTGATGATGATGATGGTGATTCTGTTCCAGTTTAAAAGCTCCTTTACAAACATTTTTGGTACGAGGTTTGTTTTGGTTTTCATTTTCCTTTTTTTTTCCCATGTTGAGATTGTCGTAATGGGAGCAAATTAATTTATGGCACTTTTAATCTTCTGGTGGCCATAAAAAAGCGGTTACTTTTCCATTTTTGTTGAACAGGCTAAATATCCTAATGAGTTTCAGGAACACAGGCCTTCTGAAATGTCAGGTGAAACCCAGGGCAAAACATAGCCCCAGGTGTCTAGTTAAAATAGCACATTCTGTTTTATTTTCAGTAGAGGCAAAGAGAAGTAATAATATAAATCCATATTAATGGAAGAAGATTTTTTTCTTGTAACTGTAATTGCGAAATAACTGCAACCTACCTACTGGCTTATTACATGGCCTTGAGGCTTCATCTTTGCCGTTTGTCACCAGCTAATTTGAAAGCAAAATTTCTGAGATATTTATTGTCTATGGAGGGCAACCTCTTCAGGAACAGAAGAAAAAAGTTACTGGGAGCATGTATTATTATAGTGCACACCACTTGTATTGCTTTAATCCAGATTATAATTAGCTAGGACTCAACTGCGCTTGTAAATTAAGATATCAAAAACCTTCTCTCTGCAGGACATTAACATTCCCTTCTGCTTCTCCTTGTTTCAGTGCAGTGTGTGCTCCAAGGTTTAGTACATGATCTGAGAGGAAATTATCGATACACTAAGTGTATCTGAGACATTAATAGTTTAATTTGCACAGTTTCGGGCTACTTGGTGCCAGTTCACTGTCCAGTTTTAGGCTCTCTGGAGCAGAAACTACAGCTTGCTTGGCATCTTCCAGAGCCATGCCTGAGCTGGCTGCTAGAGTTCAGGGAAGGATCAATAATTAGCACACAATGGTTAGTTTTAGATGCTTCACTCAAGAGGATAAATAATGAGGATTCTCATAGTAAGCTTTCTTTATTTTTAATACAGATTTTGAGCTAAATTTTGACTAAATTACCTCAGTGAAATTAACAGTATTTTTCAAAAAAACCCCAAAGATATTTAAAGAATAATTATCCTGCAGGTACTAATACATTTCTGTAATGTAATAAATCGTTTCTGGTGAAACAAAGAATGATAAAGTATCTGTGAATATTAAAAGAAAGACAATGACCACTGGGTTTTGACAGCCAGATCTCAATAAAATGAGATAAATATGTGCAGGGCTCCACTTCTCATTAAAATGAATGGGAACAACAGGAGTTAGATGCAGTTCCCGTATTTGCTGCAAGATAATTGGATGTATTTTCCTGCAAAACTGTGTGGACCATAAAAGAAATTATTCATTGTATCTTCAGAATTTTTAAAATCTCCAGAACTTGGGATTAAAAAAAAGAGCAAGCAGACTCTATATTTCTATCAAAATATTTGCTCTTGTAAATAAATACTAAATTATTATATGATGGTGACTCTTATTTATGGTGTGCTATTATAGTATAATAATTTTATTGAAATTTTTTGTTTATATTTTATAATAATTATGGTTTATATTTTTATATCTATTGTATGGTTTTATATATACAAATAATACATTAAATTTTAATATTATGTAAAATTAATAGGCATATAGTGAATGGATTGTTTTATTGTAGTTGGTAAATATTCTATAGGCTGAATACATGCCCACATTTTACACATGTATGTGTGTTCCTTTGTGATAATTACGTGTAAAGCTTAATTAAATGCTCCAATTAACTACACATTGTTCACTATGAAGAGCTACTAGTTAATTCCTACATACCTTTTTTAACATGTTTTATATCACCTGGATTGATGGAAGTGAGTTTTCATAACAGAAGAATGAAAATCTGAATTATAAACTTAGATGTTAAACTCTGATTGAGAGAAGTAACAAGTTTGACAGTCTGGGGTGACTTTGAAACCTTGTCATTAACAATTAAGAGTTGTAAGTTGTGCAGATAAATGAAAAAACACATGTTGCTGAATGCTGCATAGAGACTTGAAGGGGGAAAAGGGGGGACAACAAAATTAAAAGAAAAAGCTCTTGAAATTCCTTGATCTAGAGTGTCTATTTTCACTCTTTTTTATCACAACAACTTGTCCATGATTAAATTCTTCATTCTTGACAGTTTCCATTGAGAATTAATTTTCTCTTCCTTGTTTCTGTTGTTTCCCAACAGTCAAAGGATAAGATTTGTGAGAAGAATATAGACACAACTGAAACACCTCTGTACTCCACCACCACCCTCCTGCCAACCACCACAAGGTTCAGAGTTTTAACAACCACCAGAGGATCCACCACTTCCCACCTTCCAACCAGCCTGCCCACAGAAGGTGATGTGTATACACTGCATTTTTACACTTGAAAAAAAAGTAATTTACAACTCAGAAAGAAATTTATTTCCTTTAAGTATGTGTTGATGACAACTTTTTCCCTCTGGGGCAGCAGAAGGAATTGGGAATTGCAGTCAAGGCTCTTGCTGTTAAATTTCTCACTCTTGTGCCAGTAAGGTGCAAAGGGGCTGAAGGCTCCAGGACAGGATGCTGCTGGAGAAGCAAGGACAAGTTAGGAAGACTTCTAGAAAACTCGAGGTTACAATGACCTTTCATGTTCCTTTACATTCAGGCAGTAGTCCAAAATCTGCTGAAATAGTAGTAGTAAAGGTCCCTGCTAAATCTAGAAGAAATTCCCATCACAGACTTATTGAATTTGTAATTCTTTTATGAATTCTATTTAGCCAGGTGAAAATTATAGATAGTCCAAAATATAAACCTCTTTGAAATAGACCTGTTTACTTTTTTCCAGTCAGTTGACATTGTTCTTTTTATGTAGTGCTCACTGTTGTGAAATAGTTCCTCTAGGCTTCTGAATTGAATTAACTGGGTAAGTAATGGTGGGTCAGTTCTCGACCTCATACCAATGACTGACTAAATTTTACCTTTTTAAGCTTGGGATATCCTGCTCTCCTGCTTTTGGAGGAAATTCATCTGGGCAAGAAAGCTAATTCAGATTAATCAAGTAACATCTATAAAATGTGTGTGTGTGTGTTTGTTGAGATTGTATGTTAACATAAGAAAAAGTACTAGGTGCAGATTTTCCAAGTAGGCTGTGACAGGAAAATCTGAGCTGAAGGCATTTCAAGGTAGGAATCTACTGATGAGAGAGGCTGGTTTTGTCAAAAGCAATGAAAGTTTAGAAACTGTCACTACAGCATTTGAACCGCATTAAAAGGAATATTCTCTGGTCTTCTGTTCATTAAAATTCACAAGAAAAAGAGGAATATGGAAGTAAAAAGGGTCTAGTATTAGTAGACCTTTTCAAGATTCTTCAAAAAGGAACTGACTGTCTTACTTTATTGACATATGTTGGTTCATATAGTCCTTAATATGATAGAATGCTCAAGCTATGTGTGAACATGTAATATATATGAATTATGTATAAACATTATGAGACAGACTCTCACACCCTTACTTGCCAGTGTTTCACATCCTCCTGAATTCTTTAACACTCTCATAAATGTTTATTTTTAAGATTATTTTTTGGTAAGAAAGTTTAGTGCTCAGTGTAAGAAGCTCCACAATCTTGTTATAATTTTCGTCTTGTGGAGTGTTTTTATCATTAGAAACTGATTGCTAAAATGATTCATGACCTAGAAAAATGCATTTTCCTTCAACTAATTTTGAATTTCCTTTATAGATGACACCAAGATAGCACTGCACCTAAAAGATAATGGAGGTAAGAGATTTTTTTTTGTCTGTAAATAGTGTCAGTATTTTGTCAAATTATACCCCACTGAACTTCATTAATCAAAATCCAATTTTAGAAATAGTTTTTACCAGACTCTCAAGGGACTCCAGCACCCCACATCTGTGTGGAAAATAAGCAGGGCAAATAAGCTTAGTTACTGTTTAGGAAATAAATATTTACAAGTCTCTTTATCATTCTATAATAAAAGAGCAAGTTCAGTTATGGACTTATTAAGTAAATTTTAATTGTATTAATACAGTTATTGACTAGTAATGCAGTATTAATATAGTTATTGACTACAATAATGCAGTTTTATTTGACTGCATTAAGAGATTATATGGTGTTAGTTCTAAATAATAATATTGTGCTATAAAGTTATTCACGGTACTGAATCATTACATGACATTTTGTTAAGAAGTATACTCATTTTATATCTGTGTCTGTACTAGCAGAGATCCTGCATTTCTCCATGCACATTCCCTGTGCAAGTTAATAAGATCACCTTGCCATACCAATAAAGGTCCCTGTTAAATGAGGCTCTGCAGGGGACTGCTTTTGTCATCATCTTTGTGAGTTCAAGGACTGAGACCTGAGGTTTTTCCTTTTCCCTTTGAAGTGGATGAGAATTCCCCTACTAGAATAGAACAGTTGTTAGACGTCTCCTGTGCCTGTGTTCATTGCCAAGGTAGAGCTTGATGAGGTGAAAAGATTTGAGTTCATTTCTGAAGGCTTCAGAATGGTCTATCAAAGCAGAGGAAGATTTTCTGAGCAAATTTAAATAGATCACATTTCCACTGATATTAAGGGGAGTATTATTGGCTCTGGTTGCCTTTCCAATCAGGGAGCATGAAGTTTTTCTCGTGGGTCAAAAGAACAGGTAGCCAAGTGTGGCGGCAGGCACAGGCAGGGCACAGGGGGAGTCCAGCAGCTCAAGGGCAGCAACTGGGGTCAACCCTGGTCTAGTGACCACCACCTGAGTCTACAGCAATGGGGCAGACCCAGGGTCAAGGCAGGAAGCCAGACTGCTGAAGAAGGGAGCAGTGACACAGCAAAGTGGCACAGCTGCCAACAGACAGCTCAGATCCTAGAGAAGGTGAGATGAACTACCAGATGTACACAGGAATTCTGCAGCAGCAAAAGGATAAACAGTTCCAAGGCCCATCTGAGGAGGCACAATCCATGGACAGGACTGGAGACGAGCTACCTTCAGTGTTGGTCCAGGATGCAAGATCAGAGATGGGACTGAATACAGCTTCATCTACAACATAGCTTAGGTTTGGAGCTGAGCTTTCATGGGGATCCCAACATCATGGGCAGAGGTCCCATGTACAGCAGTCCAGAACAACTGAGATATAGCAGTTTCTCAGGACCCTCACAGAGAATTATTCAAGTTTTAAAAAAAACAGAGTGCAGATGCCACTTAGCTTGTTGGTCTGTTTTCCTGTCATTTGTTTTTCAGTCATATTCAGCCATTATTTTCTCCTTCCCTCAAACTAGAGATCTGTTCACTCCACAGGGGGCAGTCTCCCCTCTGTCGTTTTTGCTGTCACTAACCACAGAATGGCTGGTTACATGCTGTATTGGGCATTGAATTCTCCATTTGTTGGCAGTGGTGTTTTTTGACATTGCTTTGACACATAAGTGATCCCTTGGAATAAAGTGATCTGTAAACTCAACGTAGTACTTTTGAAGCATTTTGTCTATGGAAATGTCTCTGAAACTTTCTTTCTGTTTTGAAATCAAATTGCTTCTTATTTTATTGAGAAAAGTGCTTCAGTGCTCTTAGAGGTCAGTAGTCAGCACTTCATTCTCCTGTTCCACGTCTGCTCTGTGCTGGAGGCGTGTTCCTGGTTGAAAAGTGCCCACACACTGCTCTGAGAGCCAACACTCCATGGCAAGTGGCTGACCCAGGAACAGGCAGCTCTCCATCATGGGCATCTCATACACAGCTCAAAACTGTATGCTGTTATATAAAAAATTATTCCAAAAGTGGGGTTTAGAAAAGACATCCATGTTTCTTTCAGTTTGGGAATTGCAGCAGGATTATTTTTTCACTTGTCTAGTCTGTGCCCAAGATCTGAAAAGAAAAACTCTGTAAAAGTGTTGAATCCTAGAACAAATGATAGATGGCTGTGGCCTACTTGGTAGGTAAGGTGTGGGGTTTGAAGCATAGGTTATTTATAGAAAGTTCATGTCCACAGAGAAAGCTGCTGCATTTTAGGACAACAAACCAACACATGATGTAATTATTCATTTTCCTTGAGCTGTTCCTTTTATTCTTGGAATTTAAAAAAAAAAATGAAAATTACTTCAAACAACACAAGAGCAAAGCAACGCTCCAGGACTTCTCATTCACACAGTAAACGTAGCTTTTAATCTGAGAAGTTCTTTTTGATGAATCTTCAATTATGCATTGAATTTTCCAGTGTCCCCTAGATTAGACTCAGATAAAACCTCTGTAGCCGCAGGCACATTCTTTGATTCTCTGTGGTTTGTCAGCCTTTCATAAAAAGTAGATTATTCCAGGTCATGAATACAGGGTCTCTACTTTCTCACACTAAATCCTTTAAAACTCTAATGAAAGGGAACCCTTTATAATGGAAAACCAAAGCTATGTTGGATCAATGATTGCATATAGTTTGATGTGTCCTGGGGTGGTAGCAGTCAATATCTGGTTAGGTAGAACAAAAAGATTCCATAGAAATAGGTGCATCTCACCTCTGTCTAGAACTTTTGAAATCAAATATTATAAATTTATAAATTCTTATGGATTTAATTTTTTTGTTCTGATTATACTGCTTTGACCTTTTAATTGTATGAGAAAATCTTCTGCAACTGTGCTGTAATCCATCCACAATTTTGTGGCATATCTTAATGTACATTTCAAATTTGCTTGGTTTTGTTTCTTCTGCCTGCCCTCTTTCTTTACACACATGACAGATGCCTATTACATATGTGCCTAAACCATTTTAAAATACTGCTGGTATGACACCACAATTTTTGTTATATCTTGGTTCTCCTTAAAATAACAAGGATTTTTTTAAGTTCTAAGACATGTCCAGCACCAAAAATGTACCATTTTTTTTGTTTTTAATTTCAGATTCTGTTGTTTTTTTTGTTTTCTCATTTAACACAACTGAATAAACAGTCTAAGTCTACCTTTTCATAAAAACTGTGAGCAATTGGCCATGGCTATCCTGTAATGCAATATTTTCTTGTTGAGAATTCTCTGGTGGATGATTTAGATGATTGGCCAACACATCTAAACATTTTAGTTGACCTTTTTAGACACTTTGTTGTGATGATTTGATTGCTATGAGTCCCCCACAGTCCTTCTACTATAAAACTCAAAAGAAAAGTCTGTCTTTTGGACAGCAGGTATCAGACAAATGTAACATTTCTCATTCATCAAGGTGTACAGAAAACTTTGTTTCAAAAAAAGGAAATATGTAGTTCTAGGAAATGTCAGTATCATGGTTTTTTTCACTCTCATCTGGACATTTTCAAAGATGGTCTAGATACATCTAAGAGGAATGTAGTAACAGGATTAACATTTGTACTACAGAGAGCTTAATTTGATTTTGAGAGATTAGGAAACTCAGAAAGACAAAGTTTTGGGAAAAAAGTACTTTTATATACTTTATATACAGTGATAAACTAACCCAAGAGTATTTTTTTTCCAGTACAGTCCTATGTCTGGGAACTAGCTTCCATAGGTCATCTGTCTTCCTAATTTCTCTTAAAAATTGCAGTCTGAGCTGTTCCAAATTATGAAGAAAATGTAGTCTTTTTTTCTTGTGTACGCTGAACTTCAGCTGCAAGACATTAAACACTAGCTGATGTCTGATAAGAGTCATATAACAAATTCCTTTCTGATATGTTAAGTTGCTAAATGATTCAGAAAATTAGAAATATTTCACCAAAGAAATAAGCCAACCTTTTAGGCAAAACAAATTTTTTTACATAGAAGAAGTTGTTATGACCACACAGTCATACAGTGACTCAGCTTAACAAGCCATTAAGAATTAGCTGAGTCTTCCCCAATATTAAAGTTAAACACAATAAATTAAAAAATTATAAGCACAACCTTTGTGGGGGCTTAAAATTGTTTTAAAGTGAACTTTGTATAAGATAAGATTGGTAAGACATGGCTTTGTTTTATTGTCAGAACTTAGCCTTGCCACAGGAAATTACTTTCTAGAGGCTTCATCTCATCTGGTGTTAGCCAGGAATCCACAAGCTGTTCTTTTAGGCCCTTCTCCTAGCCAGTGGCAAGCAGTAGGCAAGAGGAGGTAATCAAATGTCATGCTAAAAGAAGTGCCCAGACTGGAATATGTTACTATATGGGGTGCCTAGCTCTATCAGATACAGAGAAAAATCTAAATGACATACTAAGAGTGGGCATTTTACTTGTAGGTAAGCAAGGTTTCCTTAAACTAATTCTCTTCAGGGTGTCCTAGCTCGTGTGTTTTGTTTCCATTCCTGTTCAGAAACCTGCAGGCCAAGATTCAGACCTTTCCTTCCAGTCTTTTCTCATTAAAAATAGAGGATTTAAGGTTTATATCATTACTGAGAAAATCCTGTTGAGATTAGGTAATGGATTATGCAATTATGTGTTTATTTCTGTGTGTTCCGCTTACTCAAAAATGCTGGTGTTCCCTTAAAATTTCAGGGTTCACACAATTAGGGAAGCAAGGATTTCCTTGAAGAAAACTGGTCATAAAGTTTACTTTGTGCTGTGCCATGTGCTGTATTTGTATAAACAAAACCTTACCAAAGAGCAGTTTTGAAATGTTTTCTATCAATAGTCCTGTAAATAGAAGAAGAGAAAAAAGAAAAGTGTCAGAACAGAGAGAAATGGAAGAGGTGGTGATGGATAGAAATATATTCATAGGACGCAAATATGGAGATAGGTAGATTTAAGAACGATTAGCAACCTTCATTGTCGGATAAACCAGAAAGAACCCTGTAAACAGAGGTTATCTGATTTTCTACCTTCTTTCTTTTGTTTAGACAGGGGAGAAATTCCAAAGGGAACAAATAAAATATAACTCAAATAAGTCAACAATTGTTCCTATATATTTGATTTCACATTTCAGATTATAGGTTAAAAAATGCTGATACATCTCCCCATTTTACTCTATATTTCTCTCTGAACTTTTCCAAGCTGTTTCTCCTGTCTCATTTCTCAGCAGCCTCTTCTCAGCTCAAGTTAGAGGCCGGTTTTGAGATAAATTAGAAATCTCTCTTGTTGTCTTTGATATGATCAAAGCTGAACTTTAGACCCAACCAATTTCCTGAATGCTGGTCTCTGCTTTCTGCAAATCCAGCTGTAACACTCAGAATAGGAAATTAGTGCTTTTAGGAAAAAGCATGGAATCTACCATAGTATGTTTCTGTATGAAACATGGAATTGTGTGCCAAGTGTAATTCAAGTTTTTTCTTCTCAGGAAAACTTAGGATTTAAGGAAAGCCTATAAAGCCTTTCTGGGGTTCAGTATGGTATTACATTCGTGTCTGATAGCAGATATCAAATTGAAATTGAACCAAAGCCAAGTACACAAGCTTGGAAAAGCAACAGCCTCTTATATAAATGTTCCTGACTTCCTCATTCATCAGACACCAGAAAAAAATATATCTTGCATACTACATGCAGTGGCCAGTGGGCTACATGCATGCTTTTTAAAGCAAGCACAAATGAAAAGTGGTGAACTCATCCATTTTTGCTAAAAAAACAGAATATTGCATCAATAATTGTTATTCTTCTTGGCGGCATAATTAAACTCTGTTATTTTCCACTTTCTTCATGGTACTTTGAATTGTACTTAAATGTTTCTTATAACAAGACATTTGTGCCTTTTCCAGAATTTTTGCGTCTCCATCCCAGTTTTGTTGGCATCATCTTATTACAGCCATTATCACAAGATATATTAAAAAACCATCAACCTGATCAGCAGACAGTCAATCAAATGATGGCAGAGGTTTAGAAAAGTAGTGACACTGGCACACAAATAACCCATAAATAGAAAATACCACTCTCTCCTTGAGCAGAAAAGGACATTTTTCATCATATTAAGGGTTATGCATCACATTGAATAGGCATAATGTTAAAAAACCAGAACTGCTGTGTCTAGACACTTCAACTTGTATTGAAGTCTAGCATACCAGTTTAGTTTCTCTTTGATTTTCTAAGACAGATATAAAATGATGTATGGATTCCTACTCTTACAGTTGTCGTGACTTTGCTGTAAAGACACACAGCTGACTTTGTTACACATTTACATTTTGTTGACTTTGTACCAGATCAAAGTGTTAATGGGAAAACCCCATGTAGCTCTAAGTGCAGATGGGAAAAACTGGATGAACTTTTAAGAAAAAGCTTCTTTTCTTACTGTTTTATCATCTGCTCCTGTTGCTGTCACAGTGCTGTGTGACAGCTAGGGCACACAAAGATCCTGTGATCTTCTGTCTTCTAAGCTTCCTGTTCTACATGGAGTTAGGCCAGTTTTGCAGTCAGTAGCCTTCTCCAGTCTTCTCTACACTGCTCACTCATCTTTGACATCGGTGTGCATGAGTCACTGTAAAAAATGGGAAAAGTGAAGGTCAGGTGAAGGAGGGCTCATATAGTTGGAGATTTTGCATTGACGTTGAAATACCTGAAGTTGTTCTGTCTCCCAAAGGTGTGGTGGGCACTGTGGTGCACAACTCTACAAGCACTAGACGCAGCATGAGGGAGGAACAGCCTGCTTTACCTTATTGTCTTGTGTTTGCTTTTAGTAGGGTTAAGAGGAGTCAGTGGGTGAGAGAATTGAAATTCTTATAAATACATAACTTTTTGTTCATCTGAAATTGAGTCAGCTGCTTTTACAGGCAAATGGTGTGGTCCTTCATGGTACAATATTGAGCTTCATGATTACAGCTGTTTGATGCTACTAAGTATTGTAATGGCTTACATGGTCTCAACCAGCTCAAACTAAAATTAATACAGATGAGAACTGTTGTAGCATTAGGTGATATTTCAGAGCTGAAGAACGAAAGAAGAATGAAAGCCCTTAGCTGACATATTTAGAGTACAGTCATCCTATAAATAGAGGGATTTGACTGTAATGCACTCTCATCAATTTACTACACTAAGCAGTTGATCAATCTTGGAGAGACTTACTGAGTTGCCCTGGGTCCTACAGAAAATTGATAGCAAAGCCAGATACTGAATTCTGATTTTGTGTGTTATAGCTCATAATATTCTCACTCAGAGCCCACCTTTCATTTCTTACATGCAATTGGAAATCAATTTTTAAAGCATTAGCTGAGCCATAACTTTATAAATCATCATGAAACCAAGTAAAGCAATGGCTTAACCTCAAAATGTTAACAAATGCCTAGGGATTGAACCCACAAATCAAGAAAATCACACTCCATTACTGTGAATAAGTTGAGAATTCCAGAGCATGGTGTTCCTAAAAGAAGTAGAGAGAAAATTTTTGTGGGGATTCCCTTGAGTCTCTGGAGAATCCTTCAAGCTGCACATTCCCTTATTCCCTCCCACAAGTCATTAATCATCTTTTCAGGAATCTGTGTTATGTAAAGGGAAAAAGCTTGTGTGTGAAGAACCATATACCTGCCCCATAAAGCAAGGAGTCTCCTGGTAGATTCACATTCCAGATGCAAATGGAGGCCTAGAAGAGGGGGAAAATCCAGTGGCTCTATTGAGCTCAGTGTACCTGGAAGTCTGTGTGCTCAGCTCTCCTAAACGTTATGTCCTCCCTCTTGGCAGGAGCCTATTAACTCAAACCCACAGTCATGCAAATAGGTGTGATACAGTTTCCAGGCTAGAGATGATATATGTAATAGGGTGGAGGGCGGGTGAGTGAGCATGATTTGTAGTTGCCCCAGATCATGCAGCAAGAGAAGGTTTCTGCTGTTTTGCTGACCAAAAAGGAGAGAGTGCATTTGTGGTAAAAAGAGGGCAGAAAATAACCAAGTACTGAGTTATCATCTTCAGGCTGATTGCTGCTATTTAAATCATCTGTATCCCTGGCTTTGTGTGTCAATCAGAAGGGTCAAATAAGGTATTGCGTTTTATCCCTTAATGATTCATGTGTATATAAGTGAGTTTGAATTGGAGTTTCAAGTCCAATTTTTTTTTTCCAGATGGTCTTTTACCATCTGATCAAAATGCAAGAGTAAAATGGAATGCCATGGTTTTTGGAGGGAAAAGGAAAAATTTATTTTCCTAGTAGGCAATGAAATTCTACATTTTTGTCTGTCATTCACCTTTTGTTCCACATCACTTTATATAAAGGAAATTTTCTAGTCAGGAAGTACCAGAAGTTCATCTTTATTTCCTCAGTTTTTCTGTAAAATATTTTGTTTCTGTTCTCACAGAGAGAGATAGTAATCTCTGGAAATTAAACTCTTTTCCACCTCATATCATAAGAGGTGTAAATATGTGTATCACAATTTTGCTTTCTCATATATAAAACTATCACAGTAGAGCCTTTTTGTAAACCTTAAAATTAAATAATATTAAACAATGTATTTCATTATTTTGCACGCCTCAAGGGTTAATATGCAGCTATGAGAAAAATAATGTTGGCAATGTATCCTCAGTGTTTACAAACAGCAAGTAGCAGTTTGTAAACACTAAGAAGCAGTCTCAGTTTGTAGACACCTTTGTTCTGTTAACGTCAGCATTGCAGTCTGTGTGTGCCATGGCAAGACAAGGCTCATTCCTTGAGGTTTTTTCGTTCTCCTACTCTGAAAGAAGCTAGTCCAAGAGTAACTGGAGACATACTAGTTATTTTAAATCAAAGGTTTTATAGTGTTTATGTGTTTCTCGTGGAAACAATAAGAACATATTTATTGTGTTTTCACTTTTATTCTTTAAACATTCCAGCAGCAGAATAGGTATTTCTTGTTTGCATTCTGTGCCTTTGTATTAGGAAAAAAAAGTTACTTACTCTTTCTATGCAGTCGTTCAGCACCTAATGAGAAGCAGACTGACCTTGGAGATATTAACAGGCTCCTTCTGCTTTAAAGTTTTATGCATTTAAGAGTCTGAGAAGATATTATAAATATAGAGTGTGTTATATGTAACAATTGCTTCTTGAACATAAGAAAAGGAAAGTTTGGGGAAAGTTCCATTGAGAATACTCCTTTTGGGAAAGGATTGGTCTTAAAACAAATAGCCTCCCATGGGTTTAGTCTTGCCTGGAACAACAGACATGCTGTGATAATATTAATAAGTTTTCTACACCTGAAAAAGTTTCCAAGTCCTTGTTTTTTCATCTATTTCCCTTGGTGGCTTTTTAAAAGAACTGACAGTTGATTTTACAGCAAAGAGTATTTTTAATGTTGACAACACTGTTTATTGTCTCTGTGCAAAGAGAGTGAAATCAATTTCTCATGAGTATTTGAGCCCTGGGGTCAATGGACTGAATTTTCATTATGGAAATTACAAGTTACTTAAACATGTTGTAATTTAAGGAAGGCATTTCTTTTGTTTCATTATTTTCTGCATTTGGCATTCTGATCACTACACTGATGTCCTCACAGTGCTCCGCCCTTGACTAGCAGAAAACTGGGCAGGAAGTTGACACCTGTGTTGTTTCAAAGAGATGGTGTTCTAGTTTGCAAAGCTGGATGCTGAAAGCTGAGAAAATATCAGATCAAAAGAGATTAAACTGCTGACCTTTACAGAGTGGTTAGCACCTTTGCTGAAGTCCAGAATTTTTTTAAATGTTATGCCTTCAACGGTAACACAGAAACAATACAAATTGCTCCTTTAGTGCAAATCAGCCTGAAAATGGGTACAAGTGACAAAAGAGTTTTTGATGCACTAATGTGGCATTGAAGTAAAGAGTATGAAACTGTAAAAAAGATAATTATGAGACAAACAAACTATGAATCGTCTGCTCCTTTGCAGGAGCACTTGCTTCTCAGTAGGGTGACTCAGAACGAACTGTTCACCAGTGGGAATTAATAGTCCAACCAAGAGGATGTACAATCAAGCAGGGCTTTTCTGATGGCCTTTCAGTTACTTAATTTACATTTGTAAGGCAATTTGAAATATATGTACAAGTACTAAATATTGTTACAGTGCACGAACAGAAACTAAGACTGGTGTTTCTATACATTCATCCGTTCTCAGATGAAGTGAATATTGATGGCTACATCAAGCAAAAGATTCTGCTCTCTGAAAATAAGAGGAATCTTTTTTTTGGTCACCTTTCTTTCCTGTCTTCTCCATGAATCTTGCATCCTCTTTTATATCGTGCTTCAACTACTAGGAAGTATTTTAATGACCCTTTAGGAGCCGATTTTGAAAATTTGAAAAATAGAACGTCCAGATTCTAGGTAATATCACCTTTCCTCCACTTCAGTATAAAGAATGGCCTGGAAAAATTTCACTGTATGTACTGTGTTAAAATAAAATAAAATAAAATAAAATCCTGT
>VZDJ01000782.1:32837071-32928356 GCA_008694505.1 Cyanoderma ruficeps
TCCATTTCAAAACTCCTGTACATTTGTGTGAACTAAGCTCTAAGAAATCAAAGTAAATCCCTTTGTAGGATTTAGACCTGGTTAAATCCTGGGAGGGACCTGGTTCTTGGATCCAGTTCATGCATAAGCTCAAAATTCATGTCCAAAATCAGTACAATTGAAACTAAAGTTTCTGTGTGAAAAGGTACTCATGAAATTTAAAAAGAATGATACCTGCAGGATTAAGCTGTACCTGAGTGAGTATCATGCTTGCAATTTTTTATTAAAATCATTAATGTTTCCCACACCCTAGTTTGACTTCCAAATCTATTGGGATCATTTTCTTTTTCCTCCGATTCTGTTACTCAGTTCCTTACTCCACAAAGTGTTGCTGACTTTATGGGACCAAGAAGAGCAACACTGTGGGGTTTTGACTGTCCTGAATCAAGATTGAGAAAATAATGACAAAAACAAGGGAT
This sequence comes from Cyanoderma ruficeps, assembly GCA_008694505.1. Lineage (NCBI taxonomy): Eukaryota > Metazoa > Chordata > Aves > Passeriformes > Timaliidae > Cyanoderma > Cyanoderma ruficeps. The sequence goes on from VZDJ01000782.1 coordinate 32,837,530, forward strand.
ATGTACATGAATCCCTACTCTACCCCCAGAGATGCATAACCATTGCATGGAGAATAGCCAGATATATGTCTTGGCTAACATAATGCATCTTCATTTTCCTTTTCTCCCTTTTATTCCAACGGTGCTGTGCTGTTCTGATGCAGCCTTCCTTAGTCTGAGAAACGTGCTGCCGTACACGGACATATGAGCTCTAATGCTCAGATTAACTGTTACTCTTTTCTTTCACTGCCCCTGCATCAATGCCTTTCTTCTATCATTTTCCAGTTCTCTATTTTAACATTAGCATGAAGTGTTCTACTCCAATCAGATGAATGGTAAAATGCTCAATTTCTATCTGTGTAATAGAATGGGTAAGGCATTGGGTAAGAATGGGTAGGGTTACTGTGCTAAGAGGTGTGCTGTTTGTGCAGCTTCAACAGATGACAGTGCAGCAGAGAAGAAAGGCGGAACGCTTCACACCGGCTTGATCGTCGGCATTCTGGTCCTGGTGCTTGTTGTGGCTGCAGCCATCCTCGTGACCATCTACATGTACCACCACCCAACGTCAGCAGCCAGTCTCTTCTTCATAGAGGTAAGACAAGAGTAACACACTCTGTCACTAGCCCTGTCTCCTGGCTAGGGTGTTTGGGGTCCCCAAAATAGATCTTTCCACACTGAATCAGAAAGTATCTTTGTGTTCCTGGTGTAATCTTTGAAGAATAGGAGTTCTCCAAGCAGGTGATACTGTTTTGTTCTTAGCATGTTTGTCACTCTGCTCCTTTAGCTCCATTGCTATTACTTCTTTCTCTTGTAGACAGGATATATATCTTAGAGATATATGTAGATACCACACACTTCTCTTTCCTGTCCTTCATTTTCCTCACAACAGCATTTTTCCATTACCTTTCTTGTGTACTGTCATTTTATTTCAGGACATATAGTTTTCTATTTTTTTTTTCTGTGGGGGGAAGAAAAAAGTATTCATTGTTAATTCTACAGAAGAGCTGACTTTAGTAAGATTTAGCTGGGAATTTGTATTAGCTGTTCCTTAAATCATTTAAGGGAATGTTTTTACACTTTGTCTAGAGTGTGGAAAAGATTATTTTCACCTAATTTTTAACATCTATCATTTCTTCTGCTCTTTCTATTAGTGTAGAGAGAAACAGACTCTTTTAGACCATGAGTCATCTTACCTATTTGAGAAATCCCCTTTAGGATTAGATAAAGTGACATTTTTCTCCCTCAAATACAGATAGCTACCTTAGGTGCAGATACCTACTTGCAGTTGCTGACATTCAATCAGTTCAGCTCCACTGTAGACAAAAATATGAGAAAGGAAAATTCTCCATAGGCGTTTGTGTCTACAAAAACCCATGAATACCTACACCTCCTTCTGGTTTCTTTGTTTTAACTCAGCAACATTCCTCTGCCTTGTGATTAAGGGATGACTGTTCATAAACCCCACTTGTGGTATTCCCCTACTATGGAGAATCCAGACACCTACTATTGGACAACAGTGAAGATGCAAAACCGCTGCAAGTGTCACTAGGGACATACCTTAGGGGTTGCTTAGGTAAAAGCCTGGACCAGGAAGATGTAGACATTTATTCTTAGTGACAGCAATGAGAATTGAAGTGAGACATGAAACTTTTGCATCATATTATAACAAATATTCTTCTTACATGGAACAATAGTGGCAGAAATCAAAATGAACTGTTTATAAGTATTCCTGTTCTAGTAATGTAACTGTGCTAATCATCGGGGAACAGAATCCGTATAATAACACAAAGTTTTCACTCATGTTTATGCAGCATTTCAAGCCAGTTCACTATTGATGTGAACAAACAAAATTCCACTGAAGTCCTTGTATGAAAGAGATTTTGTCCCTTTCTTCTTCTCGCACACAAATTAAATTTACACAGATTGAATTTCTATTTTTTCACTCTGGTAAAATCAAGTTTCTTATCTGTCACAGTGTGATAGAAAAGACTAAGTAAATGGCAACACTACTTTTTAAGAAGAGAATACCAAATTACAATACAAATTTATTTGTTTCTTTTTCTTTTAAATGTAGTAAGGGCATGTTAATTTATTTCTTTCATTGATATCATACTCATCATGCAAACAGAGGTACCTTAATCAGTGTTGTTAAACTCATTCCACTGAATTTAATCCTTAGGTGCCATTATCTATTAATCTATTATTAGTCAAAGCTAACATGTCCTTTGGCAAGAAATGTAGCCATTTAAAATAAATAGAAAAACAAACTTCCTGTACAAAATAAAGGAGAAATCAGTCAAAATAAAATTTATGCAAAACAGAGTATAACCTATTCCTAACTTATAAACCATTATCCTAGTAACTAATAGAGAATTGTGTTCTGTATTGTTTACTAGGATGGTTGTGGTACTTGTGAAGAGTCAGCATTAGCAAGAATTGCAAAAAGTACTAGTCATGAAGGGGTGGCCTTTCCCAGCTGTGAAAGGCACAAAAACTGATGTAGTAGGAAAATCACAAGGGATGGAATAGGGGGTGACTGTACTTTAGAACACTTACACAAATTTCAAAACTTTAAAACCATTTTTGTATCATAAGCCTAGAACATAACAAAGTAATCCATTCTGGAAATCAAATTTCTTTTAATAAGTTTAATAATTTAATTTTCAAAGAAAAAAAGTTGTTTGATCAATTCCAAAAATATTAAGTAGAATTTATCATTCTTATATTCATGTGATCTATAGGATGTACATGTTTCCAATGCAAAGAAGAAAATATTTTCTCAAACTTGCCTTTTGAAAATGAAGTCCAAAAAATAATCATGTGAAACTGGTATAAATATGTCAGTGTTACAAGAAATCATTCTTTATTGCATTTGTGCAATTGAAAAATATATGAGTAAACTGTTACGTGATAGCCCACAAAGCACAAGAGACAAGCCACATTATTTATGGGAAATGAATGAAATATGGATCTGATGTTACCGTTCTAGGAAAAGAGCTCAAAAAGATTGCCATGGGCTTGGTCATGAAATGAGAACAAGCACATAAATATTTCAGAAAATAATACTGTTACCTATGAGTCTCTTGATTAATAAGCACATTTCACAGTTAAAACAAGATGTGACAGATGGACAGGCAGCTCCCTCCTGCAGATGTCTAAAAAATTACAAGTACACTGTAGTCTGCCATCAAGTCATCAAGCCAAATCAAGATCCACATCAGTTTATCTATCATTAGTAATTAATATAACTCTAAGGCTGGCCAAAAGAAGGAACAGGAGCCTGGTCCATTTGTGTTTACTTTTAAAGAAGTTACTTTATGGAGGTATCATATAGACATTAAACATAGCATTCATTCTAAACTCTAATATAATTAATAGAGAAATTCTTTTTACATCTAAGATACTGACGTTATTTGGTAGGTGAACTGTCATTTTCAAACAGATTTTTTGGGTTTTTTTGGTTTAAGGGCTGTGCACAGAATTTTTAATTGACTGGTTACTGAATAAAGAACAGTATAATAAATGGATCCTGTATCTGAGGCTTTAAGTCTCTTTCTTCCTTGTGTTCTCTGCAGATATCACCCAAAATTCTCTTGCCTCCTCACTCAGGTTCTCACATAGCTCATCTCAAATCCAACTCATGTTTGTCATGAAGTGAGCTCTACCAGATAAGAATAAATATACCCACACTTTGTGCTGTTTACCCTTGCACTGATAAAGGCAATCTCTTGTGGCACCTCTGAACACCATTAAATGATATCCTGAGTGCTCTAGTTGGTTTAAATAAACAATACACACAAGCCAAGAAATATACATTTATTACAAAAGCTATTGTCTTAGAACATAGTACATTATTCTATTACTTTTGTACCTTTTAAGTCTGAAGAAAATGCTTCCCTAGGGGTTATTGTTCATGCCTGCTGAGCAGAACACACATGTGCAGCCCCACGAGGAATAAGAATAGCTATTTCAAACAAAGAGTTTGAGAAGTCTTACATGCCAGTGCTATTCAATTTCCCTATGGTAGTGTGCAATTTTAAAACAATACCATCCAAACAGTTCAACATGTTTTCAAAAATGCTCCACTTTTGTTAAGTGTGTAGAAGATTCAAATCAAAATTCACAGTTTTCCTATTTCTTCCAGCCTCTACACTGTTCAACATTGTTTAGGTTGGACACTTCTCTGGTGGCTCAAAGACATAATGAATTATCAGCTTTTAAAATCAAGGGAACTACAAAGTTCCAATGAATGCAGACTCTTCCTAAGACCGAAGAGTAAATATTGACTAAAGATTAGCTTGCAGAGTGACAGAAGAGATGTTGCATGCCTTGGTGTTCTATTTACTTATCGTTAACCTCGCAGTATTTCCTCTCCATTGAATTTTATTTAGTTGCCAATGGTTTCCTCTCTTTAATCACATTACATACTCTTACCTTGAGGAATCCTGTGTTCTCTTAAGTATAGTTTGAACTGATTTGGCTTGATTTTTGTAGAGTAGGATACATGTCAAACAATGCTCTTCATGACTTTCTCAACAAAGTTTGTGTCTGAAATCTAGCTATAACATATATCACTGCACACTAGCTGTAACACAATTAAAAAGTGATTGATTTATTTACTAATTTATGTAATATACTTGCATTTGGGAGGCAAGGTTTGATGTCGCAGAAGCCATTCATGCTGTCCTGAATGTCATGGATTGCATACCTGTGATACTGATCATAGAACATGTGATCCATATTCTATGAAATTCCTGTAAAGAAATTCCTGGCTGAGTCAGATGGATTTGCTCAGATTTCAATGAGCTGTGGGTCGAATTTTAGCTTTAGTTTTATATGTTAATTCTTCCTTTTTTTCCTCTCGTGTTCTTTCTTTTTCCTGTATTTTTAATCTCTAACTATTTACATATGTCTTTGAACTTGGGCATTGAGAGCAATTAATGTCAAGGGAACATTTAGCAAATTGAAAAACAATGTATAAGTCTTACTACTTTTTATTCAGTTATCTTTTCCATGTTTGCACCCAGTTATCTGTGGACAGAAGGGTTGCATGATACAAGTTCTCACTTGCATACTTCGTGTTTTTCTTCCCTTCCTTCCTTTCTTTCCTTATATTATGACCCAAAGTCCTTTTGAGGTTTGAAATTTACCTCAGCTGTCATCACAATGCTCTGCTGTTGGAGACCAAAGGCAGCGTGATCTGGCCGCAGCTGAGAAGTGAAACCTGGTGGGATAGATCCTGTGCCAGGAGTGCCCTATTGGATGGGTACTGGCTCTTCAGGAGGGACAGGCAGGCAGGAGAGGTGGAGGAGTGGCACTGTATGGAATAGAAGGGGTAGAATGCATGGAGCTCACAGCTGGTAATGGCTGGGGTTGGACTCAGTGGCCCTTGTGGGTCCCTTCCAACTCAGCAGAGTCTGTGATTGTGAGATATGAAGGTAAGGAGTGAAACACTGGGGTGTCTCTTCCCAGACAGAGACAATGATACCCTTTCCAAGTGTGATTATGGGAGGCTTGATAATGGCTGAATAAAATTTTACCTTGCTGATTCTCTGGAGGCAAAGGATTTTAAGGAGTCTAAAATGACATTTCAAATTAGCACTTCTTAGCTTCAGTCAAAAGAGCCTTTTTCTTGTACTCAGCTTATAGTTACAAAACTTATTAACATATGTGGACTCCAAAGCTGTAAGAATATGAATGAATTCAGAGCTTACGTATTAGTGGCTGTGTATGTATTAATAGTAGTTAGTATGTGAGACTCTGAAGAACACTGTGGGTGTTTGTGGTTAAAAATTAACATTCTTTTGAGTTAAGATCCTATTTTGAAGGTCACAGCTTTTGCCTTCAAGTTCCCAGCCTCCTTGAAGGTATTCCACAGCTGTATTTTGCTGGTTCAGGTGCTTAGAAACATACATGTACACTTAACACACATCACACACATGCACATACCTGAGTCTTTTTTTGTTGCTTGTTTTACTTCATCTTGGATGTTTAAGATGGATAACTTCAGGAATCTGTTTAGATGGCCACACAGAGAGTTGAACTGGTGCTATCGAGCAAGGGAGTGACCTTTAGGAAAAAGACAAAGAGGGAGGAAGAAACAAACAGCTGCAGATCTTCAGCAAATAAATATTAGTGTGGGATCAGAGCATGGAGGATGCACCTTGACTCCTCTCAATTTAACTTAACTTATGTCCTTGATTTACCTTAAATTATGTATTTGCTAGTGAATTAAATAAGGCTGGGACTGTTTTTTAGCATAAAGACCAACCAGCATGAAAGGATCTGCATTCCTGTCATTTAACTCTGTCTCACTTAAAGCTGGCAGCATGTGAGACTGTTAGCATAAACTGAGGATGGTTTCTAAATACTGAGCCCTAGCTGGGATAGTCTGGGAAAGCACTAATTTGGGGGGGATTTCTTTTAATGATGGGCTGTATAGGGGATTGTATTTTAGTATCTGAAGACATTCACCGGCACACACATCCAGCAGTAGATTTTCTTCAGATTTTGACCTTCTGCTCATCCCCTGTCTGCTTAGAGGAAGGAAATGATATGAGAAAATAGTTTAAAATGATGGAGTTCTTGGTATTTCAGAGCTCAGGAAATGAATGAACATTTCTGGCTCGCCATTTTACTTCTCTGCTTATAACAGCACAGCACCACTAAAAGCCAGATTTAACATCCCTGTTTTCCATGCAACATTTCTACGTTTCTACATTAATGTCACAAATGTAGGGTATGTTTTCAAACAAAAGAAAAAAAAATAGGAGACAGTAAAGAGGAGACTGATTAAAAAAAAGAAGGGGTTTTGTTAAAAGAATTAGATCCTCAGCTGTCTAAGCCGGCTGATGGAGCTCACACAGCTCTACTGTTTTCTTCTGGGATATAGCCCATTGTTTTTTACAGGTGATTATGCTTTTAGTTTGCAATAGGCTTAACATGGTCATCAATTAATTTTTGTCCAGATGTTCAGGCTGAATTGTGTTTCATGAAGATGATGATTAAAAATAAGAGAACAGGTATCATCTTTCTCTTCTTTCAAAGTCCTGCAGTATCCTGGCATTTGGAGTACTGTCATTGATCTCACTGTCATTGCCTAGTACTGATAGTAAAGTTATTTTTCCAAAGCTTATCCAGCTCAGCAGGAACCAGCAGTTCAGCAAGGGAAACCTAAATCTACCACAAGGGAGAAGCACTAAAATAAATAATCAACACTGACAATAAAAGTCAAAGGTGTAGAGGAAGGAGGCATTCTGTTTCTCATCCTTCAGCAGCCAGCTCCTCAGATGAACATAAGACTGCAGAAACCGTTATAGAGGGATGGTTTAAATCACAAAAAGATACGTTAAACAAGTACTTCTGCCAAAAAGAAAAATAAATTATGCCAGTAAATGACTCTACTGAATCTTAAGTCTGAAGCAATCCTTATTTGATAACAGTTTCTTCAAAATATGAATTTAACATGGTGTCAGGCAATTGTTCTTTTCTTACTCCTGGGAATATATACCAGAAGTATAGTTTCAGATGTTTGTAGCCTCGTCCACTTCTGACTGTGATTTACCAAATAAATTGGGTGTTTCTAGAAGAGATTAAAGATCGATGCACAAATTTCAGGTAACTTTGAGCAGAAAGATACACATTATGGTCAAGGTAATTGGTAACAGAAAGATCTTTACTTCTCACAAGAAACAAAGCCTTGACTAGTGAGGCAGATTAACACTGGGCAAGTACTTAAGACTAATGGGTCTTGAATAGTATCAGATTAACATTTAGTCATTTAGTATGACCTTATTATAGTTTTTTTTCCCTTTATCTATTTTAGTGAGTCATAATAGCTTTTCTGAAGTTTTGACAATAAATCTAGAATGTGGATATCTCCATATTTGCATATTTCTATATCATCAGAGTTAAATAGGCCTTCTTGACAAAGTGTGTAAAGTTTTTAATTAGATTTAAATGTGGTTTTATTCCTGAATTAGATAAAGAAATTTACATCAATGGAAATGTAAGATGCAGCCCTTCAGGAGACACTGTGAACCAGTCCTATGGAAGTTTGAAATATTGAAATATAGAAAAAAGTCAATAGATAGAGGAGACAAAGTTGTGCCAGAACATTCAGTCTAAAAGGTGCTCAGTGACTTCAGCTTTTGTGTAGTTTAGTGGCAAATCAAGTTTACTAGGTGGCTCTGGAGAGTTAAGACTTTGGAAGATTGACCTACTCATGTAAATTCAGTTTTAAAAAGATAGTGGGCATGTCTTGATGAAATCCACTGTTCAAGTTGACTGCTGAATAGGAATGAAGAGCTGATGTGTGCACAACCACTCTGGGATTTTATGCTGGTTGAAATATACAAAAAAACTTTTGAAAGTGTTTTAGAAATCTTTCAGAACTAAACGTGTGTGGCAGGGTTGAGGAGATGACAGAAGGGCAAATATTTCATTACTGTTTTCCTTTACTTCTCTTCTGAAATTGCACATCTGTACAGAATTGTTCTCATTCCATTTTTGTACTCAGGGAAATACAGACTAAGGATGGGGATAATAAAAGCTAGGATGTAAGAATATCAAATATGTAACACCTGTTGCAAAGTTCCTTCTGTCCATTACTGGTAGAAACTTGTCTTCACACAGATGTATGAAAAGAAAAGTAAAAGCTTATAATTGCTGCAGTTAACGAAATATACATTATTACAGTTGCTTTTGATAAATTACCATCTCAGATGAAAAGTGTTAAGTGGCATAAATTTCAGAGACAGTGATAATGTCAGCATCAACAACTTTCAGAAGCAGGGCATCACTCTTCAGATACCTGTATTTCAACACAACTTTACACAACTGTCCCTCCTCCTGTAACTGATCTTCTAAAATTGGTTACTGTTCAGCAGGAAATGGGATGGTCTACAGCTAGCAACCTTAAAAAAAATCATCAACTGTAACACTAGAAACCATGTTCAGATCATAACAACTGAGTTTTATTTAGACTATGTTCAATTAACTGCACTCAGATATGTATCAACTGCTTTTTTTAATATATATAAATGAGATCATATGATTTTCATGGATAAATGAGGCCCTATAAGGCTTAAAAATTCCTGATATTGAAAGGTGTCAAAAGAAGAAACAGATCAAAAAGAATACACTTGGAATACACTTTCCTTGCAACCAGAGTGAGAAGTTACTCCAGTTTCTACCCTTTAGTTTTAATAGGTGGAATCCTCTCTGTTTTTCCCTCAGAAGCAAGACAAGAATTCTACTTTTTGTGCAAGATGGATATCAACATATTTATATTAGTCTTTTTATTGCTGCAGGAAATCAAACATCCTGCACAGCCACCAGCAATGGTGTAGAGCGACATAATGTAGGAAACATGAAGGGTAGACCTCACTTTCCATGCATTATCCAACTGCTGGATTTTTTTTCCTTTTATCTTACTGATCTTCAATAGGAGCTAACTTTTTAATGTGTATTGTAAGTTGTTTTCCTGCATCTCAACATATTTCTTCTGCATTCTGATCATGTAGGGTCACAAGTGATTTTCTCTCAACTTCATTCCTTAAAATAGTGAACTCAAGGAAGCTTAAAAAAATGAAAAAATACTAGTCCTGTTTTCCTGCTTTGCAATACACTGAAAGGAAGAAGGAGTTGCAACTCCCCAGCCACAGCTCAGAGGATTTCCTTTAAGTGTTCCGATTCCAGAGGAAGAAACATATTTTTTCCTGCAAAAAATGGGAATTAGTTAATTAAATACCCAGCTTGCTTTATCCAAGTTTGGTTTGGGTTTGGTGGGATTCTTTGGTGTGTTTTTGGTTTTCTGGGGAGTAGGGCTTTCCTTCTGTTTTTTAATTAGTCTTCACAGAGAAAAAAAGAGGAAGAATGCATTAGGTATTTCCTGAGCTGCTTCCGTAACTGAAGGAACATTTTATCTCCCAATAGCTATCAAGTTACTTTTCAAGGATTTTTCAGTTAAAGCTGAAATATTTTTACAGCTTTCAAGGGGTTATGTAAGGCAATGAATTGATAGTTTGTCAGTGCTCTCTTTTAAACCTGTCAACATGTACATAATGAAGCTGAAATTAAATGATCACTATGAAGGGGAAATCTCACCTCAGACGTGACAAGAAACCGCAGAAAACTGTAACTGCAGTATTAGAAGATGACCTTCAAGTCTTTTGCTTTATTTCTGAAAAAACAGCCCATATTTATGTCTTATGGCTTTGTATCATTAAAACTGATACACATCTGTTCCATAACTAATCATCTGGAAAGGCCAATTAAAAAGAGTAGCATAAAATGGTAAATTTAGTATCTTTCCTCAATGTAGCAATGAAGTAGTAACTAATCATAGGTACATATTAAAATTAAATTAGGGAGCAGCTTAGTATATTAAATCCCAGTTCATCCTTACCTGTTGCCATTTGATACAGTTTCTAGTTATTTTCCTGGTAGTTTTCCAGTGGTTTTTCCTTTTCCTATTTCATTAGAGACCTCTCAGTCAAATTCCTTTCTCATTTGTACAAGTGTAAATCTGAAATAATCCTATTACGTTTAATTGCATTTTTTTTATTACTTTAGTGAGCCTGAGAATGGAATATGGCCTTTTTTCTTAGCAGTAACCAAACTGTCCTTCTTAATTTTGAAAAGACACAGAATCAAGCTTGGGTTAAAAAACCTCTCCAAAGTTTGAATAGACTAAGTTTTCTTGTTAGGAAGAGACATCCATTAAAGAAGACAGTGTTCTGCCTTCCTACAAAGTAGGAAGGTGCTGCACTGAAAGGGCTGGGATATTAAATTACCTGCCAAACAGAATTTAACTCTGAACGCCTCAAAAGTAGCCTGATCCTGCAATGGGAGGAAAAGGAAGCAGTCACTTTTATGTGCTGTCTTCCCGACAATGATCACTGAGGAGGACTTTGTGCTGTACCTGCAGTCAGCTGTGTGGTTTGTGGCCAACAAGTTTCAGTGGCGCCTCAAGATTCCTTGCGTGACTCTTGCCCAGCAATGCCATGAGTCCCAGGAAAACATCATGGCTGTGGCTGTGCTATGGTCACCAACAACACCCCTCAGCAGCATGAGGTATCTTTTGTGATTGAAGGGAAATAAAAATGGGGTATTATAGGGACAGAAAATCAAATGCAGTGTTTATATTCAGAAGAAAAATCATAAAGTAAAATTATTTAGGTTTTGAGCTGTCACTGAAAATATAAGCTGTAACTTGTTTTCATTGATTCTCCTCTCATTTTCCAGCAATGTTTCCATGCAAGTTGCTCTATCTTCTAGTCCTCCTTCCAAGCAGATTGTAACTCTTGTCAGTAAAGAGAAATAAATCAGCATATTTGGCAGATAAAATTTTCAATAGGGAAAAATCTTTTTAGGAAGGCTTTTTCTTCTCACTGACTCTCTGAAGGAGTTTCCCTATTTTCCTGAAAGCTATTCCTTTTGACATAATCTCAGAGTGGTCACCCAAAATCTGAGCCTTACCTGACATTAATTAATTTGAAAATACAGATTGTTTTAAACACTTTTCTTCCCTAGAGATGTATAATAATACAGGAATTGCTTTATCTGCCCTAGAAAATAAATTTATTTTCTCTGTTTATTAGCTGTTTTTAAAGCAGACACCCAAGAACCTGGTGGAAATTGGTTAGGATTTCTTAAGGCTCTTGTACCCAAAGCTCTTAAGAGTTTAAATAAAAATGTTGCTTCTATTTGAACCATCAAAATAAACCACTCAAGGAGGAATTATGGCACTTGAAATAGAAAGTCATTATTTTGAGAGTCCTGCATAAGCGTGCCAGAATTTTATCCTAAATAATTTTTTTTTAATTAAAGATCCTGTCAACACTGTCACATATTTTCCCATGGCATAGAGTATGTTAGAAATTTCTTATGCAGAACTAGGAAGGAACGGCATTGGACAGATCCTCTGGAGGTTAGTGGATCATTAGTTCTTTATGTGACAAATCCAATAATCAACCGTTTTAGACAGGAGCTATTTCATCCTCTTCATTGCTAAGAGTAGTGGTAATTGTTTACTTGTTTGAGAACAGTCGTCACTCACAAATTTAAAAAGAGGAATTAATTCCTCTGCCCTTTGCTGCTACTGAACTGTACCTTCCTATTCCTGTAACAACTACAGGGAGTGTGGTTTAGTATGAGAGGTCAAAATTGCAGGATATTGTTAGATGCTTTAATTAACAAATTATTGTAGTACACTTCATAAAAGTTTATTTTGTTGTTGCTGTTGTAGCGACGTCCAAGCAGATGGCCAGCAATGAAATTCAGAAGAGGATCTGGACATCCTGCCTATGCTGAGGTGGAACCAGTGGGAGAAAAAGAAGGGTTCATCGTATCAGAGCAGTGCTAAAAGTTATGGGACAGAACACCAGTACTGGCCTACAGGTGTAAGACATTTATTTTGCCTCTCTTTAAAGAAAAGGAGCCCTAAGCTGCTGTAGCCTGATAGAAAGAAGATTCTGGATAAACTTTGTCCAAGAAGAAAAACTATCTAAGATACCAGAATACTACTGCACAGTAGTTTTTGTTAGTGGACTGGGACACAATGGTTCATGCAGAACACTTGTCAGTGGACACCTACAGTATCAGAACTATGGCACGAGTGCCATGTTATTTGCTTTAGGTGTGGGGATGCACAGTAATCAGAAATATAATAAAGCTTTGGTGCGCAAGGGTATTGCCCTTTGGTTCAAGTCTTCTTCTCTGTTATCTCAGACTGATGAAAAAACCTGTACCATTTCAGTGCAAAGGGCACTGATCAGTGTTCACAGGCGATTGAGAAAAGCATCTTATGACAGGTAAAGAAGAAAAAGAGGAATTTTCCAACATTTATGTAAGCAGATGTGAAACACACTTTTCAATTCTAAATTAACCTGGCAACCTGAGTGAGTCACAATGTAAATGCTTTCCAGGAGTAATACAATGTTTCTTGTACATTGCTGATTACTAGCCTGCTAAACAGCTCATGATACACAGATTGGTAAGAACTGAAGGCTGCAGAGAATTTTCACAATGGTGGAATTATTTCATGGGAGTTCACAATGACATTGGGCTGATTTTCATTTTCAGTGTTCACTAAAAAATGAATTATCAGGTTTGTATTAAGGTGTATTTTTCATTTCTCAGCAGTAGGTTGAAGTAAAGGCAACAGATCCTTTTAGCTGCCAGAGAGCTTATGGACCATTTCTTAGGCAATGGGGTAAGAAAAATAAGATTTAAAATAAATGGGTTTCTATTCTTTGCCATTTCATTGTGAGTCCTTACTGAGAAGCACCATAGACTTCAATGCACCCCTTCCAGAGATTCAGATACAAGTGTTATTGAACCCTGCTGATTCATACAGTGGTTTTGTTTAATGCACATAGTAGTTGCATAAATATATATATAAATATATTTTTTTTTATAGCTAACACAAGGCGGGTTCTTGTGACTGTTAAGACTGCATTTTTGTCATCCAGACAAAGGAAATGAATTGCATTACTGCATATTTCCACCGAGTTGTAAAATAATCCTTAATATTAGAATATTTTTTATGTTGTGTAGGGAAGGTGGTTCATGTAGTTGCAGTGCCATAAACTTTCTGCCTATTGGAACCATTCTTTCTGTAAAATTGACCCTTTCCCTCCATGCTTAGGGAAAGACAACAGTATAAATCCACACCATCAAAAACAGTTACTCCTTTCAGGGAAGGGGTTAGTACACATGGAGACCCAGAGCTTCCCTGAGGAGTGGAAACCTAAATGCTTTGATGATCTAGGCCTGAGGTATTGAAATATAAAATTCAGGTACTGCATGTACGTTTCATAGCAGTCATTTACTATCAATTTTTTACATACTGTTCAAGGCACTTGAATGTTTTTTAAGTGAGGTATACAACATTTGTGGGTTTGGATTTCAAGGAGTTTAAAGAAGTTGTAGATACCACCTTAATAGTACAGTTACTTACATTTCTTGTTGATGCTTGTATGGCCTAAATTTGATTACTTAACGCTGTTTAAAAAAAAAAAGTAAACATGATTTTTGTTATTTTGTTCAGTAAATACTACAATACTGTATTTTCTGTATTCTTTTATTTTGGGTAACACATTTTTATTTTCATCTGGTTTAAATCATCTAGCATGAGATTAAAACTGTTCAAAAACTAACTGGTATTAATCTGAAGGTACTAACAAACACATTGTCTTGATGCCTGGTTAAAAACCTGTGGCAAGTAGTCATTTCCATTTGTGTGGATCTGCTGAGCCCTTTTTCTAATAGGCTGGGGTTAAATTGCAGGCTGTTAATTCTGATAGCAATAACCAAATGTATGCATATATATATGGTGACACTCATTTTTATTAAATAAAAAGGTATCAGTGCACATCATGTAGGAACGTATTTGGTGTGCAATAATTATCATCAGTTTTTCTGGGAATCTTGGAAGTCATCAGCTAGGGTTCATTCCAAAATAAGTCATTGTAGAGCTTTTAGAATCCTGTTTGAAATAATTTTTGTTTCAGAGAACATATTTGAAAACTATATTAATTTACAAAAATCTACATAGTTCTGCAATAAGATCAAGGGATATTTCATGTAAGTAAATAAGATTTATATTATTATGAGTTTACAGGTCTGCTCTTCATCTGATTCATCCTATTTTTACCCAGCTTTGTAATACATGTCATGCAATGGAGCTGACAGAGTATTTGTAATACAATTAGACAAATATGTTAACAATTTGAAAATCTGATGTTTTGATTACTTTTGGTTTAAGGCCCTTTCACAGCTGAAGGATGTTTGTTAGTATTTGCAGACTAACTTACATGTTATACTCCTTCATAAAATAATAGCTTTTTTTTTTTCATTTTTTCCACCTCATGTACTTAGGTGGGAGATTTCACTGGTCTGTGGGGAGCATCACAGAATACTTCTTCAGATTTTTGCCATGATGTTTTATATGCTGTGGATTATAACATGAGGAGTTGCTGGGTTTATTTAATAAGATTGATAGGCATATGCTTATGTCTGATAAGAACTGCTATCTGAAGAGGAAACCTCCTGCATACTAATGGATGTATAGTGTCTCATTGGTGTCTGCTTTGATATATTCTGTGGTATGTTCTATTTATCCCAGTAGACAAAAGTTAATTAAGTAATCTGTTGCTGTTTTGTAATTCCATATGGTTTTCTAATTTTTTAATAATTAAAATTCCCACATTAAAAATTATACAAACATTAATCTAGAGGTCTGGTAAAATATTGAGATTAACTGAGAATTCTGTTCTTATATTTTTATAGAGCAGCAGGTTGAATTGATCCAGACCAAAAAATGTCATGTAGCCCTCTCTCAGAAATCCAGCTGAAATATTTTTCAGCAATTTGTAAGTTTTCATCCAAGTGTCTGAAACAGTGGTTTCATTAACATTCCCAGTGGTCCTTCACTTGGATCTTACTCAGAAAAATGCTTATTTATAGAGTCATTTATCCCAACAGTTATTTTACCTCTTAAACTTCCCTATAAATTTATTTATCTAATACTATCTAATTATTGCAAGATCTGTCACATTTTTTTCTTATTATTTTCCGTTTTAATGTCAGCTGTTCCATAATGTCTAACACTCTCAGTGCTCTCAGTGGTCTGCTTCAGTTCATCCTTGTCCTCAGAGAAAAAGGAAAATTTGAATTCTAAGGACTCAAAGCACATTACTAAGTAGCTTTCAATTCTCATTGAGATGAAACACTAAATCATATATATATATCACCACACACAGAGAAATTATTGAAAAAAGACCCTAGAATTTCAAAAGTTGTATTCATATATTAAGAAATTGTGAAACTACTGCAGAAGTGGAATTGTAATTTCATTCATATGTGCATACTTACAATGATGTGATTATTTAATTGCCTTCTATGTTTCTCAGTGCATCCCGTGCTGTATTAGAGAGAACACGGATTGTTAACAAGAAACAGCTATTCCATAGTTTCCTCCCATTTGCTCAAATATTGTTGCACTTTGTTGCATACCATCCAAAGCCTTTCCTGAAGACCTTTTATCATGGACTTTTCTTCCATACCCATCAGCATCATACTTGAGGGGTGGATACACCTTGATTTATTTCTGCTCTGAGCATTCCCATGAAGGGAGTCGATTTTCCAGAGAATGCCATTTGAAACAGTTCTTCTTTTCCTTATTTCCTTATTGCCCTTCTCATTCTCCACAGCTTCTGCTGCAAATGATATAGATGTCTTGTGAGTAACAACCTACTTCAATTTAGTTTCAGATCAAGCTCATTTTACAACTAATGTGTGTGCTGGAATTATGGGAGAAAAGATAATACGTCACTGTATTTTGAGAAACTGTGGAAACCAAATTAAATATTCACAAGATGAACAGAATATTTGGCTTTGCAAAAATCACCATTTTTCTTGTTCAACTGAGTTCAAACCATAAAAACTCACTACACAAGTACCTGAGACAGCTGAGTAGTTGAGCCATTAGTTTGCCATTCATGTGGAAGCAATGGAAGCAATGGAAAAGGAAGGGGTGAGCTGGTTTGCCAGTGAGCATGGAAGAGATACTGTTTTCTTTAAAGTGAAGAGTTCCAAGGAAAACAAGAGAATATTTCTATATTCTATTAGAAACTAAATTGTAACACACATAATTTCATTTGTATAGGATCTCTAAACAAGGTTTTTCAAGCAGTTGTCAGGAGCTGACAGATTCTCACAAAGGAGGTGGATGACTAGAGCATTCAGAGTAGGCCATGTTGGACCATGGTCCAGTTCACAGATCATCAAGGAATTTGTACCTTGAGGGCATACAGTGGAGAAAGCAATGGCTGTGTTAGTAGTTTCTGATACTAAGCAATGAAGCTTTGTATAAGGACATTTGACATTCACATGGGAGATATCTCAGCTGCACAGAGTCGTAGTGGGTATGACCGCAGTAGTAGCCGTTAGGAGCAGAACAGGAATCGATCACAAATTTGGCTCAGATCACAGCCTTGATCTCAGGGAATTTGTTACCTCCAATGAGGAGAAAGAACAGCAGCAAACACTGTTGTTCAAAGATCATTGGAATCCTTGCAGAGAACTGCTTGAAGCCTAAAAAACTCTAGAAATAAATGTTACTGACTGACAGGGTAACATTAACCCTAATTCGCAAGTATTAGACAGAGATTTCAAGAACTGATACCTGCTACCAATTTCTTTGTGGATGTTATGGTATGTGGTTTGAGTGTTGGTTTTTTTTGGAGTAAGAGAAAGGGACAAATACAGAAGGGAGGAAATTTCAGTATTTCCAGATGCTCTAAAGGTACAGCAAGAAACCTTATTTACAGCCTGGAGAGCATTGGCACTCTGTGCCAGTGGCACTGAGTGAAAACACATGAGGTCTTCCTTCATGCCCAGCTCTGTAATTTTAAATCAAAAAAAGTCATCAGAATGTCTAGCTTCTCTCTAAATCTACATGAGTCCGTATTTCATCTCATGGATGGTTTATGTCACTCCTTAGGGGAAAAAGGCTTGAGCCGCAGGCAGCATTTTGAGGCAGAACGGTGTGCCAGTAGTGTTTTATCAGAAACCAAATATGACAAAGCAGGATGTAGCTTGTGTAGAACTGAGAGAAACAAATCAATTTAATTTCATCAGAGCAGCCAATATCCCTACAGCTGGAGCACTGATAAATATTCAAGTTTGTGAGCTGATTGGACTTGATATAAACAATATCATAAATCTAAAGCTGTCCTTTAACTACCAGTTTATTGTCAAATCTTAAGTGATTTTCTTGACTTTTTAATTTTTTATGGGGAAGAAAATACTTGATCATGCCAAGTAGAATAAAGTATCTTTCTGACAGGAACAGAGTCTCATCTCCTGATGCAGTTATTTCCCGACCAGAATAGTTGCTCCCCTGTGAACAACTCATTTTAGTGAGTCTCATGATGACTCCACAGGACATTTCATACTTTTTGACACAATTCTCTTTCTTTTGCAAGATTTTTCAGTACCTAAATCCTGCCCTACATTTTATCCTTTGGTTCTTCACCACTGAATTAACTCTACATTCTCACTGCTTTACTTTCTTGCACTCCTTTAAGTGTGCAAGACTTATGTGTCATCATGAACACTTTTAGTGTTACTCAAAATAAGCCCCTATCTGAAAAAAAACTCCTCTTGATTTTTCTTCTGTATGTTGAGTTCATAAAAATATTTGAAACTAAATATTCCTGTTATTGACTGGATTCTGTCCACATGAATAACTTTTTATTTAGACATTTTGATCAAACAAAATTCTGGTCTCTTCAATGAAAAACTTGTCCCATATATTTTTAAAAGCAGTGAAAGGACTTTAAAAGATAGACCGCAAGACATTACTCTTAATTACATCCATTTAACTAAGCAGATAATTTTATCCAATTAATTAATATAGATGCCTACTGTTTCTGTGGTCTCTGGGAATATAGTGTTTAGGGATATTAATTAAACTCTTCCCATGCAGCTTTCATTATTTCCTTTGGTGTAGCTGTTACTTGAAAAACAAAAAGTATATTTTGATAATTGCTAATTTTAGCTTGAAAGAAATTTGGTTTATTGTCTGCTTGGGTGGCAAAAAGTTTCCTCAGACATCTAGAAGCTCTTAGCAAGAAATATTACTTGTTCCTCTAGCTTTTTTTTGGACTGCTGGTTTTATTACTAGACTTTTTTTTCAATTTCAATAAGAGTTGTTAATTTTTTTTTGAGAAGTAGCAAAAGACACCATAATCTGAGTGTTAGATTTGACTACATATCATCAATGTTGTCTTTATTATTAAAGTGTTTCACCTTAAAAATTTCCAGCTCTGACTTGCCTACAAATGCATCAGGATATCACCACTGTTTTAGTGGCAAGCTGAAGCTTTCCAGAAGAAAATGGTGTGCCTTTTATGGATATGTAGGCATTTTCACAATGAGCTGTTTCCAGGAGAAATCCTCTTCCTGGAGAGATAAGTCTGACAGTCTGGGTTACAAACAGAGCATGGCTGAAAATAACTAACTCTGTGAAACAGACTATGTGTAGCTGTACCATCAATGGATGAAATTACTTCCAGCTGGGGCCTGACCCCTCCACTGCCCGTCTCCAACATGGGCTGTGGGCAGCATGAGGCCAGGGCAGGGAAAGCTTGAAGGACTGCAGGTGCCGTTCCTGCTCGGAAAGCAGAGGCGGTGGCACCTTGCTAAGACTTGCACTCTCCATAAAACAGCTTGACCCTGTGCCAGCCTCTGCCTTGTGAGTGCTGACCACGAGCCCGGGATGTCCTCAGCAGCCCCACGAGGTCGTTGCTGCAGAGTGAGCACAGCCTTTGCCTCCTGCAGCCAGCACACACGGCCTGCACGCCCTCATGCTCCCCGCTCCTTCCAGTTGCTGTCAGCCATGTATTTGGAGTTTCATCTGCTTTCTCAGAGCCAGGGCACTCTGTGACCATAAAAGATGATACGAGTGGTTTCACTCTGTATTTCTGCAGCACGCTTTGCATCCTGAGGTGAAGACCTCCTCCCAGAATGCTATCCCACTCATCTGAAGTGCAGGTGAGCATGTCAGTGAAAGGTGGCAAGTGCTCAGGGGTTATCTTGGCCTGCAGATTTCTGCCTAGAAAGAAACCTGGGGAGTGATTGGAATCTTTTAGATAAGATTCAGATATCTAAATATTTTCCTAAGGATGTAAATTTTCCGGTCTAGAGGTGTCACTGCAAATTATAGACGTAACACACAATTTTAGGTCATGTCTTTGTCTCAAATATACAATTAAATCAGGGATGCTAAATCCCCACAACCAGTAAAATGTGGATTTTCAGACATGTGCTGCTATTTTACTAGTAATAGACTGGGCATAGAACACCCTTGCCTATTTATGTTATGCCATTTTTCATCAGCATCATCCTCGGGAATCCAGTTCACCAATATATAGATTTAGGTATACATTTTCCTGGAAACACTTTCTTGAGAATTTAGCTCCTGGAGCTGATGTGAAAAAGCTCTGCATCGTAGTATGCTGTTCCCTAACTTGATAGGTGCCTTAGGAGTGAGGAGAGGTAAAGCATTCCTGCCGGATGCTGAAGTGTCTGTGATGAGCATCATGAGCAATAAAGAACATGCAGACACATATGCACAAAGGAAAGCCAAACTTTTCTCCCTGCTGCAGAACAGGAAATCGTGACCAAGACAGTAATGAAATCAGATGAACCCTTCACTGCAGAAGCAATGAAGTGCTGTGTGGAGGCTTGTCTAGCTGTCATCTATTCTAATGGTTTAGAACAGTCACCTTGTACTTTGGGAACTAAATGATGTATGGAGCTTTTATTTGCCTAGTCCGTGTCTTCTCTCCAACCACTGCCTATTGCAGACTGGAAATCTGTCAGCTTTCCACTTCTAAGATAATGTATAAACAACCCAAGGTTTATAGACACAGTTGTTTTAGTAAAAGTTCTGTCACCTCTCTCTACATTGAATAATGATGCTTTGGCTTAGAGAAACTCTGAGCTCTGTGGTTTTGTTCCTTCTTTCTCCCTGCAGTGGATATTAATAGTTGTACAGTGTGCAGAGAGCTCAGCTGAAGTACTGCAAATGAATTTCAATTGTTACATGTGGTAATGGGAAAAAAGTGAGTAAAACCATGCTCAGAAAAGAAATACTCCACATCTTATAATGCTCAAATATTTTGACTAAAATTGTTGTGGAACTTTTATGAGTATTAAATAGAGGGCAGTACATTTCATCTGAATAAAGGAGAAGTTGCTTTTCATTTTCCATGAACCTATAATCATAGTCAGCAGCCCAAAACATGAATAAATGGCAAATCTTTTTCATTAGTTTTCAATATATAAATGCCTACCTGGATTAGGGTTTCCACTGTTGACTTCATGTAGCATGACACTCTGTTGTGCTTTATATTTTTAGTAAAATAATTTTAAATATTTAGAAATTGGTTTTCCATATTTTATTTAATCTTTGACATTAGCACAAAATGCGCTGGAAAGTTTCAAGTATTTTAAGCATTTAGCAATGGCATGTAAATACTAAAAAAACCTTATAGGTAAAATTCCCATATACAGGCATGTTTTTGCAGTTATTCCATAAAAAAATTCAAAGGGAGGAGGGGGAAAAAAAAGTGAGTGATATTTAAATACACTACCAAGCATCTTTCTTCATTAATCATCCCACTGACCACAATGGCTGAATGAAGGCAAAAGTTTACTTCTCTTCTACTGGTATTACATTGGGATATGCAAGCCATGAAGAGTCATCAGCTACCAAAGTGCCCAAAACCAGGGCGCTCCAGATGAACTGCCCCTCCTAGGGAGGCAAAGGGAGGCACACCTGGAGAGAAAGGGGAGAGATTAATGGTACACCCAGTCACCTTACTGAAACTTGTGCATAGCCAGATCAGCTCAGACACTGGGCTCTTTGCTGCTTTCTTCCTTTAGAACAGGAACATCAGCTGTGGTAACCTGCAAGATGCCTTCCCCTCTGCCTCTGCACAGCACCCAGTCTTGTTGAAGCCCACCATTGCCAACAAAATCTCCAACCTAACAAAACAAAACAAAACAGCAGGTCTCAGCTAATTCTGTGCAGCATCTGAAAGGAAAGATTTCTGAAAAGAAAATATTTATCACAGTGATTAGCCAGGGGGCAGGGAGAGTGTGCTGGTAGATTTGAAATGAGAATTATTGGATGACATTTGCATGGCTTTCTTGAAAATAAAGAGCAGATTAAGCATCTGTATCAGAGAAGCATTACAGCCTAAGTAGAGCTAATACCATGAAAAACTACTCATAAATATAAGTGCTGCTCTAACTGTTGCTCTTTTCTTTTAAGGGGTTATGTAATGCAACACAAAACTTTATTCAGGATGAAAATTTGTGTCACACTCATGTATGACTTAAACAGAGACACAATCCCTTTCAGGAAAACCTTGCCAGCAAGCAGTGAAGTTCCCTGCATTGAAGCACATGTTACTGCATTAAAAGGGAAAACAGAGATCCAGCCTGCAAAGGGAGTTTTCTGTTTTGATGCCTGTCCAGGCATAAAGTGATGAGGGAGCACGTTGCTCTGGAAAGGAGCACATCCTCATAACGACTGCCAGTCGGTGAATTGCTCACAGGAAGCTTTCACATGGGAGCACCTGACAGCTGGACATCAGTGTGGGCAAAGGCAAGAGGCTGGATTTCAGAAGGAGGGGGCACATGCCATCAGGTCACCTCAAGGGTACAGCACACCCTGTGTGGGTGCCATTAGCCACCTCTGCTCTTCTCAAAACAGAGATGGAAACGCAGCAGGTATAAAATGTGCTCTTCTCACACACCACCATTTCTTCTGGTGGTGGTAGTAGTGGTGGTTTGACTGCTGGCAATGAGACACTCCTCACTTTGGCATTGACCTCAGAAACCCTCTGATAAATGACTCTGCAAAATCCAGTTCCCATTCATATCAGTCAGGATTTACCTTGGCAAGATTTGGATCCCTGCTGCGTTTTCAATATCAGTCTTATTGGCATAGCAGTGGGAAAAAAGCACAGGAACAGAGCAACCATACACAAAGCAAACACAACAAAATGCGATTGAAATAGGTTGAGGTGGATTTCCCACCTATTTACAGTTTCTATTCTCTTTTTTTCAGTGCTAACAAGCACAGGAATGTGCTTGATAAAATGTGCTTGCAGTTTGATAAAATTTCCAGCTGAAAGTGCACACACCCTTAGGATTCTAAATAGGACTGAGTGACAGTAACAAAAGTGAAGAAAAAAATTGTAAGTTGTTCTTGTACCTGAAGTGCTTTAGAATGTCAGGAAAATAATTTCAAATGCACACATACAAGAAACCACAGTAATTAATTTTAAAATCCATATTCTTAAGTGAGCTCCTAAAATCAAGTCAGCACAACCTCATCCTGCTAATGTCACAGATACCCTGCATCATGTACCCAGCTAGATCACATCTATCTGATTTGAAGCATGGGCAAAGGAAACTTCCATCTGCTCACCTGTTACCATGGAGCTGCTGTAACCAAGTCCTTTACAGCTCTAAGTTTTCTACTGCAAAGCCTGAGATTTCCAGTGCTCAAGCTTTTAATCTGTGCTTTCATAGGAACAATACTACAAACTGCAAAACACAACCTTTTATCTAGAGTGCTAACAAGAGCTCCCAGGATTTAAGAGCGTGACCAAGCTTAACTAAGTGAGCAAGTCATAGTGGGAGTACGGTCAGGTAAATGAGCACAAGAGAAATATGGGCAGAAACACCAGGAAAGAGCAGTATTTGATTCCCTAAGAGGCTCAAAATCCAAGTGTAATTTGAGCAACAGCAAAACCAGGCATTCTTCTTATTCATCCTTGCAGATGTGGCAGAAAGTAATGAGGTGTCTGTACAGGACAATCCTGCAGTA
The DNA here is from genome assembly GCA_008694505.1 of Cyanoderma ruficeps. Lineage (NCBI taxonomy): Eukaryota > Metazoa > Chordata > Aves > Passeriformes > Timaliidae > Cyanoderma > Cyanoderma ruficeps. Next base: position 32,860,925 of record VZDJ01000782.1, read on the forward strand.
CTGGCTACAGACACAGCCAGATTTTCAAGACCCATGCATTCTATTATTAGTAATTCAAGCAATGCTGTTTTCCAGTATTTTCATCAAAGGCCTAGTCTTTTATCTCAACATAAAAAAAAATTAAATAGAGAGCTAGTCTTTCCTTATAAGATTTCCCTATTTTCAAACAGCAAAAAGTCACTTTATTTCTAGTGCTCTCAAATAAAACTTGAACTCAATATTGCCAATTTTATTTTGTCAAAATGGTAAATTAGCCCAAGATAGGCTAGTTAATACTTGAATGAAGATCCATATTGCAGCACTGGGTATTGCAGAAGTTGTTTCCAAAGTGTGGGCTGTAATCAGAGCACTAAAAATAAATGGAGAGATGGACTTCTAATGCTCCAGGACTGCTGCGCTGATGGCAAATGGGAATTTAAAAAAGTAATCCTCTTTCTCATTTCAATGGAACTGGAAGTGAGATAATGCATCTGGCCTGTAGATTAATAAGAAATAGGGCAAAGAAAATGCTGAATTCATTTTGGGACTTAGAGATAGCTAAATAAATTTCTAAATTAGTTAGTTTACCATAAAATGGAATCTCTCACTTAAGTGAAATAGAACACAGGGGAAGAAATTTATCTGGGACAAATTCAGTATAAGCTCTTGAACTAAGTTTCAACTGGTTTTTTTCCAGAAGCTTTTACTAGCTTCTAAATCTACTAATTTAAAAGATATTAAATATATATATTTATATACTTTGTTTCCCAAAAAGTGCAGAGCGTACCAGGCCAAATTCATATTGGTAACTGGCTCACACTATGGATTAATATGGTTATGTTAAATTGGTTATGTTGCCAACTTAAATGAGATGATCCACACAGCCAAGGCTCGGAATCAGTAGCCCAACAAAAAAAAAAAAGAAAAAATAAAAGTCTCTTAAAAATTATAATGCTGAACTAACATAGAGTCACAATACAAAAATTTTGGTAATAGTGTTAGTACCCATATATTTCATATGGCAATTAAAAAAAATTATTTTGTTTATAGGATATCAACCTAATTGTATTTTTGTAATACTTACCCCAGAAAAATCATTGCTGGCCCTTGAAGGTCTATGTGGTAGTTTTGTTCCCTATGTTCTGCTCCAGTGATGCAGGTCACATAAGGCTGAGTGCTGAAGTCAGAGGTCTGGGCAGGAGTGTTGTTTTCCTTTTCAGCCTTGAGTAATACCTGTGCATTCTGATTGCCCTCGATGGATTTGCTCACATCTAGCACTCCTCCAGGAGCTGGGCTGCAGGAAACAATCTGCTGATGAGGTGTGAGCAGGGCTACATTCCAGCTTCTCACTTTTATTGCGTTGACAAATTGTGCTGCCTGGAGCAAAGCGATAATTACAAACCCACCCTACTTAACCATATATATTATTACATAGATGAGCTAAACGTGGAACCAAACCCACTGAATAAGAAGGGGTCAGTTTTATACAAGACCTTATTATGACCTAGCCTTACTTAAAACAATAAAAGAGACAGGGAAAGCATTATACACTGTTAATAAGATTTCCAGACAAGCAGATGTAACTGGTATATCCTGAAGATCCGATTCATGAGATGGACCACTTGAGTCTATAAAGTCTAATAAATGTGTGGAACTATAACTTCTTTTATATCTGTTCATTTTTATTATAAGTGAACATTTCAGGCTGAGCATTTCATGGTGATTCTGTATTGCAATTCTCAGGTGGCAAAAGTCTAAAAGTCTTTGGACATACTGTACATTATATATAAAGCTACAGCACCCAAAAAAGTGCAGTCTTGATGGTTACAGAAATGAAATCCAGGCAAGCACTAATTTAAGGTGGCCATTTTTTCTAGTTCACTAAGTATCAATAGTAAAGCAGTATTCTGTATAGCAGAACAATGGTTTCCCTGCTATCTTACAAGGTTTTTTAATATGTCTGCTTTGTTTTTCTGCTTTCCTTCATGCTGTTTTCAGAATTCTATATAAACATCAGGGAAATGTAAAATATTGTATCATTCTTAACCTTCAATTTCAGAGGAAGATGGAGATTTCATGTCATGGCCACTATAAAATGATGATTCATTGAAATTCAATCATATGTATGTTGTAATACTGATTTCTTTTATAGCTTTCTCCAGAATCTGCTAGAAGATTTATAGTGTGTGCTATACTATTTTCCAGTCCTTCAATGTTCTAATGTTAAAAACTTTCTGACCTTTAAAAAGCCGAATTTGAGGGGCTTATTGACACTGTGTCATTTCAGCTCATCACTGTTCCCATACTCATCACTATTCTTCTTCTGAAATACCTACGTGAGTGTGAAAATGGTAGCCAAGGTTATTTTACTTCTGAATGTCCTTCACACACATATTTATAACTCTTCCAGAATGTCAGGGAATTTTCTTCTCACTATGGCGTTGTTCCTTTCTTCTCCCTCAGGTGTTTCACACATTCATATATCTTGCGGTAGCCTGAGAAGTCTGGAGGTGCAGTCAGACCCTTATTGTACAGAAAGCAAAACCAGAATGTGCAGATAACGATCTGAAATGTGCACACACTTCTCTCATGGAGGCTCACTTATAGCCTGACCAGATTATACACTGCTATGGCACTCCAATTAATGTGATTGCTGATAGCCCAAGTACAGCTTGGAGAAAATGTGTCATGGCCAAATGCTTGATGATTTAACATGAAGTTAAGAAGTGTGCACATCTCAAAAGAAGAAAACAGCACAAATCAAATCAGTGCGATGTTCAAGCTAGCCATTCCTCATCTTTAGTATCCCCTGAGCAACAATCTAAAGTAGACAGACAGATGTAGGCAACAACATATCATATTTTCCCTAACAAAATGTTCCATAACAAGGGCAACTCCTTACAGCTGAATCACAGGGGCAAATCTTATTGAGCTGTAGGTTACATATTACCTGAGATGTCTGATTAAGGCCAGTGATTTAGACATAAATAAACCACATCTTTTCAGTTTTAATTGCACTTAAGGGCAGCTGCTTTCCTGAGGCTATTTCACTTGGTAAGTAAAACCATCAAAATCAAGCATATATATATATATATATATGCACACAAGTGCATGTTATTAGTTGAGTTTTGTTCTTACTTACAGTCTTTGCACAGGCGATAGGCTTGCTGGGTAAGGTATTCTTGAGCCATTTGATGGTCCTTTTTACCATTTATAATTTCTGCTGCTATAATTATTTAGACATATGACCCAAGAACTCCTTTCTAGTTATTCTCTGATCTGCCTGATGATATTTGTTCTAATCAACTGATTTCTTTAAAATTGCTATGCGGTAACATCACTCATGTTAACTTACATGACTCCTTAAACTTCCATTTATAACAATTTCTTATTTACACACTAAGATCTAACAAAGCTGGCATCTTTAGTGAGGCTGCATGGTGTTTAAGCAGCTGTACTGCAGCCACTTGAAAATTGATAAGCATAAGGAAATTTTGGCTTTTGTAGCTTTGAAGGTGTGTTTTGGGGGCAATAGGGAAGCTCCCATACCTCCTGACAGGGTAGACCTTCCTAACTCCATAAGCTGCTGTGTGAGTGATTTTGCAGCAGCCTTATGGGCACTTTATTGCCACAGCAGTTTTTTCCCTTCACTCAACCTGCTGTGTGTGCTGACTGCAGCATCCTGGCAGGAACAGCACCAGGTAGCTTAAGGCATCTAAGTCATTCAACAGCAGTAGCACTTCTGTGTGCAATGGAGCGGAGCAGAGCAGCTCTTGTCCTCATCCTCTGGGACAGAGCAAAGCTACAGCCAATTACAAAGGCCCCTCTACTTTTGTCCACTTGTCTATAGCATCTCCAATGGCCAGAGAGGGGATGAGGAAGGACTGCAGCTCCCACGTGGTGGGGAAAGCCCAACACTGCACTGCAGCTAAAGCCCTCTATCAGCTAGGAATCCTTGGACTGCAGAGTCACACAGGATATATCACAGTCTAGTACAGCCTCAGAGGCCCAGAGTTTGGGATTCATCAATGCCTTCTGCTTAACAGATTGTAGCAAAAGCATAGAGCTTACTACAGTGCACAGATGTAGTTTCTTGCTTGCTGTTCTTTTCCTTCTAATTCATTACTTCACATCACCTGACTGCATTAGTACCCAACTACTTCTCTTTATGTTATATAAGCTTGTAAGGCAAATTCTCAGATCATAAGTCATCTGCAACTGTGTTGAATTGTTTCTGTCATCCATTAGCTTTTAAATAATTCACTTCTTTCTCAATTTAGCTACATCCTTTCTCCACCTCATACAGCATCATTTTCACCTTTTTTGTCTGACTTAGAGTAATATAATGCAGGACATTTAAAATAATTTACATTGATTTATTTTCTTCAGCAATATATTCTTTCTGCTTCAACAGGCAGCCGAAGTGTTTCTTTTGTTATGAAAGCAGAACATTTTGCCATTGGCACTGTTATGAGCAACGGAAGAAAAAGATTTTGTTCTTGTTCTTTTTTACTCCTTGCCCTCAACAGTTATATTAAAACACTGCAGATAGATATCAGTTCAGTGCCTACATGTTTCTGAATAAGCAGAGTGAAAGAGGACAAAAAGACATATTTATCAGCTTCTTTTTGCAGAGGGCAAAGAGGGAGTTGTCTTTGTTTTAAGAAGAATAAGGATTGTCTCAAAGGTTATTTTTTCCTTTTGTCACTGCTGATAGCATGATGAACATGGTGGTTTCTACTCTGGAGAGTCACGTATAGTTGATAAATACAGTCAGATGACAAGAAAAAGTACTTTTAGTGGCCATTACAGATCTGGGAGTTTTCCACACAGTTCCCTGTTTCCTGATCTGTGATCCTGGGAAAATCACCATGCCCTGACTCCCAAGGGGGTTCTAGGACAAAGATATGCTGCAAATGTGGCAGCATCTTAACTCTCAGAGCTTGCTTTAGGAAAGGGGGTTAAACAGCCCCTGTGAAACATCCCAACTTGTCCATAGCACCTTCCTGCATATATGAGGGATTAAGCCTTGCTTCCACAAGAATCATAATTCATGAGTCTTGCAGAAGCAAGGCTTAAACCTCCCACTCAGGAAGCTGAAAAGAGAAGCCTGTCTGAAAGACTCCATTTTGACACTACTCCTAATACAGTTCTGGGCAGACATCACAGAGCAAAAAGAAACTTAGAGAGTTAAACCCTCTCATCTTCCTGATGTAAAACCTTTAACCTTTGTATGCTTACCCCAGCATGTAACTTTGCTAAATACTGTTTCTTTTTGCTGGCTTTGTCCAGCAACAAATTTGCTAATGCATTCCAGCTGATAACAAAGTGAAAAATTCTTTTGTCTGAAAACAAGCCATTAAAATGCAGTAGATCTGTAATTTCTTAAGGCAAAATTCTCTTTAATGGCTGGAAGTCTTAAAGATGACCTACAAAGCAAAAGATCCATTTTCCATTCTTTAATGCTTGTGTATAAAGATCATTCAAGATTTTATTTTTCAAAGTAATAGGACTATTTCTTACTGCATTGTCTCCCTTTTGGATTAGAAATGCTAAACCGTCACTTTGTTCTCTGGGCTGCAGTAAACCTTGGCATCTTTGAAGTCTGAATAAAAGCTTCGCAGCTCCACTTTTTACTCCTGGCTGGCTCACCTCAGAACATGCCTGTATATCAGTGCATCAGTTCTTTAGTTAGTGATACCAATTATGATTTCTTGCAGCCAGAATTTGGATAAGAACCCAGACCTACAACATGGGTAAAAGAGAGCTGCTTTTAAGTCACTGTTGTCAACTCTGCCCAAATTTTTCAATGTTCAAAAAGATGTTATTTTTTTGGTTGTGCCTTGGGTACAGCAATTAAACCTGAATAAGGATTAGCTATTATTTGCTGTTAATGGCATTCGGATTTCCTGTCTTTCTGCTGATTTCAAAACATGTACCCCAGGAAAATACCTTCCATAATATATTAAAATAAATATTCATAAAGAAATTGAAAAATCATGAACATGTTTATGATCTCAGTGTCTTCTCAGTTAATAAGAATATTCAAATATGAGATTTAGCATCAAATAAACCCAGTCATCCTAACCAGCAAGGGGTTTTTTTTAATCTTAGCTATTTGTCTTGGCAATGCAGAAATCACAACCATATAGATAAAGAGGGAGTAGCTTATGAAGATAAATCTCTCTAAACTGTGTGCTTCATAATAGCACTAAACACAACTGAAATGGTGGGCTGCAGGTTTTCTCCAACACATTTGAATTCTCTGTGTACATGACAAATTTGAAGTGGACAATTAGATAACGTAAAGGTTTGACAGCAAGGAAAATGAAATGTTCCTCCCAGGATTTTACAGCCAGTATAAAACACAAGTCTTAGCAGCAAGCTCACAAGTGAAAGAGGTCCTCAAGGTCATAGGCTTCAGGGAGATAAAGTGCTGTTCCTTCTGATGCTGCAAAAGTAATCACATAAAAGGTGATACAAAAAGTTTAATCCTTTTGCTTGATTTTTCAAATGGCTAAAGACTGAACTTTGGTATTTTACAATATTGCAAAAAACATGAAGGTGCCTTAAATTAATTTCTTTTCACTGTTAGTGAAGAAAGGTTTGGACCTGTGCACCCTAAAGTACTACATCAGATTATTTTGAAACAGAAGGAAAAGCTCACTTGTGAGTGAATACCCAGCTGCCTGCTCAGAAATTAGAAGATTCCACTATTTTAAGATGACATTTAATGCTGGAGCTGTCAAAAATTCATCATGTGCTTTGAAGCCAGTTTCAGTGTCCACATCAATCCCACCACTCAAACTACAAACTCCTTGAGACATAGAAATCAGAGAAGTGCCTATGTGCCTATGCTACTTAAGAGAGAGAAGACACCCTTTGGAGAGATGCTAACACTAATCTGACTCCCTCCTAAGGAGGACAGTGTTTTTATATTTCTTAATCTCAACCTGTAAATTTCCCAAGCCTTGTACAGAGTTGTGATTCAAAAACTGAGCTGCAAAAATGATAAGATTTTCACCATAACATTTATGGAGCATGGAGAGTTTTATTGTTCTTAGGAGAACTACTTTTCTTAACAAGAAATTATATATTTCATGGAGAGAGAAAATTGACAAATACTGCCCACAATATATAGATATGTTGTACCCTGTGGTGGATTTCCTTCAGGACCACATATGCCCAAATTAATGCAGTATTGAGAAACAATTCACCAAGGAAATGGAAACACATCTGTTCCTTTGGATGGAATAACAGTGAACTTTGTCTTGACTGCATAGCATAAGAATTATGTTAATTGCAAAAACTACCTTATTTCATACATATTCCTAATAATTTAAGAACTGTAGATTTTCACAACTTTTCACATAAAATAAATCCTTAAACTCATCATTCCCAATGAGCATGTATTTTTTTCTCCTTCATTGTGGTTATATGACTAGTATTTTACTAACCTTAATGCATTTTCTCTTTTTATTCTAAGAATAAAAACATCCATTTAAAAAATCAAGTGTCAATACAAGATTTTAACACTTTCCTCTAAATGAAATTCTTCAGGATTTCAGCTCTCTTGTGGTCCTTTCTTATTAGGATATTTATACATCTGTTAATTTTTATATTCTCAAGTAAAACCAGTGATAGCAGGAAGGTCAACACTAGCAGTTTACTGGAAGTGCACCTTTTGTTTTTATTATTTAACAATACATTAAAGCAGCGGATCTGAAAACCTACTAATTCTACATTAATCAAGTAATGTAATTCCAAACATTTTTTAATTATTTTCATTTTTACAAAAACAAATTCAAATAGAGAACAAACTGCATTGCCTGTATCAGTATCTGTGCATATCATCTAAAGAATATTGGTAAATAGTGCAGAGTTTAAAAAAATATTTGCAATAATTTAGCAAACGGATTTAATACATTGATATCCTACTTGTCATTATCCATCTATTCCAAATACAGAAAATGCTAAATAAAATTTTTTGGGAAAAAAAAAAGGTAGCTAGCATACCCAAGCTATAATGAAACCATAAGTCTGGCAGTGTGTTTTTAGGTTTTAGCAATTGCAGCTCCCTGGATTGTATAAGGCATAAGGGCTGCAAGCCAAGCAGCTTCAACCACCTGTGAAAAGCAGTAATCTCCCTGAAAACTCAGCCTTGAACTTCTTGCTATTACAATAGACATTAAATTCCCTTTTTTTCTCTTTCTCTCACCTGAGGTGCTGCCTATTGGTTGTAGAACAGAATCTGCTAAGAATCCAAGGCAAGGGTGGAGGAATGGGAGTCTCCTCCTCTCAGTACACTTACCCCACTTTGTAAAGTGGGGAAAAAAGTGATTCCTTCCTTACCATTTATCAACACTAAGGTTTGTTTATTTGGCTGTCATTTGAATTAGTTCAAACCATCTAGAAAGCACTTGCTGTCAGTTGGTATATTTATTTTGCCTTCAAGCTGGTGAATTAATTCTTCCCTGTTACATCAGCTCCACTCTTTCTTCCTGTCCTTCTCCTGTCCCTGAGCATTTCACACAACCGTGGTGTCCCAAATATCTACGTTCTGATTGGGCTCACAGGCTGCCCAAGAAAGTCAGTGGGATCCAAGAAAGCATCAACACAGCAATTAAGTTGTTGTTTTATGGTTTTCAGCACAGGCTGTGTTTCAGTAAAAAGCAAAAAAAAAAAAAAAATAAAAAGTGCCACACAGAAAGGAACATATAAAGAACAAGAACAGTAGCAGCAGATGTTTTTGTTTCAGATCACTGTAAATAACAGAAACCTTTTACTGACTTACCAGATTACTTACGTAATTTCAGTACTCACCAAACTTAATGCTATAAAAATAACTTAAACCATTAGTTCAATTGAACAATTTGGTTACAGACAACTACATTTATCATTGCTACACTGTATTTCTCAAATAAAATTTTTAATACCTACTGCAAAATCCTTTTTTCCTGTAAATGTTTCTCTGGAAGATGGGGTTCTTCCCAGCTTATATGGTCTGCTTTAGAAGAATCGATGAGGGGGGTGTTGTAACTGAGGATGAGAGTAATTTAGTGGTGCTTGCTGGCTTCTTTCTATGTATAGGTGCCAGGCAAAGACACCACAGCAGGCATGAGCTGTGCACTGGCTGTCAGCCTTGGCAGAGGCTGTGCTCTGGCAGCTTGGGTTACAGCCTCTCCCTGACAGAGCAGGACAAAATTGCTTGTAACTGGGTGGATGGCAGCTGATGCACTATGAGGGTCTGACCAAAAGCAGATCTGTAGCTTTGTTGGGCAAATAAACTATGCAGACACTTCTGGAGAGAACCAGTGATTCTCCAGTCCTAGCCATGCCCTGGAGAGATTAGCCTTCCAGGAACATGGAGGTGCATGAGACAGCAACCCCACGTCAGCAGAGGGTACACCCCACCAAGGTAAGCTAAAAACTGTTGCTTTTCATCCGCAAAACAGTGTTTTCTTCAAGAGAGGGAGAGAGTCCAGAAAGATGCCAGTCCAGGCTGCATAACCAAAGTTCTTAGGAGATCCACAGTCCATGAGGCATTTCTGACTCTAATCACTCATTTGACCACATTGCTGGAGAGATGAACAAGAATATTTTACATCTTTTGTCCCTTGCACTGTTACTATTTCCTGGTCCAGTGTTAGGGCCCAATACACTTAAGGCTGACATCAACTTTATGGATGATAATCATTCATGAACACAAAAATCACTTAAAATTATATAATATAATATAAACCAATATCACAAACCAAAATGTTTTTCGATAAAATCTGTTATAAATATAAATAAGATGCAATTGAGCTCATAGGTCTGTAAAAGATCATATAAAAGAAAAAAATCAGTTAATTTTGTAACAATAGCAATATGAAATATGACAGTAATAAGCTGAAAGACAGATATTAGCTTTCAGAAAGAGGTAGCTTTCCCATCAGTATGCTCTTCTGGGCCAGTAAGACAGCATGAGATTTCTCTCTGAGCTGTGTTAATTCACTGTGAACAAAAGTTTAGCCTCAACTAATATGCACACTCTTCAAATGCATAGGTCAGTAGCAAGGCCAGGTATTCCAGCTGGTTTTAAAAATCCAAAGTTTGTACTACCAAGCTGCAGGGCAGATTCCCAGCAGGACACTTCCCAGACCATAACATCATGAAAAAGAAAACTTCTAGCTTTTTTCTATTAAATTAGAGGTGAAGGCAGAAAAGGTTTCTAGTCATTTTTCTCTAGTTCTCTGAGTGTCGATGAGTTCAATAAACTTTGAGAAAGACAAGATATTACAGATACATTACAGATCAGATTATGAGTTGGAGAAGTCAGTATTACCCTTTCCAACTAAGTGATTTTGCTGGTTTATACCAGGATCATACCTGAGTTTGAACAAAGGTAAAAACCCTCGAGATTCTCAATTAGAATTATCTGTGAGGCTCTTTCCTCACCACCTACTCCCATCTGGCTTTCTTTATTTCACTGCAAAGCTAAATTTTAGATTTGAAGTCAACCATGGCTTAAAATCAGTCACTAAGGCAATGCTCTGCCCTAAGGCATTACTCTGCTCTCTCCTGGCAGGTTGAGCTCTCTGCACAGTGGAAGAGGAAGGGGTTTTCAAACTTTGTCACTTTTGTTTGCTGAGGAGAGGCGTGAAATGTTCTTCAACAAAGCCAATAGAGGATATTGGAAGGAATACAGTTGTTTGTTTGAAATAAATGGGTTTAAGCCAGCCTGGAGCCCTGGGGACAGTTCCATGTCCTGATCCAACTGAGCACATAGCTACATGCCCAAATTGAAGATTATTTCTATCATCAAGGACAAATGTATAATTCCATTATATTGCTTAACATTTGAGAAGATGGCACAAACATGTTGGGACTTTCATTTAGACACAGAGGTTTATGTACAAATAACTTGAAAATTATGAATTGAACAGAAAACTTGCATCCTTCAACATTCTAAAAATCTGTGTTTATTCAGCTACATTGTTCTGTCCTCTGAAATAAACATAAAAGCTACAAAAAATATTCTAAGTTTGACATCATATTTCAAATTTTCAATTTCTTTTATGATCAGCTAGGCATTGGTGTACAACATTTCACTTTCAGAGAAAGGAAATTTGATTCATTGAACAGCAGGAAAAGCTTTTCAATTTCTCTCTTGTGATTTGTGATAATCACAGGTTAAACATCAAAGTAACTTCTGATAACCATGTTTTTTCTTATAATGAATGAGCTTCTAGTTTTTTAAATTTCTGTATGTTTCAGTTCAAACATCATCTTTATCAGAATGTGAGAGATAGATAGATAGATAGATAGATAGATAGATAGATAGATAGATAGATAGAGATATNNNATAGATAGATAGATAGATAGACACTTTGATAAGAAAAAGGACTGAGTAAATACACTCTCTCCAGCAGTCCAGATGCCATTAGGCTTGTGGTGAAAAAGTTGTCCAGTCTGCTTGAAGGAGTTGTGTTTTTACATGGGAAATAAGCATAAATGACAATTTCCTTGAGAAAAGAAGGATATTTTCAAGAGATTTGTACAGTTATGAATAAATTATGAACTTTGGCATGGGACATATTTAGATGGCTATGACATGCACATGGATTCCTTCAGTCTGCATATTATTTGTCAGGGATATATTGCTGAGCATGGGTCTGAGATCTTAGCAACTACTGAACAAGAGATAGGAGCTAAAATTCATCTTCACATGTGCAGCTTTCTGGGAAATGCAATCAGGCATTGTGTAGCCAACATGTGACTTCTTAAATAATTTAGTTAATTTTATCTGCATTGCATCCTATTTATTCCTGTTGTTGTGTTTCTGCTGATATAAAAGACAGAAACAGCTATTTTGCATGAAAGTTACACATAATTCTGTCTCTTAGACTGAGCTGTGGTATTATGAGTGAGCAATCAGAAACTGCCACACTGCTTTCGAAATTTGCTAAGGACGAGCTTCTGAAATGGTACTGGATGTGGTGAAGAAGAAAATATCATTAAAGTGAAAGAATGGCAATAATTTGCTCTTTGCTTCATCACCAACGTTTTTCAAAGCATTTCCTACTTTTTCAGTGAAAACCAAATGTCAACATAAAATAACATGTATCTCCTTCTGAAGTCATTAAGTACTGAGGGTTTCTTGAAAATATTGACAGACTATATTTTTTTGTCTGTTCTGTGGGATGGAAAATAACATTGCTTGGAAGACATAAAGCACTCTCTAAAACCCATGATGAAAGTAAATGATGATAAACTCATTGCTGCAAAATTGACCCTTACTCCATAAGCAGCCTCACACTTCCAAATGCTTGTTTGCAAAGTGAGGTACAACTGAGCAAGAGTGATGATTTCAGGGCCCATGCTGTTCAGATTGCTCATCAGCACCAATTTGGAGAGTCACTCTCAATTTGAAAATTTAAGTGATTCATTGCCTACCTATGAAGTGTTTGTTTTCATGGCAGTCAACAGCTGAAATTTCTGAACCAAAAGAATTTATGTGAGTAGATTTATGGAATGATTAAAAAAAAAACAAAAAACAAAACCAAAAACAGCATAGAGGGAAAGGTTAGTGTCACATATGGACATTACTTTCCATCATGTTTTTCTCAATTATCTTGAAAGAAATACCAGATGTTTAGAATTTCTCTCCAACCTACTGAATAAAGGAAAGATAAACAATATATATATATATATATACAAACACACAGGCACTGGAAATCTTTCATTTTAATCTCTAATCTGTCAGATCTCTATATCATGATTAGATGACACTAATAAAATTTGATGTGTCTTGTGTACTTTAAAACACTGGAGAAGCAACATAGACTTTATTATCAGAGTCATGTTCTTCACCAAAAGAAAGGCTTGGGCAAAGGAGAGAGAAAGTGACATACCATGAAGATATTATTCAAAAATGGCAACTGTAAATCATATATGTATGAACTGAACGGAATACATTCCAATCTACAATCTAGACAGCCATGCCTTGTGTGAGCACAGCAATACAGCAGTCTTCTGCCTTGGGAAGCAGGCAAGTTGATAGATAGTTAGCACAAAACACAGCCTCTAATCAATAAACTAGTCTTAATAGAGTTATATTTGGAAAACTTCAGGTACATTTTGCAGATTCAATTTGCATGATACCTCCATAGATTTTAGGCACATTATTGGCCTTTCAACCACGAGTTAGCACATGACAACATAACAGAAGAAACTATTGAGATGAGAGATTGGATGCCCATAAAAAGAAAAGGGAGGACAGATGTCTGGGTTATATTTTTTTAAATTATCATAAGGTTTTACTTCATTTTGATAAATAGGAATGCAAATCTTAGAGTTTAAATGTCTAAAATCAGCACAGCTGGTCTTCCTAGATCAAACTACACTGCAAAAGCCTAAAGAACACCTAAACTAGTTCTCTAACTAATATTATTAATTATAAATGTTGTCGAGAGCCTAAGTACCATGATCTGTTCCTGGGTCTGAGATCTGACAGCCACTGGCACCCAGCTCTAGATTTCCACGATTTTTAGAGTGGATGCAATCATGGACCTGTCATAAGCAAATCCTGGGAGAACAGACAAAATATAGACAAAACAGCAGAAAAGCAGCCACAGGGTGTATTTCCTGGTTCGTGTGTTCCTGCAGTCTGTTTTGGAGGCACTATTTTGAGGAATATTATTCCAGTAGCATAGTCAGAAAGTCTGTGTGGAAAAAGTGTTGTAGGACAAAGAAGGAGGTTAACCTTGAAGGTTACAGCTGGAAGGGAATCTGAGGCCACAGGTGGAATGCTTGTACTGAAAAGAGACAAGGCATGAAGAGAGATATTAAAGCAGCTGATTAGCTAAAATTCTGGTATATTCAACTTTGTTCAAACTTACCTCACTGAAGTTAACTGTGTCAAGATAAATTAATTAGATTTCATTTACTGTCTTTCTTAACTTGATCATCTTATGGTTTGTACTTACTTCTCCCTTCATCCTGCTATGAGAGATGGAAACTTATCCCAGTGCTGCTTCTTGCCTGTGTTCATTGTTATTCAAAGAGAGCAATTGGCAACTTTCAGTCATTCTGAAAAATGCCTGTTGCAACACCACATCCTTCCTTCCAAGTTACATTTTACTTTATGTGCCAAAAATTGAATGGGAGAGGGCACACAGAGATCAGGGAAAAGTGTTTTGCTCACTGTTGAAATTTTTAGGGCTCACATTATTTGTACCTCAACACCTGCCTAATGGTTGCATAAGATGCTGTCAGTGAAAATCCAAGCTTTGAAACAAGAACATTAATAAAAATGCAGCACACTTCTAAGACCCCAGATATAATGTCTGAATACTTGCACAGGAATATAATCTTGCTCTTTGAACTCTAATATACAGACTTCAGTATAGCTCTTTGACCTTTCCTCCTTTACTCCTCACAGCCTTTCTGATGCAGGCTACAGTTCACATATTGCAGAAATATATTGATTATTAATGCTAAACATAGCTTATTTAACAAATAAATACAGATTACGTTTTCCAATCCAAATAGGCAAGAAAATTTCAGTCAAATGTTGTAGATACTTAATTCCAACCTTCTCACCTATACAATGACAATTTAAAACACATATAGGGTTATAATAGTCACCTTTCTTAAGGACAGATCCAGACAGAGGATTAAGAAAACTATTCAAAATGCAATACAAAGAACTTGCAGCAGCCTGACTACACTGAATATTCTTATGTTTTTCAGAATGCCCATAGTAACTATACTTCACTACAGAAAATACATGATGCATCATCCTCTTCCTGTAAAACAAATAAGAAACACTGCTGAGTTCATGGAAAGAACCATTATTTGGTCTGTTGCCAGAAGGCGTTACAAGGTTATGCTCCTAAGTCCCTATCTGAAGTCAAAGACCTGAAAGTAATTAGGAAGAAATCAGAAAACTCACCACTCTCAGTATTTCCCATTCACTTGCACTGGATGCATCCCTCAATTGGTCATTTTCAGTCCCATTCTGGTTTGTTAACCTTTTCTCCTAAACTGTAGGAGACATCTTCCCACCTAACTCACGGTTCTGGAATCTTCAGGAATGGAGTTGAAGAAATGCTCTCTGATGCAGCCAGGTAGAATATTTAAGATAAGAGATAGGAGTAAGGTGTGGAGAGGAGCACAACTGTTTGATTGCTGCTGACCCTTGTTATTTATTTTAGTACGAAAATCAAGCCTGAGGAGAAAAATATTAATGTTCATATTTTAGCAAATAGAACAGTAATACATGTTTAAATGGCAGGTAACCAAACCAAAGAGAGGAATTATGAGAAAGGCATACTACTAACTATAAAATAGAAGAAAATTGCTTTTTTCCACCTATTCCAATGTCCCACCTGAAATGGCCAAGATTTTAACTTGACATCTGGAGAGAGAAAGGACATACATTGCCATAAAAGTGCATGTTGAAAGTCAAAGTTACTTAGAGGTCAAATTCTCAAGCAAAGAGTAAATCAACAGATTTAAAGAGGAAATGGCAGCATTTCCATAGAGAGAGAGAGAAGAAAAGCAAATGAAATGGCTTTACCAGCTTGATAGATACACAGTGTGTGTAGGAAATAACAATAAAGTCTATTGCAGGGCTTTTTAGTTTCTTCTATGGACACCTTCCTGAGGCTTCAGAAAAGGGTCAAGATATATTAATTTCTGTTATGATAAAGGAGGGATTTTAAGTATTACTTTTTCCTTTGGTTTAAGTAGTAGATCGCAGTAGATATCACAGAAGAAAGGAAACCTTTTCTTAAAGTGAAGTCTCTGAATTGTTCTGCAATGATTATCATTAATACTCAGAATATTAATAAAGCTTCTGCTCAAACAATATTTGAGGACTAAAATTTTGATTAAATTAGTCAAGGATCTTATTTGACATGTTCTTCAGACAGTAGTGGTTCAAGGCATTATTTTTAAAAAGCTATATATTTTTATGATGTTAAGAGGATTTCTAATCAATGAATCCTTCTGTTCAAGCTTCTTTTTCTGGCATATTTCAGTGTCAGCCGTATTTGAAAACCAACAGAAGGCATGTTTGTGGAAGATGTACCGGGAGGGAGAGGTTTTGGCTTGGGGTTTCAGGGTTGTTGGTACACAGTCACTTGGCTAGAGCTGTGGAAAAGTCACTACAAAGACATTCCTGGACCCCTTTCAGAAACAGTTGCCATTAGTTATCTGGGACAAGCAGCTAAGGATACACAGGGTCAGGTTTTGGTCAGACACTTTGGGATTGTTCAATAACTAACAAGCAGTCAGCAAATTCTGGGCCGGTTGCTACATTACTAAGAGGTTTTATGTTGCATTATGTGACCCTCATCACATGCTTTGGTGCCAAGCATCATGAACTGTCACTCAGTTGCCAAAATCCCAATTCCTTTCTGTGTCATCAGCGGTCTCGTTTGGCGACCCTGACATGGAAAGCCAAAGCTGGTGCTGTCCAATGCTGACTTCTCCACAGAGACTTGGCTGTGGGGGGTGGGAGCCTCACTGAGAAAATGCAAAGGCCCAGCAGATGGGAACTTTGTCTTGGGCTCCTCGCCAGACTTTCCGCAGCAAGCAAAGGCAGTGAGGCATGTGAGCAGGTCATGCAGGCTTTTTGTGTGCTAACACAGTGGGATCCCAACCAACACTTTTCTTTGGCAGTTGTGAGACCAGCAGAGAAACAAATTTTTCCAACACCCAGAACCTGCAAGGTTCTCAAATACCTTTACATAGAGAAAGAAATCCTTGAATTTTAACCAGAACCAGTAGAAAAGGTCACCTTTGGTGTGGATTTGCTGTATTAACAAAAAACATGACATAAGAAGTGTTTCATATAAACCTGAACATTTTAACCATTTTGAGGAGTCAGTATCATCCCAATTAAAAATTAATATATGGTTCTCTTGACACAGAATTTTCATGTCAAAATTAGATTTAGAGCATGGAATTTATATTGTAGAAGGACACATGTAAAGTCAGTAATATTATTTTTATTGCTGCTAAATGTGGGACATATTGCAGCTTTCCATACTGCTATTATCTTTGTCTATAATGATGATACTTCCACTAAAATAAAAACGTTCGCAAATGAAAAGAAGAAATTGGACAAGTGACTGAAACAAAGGTAAGAAGAATACAATTACTGAAGAAAAAGAATGCTTGGTGTCTTGACTGGAGGGAAACAAAGACTTCTTTGAGAAGTGGATATTAAAAACAAAGTATGAATAACATGGTGTGGCTAATCAAAATAAAGTGCAAACCACAGATGAGAATGAAGACAAAACTCCTAACTGGAAAGTAAATGGGAATGAAGAGAATCTGGAATTATTAGTTAAGGGTTTTGAAAACATAAATGTGCTTAGAAAATGTATGTAAAAGTGAGCAAAAATATTCACTCACCTGAACGGCATCAAGAAAGATTTGTTTAATGAAAAATACTGTTATAAAGTAAAATGCTCCAGCTAAAATTGCAAGTGTACATTCTATTTTCCCATAATTTGGGTATAACTGAACTACATTAATAGAAAAAAAAAAAAATCAAGCGTGTTTGAATTATTGGTAGGATTCCTCAAGAAAAAGAAGGATGCCAAAGCTTCAGGTTGTAAAGAGCCATGAGATAGCAGACAATGACAACATGGAGAAGAAATCTTTGCCAAGCAGCCTGAAGTTTAGTCAGGTAAGTTACACTGCAGAACACAACAGTATCCCACTGACAGAAATCTGCGTTATGTTTGAATATTTTAGGGACATCTTTTATTAGAAATTGAAACAGGCTGTATGGAGAGAAGAATGGATTGATACAATAGAAAGGCAAAAGTTCAGGAAAGGCTTATTTTGCTCTTACTTTTCTCATTTGATATTTTTTTAAGTTGCAAATTCTGAAATCTTTTGGACAAGTTATTGGAAAATTAAAAGAAAAAACTCCACATGTTTTATAGGGATAGAAAATATGCAGTTTTTCCTTGATATTAATTACTCAGTGAATTTTTTTCTGAGATTTGAATTAGTATTTAGATTTAACAATGCCTTGTGATCCTGAAAGGAATTGCACCAATGCCACAGGAAATGGCATGGGCTGTACAAGAGTGCAGATATAGGCAGCTTTATACAGGAGCTTAAGAGAGGAGAATTATGCCAAGCAAACAAAGAAAACAAAGAATATTTTCAAGCAAAATTCAGTAATGCTTAGGGATATTTAAGGCTCTGTAACATACCACCCAATTAGATCATATGCCTGGGATTAGTGTCTTGATGAAAAGTAGATTTAAGGGAATCTGACAGGAGCAGCAGGAGGAAGTTAGCACTGTATGAACTCTGACCTGAAGTGACTTTATGTTGGCATAAAATGTACAGAAGAAAAGATGAGATCAGTGAAGGATGTCAGTGAATACAATGAGTAATGACAGGAAACTGTGAGAGAAGGACTTACTGGACCAAAACCAAAACTATCCTAAGAATATACTATTTCTGTCAATAGGTCATTAGACAACAGGAAGAGATACCCAAGTAGAAAGAGATGAAAAAAATCCCACATGGAGTGTCTTCTATAAAATCTCATTGAATACATTGGAAAATTACAAGTGACCTGACAAAGGGGGAAGGATAGAACAGCCTGAAGTTTTAACTATGACTGCTCTAAGTAGGTGATTTGCATAAGATATGCCAATGCAAAGAGGGAAGACAGATGACAAGGAAAATGTGAATTTAGACAATAAAATGTGTGGCCTGGCCTCATTAACTGTAAATCACATTTCAGTTGATGCATCTAACTGTCTGGGGAGAACTAAAAATTACTACATTAGGAAGTTGGCAGTAATGTGCAGCATGTAAGAGAGGAGTGTTATCTTCACAAGACACAAAGAAAGAGAAAATAAGAAATGAAAAAGCATTACCGAATTTTTCGAATGTTACTATTAATGGAATTGGAACATATGTGAGAAGACCAGATGTGGTAATAGGAAAGAAAGGCAGAGATCTTTATCACATTGAAAGTACAAAAAATATGGAATAATGTCAATCAGCACTGATAAGAATGGGAGAAAACATGGGGAATGGAAAGCAGAAATGAAACACCAGTCCTTTCTAGTGCACTGGGATTTTATCATAAGGAAAACACATCAGTGCTGTGTAAATTGGAAGTCAGCTATACTGTAGAAACACTTTTTGCAGTTGAGGCCAAAGAAAAGTGCCAAAGTTGTCCTCATATCACAGTGTGTGTTAAAGCTCACACAACTAGCAAATGATATCTAGTATTAAAGGCACAATCCATGTATTGTCTGCTTCATAAATGCCTATGTTGCACTGAAGAGAGGTTTTTGTTGCTGATTAGAAGAGGGCACGTACATATAAATGCACACACACCCCTATTAGGTTTGGGGGTTTAATAGAAGAAAGCAAAGGGTCTGTCTTATTTGACAAAAGAAACCTTTAAAATTTAAAATACATTTGAAAAAACTAATAGAAATTATATGAAATAGTGCAATTTTGCAAGCATTAACTCTCACCCACCATGACATTCCTTCTCTCTAGGTGAGGGAAAAGGAATGGTATGTGTAAGCACTCAAATCTCTGTCTATTATTTTCTTATGAATACAAAAAGGCTTGGAGACTGTTTTGACAAAAGCTGAGCTACTTTTCGTGTATCTGATGCTCTGTGAAACAGCAGCTTATGACTGAGGGCAGACCCAGTTTTTCAGAGGCACCGAGCTCAGGTTTTAAGAGTACCGGAAATTTTGATTTAGGGAGACCTAAGGAGCTACAGGCCTTTGGGGGAATCTGGGACTAGACTATCTGGGACTGATCTATAATGAGTCTCACAGAAGTCAGCTCTGGTAAGGACACTAGTAGCATACTAAAAATGTTGATCTAAGCTATATTCACACTAGCAATTTTATTCATTCAAATGTATCAAACCCTCAATCTTTCTGTCCTTGCATGCATCAGGGATCTGGTTCTGTGTTTTGTCTTTTAGAGCTGGGACTGTTCTACTGGATGGGCCAGAATAACAATGCATTAGTGCAGGAGGTCATTGATTTCTTCACTAAGCCAAAGAAATTTAACCTGTTAGACGTTTTCCTTTATAATACTGTTATATGAAAACACACATTACATCAGAGCTCATGCAGGGCACTCCAGAGTCTGACTCATTATTTCTTTCAGCAATTACAGCCAGATGTATATTAAGACCACAACACACATCTCTTCTAAAGTTTTGGTAATGGTTATTTATAGACTTTTTTTTAAAAAGTGGAAGAAAGCTGAAGAGTGGGAAAAGAAACAAAATTCAGAAAGAGTAAAGTATGCCAAGTGAAGTAAAATAAGTGAAAGGCAGAAAAAGCAGAGACTGAGTGGGCTGAGGGCAGATGCCAAGGCTACTGGACTGAATTTCAGTGAGGCTAAGTGGAACAGGGCATGAAAACCCACTGGATGAACCCAAGCTGAGAAATTCTTGGATGTGATAGATAACAGTGTGAGAAGCTATCAAAAGCTACAGAGAGTACTGTAGAACAGGTCTGAATTTCACAGGAAGTTAAGGAGTAGGCATATGCCAAACTTCACAGAAAACTACAGGGGAGCACTGGGGGTTTCTGTGGGTAGTCAAGTCTTGCAAGGTCAACAGTATCTGCATGACCAGAGCAGTAAGAACACATAACATGAAGATAATTTAAGGAATGGTAACAGAAATAACAATTACGGGTATCAATATCTCAAAACTGGCACAAATTGGGAGAAGGTAGTTAGGGATTGATTGTTTGTCAAGGAAAAGATTGGAGCAGAGAAATGTAGGTGCAGGAGTGGAAAAAGGAAGGAAGGAACAAAAATGTGGCAATAATGTGTACAAATTACACAGCCAGTGCTGTCCAAAAGCATCTGTCAAGCAGCCCTGTACTTCATCACTCCAGACAGAGCAAAAAGATAATTCAAACCCACCCTCTCAAACAACTGGCAGGATTCAAACAGGTCTCTGCAGTCAGGAGGACAGGCTGGGAAGGAGAATTTGTTTCCTGGGCAAAAAGGAGAGTATGAGTGTGCATGGTCCAGGCACCCTGGCATCACCTTGTGGGTGCCCATCCCAAGCCTGGTAGCATCAGCCACTGCCCCACACTTTCTAGGAATGAGCATCTGAGAGGCTGCATCTTATCCCTGGCTGTTTGCCCTCATGCTGCAAATGTTTAAGTGGGTGATAAAAGTTTGTCATGTGGAGTTGGTAGGAAAAGCAAGGCAAGTGCATGCCAGTCCTGGTGCAGGTGCTTATATTCCAGAATGAACTTGAATGATATTTACTCCATTGCTTCCTCTGGGGCACAGTTCTCAGAAGAAAAAAGAGAAGTGCCTCAACACAGTAGAACTTTTTGCTTATTTCTTTAGCTTGGCTTTTCTAGTGTATTTTGCATTATACATGCATCAAAGGATAATGTCCTTTTTAAAAGTTAAAGGTTTTGAACGTTGTTGCAATTTAAAATAAACCTGATCAAATTTAGGTCTGTTCTTTTTCAATCTAAAAGTGCTATTATGCGTTTGCTTACATCTCTCAGCTTTCCTACTACAGTCCCAAGAGACAGGGATTTACTACTTTTCAGAGAGTTCATCAAAATTGCCAGTCAAGAAGATTTTTCTCTCAAAATTGAGAAAGCTTTTTCTTGTTACTTTGACTGCATTTCTTCTTATTGTTATTAAAGCAAATTTCTCAGCCAGGTAAAAAAATACAAATAAACCTAGGAAAATAATACACTGACAATGATTACTCCAACAGACCTAATATACCATCTTTTACACAGCATTTTCCCATTCCAAAAGATTTACAATTTACTTTCGTTACCCTGAAATGCTCTGTCACTTCTGTGTTAACAACTATTAAATATCCTCAGACCCCTGTCAGTCCCAGTAGCCATTAATCACTGTCCCAGCTAATGTATCTACATGTGGCTCTTCAGCTTCTCCAGGCAGCCAGTCCCTTTGGCTCTCATCGTGGTAATTGCTTTTCTCAGATCTCCCACCCAATAACATGTAGAGAAGCGTGGTGATCAGAAATGTGTGTAGGGCTGCAGAACATGGAAGGTTACCATCCTGTTCTCTCATACAATGCCTTTTCTTATGATAAATATATATCCTCAGATCGTACTATTTATCCTGTGCAGGCAGCAGTGAACGACCTTTAAGTGAGCAAACATCCAAAGAGAATACGTTTCATCACACGTGAGCAGAATGTTTTTCAAGTATTTAATTGCAAAGATTTTAAAATATAAAGGACTGAACCAAGTAGTTATAAATTCATTTTTAAGTGAAGTGACAAAACCATCATTATTTAAACTGGCAAATAGTGCCACAATAGCAGACATAGCTTGGAATCATTTTGGTTAGTCACAGCCTTTTTCTTTCTCATTATCCATTGTTTATTCAAATGTCCAAGTATGTTCAGAGCCTGTACTGAGCACCAACACAAGCCTTTGGAAACAAAAGGACGTTTTTTCTTGCACAGCTTGGTCAAAATATGCTAATCATTAGTCTAATAGCTCTTTGTTCTCCAGAGTGACATATAAAGAAGTCAAAATCTGGCACTTGCTTAGAAATGCGGAGGATTGTTCTAATCTCTGTGGAAGCTGAGTGCCTACATGCCACACTTGGCTTGCAAAATATTAACCGTGCTTTTGTTGGATAAAAGAAGACTCAAAGATTCGAGTGGTAATCCAACGGGGAGCCACAGCTCCTCCATATTCTCTGTGCCAAGGAGGTGGTATAATGTGACAGACCCATTTTACACCCACAGCTGGTCACTCATGGCTGCCTCAGTCTCAGAGTGCCCCAGTCAGGATTTGCTACTGGTTCTGTGTAAAGATGGAAATTAAACACAATGCAGAGAAAAGCTGAGTCTTAGGTAGTAAAGAGAAGGCAACAGCCAACCAGGGAAGGAGTTTCTTTTACGCATAGAGCACCTCTATGTGAGCATTTTCCACCACCCAGATATCACCAGCAGTTGCTGAACACAGCTGCTACAGACCTTTTGGGAATTTTTGAGACTGGAAACCCTGAAAGAGCCTCAGTCTTTATTGGGGAAAGGTGGTAAAATGGTGTGGAGAACAGATTTGCTTCCTCTTCTAGATTTGGCAGGGTACTTAGGGATTCCATCACCATGAATTTAAATGTTATTAAAAATAAAATATTTAGCAAGATTTTTCTGGTATGCTAGCAAACCCCAGAAAGCATCAAACCAGAAAATCCAAGAACAGAATAAAAAATGAATGGGTGCATTTCTTTCCATTTCTTCACTGGGTGCATTTCTTTCCTTTAAATTCAGTGTGTAAATTTTTTATTTCTCTCCATGTTTATAAAATCTATGCATTTAGAAATCACTTCTAGGGCTGTATCCTGCTATATCATCATCTCTGATGATGCCAGGTTCATGCAAAACGGAAAATCAACACTTTCTGCTTACAGCCATGACAGAGATTTCCATTTAAAATGTGAACATGATTCAAGAATAGTCTCTAAAAGTAGGAATTGTAGTTTAATCTGGTAATTTCTGTCATCCCTGGGGAGACAGGTGCACCTTAGAGAAGTTCATTTCATCTGCTGACAAGTGTCCAGGGCAGGCATGACTTAGGCTTTCACTCTCTCTTAATTCTTGGGAGAGCCTAGATGCTTAAAATTTTGGAAGACATTCCCTGAGTGAGATGAATACCACGTTTATTCATGACTGTTTAATATTTAAGAGTTTTACTATCCTCTTTACAACATTAGGGATGGTGATGGACCTTGTGTATATATGTGTTCATACATATATACATAAATACATACATACATGTGTATATATAGATATATGATCAGAAAGCACTGGACGTTTTATTTTATACTGGAAGAATGGAGACAGAAAGAGTTTATGGCATTTCATAGAGGATTTAACAACTGATTTCATAGTCAGGACTAGTTCTAATAATTCAGATTGATATTTTGGGTGCTGAACTATTCATGCCAGGGCTTTGAAAGCAGTGGGTACATACAGGGGCCATAAAAGATTTAGCTAATTTCTATTACTTTATCTACACAGAAATCAGCAGTATGGTGATTAAAAATCCTGAGAACTTATTAAGGGGAATAACAAGGATACTGCCAAAGTTTTATTCATTGCTAGCAGCTGTTTAGTATTAAATCTACTGAAACTACATTTATGCACCAAAGATCCCTAGCAAGAGTTTTTAAAGAGCAAGGGCTCCCTAGCAAGGGTTTTTCTTGTATTTTACAAGAAATAAACATTTAGACATTGCATAGTTACAATGGACATGAATTCATAGGAGAGGCTTGTACTGACCCAACAAGATAAAAAATTACTGTGATGGGGTTGTGCTTCTTTCTTGTGCTGTGCCTCTTGGGTTGCATGAAGCAGAAGCTTTTAAACACACTACTTGCTATGGCTTTTGTGTACCTCCATTTACAGAGTTAATGCAGAGAGGAATGAAGCAGTGCAGAATAATGGAAAATAGGTGCATTAACAGGGCTTTCTTCCAAAGTCTCAGCACTTTGTAGAAGTACCACTTCGTACTATGACTTCTAACTAATTATGTGCTTCACAATACACATTTTCAAAGAGATGGCTAAGGTCAGCAGGAAGAAGAAGGAAAGCAAAACAAATGGAAAGCAACAAATTAAATCCTAAAGCAGGAATAAAATATTTCCCACCAAGTCACTTTCAATTTTCAAAAGTTTAGACAGAAATGATGAGGATACATGCAAGGATACCAACAATACAGAGATAAAATAATGGTTGATGTAGTTTTGATTCAGACTTCACTTGGCCTTTATCTGCAAAAGAACAGATGCTCTAGCTAGTTCCAAATTATGAAACTGTAGCTTCAAAACACATTCCTCTCTCCACTAAGCAGATTTAAAATTTAAATTAGTAACCCCACATTGTATGCAAGTCAGCTACTTTATTTTCACAGAAATAAGTGTTTTTTTCATCAAGATACAGGTCTCATAAAATGTATTTTACTTGCAATTAGTTGTTAGTTGCCACTTAAAAGTAAAATAGGCCCTTTACTATCATGCAAATAGGAGTAATACTTAACAAAAAGCACAGAAACCACAGTTCTAAAAGTACACACACAGATTTCTCTCTGGCTAATTTACCAGAACTTAATGCATTTAGTAACTGGTTCCCTGACATGTGTTGACAATCCTGACCTAAGTCACATAATCAGTCACTAACTGATTGCTTTAACATGTTCTAAATTATATTACCTACTTCAGAAACAAAGCACAATGAAAATATTGATTTTTTTTCAAATAAAAAAAAAATCTATTGTCCAGAAGAGGGAAAACCCAAGAACTACATCATTTATTCTTCTAAATTGAAAACTTTCTCCAGAAAGGATGATAATGTTCACTCTGAAAAACCTCAGCTTCCAGGTGACGCCAGAGTTGGGAACAGAAAGTCATAGGAATTTTGCTGTGTTTCTTTCCTGTGTAATCCATTTGAACAGCAGGATAGAGAAAAACAGAGTCTACTGTAGAATTTTGTCTCTTAATTGCTCACTTTAGTGTGAAATATAGCATTCTATATGCATTTATGCAATAAGCATTACACCTGGTTGAGGGGGTGACAATTCCTGAGGGAAGCGCTAAAGAATAATGAAGATCTCCTGTAGTACAGTGTTACTTTAAAGGACATAACCATAAGAGGAAGCAGATCTGAAAAGGAATGATACTGCACAGGTTACATTTGCATGGTTTCTCAGTGTATGAAGTTACACTCCTTAGGTCTGCCCCCATTTCATATCCTGTTTGCAGTTGTCCCACAGGAACATGGTAATGACAGCAGCTTTACTTGGGGCGACATGAATAAGGGGAAATTGAAAAGTAGATCAATACTTATGCAATCACAGAACAAAAAAATGAAGAAAACCTTGATCTCATATAACATTTCAGGAGTTGAAGGAGAACTTATTGATACAGACAAGAGAACTAAAGGAATACACGTACAAATAACACCATTACCTATGAAGTGGAGATGACCAAAAGAAATCTTTCAAGCTGTCAGGCAGAATGATGAGAAGAATATGGTGACAAATGAACTAATCATGATGACTTCTGGAAAGAAAAATGGGAATGGAGGGCATGATGTAACCCTCTGGCAAAGGAGATTTAAAAAAACTATGTGACTGGAATGATGTCCTTAATCAAAGTGAAGTGCAGATCATGGAAGAGGAAATGCAAAGACTGAGAAAATTACTTAATTGGAAAGCACCAGGAGGAAAAGAGCAGAATAACCAAACATCAGCCAACAGCTCAACAAAATAGTACCCTCAATTCAAAATACATATATGAGAAGCTAAGATAATTATTACACAATGACAGAAGGTTCAATTAATTAGAAAGATAGAAAATTTGTTACAGTAGAACAGACTCCCATGGGGGTTTGATGTTCTTAGACAGCATACAAAATACAGGGATGTCGTAACATATTGCCTATCTCATGGGAATGGACTTGCATTAGCTCATGCAGAAAAAGGGTTTCTTGGCAGTTAA
Source organism: Cyanoderma ruficeps (assembly GCA_008694505.1). NCBI lineage: Eukaryota > Metazoa > Chordata > Aves > Passeriformes > Timaliidae > Cyanoderma > Cyanoderma ruficeps. The sequence continues at coordinate 32,887,436 of VZDJ01000782.1, forward strand.
AAGCTGGTCAGACTATCCTACTAATTGCAGAAACTAGATAATTTCCACCAAACAAGTTCTTGTATCAGAGAAACAAAGCCCAAGGAAAGAAGGCAGGCCTGCCAGCAGGGCAGAATAGCCTTTTCCAGAAAAAAAATAGACACATGATTCAAGATTTCTTCACATGTTTTGAGGGAGTCTTTAGTTGAAATTTATCTGAGGCCAGAAAAATAGTGTGATGAATCAGTTTGAACAGGAGAAAGCTGGGGGAAAGAACTTTTTTTTTTTCAAACTTATAAGACCAGTCAAAGCTAAGCTCATAACCCATCTATGTCACAGTCAACTGTTATTTTATTATTTCATTCCTCCATCCCTCTTTTTGGCTCAGTTTTTCCTTTTTCTGTGTATTTCAGTTCATTTTCCTTTTCTGCTACAAGGGACTGTCACCATGTGATTCGGAAAGAAAGTTTTACTGGCACTGATTCAATAAACACCTATAAATTTGGATATTTTGTCAGATATTTCAATACGGGGGTTTTTTATGAAGCTCTGAAAGTACTGCCAGCAGAATTCAAATTCTGCAGGATCAAAACATTTTGATGAAATGTAGAGATACAGGTGTTCTAAATCTCATGTACTCTTTTAGCTTTGTAAAGTCTTTCAGTTTATCTTTTGGATGGCCCTGCTCGGTTTGTTCCTCACACATTATCAAAAACATCTGGGATGTTCTTGTTATTTACAGCCAGAATACACAGTGTAGGTATGTCTGAAATGCAGATATGTCTGAAAGTTGGTGGATTTTGTTTTGAACTTGGAAATTTTGACCCAGTATTACTTTGTATCATTACACTAGCATCAACAACTAGCTGAAACCATCTACAAAAGGAAGTATGTCAGTTGATTAATGGTAATGCTGCAAATGCAGGGGGAAAATGATATGATTATTCATGTTGTTTTGAGCAGATCATTTATCTTGTATTTGCAGCTGAACAAACTGGGCCTGCTTGGTGATTTGGGCCTTGTACAAGACCAGTGCCAGGAGGACGTAAGTGTTAAGTATCTTTTTTTATTATTGCTACCAGTTTACATAAGGAATTTGGCAACAGGTGAGAGTCTGCATTGTTGTTCAATTCCAATATAAAAAGTTCTGACTCACCGACTGTCTGAGAAATTTTTTTCTCTAGATACAATCTAGTGGCAGAAGAGGAAAGAGAGGTAACAGTTCAATCAACTCTAGTAAATAGGAATCCATTCAGACAATAAGGTGTTCTGTAGATGAATTTATGCAACGCCTGGACAGAGAATATTCTAAGCACATGTTCCTCACTACTTGCAAATCTGCAGAACAGATGCAAATAAATTTAAACCCTCAAAATAGTTCTGCTTTTTTTCTGGCTAGTGGAGGATTAGCAAAAACAAAGCAAAGGATAATGAAAATAGCTTCCAGTGCTTTTTTTGTTAATACAGATTAGCAGTAGGCATAACTCAAATCCCTCTCCACTTCTCTTCTGCTCTGGAGCCAAGCATCAGTGAAGTGGAGCAGCTTTGCTCTTACACATTCATTTTGACAGCTTCATCCCTGTGCAGCAATGTGGAGGCACTGCCTCTCATGTTCACACACCACAGGAAGGATGTGCATTAGTTTAGAAGATGTATTGAATCAGAATAGCTCAATGTCCCCTCTTAACTCAGAACTGCTCAGTACTAGAGCAGACCCTGCAGATCTCTTAGTAACAAGCTACCTCTAGGCACCTGCAGCTTTGCACTGCCAGTCCTTATGAATTCGGCAGCAGGAACACTAATCCACATTTGAAAAGTGTTTAAGCATCCATGTTCCACTTTCATCCCCAAAGCTCTACAAATCCTTGATACATATCTCTGCACAGACTTACATTGGAACCCAGCTACTGTTCCTTTTCTGTGCCACTGGTGTTTCACCAGTCTTGTGTTTGGTGCATTCAAGAGGAGAAACTCCAGACTGCTCCTCTGAGCTGATGTATTTACATCCTTCAAGACACACATGTACAGATGCTCATGAGCAAACTTCTGTCAAGCCTAAAACATAATTCTTAAAATGCCAGATTGTGTCAGCTCTACACCTGTGCCTGAAGAAAGGCCAGATATAGTTCAGCACTCGTGCCCTGCTCACAGGGAAAAAAACTGCCACAATTCTGGCATCTTGGGACCAAAGGCTGAGGGAGGTCTTATCTTTCTTTTCTTTCCTGTTTACATAGAATAATACCACCTTATTGCCTAACTCATTTTAGTTATCCTTAGTCTCCCCTTCTCCAGCTGCCAACTATCAGTATTATAATCAGGTCTCCATTAAAGAGCAGCAACCAGACATTGCTTTAGGAAAACAAGAAAAAAGGCTCACATAGGACTGGATCTTCAAATAGAGACTGGAGCATCAGCTACAGCATCCTCTCAGGTGAGGTCAGGATATTTTTCTTCTAATAGGATTCAACACACCTAAAAAATGGACCAAAGCCTTCCAGCCAGCTTAGGTCTCTAAGCAGAGACCTAGGAGATATTGGCCCAAAGTGATTTCAGAACATGTCCAAGACAATGCTTATTCCCTTTTCTGGCCACTTCAGGTTTAAGATTTTCTAATCAAAACATTTGCCACCATTTAACTATGAAAACATTTACTGGAACTCATAAACTTAGAAAACATGCTTCTTTTCCACAAAATCTCTGGATCACTTAAGCTTCTATCTGAAATGATATGCTGTTTTTAGTGATCTGAAAGCAGTCCTTTGATTTTCCTGTCTTCTGGGAATATGGAAAATAAAGTTTATTTTCACAATGGATGCTCTGTAGATTTCAAAGCTATAATAGATTTACATCTGTGCAACTGAAAGCCAAATTTAGCTTTACATTTGTCATTACTTACTGAATTCATTAATGGCCCAGCAAATACAATCCATGATTTATGACATGAAATACTGTTGTACCTAGCCAAATATTCAGCATGCTTTGAAGTTATTGCTGGGCTGAACAAAGGGCAGGAACACTTCATCCAAACCCAGATACAGAAATAATATTAATTCTCTGCCAAAGGGAAGAAAAAGTAAATGCATTATTTTCATCTTTCCTAATAATGGGTGCTTTTCCATCACCTTCAAGCCTGCAAGTTAGCTGAAGTTATGTGAATGAGTTCCTCTGTGAAATACACTTTTGCATTATTTACCACCCTCCACAATTACCCCCCTGAAAGAGCAGTGTTTGTGGATAAAATCAAAGACTGTTCTCTCAATCTGCTCTGTTCAGCTACATTCCTACATGGCAAGGGTAATTCTTCAGCAAGCTTCTCTTGCCCTGGATGTCCCAGCAGTTTGTAGCAGTGGGAAGTCATGGAACAAAACACAAATGATCCCAGCAACTTTCAGTGTAACACTGTCATCCCACCAGGTACAGCACCCTGGAACAGACTCCATCATCTGAAGGTATGAAAATAGTCCTCTGGGAAATGCTTTAAAAAAACATCTGTGGTCTCTCATTCTGCACTTTTGATTCTCTGGAGGGGCAAATATATTATTAAATTATTAATAATGAGAAAAAATATTATTATTGAGGCTCTCTGCCTTAATTTGGTGTCTTCGTTCTGGTGTGAGTTCATCCATATTTGTCTTACTCCAGTAGGAAAATTTTAAGGAGAATATGTACAGAATAGGTCATTAGTTCTTTGCTCTGTGTTCAGTTCTGTGTGGCATCTCTCTCTCGAAAAACAAGGAAGTGTGAATACCAAGTCTTTAAAAACTTGATTCCATTCTCTGTTGACAGTTTGTGCTTTTAGGTGTCAATGATATGATTGGTACAAACCGATACAGATGTTTCAGCAGAAACGTATGAAAATCTCTTCATTCCCATTCTACTGGATCCTTCTCTGTGCTCTTTTGTATTAAGTAGTGTTTTTTCCTGCCAGTCTGACTGTTTGCTATGCAGAGCAGGGCTACATCTGCAGATTTGGCTTTGTAATTGTTGCTCTGGGCAGCTAGAAACAACAAGGTTCTCTTGAGGTCCTGATGGCCTATGTGTTATTTCAATAAGTTTTGTGTCATCTTTGCTCCTAAAAAGGATTAGGTTTGAAAAAATGTGTTTGTAAGATGAAGTCACTATTCTTTTTTTTGTTATTATCACGAAGCAGAAAACAAGCCAAGCAACATTTTACATTTAAAAACCCACTTTTTCGTTCTTATAACTTTTATATTTTTTTCCATTTCTAAGACATAAATTCTGTCAGTTTTCAAATCTCAAAAAATAATCTTTCATATAATCGTGTTGTCTATCTAGTGGCTATGTTAGCTGTCAGTTTTCATGCCTAATCACTGAATGGTTCTCGAACTTCCCAAACTACCACAATATTATAAAGGAAAATAAACACTTAGTACTAAGTACAAATGTTGTAAATCAATTTATCAGAGTGAACTAAACATAGCTAATCATAAACTGAAAGATTTGATTCATTATTAAAATCTAACAAACAAGAATTCTTTCCTACCCCCATTCATGCTATTTTCTAGGAAGCAGAAAGAAAATCCATTTTCATACACTTCTCATTCTTCACTCTCCCAATCTCTACTTAAAAAAGCTTATCAGTGTTTCAGAGAAATTGTTGAAAAAATGAGTCTTTGGAAATCTAAGAGGAGATTTATTCCAGGAAAAGATAAGTTGCCCCTAGGTCTATGCACCTCATTTCCACAAGTTTTTAGAAAACCCACAGGTAGTCTGACCATATCAGTAAACTGCCACATCCCAGAACCATCCTTTTAAAGAAGTTTACAATGTTGTTAACTTCGCAACAGTGGGGAGGTTTTTATGTTTTGATTTAGTGTGGTCTTTCTTAAATCTCCTTCCATTCTCCTGCCCTATGAGCAAACTCAAGAAGGATGTCTGGTGTGAAGCTGAGGATCTACATACGGAGGACTTGCATGGTTTTTACATATGACCTTTCATGTGCTCCTCAATTTGGTTGACTTTGTAGGTGCATTTTGTTCTCTGCACCTGTAGCTGACACTGCCTCCCTATGTAGTATTCAAGTGAATGAACAAGAAATAGACCAATTTTTTTCAGAGAGACTGTGGTCTCAAACTCTTGGGAGTCTCAAACCTCGCTTGTAGTGAAGAAGCAGGTGGACACAGAACCTGCAGGGTGATCAGTCAAAGGACTGTGAGCCAATGGTGTTTTAAAGGTGAAGGCTGGAAGCAGGCCTGAAAGGTTTCTCACGTTTCTCAGAATTGGACAAGCAGGACTGGAACCTTCTAGTAGAGGTATGAGGTTCTGGAACTAGAAGGTCAGACAACAGATGAGGTGGGCAAAGATCCTTCTGGGAGAGTGGAACAGCACTAAAACAGCACCACCTGTTCTGTGCACCACAACCTCCCCTGTTAAGAGGAAAAGAAGGGTAGTTGTAATAGCAGACTCACTTCTAAGGGGAGTGTAGGGCCTGATACGCAGACCAGACTGAACTCACAAGGAAGTCTGGTGTCTCTAGGGGATTAGATAAGGGCCATTACTGGAAAACTCTCCAGTTTAGCAAGGTCCTCTCTCTAAACTGTCCTCTATTTGTTCTTTGTAACATAAACATGTTATATGTTTATAACAGGTATGTTGATAACAAAACTGTCCTCTATTGGTTGTTTAAGGTGGCAGTGACTAAATAAAAAAGAAAAGTCAGAGGGCAATCAAAAGAGAATTCAGGACCCTGGGACAACTGGGAGAGAGGTCAGGAGCAAAGGTAGTGATTTCTTCATTTCTTCTGGTGAGAAGGAATAATATTGATGGAAATAGGCAGACATATCAAGTCAGTGCATGGCTCCAAGGGTGGTGTTGGCAGAAAAAATTTGCATTTTTTGCATTTTTTGATCATGGAATGATCTACTCAACACCTGGTCTACTGACACATGATGGGATGGACCAGTCTCAGAAGAAAAAAAAGAGCTCCAGCACAGGAGCTGTCTGGGCTCATTGGCAGAGCTTTAAACCAGCCTGGAAGGACAAAGGACAAAGTTAGGCTGTCCAGTGGTGAGTGACAGGATGGTGTGTCAAAACTTGAGGAAAGGAGCACTAATGGGATCCCTCAATCTGCGTCAGGAGGTGTTGGCTACAATGTACCACACCTGAAATGTCTCTACATTAATGCACCCACCATGAGGGACAAACAAGGGGAATCCAGTCCCAGGGATTTGACATTGCTGGTCTAAATGAAACCTGGTGGGATGGATCCTGTGCCAGGAGTGCCCTGTTGGATGGGTACAGGCTCTTCAGGAGGGACAGGCAGGCAGGAGAGGTGGAGGGGTGGCACTGTATGGAATAGGAGGGGTAGAATGCATGGAGCTCACAGCTGGCAATGGCACAGCTGAGAGCCCCTGGATAAGAATCAAAGGACAAACAAATGATGCAGATGCCATCATGGGAGTCCACTATAGACCTCCTGGCCAGGACAGTGACAAATTATTCTTTGAGGAAACTCTTCCAAGTCAACTGCCCTTGTCCTTATGGGAGACTTCGTCTTGCCAGAAAATTAACTGGAAACATCAGATAGCTGGTACTACCCAGGCCAGAATATTCCTAAAAACCTGAATGACAATTTTATGGAACAGGGAGGGAACCAGCTTGGAAAGATGCCTTCCTTGATCTCCCGCTTGTCAAAAGTTTGGATCTCATGAGTGGAGATTGGCAGCCATTTTGGCCATGGTGACCACAAAGAAATCGAGTTTAACATCTTGTTAAAAGGAGGAAAAGTGCAAAAACCTGAACTCTGGGTATGAGGAGAGCAGACTTCAGGCTGCTCAGGGAACCAGTAAGCAAGGTCTCCTGGAAAAAAAGTTTTTGCAGGTGCTGTGGTCCATGACTGCTGGCCACTTTTTAAACATCACCTCCTATGGGCATAGGAGCAGGCAATTCCCAAATGTTAGAAGTCAAGAAGGGAAGAGGAGGGGGTCTCATCTCATCTTTGTGGTGGCAAGAATCCAAGGGAATAGTCTGAAGCTGAGTCTGGGGAGGTTTACGTTGGATATCAGGTTTTTCACCCAGAGGCTGATTAGGCACTGGGACAGCCCCCCTGGGAAGTGGGGAAGCTTGACAGAATTCAAGAAGTTCTTGGACTATGCTCTTGGTCACATGGTGAGACTCCCGGGCATAGCCCTGTTCAGGGCCAGGAGTTGGACTCAGTGATCCTTGTGGATCCCTTCCAACTGAGCATATTCTGTGTGATTTTGTGTGAAGGTTTCTGAAGGATTCACTGTAGCTTCTCCATGGAAATCAGCACAGATTAGCTACTGGAGCCACTCAGTTTAACAAACTATTTATTGCCTGAGGAAATTCTCTTGCCTCCCACCAAAGTGGTTCAGAAGTGTATTTTTCACATATTCGCAATCTGTCAAACACAGTCTTCAGAGCTTTAAGATGTGAAACACCCACTCCTATCCCACCCCACATTCCTTGTTCTCTAACAAGTACAAGTCCTTGAAAACAATTGCAAGAATCCAGCAGGCCAGTTTCCTTCTCCTGCTGAGCTGAAATAACTTCTCCTTATTTCTGGAGAAATAGGAAATACACACCTCTTCAGAGGACTTCACTTTGTACTTTCACTTGCTATAACTTTTAGAGTAACTTTCTGTGTGGACCTACAACAGCCACCTGGTCTTCTCGAGAGAGAAGTATTAGACACTTTTTCATTGAATTCATGTATTTTCCCTGATCAAAAAGTAGTAATTTTTCACAGACCTCTCCATTTCAACTCTACTTATAGCCAAACCAAAAATCAGAGAACTCAACACGTGCCTTTAGACCCAGTCCAATCTGGAAATAAAAAAATATTTCACTGTGATGCAGCAGCAAAGAAGTCTGACATTCCAACCTAAGTATATATGCTGCTTTCCATTTCAAGGAATTAAGTCTTTGGTACAAAAGTTCATGAGGCCTAAATATTTCAGGGGGAGAGGGAGGCTATAGCTTGCTATACATTCTATGTTATATCTGTGTTCCTGCTTGACAAAATAAATTCCACTGAAAGATTACTGCACCTAGAAGAATTCACCTAGGCTTGGAACCACAGCAACTGCTCCAGGGATACACTTTAAATGTATTAGAATTCTCTTTGCAAAAAGATTATTTTCTTCTTTTATTATTAATTGCAGCATTATGTCCTTTCCCAAAGTGATATTTTTGCCATATGCTGTCCCTCTTTTATATCAATTTTGCTACCTCCTGTGACAGCAGCCAATATGTCTTGCAGCAAATACTAAATTTGTTATGCCAGAAGGCATGACAAATATGACACAATGAGTACTTACATGCTACTGGATAACAAAATTATTTTATTTAAATCATCATTTTACACTGTAACACTTCTTTGCAAAATGAGTTTTTCTCAAAATTTGCCAATGTTTTCTACCACAAGGAACTTTCCTAAATTTTAACTGCTCTTTCTTCAAATGAAGGAGGAATAACCGTTGGAACAGACCATGAGTTAACCTTTCCTTTTCCTGCACACCACCAGAGCAGCACGAACTCACTCCTTCTTGTCCTGGCCATTCCTTTCTGACTCTTCTGTTCATTCCCTGAGTGTCCCTGGCATGACACTGACCCTCATAAAGGAATGACAGGGGCTGCAGAGCTGTGGAGAGCATGTGCTCTGGGACTTCTCCTCTGGGTCCCAGCTCAGCTATTGCATTATTTTGCTTTAAAGGAAAACTGAAGCCTCCATCACTCCCCTAAGAGATAAGACATATTAGATTTGAAAGAGGTGTTGTGCTGAGCTGAGTGCTCCTGAGGCCTCAGACATCTGTGGATGTCAGAGAGGAGCTTGACACTTCTTTTCCCAGGACAGCAAAGGAGAGTAGGGCATGGATCTAACCTAGAGCTTCCAGCCATTGACATAGATGTGGAACTCTGGTGAACATTTGGGCTTTGGGGGGAGTCACTCAGAGAACTGCAGGTGTTTCAACCAAAGTTGGGTGCAAGCACTCAGTAAATCATACCAAGATTATTGTGGAATCAGTAACAAGGAGAAATGAGATAAATTAGAAGCATGGAAGATTATTTAAGTGTTAGACATATTAAACTCAGGAGGGCCTGACAAAATGTCCCCCTGTGAGTACTCACAGCAGTAGCCAGCGCAGTCTCAGAAGTTTTAGCACTGATTTCTGAATGTGTTTAGAAGACAGTGAGATCCCAAAGGACTGTGAGAGGACAACGAGAAAAACCTTCTCAAACAGGAAAAAGGTCTATCTAAGAAATTAGATACTATTCAACCTATTCATCTTGCACACTTCAGTACCCCAAAGAATAGGGGAATAAATTATAAAGCAATCTATCAGTTTGTGAACGCAAGAGGATAATGAGAATAATTTAACATATATTTTCAAAAAAATGCACTCAACATAATTTCCTTCTTTGATAAAATTATCAGCAAAGTGGATGAGTGGGAAGCATGAGAATATCTCGTCTTTATTACGGTTTTTGACAGTGACCAACAAGACACCCCCATAATCAAACAAGAGAAATATGTTCTAGATAAAACTGCTGTACAGAAGATTGAATAAAGAATAGTTCAAAGTCTGTTTTCTACTGAAAGGAGATTAACAGATTCTAATAGAGATATGTCCTATGTCTTAAAGTCTTCAATATGTCCATTAAGGTGAAGTATTGTACAGAGAACACATGGGTGAAAAAAACAGATAGCACCAAGTAGAAAGCTCTCTGGATAAGAGACATAAAATAGAAAATTATCTTAACAGCTTCAATAAATCCTTCTGAGAGAAAGAAGCTGATATCTGCTATGTTGCTTACGATGTAAATCACATGAGAAGGGAAAACACTAAATGAAAAAACAAAAAATATGGAGTAAAAAGTTAAAAAATACATCAGGAAAGGATTGGAAATATACTGCAAATCACACTGCCACTTCAAAAGAAAATATCTTTCGAGCCTATACAAAAGGTGTTTATAGATTGATCATTTTAGTATGTCTGGGCCTATATATCTTTATATATATTGAGCAATGTCTATCTTATTAAACACTGCACATGAACACAAAAAAATCATAGGAAAGTTAAAAATGTAAAATACTTTAGGCATTCTGGAAAAACTGAAGTAGTGGAGGTGATTCATCAACAAGCAAAGAAATTCGCTGTGGATTCCATTTTCACACTACAAAAAAATTGATATGAAACCCACAGGGATACATTATTTGCTATGGGACTGGAAAACCAGAAATTGCTACAGATTGAAAGACACTGGTGTTTGGGTATATTGGGAGGAGTTTATAGAATCCTTGAAATTATTTTGATCAGAGATTTTGGATCAAGGAGTATGACTACCTTATGTCAGGGATGATTTTGTAACCAAACCTCACTAATAATTCGTGTATGGTGAACCAAAAAGGTGACATTGGCTGCCACTGAGTTGTCTGGAAATCACACCACCATTGAAACTGTTCCACAAACTGATCTTCTCTAGCTCTGTTTGCCCCCCACCATTTAATTCATCACACCCAGGTCTTTTCAGTAAAATTCAGAATAATCCAATGGTAAAGTATTTCCTTACCTTCTTTCTAAAGATCAAGTAGCATGAAGATTAACACTATTATTCCCAACAGTTCATCTAGTGGAAAACATAAGTGCTTGTTGTGTGTCATTCAAACAAAGAGAATTTCAATTTTCTCACTTAATTTTAAATAAGTGTATTTTAAAAAAAATTAGAAAACACTAAAAATGTCTTTTTTAAAATTTGGAAAATTAGGGACAGTAGTTAAAAAGCAGCAAAATTTGAGATATCTCTTCACAGGCACTTTGCTGCAGTTAAACAGTTTGAACAATTCTTTGGGATAATCTCCTGGGAGGGAAGATATGTCAAGACAGTCTGAAGTATTTTAAAAGCTACAGTAGATTTAAGGATATGTTTCAGGTTCCCTAGCTCCAGTGGAACCAGAAGTCTTCCTCTGTTGACTTCCTAAATACATTCAATTCTCTTCTAAGTTGGAGCCTCTGTATGTCTCCGCAGCCCGTTATAACCCAAAGGTTTACATCAGATACACATGCCAAAACTGAAACAGCTGGAACATTTTAGTGCGTTACAAGAAACTTAATTTTAAAAATATATTCAGGTACAGTTAAATTTATAGTTCTTTAGGACTAACACCAGCAACACAGAACTCCAAGACCATTCAGCTTTACACCTCTTCTTGTCATAAAGAATGCTGAAAAACAAGGTGGGAGGGGAGGTGGAAGAGGGGGAGAGAAAGAAAAAATAACAAAAACCCTTCCATTTCTTTTTTTGTCTGTTCCATAGAGAGAGACCTAGACTCTACAAAGACTGTGGGACAGATGTGCAGCATTCACAGTCAGCTTTCTACCAGCTCTGAAGATCTGGATGGAATCTGGCCCAGACAGAGGCAAAGCATTCCTATCTTTGGGACATTTTTGTGTATATGGAGGCCAGTGTTCTGGTTTCCTCAAACCAGCAGGAAGATCCCCTGATGAGCGGGACCATGATGCCAACACTAGCATTTACAGACTGATGTTGCAAGGGAGAAATGATGGCTCTACAGTAAAATATTAAGACTTTTTTGGGTCCTGACACATGAAGACACATAGGCAAAGGTGGAAAGTTACCTGTTGTAGCACTGGGCAGCTGCACAGGGTGCCTGTGAGCCCAGCTTTGTGCTGTGTCACTCATCTTGCACAGGGGAAAGGGTCCCTGCAGCCATCCTGGGCTTCACTCTGGAAGAAGTTGGCTGGTTGACTCCAGAATAGGCCCCAGGAGTGACGTGTTTATACAGATGATCAAGAAATCAGCTTCTAGGTTCACTATCCTATCTGAAAATGCTTCATGTCATGCCAAGGAGACCAATTAGTGATTTCTGAACAACCCTAGGTAGAAGAAAATTGGGTTATATACAAAGCAAATAGGAGCAAAACTCAAGACTCAGGACTTACTCACAACGTTTAATACACTTTGCTTCAATACGCATTTAAATAATTAAATATCAATGCCAAAGGTCTTCTTCACAAGGGTTCAATGAAAATAGTATTTGAAGGAAATGCTGATGCACTGTTTTGTTTTTCAAGTGGAATCTAGATGTCCTCAATATATGGAATTCTGGGATATCTTAGATTTTACAGTCTTTCTTAAGAGCTGAATGATATTGCTCCTATGAATCAAGACTATTATAAAGTATTTAAATTAAATCCATTCACAAATATTTTCTGACAATAAATAGTTTAATACACGTGTCTATACTATTCAAACTGCTAGGAAATAAAGCAGGAACAGTAATTATCACAGAGAAAATTTGACTGTATTTTTAAGGGAAAGATACTAAAGTACCAACTGTGTTACACACCAAGGTGTATGTTCCTATTAACTCATACCAGGCCACCTCCTGCCAAGTGGCAATGGGTTGGCTTCTCTTGAAGGAAAGGGGATAGTACTGACACTGAATTTCAAAATAATTCTATTGTGTCAGCATTATATACGCATGCAAATTATGAAATCAGACAACCACTCAGCATGTGGGTGGATTAGTGGTCCCAGGAAGCTTAGCTCAGGAGGAGCTTCCAGTTCCCAGACACTGATGTTTCTTTAAAAAACAACACAATGGAAATTTTGCAAATACCACTGTGCTAAAAAACAAAACAAACTTCAGCTGTACCAATGTTAGTTGGGTGTGTTGATCACAGCAATATCTATAAATGGAGACATTTCCCAATGCTTTACTAAATTTCGTATTGGATTATTAAAACAAAACCCTTGTCCATTTAGGAAACAAGTTATTTTGAATTTTTTTTTCAGTGCACTTCTACTAATAATACTGTCCAGCTCCCTCTTATAGACTTACTCCTGCTCCTCGCCAGCCCCTGGGAAAGGAAGCTTGCATTTATTTAAAGGATCTTCACTAGCCTTCTTCTTAAAAGGCATCTTTGATCAGAAGTCACCCTCGGGTATATATAGAAATTGAGTCCCTGGAGAGCTACAAACCTTTCCGGTATCCTTTCTTGCAGGAAATTGAAAGAAAGAATTCAAAGATCTCTTTGTAGACATTCATCTTTATGCTGTGCATTAAAGATATGAGTGAGCAATGAAATAAATCTCTCATAGCTTTCCTGTGCTTAAGCTTGTAGAGCAAGTATGAAATCAAATGATGAACACTATCTATCTGATTAGTTCCTTTCCTTGTGTGACAATTACAGGTGACTGCTTTGAAACTATATCCTTGGGAAAGGACACAACTTTGACTTTCAGATGGTTGTTATGCAAGGCTGAAAAAGTTATTCGGTAGAAAGTGTCATTCCCTTAGAACTTCCTAGCAATTTAAATGCATTTTAGCTCCCGCTTACATTTACCAAGAAATATGTCACACAAAAAAAGGGAGAGATTCAGGCCCAAATAAAGAATAATGTACAACACAAACTTTATGGTGCGAGAAAATTTACTGAGTCATGAGTTGAAGGACATACGAAAATGACACCTGCTTCACTTTTTTCCATGTCCTGATGTCTTCTGCTTTGAATTTGGGACCCAGAGACATTGAAAGAAAGAGTGCTTTTACAGAGCCAAGATCTGTGATGCAGCTCAACTCCACACATTTTGCTGACAGCCTGCAATTTCGTTAATACTTAAAGAAGTTTGTTCCCTCATAAGGCAAAAAGTGCTTGTGCTCTCTGGTATTCAAGTTTTGAAGACACTCAAGCTACATCTTGCCAAATCAGAGTTCCCAGAATGAAACATTAGAGGTAATTTCAAACTTTTTCTTTTAAAATAGAAAGGCCCATTGTACTGTCATTTACCTCTGTGAAGATGACAAAAAACTATGTATCCTATTGCAATTGCTAACAAAAAAGCCTTGCAGAATCAGGAAACAGATATTTCAGATAAGTCTTCTTCGGTGTCTGTAGAAATGAAAATCCCATTTCTATCACACCACAATCTATAGTCATCACACACTAATTTTTAGAGCAATGCAATGTACTGGAAACAACAACACACACACTTTAGAAATAGCTCTTTAAGGATGGCCAGCTGCAGCCGAATGAAATGTGGCACACCATATGTGTTGTATCATCAGAAGGCCTGCATAGAATACTTCTGACCTTTAAGTTTCAGGTGATGTGAAAAAAAAAATGCGAGTTACTTGTTCAAGCTGCTTTTCTTTTCCTAAACAGATTTATCAGACAAAAATAATTACTCGGTTTTAGACAAAATCCATTACATAACAGATTCCCGGTGCTAGGTAGATTTTAGGACCTTTTAAAGATCCGTTCTATTACTTTTTTTTGTATTCTTTGTCAATCCCACATTTTCCTGGTTTACTTAAATGCTAAGCCCATTGCTTCAACACTCAAGAGATGGCTCCTTTCCAGCAACCTGCTAGGTAAATTTTGCATATGTAATTTTATCTGTGGCTTTGACACAGCAATATTTCCCTGCTTCATTTGAGCGTACTTTTGTGCTCAGTTCAGCTTGCAGACTTAATGCATCATCATCTGGCATCCATATGCAAATACAGTTCAGAAACACTTTTGAAAATATTAATATGAAAAAGGAAAAGCTTATTATGCAGATGTATTAAGAGGCCTACAGAGAGTCACTGACCCTGTAAGCCTCAGGATACAACCTTGTGATTTCTTTCCATCTGTGGAGCATTCCCTTGCTACCAACAAGTTTCTAGGCAGCCTGAAAACTCACAGACCTACCTATTTCCACACCTTCTTTTCTTCAAGTGTCAAACTCCCTGACAAGATGTTCCCACAAGATGCTATTGACTGCAAAAGTCTTCTGAGTAGAAATAAGTGATTTGCAACACTTGGCTGAGAAATGAAAAAAAATACTTTGAAAATTTTAGTCAAACATATGTGCCTGATGCATTAGTCTTATTCTTTCAAGTTTCACTCTACCTCATAAATGACTGTTGTCACCATTATCTCTTCTTGCACTGCATATAAATCAGGCAAAGGCATTGTTTTCTTTTTAGTATTGTTATATTTTATCATAATGCCACTGCCACAATTCACAGTAGCACATGCAACTTCATGTTCTTTTTATACAAATCAGGGGTTTTTTGACCAACTGTAACAAATTACTTTAATTAGTTTGGCATAGAGGTATGCATGTACTCACTTGTGACTTGAGCATGACACCTTGAGTTCCACAAATCAGGCACAACATAACATAAAACAGACAATAAAATTTAGATATACAGAAATGGTCCCTCTTGGCATCCCTGTGACTTTCTTGTTTGTAATTTATCAGAAATCTGAGAACAGTAACAAGTTTATCACTATGGCAATTATAGGGGCACAATGAAAATGTTTACTAGCAGTTTACTGTGTTGAGACACTCAAATCTCACCTGCCATGGGTGTTAGAAGATTGTTCCTTCATGGGTTCAGATCTCCAAGCATAGTCAAGGCTCCTTGGGCAGTCCACAGGCAATGTCTGAATGAGCACAGCGTGCCTGTAACTGGATATTCTCTGTTCAATACTATCATGGCAAAAAGCGTTTCAGTATTTCCAAGTTCTCCCTGCCTCTCTACTGTTCACTGCCAGCATTCTCCTTTCAGTGTCTTTCAGTGAGACCATGCCCCTGTCTTCATGTTATGTGATCATCTGAACAAAAAACTGAACATTTCTTTTTCCTTTGGATTTGTAGTCCTTAAGAAGCAATATAAAAAATTAATTGCTATTTTGAACTTGGCATGCTCACTTTCAGCCCATCTGTCCTTTCCCCTCCCAGACACAGCTGTGACTCTAGAGCCACATGTTGCCTGAGCACAGAAAAACCAATGAGCTTCACTGCTTGCACATGAAGGGCAAGTGTAAGCAGCATAAAGCTGTGTCAGGGAGAGATACCAAGGCAAACTTGTAATGGATTAACATGAGTATTGAAAACAACATTGCCTGCATATCCCCTGCTGTATTATTTATAGCCAACACTGTGTACTGTTCAAGACTCAAGCCAGCATCTGAGAGCTACTATCTGCACATGCAACTGTGCTGAATTACCATGCACAGCTCAGCTGCCTCAGTGGAGTCTAAAACTAATCCCACAGAGACAGCAACTTGAATGCCAGCTAATTATATGCAAAGATGAAATTTCTCTGCATCACCCCTTTTCACTGATTAATAGTCATGAAGCCCTGAGCACTTTCAACTCTCTTTACTTCCACACTAGCTGCAGAACCAGCTGCCCAGTATCCTGGTGAGTGGCTCAGCAGATCCCCAGGTCTCTGCAGAGACAGTTTGTATGAATTGTGGTTTTCCAGATTTCATCAGCACAGCCACAATTTTCTTCATTTTATCCCAATATCAGCATTATCTCATCCTTCAAGAAATTACTGTCCACCCTGTGTGCAGTGGTTTTCAGGCTGCAGTATTAAATACCAGGGGTTTTGAGGTCGGATGTAAGAACTTCAAAGACTTTCTACATCGAGGCACTCTGAATTTTTTTCCAAAACAGAGACAGTTGTCTCTTGTAGAATTTTTCCTATGATAGTGTTTGCAACATGAAAAAGCACTGTGCATAATGGTACTAAACTGCTTTATTGGCGTAAATACCCTACAGAATTAATTCTTTGTAAACTTGCTGTCAAGGCAGTGCCATAGACCTCAAAACTAGATCACCAGTAACCAAATGAGATTTTCCCCCAGACCACAGAAAATCTGCTCAGTTCCTTGGCAGATCTGATCATATGTAAAAAGCAACCCAGGATGCAGAATCATTCCAGTCTGCTGTTGTCAATATTCTCTGTAGATATAATATCTGTAGAGTATATTGCTGTGTGCTCACCCAGACAACAGCACCCACTCTGCCTTTCTGCTTTGTGGCATATTGGAAACACAAACTTGCTTATCATCCTCTTTGCTCTGGTATCTTTTGGGACTTTTTTTACTAAGTAATGACTTCAGAAGTGCACTACATGCTGGAAAAACCCAGTAAATCAGATGCAAACTTACCAGAACTGAGTTAGGCAATGTTTTTGACAATCTTAAAATTATTTTCTCAGTTCACAGTCTTGTTTTGATTAGCAAGTTTTCATTGTGCCTGTGGAATTCTCTTTCTGGAAGAGCAAGAACAAAAGGGGAATGTGGCTTATTTCAAATGCATTAGTGAAAGCTTATAACAAGCTGTTAAGGAGAAAAAGCAAAATAAAAAGGGGAAATAGAATCTTTATATTGCAACAAAATTGGTCACAGCCTTACGTTTCCTGCTGTATCAACAGCTTTACTGTAAATGACTAAAAGTTTATAATTCAGTTGCCACATTTTTTCTCCCCTGAGACAGTACCCTAGGAAAATGACTTTTTGATTTATCTGATTATTTAAACAAAAACACACATTTCATATGTGTTTGTCACTCAGCGATGGTGAAAGCCATCGTAAAATAAAAACAGTAATAAAAATAGATGTACTTAAAATCTATTCAACAGTTTGATGACACATGCTTTAGTCATTTGTGCAAAAATAGAGGAACACCATTATTTTATATCACTTTGAAAAGTAATGTTTGCAGAAAAATAGAATTGGTCTGAGATTTTGGTTTGACATTGTCACTGCATGATAAGAAAGACATTAAGTTATTAGTGTCCAGAGGAGGGCCAAGAGGATGGTGAAGGGCTTTGAGGGGAAGCTGTGTGAGGAGTGACTGAAGTCACTTGGTCGGTTCAGACTGGAGAAGAGGAGACTGAGAGGAGATCTCATGGCAATCTACAACTTCCTCATGAGGGGAATAATAGGGTCAGGCACTGATCTTTCTGGTGACAGTGACAGGACCTGAGGCAATGGCTTGAAGATGTGCCAGGGGAGGTTTAGGTTGGATATCTGAAAAAGGTTCTTCACCCAGAGGGTGGCTGAGCACTGGAACAGCTCCCCAGGGAAGTGGCCACAGCATCAGCCTGATGAAGCCCCCAGAGTTCAGGCACATGGTGTGATTCTTGGGCTGTCCTGTGCAGGGCCAAGTTGGACACAGCGATCCTTGTTGGTGCCTTCCAACTCAGCATATTCTGTGATTCTCTGATTCATCAGAACCATTTTACCATAACTGGGAAGATTATTATTTACGGTGAAAGTTAACAGTCAGGTTAGCTATGAGTTAGCAATCAGCACATGGCAGCTGTGCCAGCAGGTGCTTCACCTGAGCCAGGTGTGGTGTCTCTCACAACAGAGCCCATCACTGCCAGGTTGTGTCACTGGTGACTGCATCACACCCACGTGTAACATGGCTGGAGACAGTCGGTCATTTTCATTATAATTAACAACCAATTGTTGGTAAGTTAATGTAACACATTTCTGGCACAGTGACTTCCTCCTGAGGCAATTTCACATTTTCTGGATTGTGGCGTTCTGAAGTTCATTTTTTCGTAGTTGTCAAAACAAGTTTCCAAAAACAAGGAAATTCCAATTGTTGAAATAAAAAACTACATTTGCACTCATTACCCTTTGTTATTTTGATTAGGGAGAAAAGTAGAATTAAGATTTGCACTTTGATTCAGAGAAGAGCCGATTTTTTTCACGTTTAGAAGACAATCACTTTCAGACTGGTTGTTTCAAGACACATATCCATCCTGTGCTGGACAGTATTAAGCAGTCCTTCTAAGGTTGTTTTGAACCTTTTCATCTTGTCATAATGTACCAAATATTAAAAATACATAATTTTATAGTATTATACTTAGGAGAGAGAATGCATTTAGAAGAACCTAAAAGAGATGTATATTTTAAATCTTTCTTCCACTGTCACTAAGACCTTTCTTATTCACAGTCTTCATTTGGATACTAAGAACCAAGGCCAGAGTCAAAACTTTTCATAAAAGATTAATGTGACTTTTGCACGTATTGATATGGACTCCAGGCAAATATCCCTCTGATCACAGCCAGGGCCAGCCAAGCACAAAGCCAACACTCTCTGGTGAAGGGGCTGAGCAGGGTGCCAGGGCAGCAGTGCTCCTCAGCTCGGTGACAAAGTTCCACCCCAGCAGTGCCCCTGACTCTGCCCTTTCCCTCAGCAGCTTTCCCTGGGGCCCAGGTCCCACAGACACCCTGCACATGGACCCCATGGAGCTGTGCCATGGAATGGCAGCCAGTTTTTCATCCCAACCACGTCTGGGCAAATATTCCATCTGCTATTACATGGTAAATTCAGGGTGGCAGGGAAATGCATGTGTTGAAGGTATTTTTGCTGTGCTTTTAAGTTATTGTGCTTTGAATCCTGATTGAATCTGGCTGACTTCTCAGAGAAGCTCACCAGGAGAATTTGCTCAGTTCCCTCTGCCTGCCCTGCTGCAGGGACAATAGCTTCCAGGCAGCCACACAAAGCTTTCAAAATAACACAACAATTTTTGCTTTGGCCATCTGTCCATGGATTCAGATTAAAGTGCTTTTAGAGAAAATAATTCTTTGCCTTTATTTTTATTATTATTCATTCCACATTGCCTCTCCTGAGCCAGAGACAACATGATAGGTCAGATTTCTCGTACATCTCATACAGTTTCAAAACCAAAAACACACTGTAAGCCATTAAAAAAAAANAAAAAAAAAAAAAAAAAAAAAAAAAAAAAAAAAAAAAAAAAAAGCTTTAATCCTTAAACTAACAGTGTAATTATAAATCCATATCCCACAAAAATGTTCTCTACTAGCTATCACTGTCAATAGTAAATAATTTACATAGAGAGGCTCTAATGGTAAACACTCCACTTAAAAACCCTTCACAGCAGACAGCAGGATAAAACAGTGTAATTCAAACCAAGAAGAGAGAAATTTTTGACTCTCATGCAATTTCCCCACCAACAAACCGCAAACAACATTCCATGGGTCTTCCTGCAGACAGAAATGTGCTCAGTGGAATAGAGGTGGAAGGTTGCAGGCAAGATGTTTGAGTGCAGATATATTACAGGCTGCTAAAATGAGCTCTGTCTAGTGCTGTACTGTATAATGCTTCCTGGAACAAAGCTGGGAAAGGTTTTATGAATAAGACCCCTTCTCTCACATTAGGGATTACATATAAATTTCTGGCATGGTTATGCTGGGGAGAAATGCTGCAAGGAATTCATCCCCATTTTGTCACCCTCTGACTCCACACAGAGCCAAGGGGGAGCCCTGCATTGAGCCTGATGGAGACTTGGTAGGCACCAGCCCTGCCTGTCTGGCTGAACTTTGCCTCATTCTGCAGGGTACACAAGCAACAGGAGAAAGACTGACAAGCAATGGAAATTCGCTGGAAAGACCTGGTTTTAAGGGGTAACAGAATAAATAAATAAACAAATTCAAAAGTAAAGCTGCTTCAAATGTCTTAAATTTAGTGATGACCAGTTGTCCAGTGCTGTCACGGTGATGCCACCCTCCAGTTAAGTGGTTTCCAGTGCTTGGAGTCAAACTTTCCTCCCAGTGCACCAGGTCAGGACACAAATAGCACAAAATTGTAATTACCCTGTGGCAGAGGAAAAATTACCTGAGATTCCTACACCCTGAAATAAGCAGGAACCATTTGATATGCCTTGCTGGAAAAAATGAGGACCCGTCTGCCTTGGATTAAAAATTTGTTTCTAAACCCTCTTTTATTGTAAGCTTTGGCATCTTCACTGCTTTCTATTTGAATGAGCTTCTATTATTAGAGACACATGCGAAAAAAGTCAAATATAAATAGAGCATATTGAATATGCTTAAGGCAATAACAAATAAAAATATTCTTTAAAAGGCACAAAATGTCACCTATAAAGTAATTTGTTGCATTGCCTGAGTCTCACCAGACATATGTCTCACATTGCTCCTTCATTTATGTTCTTCAGAGGAAGTTGTACAATCAGCTGAAATCCATTAAGGAGACAAAGTATTCCTATACTGAATAGCTTGCTTGCTTTTCTTGCTTATCTGTAAACTGCAGTTTTTCATTCTTCTTTTCTTCATTCCTAAATACTGATCCAACATGATCAGATTTCATATCAGTAAAACATATTAACATCAGAAAAGAAGACACTTTTAATTTTCTAATTTCTTATTCCTACGAAAAATGTCATATTTGTAATAGGGAAATTGAGCAGTATATATTTTTTGCTTGATACTTGGAGTTATGAAATATAGATTTTTTTTGTGTTACTTAGTCCTTCCTGCCCAATCCTAATGTTATTAAATTCACTGTTGTGCTGAGATATGTGTAAGGAACAATAAAAGAAAGCTTAAACCTTTAATGTGTCTTATGAGTGTATAATAAACCTAATCTGACAAGTAGAATATTTTAAATTTTATTAATTTCAAGCTGAGAAAAAAAAAATAAAGGAGGGTGATGAGCTGAGCAGAGTTGCACTATTAGTGCACTAATGGAAAATTATATATGTAAAATGGCACTGTGACTTAGTCTGTATTTTCCAGGGGAATTTAACATACACCCCAAAAATGGATATTGATTAGCGTGACAGACAATATGTAAAATCATACTTGTTTTTACATACTCTTCAAGTTGCTTGTAATGAAGACATCAAGAATTGAAACCTATGGCGTGTCATGGAACATTTGTGTTTGTACGCTGTGATTCAGTCCTCGGACACAATCCTGTATTTAAATACAAGCTTCCACCCACTTCCTCTGAGAGATGTCTGTCTTGTTCTG
Source organism: Cyanoderma ruficeps (assembly GCA_008694505.1). Lineage (NCBI taxonomy): Eukaryota > Metazoa > Chordata > Aves > Passeriformes > Timaliidae > Cyanoderma > Cyanoderma ruficeps. The sequence goes on from VZDJ01000782.1 coordinate 32,909,017, forward strand.
TGCACAGCATGAGGAGCACCCTAAGAGTAAATGCTGTGAATATTACTATTATCCAGAGGTTTTCAAGCTTGCTTGCTTGCTTTTTTTTTTTTCTTCTAATAAGCAGAAGAACACAACCATTCTGAAACAAAACCAAGTCTCACCCACTGGGGTTTTTTTGGGGGGTGGGGTGACGGGGTGGGGGGCCAACAGAACAACAAAAAGGTACCTTCCTAACACTGGACATTGTTTCATTGCTTTTTTATTATTATTTTCTGGCCTTTGTGGGTGCATGGATCCATACTGTAAAAGAAGGACTTGCAGTAAATTAATTTATAGATTTCTGGCTGACAGAACTTGATCTTCTTTTCTCACATGTGGCAAATGTTTCTACTGAGGATTTTAAATTTAAATACTCAGATTTTTCCCATTTAAGCAGTTTCACCTGGCAACAAAAGAAAATCATGAACCACTCCTCCAGTTTCTACCTTGAAGAACAGAAATAAATGCCTCTCATATAAACACCTTTACTATAAACAAACACTATTTTCTGCCATGCATCTTTGTTTGTTTGTTTTCTAAAATGATTGTGTTGGTTTTGATTGATTTTTCAATCTATAATGCAAACCTGACTCTACAAATATATGTAGACTTACACAAGCAAAACTGAAAGTGAAAACAAAATCTTGCAATGAGAAGTGACACTGTCAATCTTAACTAAAGGCAGAACACGTATTATACAATTATAGAATTATAGAATGGTATGGGTTGGAAGGGGTCCTTGAAGATCAACTAGTTCCAACCTCCTCTGTCCAGAAACTCTGGAGTGCCAGACAACCTACAGAAGGCACAATGACTAGAGCTGAGCACCAAGAATAAGAAAAAATATATAATTTTAAAGATATGAGTGGTTGTGACACCTTATAAACAGCACGAAGGCCAATTCTCTGCCCATATCTTTAAGCCTTAGTTATCTCTGGTTTATATTACTAAGCAAATTGCTCTGCCAGCCCATTACATGTAATAAAAACCAAAGTCTCATAGCTTGATTAAGGCAAGTGGCTAAAAGTCACAGCCAGCTGATTTTGTGAGTGTGGGGCAGCACAGCCTGTCCAATGGCTTGGGTTCCTCTTCTCTTTCTACATGTTCCATCTTGTCAGTCTCTGTTCTGTGCACAGACATTCCAGTCCTGAACACAAGCAGTTAAGCATGTAGATGACCTGCATCAGCCTGAGTACCTGTTTCCCCAGTACCAGGAAAATTCCCCTCTTTAAGAGTACATGAAAACTTCCATGAGAAAATATAAATTCCCCTCTCTAAGAGGACATGACAACTTTCATGAGAGAATATAAGTATCGCAAGAAAAATGCGTCTTTGATTTGCAACTGCTGAGATGTTTCAAGTATCTTCCTAAAGCTGGTAATATAGAAGGAAAGAACTATAGTAGCTGAATGCAAGCATCATGGGCCACATATTCAAATGACCTGAGATTAAAAACTTCCCTTTTACTTCCTTTTTCCTAATGACCATTTTCAGGTGGAGTGAACTCCCATGAAGGTCTCCTCAGCAGCAGAGCAGTGGTGCCTATTTGGGTAAAGCAGAAGACAGCACTGAACTGTTTTTCGATCCATAACTTTGAAGCTTCTTAATACTTTTCACACTATTATTCATTTCCATGCTAGCACTCAGCTCTAGCTCATGCAGAGCAGTTCTGAAGCAGAACTCACATGACCCTACTAATCATTAGGCAAACATCACCCAGAGGCAGAGGTGGTGAGTGATGCTGTGGTAGAAGGGAGAGCGTTCAACTTCATTTATATTTTCCTCACATTTTTTCTATGTGGAATAAAACTTCCAGTGAAATTCCACTAACGGTTCTTTCCTTTGGTCTCCCTTAAGTAGTATGAACTATTTCTTTGAAAAGCATGAAAGATATTTATTACAGCATATATTTTCATGACATTCTTGGAAGTAGACCTATAGTTTTATATTCAGCTCTGATGCTTCTGAATAGTGAACAAAAAATACTTCCTTAAAATGAAAAATGCACAGTCACAGGGGAAAAAAAGAAGGATGATGTTTATGAAAACAATTTGTTGGCAGTACAGCTGTTTCACAGCAAACAAAGCAGACCAATGTGGGCCATTTTCACCCATCTTTAGTCAGTATAAGAATGCACCGAGCATGTTGAGTAAAGTGCTCTGAGATGGAAAGGAATTGTTTGCTTCTTCTTTTTTGCAGGCTGAAAGGCACTGCATTTGGAAACATGCCAATGTGGAGATGGTTATTTTTCTGCTTGAGAGAGAACTTAATCAAGAAGACTTGTCATTTGGAGATGAAATAAAAATATGTGTCCTGATTTACCAAACTAAAATGACATAGGAAAAGGACTGCCTACCTAGAAATACTATCAGTTTAACATTTAAGATGAATTCCATGCTAAGATACGGCAAATGGTTTCAAGAAATAGGAACACAAAAAATATTTACAAATATAAAAATCTATTATCTGTTCAGTTCTTATGCTCATGCCTTTTCCACACCTGAAATCTCTATCTGAAGATATTAGAGATTTGTTTAAAACTGCCACTCAAATATCTCCATTCTTTTTGTACAGGCTTGAAGCCAACCTGAGTTTCATCAGCCCTAGGATTCAATGAGAAAATGGTGATTTACATCCCTGGGGGCTGATGTTTCTGTCTGGGATTTCTGAGACTGAAATATATACATAAGAGCTGTACAGTGGCTAGACAGTGAGTTCATCATTGTGCAATGTCTCAGACTTACCACGCACATGCTGAAACAAAGGTCATCATCACCCTCTGCAGAGAGTATGAAACAGGGCTGATGGCAGCCAGGCCCCTAAACACATTGTCCATCCACAAAAAGGTGGCTGTGTGGATGGCTATGGGTTTGTTTCACTCCTTCCCACCTTAATCCTCAAGGTGGATGAGGTTGAGTTCAGCATCACAAATTACCTGGCCTGTTCTGACCGATGGGTTTTGAAAAGGATACTCAGCATATGTAGTGTCAGTTCATTTCCTTGATCTGCCACAATTGTTGGCCTTTCAAAATTAAATCTGGATATATTTTCCCTTGTGAAAACATCTTTGTTGCCATTTGAACTTCAGACAGACAGCTATCAGCCTTAGGTATTCCCTAAACCAGGTGAAGAGCATGTTAACTGAGTTGAGACACTCCAGTCCCACACCCTCCATCACCTGCTTGAAAGTGGAACAGGTCCCTTTACTGGATGAAAGACAATGTGAGAATACAAACAAGAAAATTCATTAAAACAGCTTCCAATAGCAGTCTCTCAGCACCTTTACACTTGGATGATGTTATGCACCTCTGGGTATAATAAACTTTCATGCCCATATTTGACTTATTTCAGTGAGGAACACTCCATTCTGGACCCATCAACAATAGAAGAAGAAAATATCATTTATTTATCAGTTCCAGTTTATAAACAAAATTTATATGTCATCAGAACTTTTTTAGTTTTTAACGTACAGAAATTTACCCAAATATAAGATTATTTTCGTAACGTATTGCCTTTGGTAGGAAACTTGGCTTAAAGAACCTCTAAGGGATTTTTGCTTTCCCACTTCTCTTCACTTACTTTGCTTCTCTGTTGACATTTATCACACCCTCACAGATGAACAAACAGTACAGTTTGCAGAGGGCACACAGTAAAGAACCTCTCTAAATGATCTTGCTTAAAAATAATCCACAGGAAAAAAAGTCATCTCTTTAAAGTTCTTATTTCCACTTTTCCAGACTTGAAAAGGCACATAAAAACACAATGCTTTGCAAAAGAACAATTTTCTCACCAGATACATCTTCAATGTATACAATGTGATTTCTCCCATCTCCAGACTGTGTCCCAATCCTTTTATTTTCACCTAGGGCATTTACTCAAAAGATTGCACACGGATGCATTGCTTTCTTAAGTGCCAGTATGGACACCCCAGTCTGGAGCACCATCTCTATCCATACTTCACATGCTTTGGATGCTGCACAGCCAACTGTGGACATGTATTTATCACAAGAACAGGACACCCACAGGCATGACAGGCTCTTACCTTCTCATAATTGGCATTCCTGTAATTTACACCACTCCTTATCTGCACCAAACTCAACCCATAATATCAAAGAATTGGGGAGAACAGTATTCCTATGCCCTCATGGTAAATGCAGACTTATACTGACAAGGATAGCACCATCTGGAAGGACCACCACAATTCCTGATCCATGAGAAAATAAAAAGTGGGGGGAAAATACATATATATGTATTTACATAAAAACTTTTCTCAATGGGTCTAGCAGTTACTGCAGGATTGTTATAACACATAAAGGGCAGTCATTCTTCCAGCATTAAAGATATAATGACAATGATCTTCCATATCAATTTTTTTTTTAATCCACAAAATCAACACACCCTTTGTAATATATTTGACAGGCTGTTCTGCTACAAGCAGGCTCACTGAAGATATGCCTTTCCCTCACTGCAAACTCATAACTAATTATGATATGAAATATAGGATTATTATAGCCATCATTTTTACCCATTCACTTCTAAAACTATAGTGGCCAAATGCAGCAGACTTTTATATATAGCTGAGAAGATTATGGCAGGGAAGGTTAAATAATTAACTTTCAACTACGTGTTCTTGTTAACCTTTTCCTACAGATGAAGTGGCAGCTTTTTGTGAACAAGTAGATTCAGCAGTGCTGTAACTCACATGAGCCATTGGGGACAATTAGCATTATTGAAGCTTCATCAGACTCTGATAGATTTATTTATGGACTCTAGACAGTTTGAACTTGATTTAGATCTCAGGATAGACATTCACAAATCAACATAAGCTGTCAAGAAATTCCTTTTCTTTTCCCAGAGGAATTTTTAGTTGAGACTCATTGTGAGTTAACACAAATGGGTTTTTTAATTCTACAAAAGAGAAGCTGCAGAAAATCCTCAGGCTTATTTATTTTAGTTAAACAACAGTTTAGTACAGAAAATAAATAATTACTAGTAGAGGGGCAACAAGATAAAATACATCAGATTAGATCTCAAATAATCAAAAATATGTATTTCTAAAAAATATTTGATTTTGAGTTGTCCCTCCTCAAGCTGGTTATATGGTGTTTCTGTGAGTTTCCATACGAATGCAGAATAAAACCACAGCAATCTTCTTTTTGGGGCAAGTATGTAGACATTTTTGCAGCACTGAGAGTTGGAATTTTTTGCACTTATGTTAAAAAGTGAAAAAAAAAAATTAAAAATAAGGAAAATAAAATAGAATTACTTTCTTCTTCTTTCATATCAGATTTACGTAATTTCTTTACCTATAAATATCACAAATAAACATGTCAGACAATGTAAACTGTGAGCTGCAACCACATAGCTCTTCCCAGGTCTGAGAAGAAAGAACCATTTTTCCAAGTAGATCAGTTGGAATCAATCTACCCATTAATTGCTTCATTTTCTCTTCCCAATCCTCAGATTGATTTTCCATTCCAGACACCAGAAGCTGGCTAAGTCTGCTGGTAGCAAATGCTGTCAATCTCGATTTCCTTATTTATCCCAGTCAGTGAGTCTCAGTAAAGAGATAGCATGGTACATAATGAAGGGCTTTTTCCGCAACAGCTTTCTCCAAATAGATCTCAAGACATGGAAAAACTCAGTACCTCAAACTCTCATTGTTGCCAGCATATTGACAGTAGCCATGTCTGAACTACATTTCCAAAATTAAAAAATTCCCACTTGAAGAGAACTGCACCTCACTGGACAGAAACCAGCTAGTTCAGGGAACTAGGTGCAACTGTCACATTGTTTCTTAATTTCTTTGTGCTTCAGGGCTTTTTTCTGCCTACTCTTTACCTACTGGAGACCTTCTTTTTCAATAAGTTAGCAAATGAGGAGGTTGTTTTTCTACTGTACATAGCTCAACAGGAGTCTGGCAGACTTCTAATTGGTTCTCTAGCAAAGAACAGAATATGCATAAATGTGCAGGAGATCTTAATTCCATTAAACAAGAAGCAAAAAACTAATTTCCCATCCACCAACCACTCCACCCCATCCCCTAAGGAGAAGACACATAGAAAATTGCAGTTTTCCTGTGGCTTGAAGTATATTGTGGTTTTCTGCCCAATCATATTGAAGTTTTAAGTGACTTTGTCTTTCATTCTCCTGGAAACACAACAACTTCACATTCTTTGTTTCCTACTTAAATTCCCACTCTTCATACATATTCAGTGGTGACGCTATATGAAGAAAATTTGAGTTATTAATTAAACTTTGTTAAAATCCAGGCCACTTGTCAGCCAGCAGAAGCCTTACCATTGACTTTCAGAAAACTAGCACTTTATCCTGAGTATTTCTAGACTGAGGTACAGCTTTTACCGTATGAGACTTCAGGGAAATTTCCTACAGTACCGATCTGTTTGAAGAACTGGGATCTGGGGAACATCAGGAAAGCTCATGGGCTTAAGGCTGCATGTCTCAATCTACCCAAAAAATTCAAAGTTTTCCCAGAAAATGTCTTTTTCTTTGGAGGACTGTAGGCCTGCTATTTACCAAATGTATAGTTAATCATTAGTTTGTAAAGGAACTTTTATATTTAGCTGCTTTGAGACTCATAATTAACAACATAATCCACAGAGGAAACTTATTTTCTACAAATATATATTCAATTTATTTTAAAAATTCATTTCCATAAAACTATATTCCTTCATTTTAATGATTAAAAACTACATCTAGGTCTGGTTAAGAATTAGTTTGAAAGGAATCTAGGCAACTTATTTTTTTAATTTTTTTTAGATGTATAAAACATTATCTTTTCCACTATGACTAATGCTTTGCAAATCTTTCTTCTAACAGATTCCATGCTTTCATTTGAACATTGACAGCATTTTATTTCGTCTTCTAAAGTGCTTTTAACAGGCTTGATAACTAATAAAACTAATTAAAAGTTTTTCTTAATTTCTCCTCAGTTAAAGCATTTCTTCCTCCAACGCTATTCTTTAGCTAAGTTTCTCATTCAGCCATAAGTGGAGGTTTGAAACCCACCTACCCTATCTCTAGGTACACCTCATAAGAGAGATGGAGAGTCAGAAAAAAACCCAACTCAGCATATCTCAGTCTTTCTAAAGTCAAGATCTTCTATTCAGTGGAGAAGACAATTCAGCACCCACAGGGGAAAATTGTCATCAGAGGCATAACTATTTCTTGTAATTATCTATAGCAAGATTTTAAAATGGCTGCACCCAATGTCAAAAATATGCTAAACATAACCGGGATGCAATTCACCCAACCCTGGAAGAAATCCTGCCATGTTTAAAAGGTTCATTTTTCTCAGGTGCTGGGGGAATGGAGGCAGAGGAGCAGGGAGGAGACCACATCCTCAATGTCCAGCCCCCAGTAGCTCCACGTGTTGGGGCAGCACTGGTGCCATTTCACACCTGGCCTCTCCCACCCGTGCGAGTGTCAGTCCCAGCACCGTGCAGGGTATCTGGGCCCCACAGCAAGAAGGGTCCTGCCAAGGGCTCTGCAGCTCAGGGGGAACGTGGGATACTTCAGCTGGCTAAACCGCAAGGCGGTTTAGAAGCATTTAACTATGGACTTATCATAATCCATATCAGTTTATCTTCTGCTATTGATTGGAAGTTCTATGGTGCATGAGTGGTTCCATATTTTTTTTCAGTTTGATGTCAATTATCAAAATTGGTACAGCTTAATAATATTTTGTCCTGTATTTTTTAAAATTGAATTCTGAAAAATATTAATTTCTTGTATTTAATAGTAGCTAATATCCATATAGTAAAGTAATATTCATCATTCTACTTATTTTAAAATGCCACGGAAGCTCACAACTAATAATTACATCTATTTCAAGAAAATGTTATGATTTGATGACTAGGAAATATCGGTAAATTACACTTTTCTACTATGTTTTCTATTTAGCATTAATTCTGGCTAATTGTAAGGCTCCAGGGTTTTTTCAGACTGGGGTTAAAATTATTATCATCTTGAGAAGCATTCGCAGGCTGAGCAGCTGCAGAAAAAGGCTGTTTTTCAGAAAGCTATGAAAATTGCTTTCCCCATCTCCAGCTCCTGAAGAAGTCAAATGAATTCTAAAATGTCCTTCTGATATAATATGCACATAAATGTCAGAAAAGAGGTTATTGCAGTCACTCACAGGAAGAACAGGCTGGTAGCAAATGCATGAATGTTGATATTAATGATTCGATTCATACTACATTATTATGTCCAGAGACAAAAAGTTCTTTCCTTACACTAAACACTGTCTTTGCCTTAAAAAATTATTAACAAAGTACTCCAAGAAGGAGGATTTTATTTGCCACAACAAAAATAAAACCCAAGCATCTGTTGAAGTGTTCACTAAACACATTTCAATGGTCTTTAGCAAGTATATTTTTAGCCCCTGTTAATAAAAATATTTGTTCATATGAACATTCTTTCACCACTATAAATAAATGATCCTAATGTCACATTAACTGTGGAAGAAAAATCAAATGTCTTTCTTGAGAACTAACCCAGAAAAATTGTGAACATTTATGCATATATGCATAACATATATGCACTAAGAAAACATCCTTGGAATAAAGTAAGCATCTCATTTCACTGCTTATAACAACTTAAAAATATGCCACTAAGTTGCTCAAGAATATTATTATTAAGAGAACAAAAGTAAGGATTCTAGCTTATTACCATTTGCCTAAATTGTGTATATACCTTGAACTCTGAGCTCTTTAAAATAGAAATTTCCACAAGTAGTGCATCTTTAATGCTACCAAGGGGAAGTATCAGCAGTACTAAAAATGATATCATTTGTTGTTGAAGTTTGATATCTTACATCATTTTGGTCAGAGGGGAAAAGTTGAATCTCCAGCGCCTCCAATGTTACTATTAGGTATATAATGTGGTTTTCCCCATTTATTCTTCATGTGCCAGACGGTGATATAGGGTGAGCTAGGGGTGGTTTAAAAATCATCTCTTCTCTTCATAGGTTTGTTTAGCAGGTAAAGCAATTCCTAGATTCAGCAAGGTCATATTCAGGATTGAAAAAAAATCGTGCCTAAGGGAGTTGCAGATCTATTAGAGGAGGGTCATGTGTTGCAGTCCTGCTCCTGGTACACTCTAATGCCACAGAGCATTCCAGGGCCTGGGAGCATCAGGTGTCCAGCAGGACACAGGAGATTGGCTGAATCTCATCACCAGAAGGGCTTTTAGTTTCACATGAGAGAATTAGGTATTCTCTTTGACTACCCCACCATATGCAAATCCAGGCAGTCGTGTGGTTTAACTCCTATCTGGTTTTAACTGCCTTGGCTGTTTTAGTCTCTCTAAAAAAGCCGGTCTGGAATTATCATATTACACAGTCTATGTGTCACATTAAAATCAGATCATTGTTGTATTTCTGTACGGATTCCATTGTAATCAGGAAGAACTTACTCCTTGAAAAGCACTTTCAGGTAATCATCTGTATTCCTTTATATTTGTTTCCCCTTTTACATTCTCTAATTATAGGACAATGTGACTCAGATCTTTGTAGCTTAATCCATCCCACAGAGAGACTGAGAAAAAGAAAAATTTATAAATAAAATTAATGCAACACTTTTAAGAAATATTAAGCCATTTGTATCAGACCACCGATAAATATGCCATATGTTATTTTTTTGAACAAGTCTAAAATTTCTGTGGAGTAGAATTTTTTGCTCACTTTCTACCTCCCTTTGTCAGCATAATTTAACAACACCCTGCGTTTCTGCTTTGAAAAGCAGCCACCTTAAATCAAATAAAAGTCTCATTAAATTTTCCGCACTCTCCTTCAGGAAAATGCAGTTATATGGTTTTTCCCATTGTCTGTCTTTAGTGGTGTTTAGCAGAGCCATTGAAGTGATGCTATAACAGCAACACAGGGTGGATGCAGATGTATTAATAACAAAATAATTGGAATGTCAAAGCTCATGAATTAGCCCTTCTCAAATTCAACAGCAATCAGCAGATTATGGGGTTTGTGCCTTGTACAAACTATAAACACTGCAATTCATTATAAGCATATCCAATACTTTTTTCTCTAGACTTCTTTGCCTCTGAGTGCTAAATTAAGAAATTAATCCTTCAGGGGTCAATGAAAAAGGCTTTATTGCTGTTCACAAAATCAAACACTTGGAACAACAAACAGTCTGGGCAGCTCCCCCAGCCCAGTATATCACCACTCCATCTGTGCTTAGCATTCCATTGCTAGAGAGTTAGAGGCAATTATTCAGCTGAGCTTAAAATTCAGACAGTTCTCAGCTATATCTCCTTTCACCTGAAAATGCTAGCTTCAATACATCAGAAAAAAATATTAGTTCTGTAGGAGGAGAAGGTAGACATGATTAAGGCTTAAATCCTTTCTTCCTGAGCCAGTCCCTCAGGACTGACCCTTTCTTCCTTTAAACACACAGCTTTCTGCTGAACCCTCTTCCATGCCCACACGAAATACCATCTTCACCCTCTTTCTTGCATGCATGTAAAAGTACCAAACAGTGTTGTGGTAATACAATAAACAATGATAGATACACGATACACGCAAGACAACATTTCTTTAATTTGTAGATGTGAAAAAATAAACTAAGGAGAGGGTGGGCAACAAAATTCTCTTTTACTGTTTACACAAAGGCCAATACACAAAATAAGAAATCACTCCCATCTAATCATTGTACCTTTTTGACCTAACGTTCTGAGCTAGGTTTTTTTACCTCCTGTCACAAAGAACGGTTCAAGAGTTTAGTTCAGGTGAAAATTCTTCTGGGTGGAAACAGAGACCACTTTTAAATTTAATACTTATAGGACTATTATTTTTCTCACATACAAAATCATTGGTCATTGATGAGCTGCCCAGACAGAAAAAAATCTTTTAAAGTGCCCCTAAATCCTTTAGACATTATCCACACTTTGCAAAACTTTTCTTCAGTGACTCTAGGGAAAGCTGAATTCTATCTGGCATGCATCCCATGCACAGCTTTTTAATAAAATTGATGGACAAATATTTTTTTGACCTGGTGATCCTCTGTGTCATTGATTCCCCTAGGCTGTAGAAATGCCTATGCCAAAAGGCCATAGCCTCTGGGAGTATATAATATGACGTGTGCTTAGCTTGTTTCCTTAACTATATCAAAGATGACAGCCTTTTCTGATTTTTAAAAATGCCTCTTTTGCTGTGTACACATTGCATATATTGTTGCACCAGAAAAGGGTAACTGTATTACAGTGCAATTGTGCCCTATACAAACTCAAATTTGTAGTTACTCTGAACCCAAAAAATCAAAAATGTAAAAAATATTCTTTTATGTCAGTGTGTGATTTACCTTCCCCACTCCGCCTTTTAGACTTCTAACTAATCAAACTTAAAATCAAAAGTAATTTCCTTCTCCTCCTCCTCTCAGCTCCACCTGGGCTCTTCCCTTGCTGTGATATTCCCTTGGAGCATCTTACTCTATTGATACTAATCAGCTTTTGTCTCAGTCTCTGGTTGAATTCTGAGCAATTATTCTTCACTAGTGCAGAGTTTTGAAAGTTGATGCCTCATATTTCAAAGGGCAGAAGGTTTTCATGCATTTAAAGTTGTCTGTTTATTCTAATTATATCAGCAGGTCTAGTCAAAGGTTTTACATCTCCCCCATGAACCTTGTTTAACCCAGATTGCAAAGAACCACATTCATCTTTTTCAGGTTTTTAATGGATATTTTACTAAGACCTTTGTGTTTGCAAATATCAAACACCTTGTTGAATGCTACAAAACTGATCTCCTACAGCTGTCATTTAATTTATTTAAATACCAAATGTAATGCATTTTATATTAAACAACTACTGAGGGAACAAAAGAGAAAGCATTTTTTTGCTTTATTTCCCTAGCAGCATCCAAGCCTTGCCTGTGGTCCACTCAGTTTAGGGACTACATAATCTCTCTATAAATTCCATGAGTTCTGCCTGGTTATTGTCACCACATAATATCCAGTAGGAGGAAACAAAGCTTGTAGGGGGATAACACAGTATTCACATAGCTTTGTATAAATATTGCATAATGGCTTCCCTCTGAGAGATTTGTAATGCTGGCATTAAAAATAACTGGAGTGTATATCAGATTAGCCTTTTCACACTTCAGAATTATGCAACTTGGAAGAGTGAGTGTAACTCCCATTTCATATGTTCATTGCCTCATGTGAAACAGTTTCCTTCAAAAAATTAAAACATACCAAGGTGTGTACTAACAATTCAATTATTAATCTCTTTATGAATGCATTATCAACTATTTGCTTATAAATAAAACCATATAAAAAAGCAGTTTAATAGTGAATCTCTATGAGCAATTTGTGGATCTGTGGAGTTTTCAGTCAAAAGACACGAGCTCACACTACTCTGGGAATCTTTCTTTTATGCAAACAGCTGGATCAGGCCAAAGAACTTTGCCGAGTTTCATTTCTGTACTTTCCTTCTTATGTAGTTTTCATCCACTAATGTCTCTGACATGCCATTTACCCAGCAAACAATATTTCATTCCTCAGAAGGCAGGAAAAAGGTAAGAAACATTTTCCATTTGCTTTCTTGCAGGATTCTTGCTCTCAGGAAGGTCTTGCCCAGCCTTGTGCAAAATGGTTCAGCAATGAGACTGACTTCCTTCTGCAAAAGCACAGTTCTTACCCTAGGAGTGCTCAGTGTTGCTGAAATTCCCCTGATGAACAGGATACGCTTTACCTGGCTCACTTCTAACCCGTTTACAGATATTAAATTAGTGATCCTGCAAGACATCCAGTGCCTCCAGTTCCCACTGAAATGGAATACAGTCTTACAACAGAATGCCATTATTTGCCTCTTTCCACCTTAGGAGTAAATTCTGCAATAAATTAATGCATGATAAGGTACAGCTGACTTGGAAGGAGCCAATCTTTGTGTGGAAGTATTCCTTCTTGGGGTGACAGAATTCCTCTGTTAAAATGCAATCAAGACAAGGCCAGACAACTTCGGAAAGGGTGGAGTCCTTGAACTGGAAATCAAAGATTGTCTGTTCTTATATTTTCATGATCAACCTGCAGTGTGCTGGACAATACCAGCCTCTTTCTCTACCACATTTGTCTCAGCCTGGTGACCTCTGCAGAAAAGAGTAAGTTCCTCAGATGATGTTTTTCTGAATCTTGACCCTCTAGCCAATGCTAAAGCTGGTCTTAATCATTACAAAAAATCATTATCTGAAGTTAAACAGAATATTTCTACTCATATATTTCTGTAAGCATTGCATTTTAGTTATGTAGGATTTTCTGATCTCGTCAGCACAATGAGATCTTAAACTTCTGGCAGCAACAGCCCTTTTCCTGATGTCATCAGAGTTGAAGAATTTAGGAATTAATAAAGTCCTACAGCCCTTCTCATCCAAACCCCACCTCTACCTCTCATCTTTTACACAGCTATCCTGACTGATCATTAACCTTCCTAGATTAAAGAATAAAATTTGATTTATTGATAAAATTGCTTTTATCTTTTATTGATAAAATTACTATAGCGTTATCTAGAATTTGTATCAGAATCACCATGACCCAATCCCAAAGCTTACTAGCCTTTCTGTAATTAAAAAAAAGCATGAAAAATAGGAACTTTTAGGCTCAAAATGTTATTTTCTGAACTCAAATTAGCCATGTCTGCTATTCCATTAGAGGTGGTTTCCTACAGCTTGCAGCTATTTTCTCCTACTGTTTTTCCCTCTCCTAAGGAATGTTGAAGTGTCCTCACCCGCCGAAGGACCCTAGGAAGGAAGATATGAGTTTGAATCTCCTTGGTGCGAAGCACCGATGGACTAAGTTCTCTAAGATTTACAGCTAGAAGAAATATGCAGCTGTAGAAATGACTCATTTTCCCCTCCTGTAAGGAGAACTTACTCCTTTGGAAGAAAGATTAAATATACCTGTCTTCAGGTGAACATCTGACTTTTGGATTTGAAGGGGCCAGAGGCATCCTCACTGAGGAAGCAGGCGGCATTGCAGAAACATGCCTGAGAAAAGCGGTTCCATTTCAAATGGCTTGAAGCACTTCTGCACAGATTTCAGCAGCTTCCCATCCAAACAAGATGAGTTTGCAGCTTCTTCTGAGGTATCTGTGCTCTCCTAAGTCTTGTAACAGGGAGCCTTGGAACAACATGCAGTTTTCATTTACAGAGCTGTTGCCTAAAGAGTGGATTAAGCAGCCTCAGTCTCCTCACACACCAGTCTCTGCAGATCCAATTCATCAGGTTTACTGCATCTGGTCCCTATTTCTTTCAGAAATTCAGCACAGTGCTCTCATATTTAAATATCCATTTTCTTTAGCATGGAAACAGGCAGACTGCCATGTGCTTGATGAAGCCTGTTAATTTATATAATTTTAAATAAAAAAAATTAAACTTACAGAACAATTTGCTGTTCATTTTCATACTGAAAACAGCCATCACTGCCTTTGCATGAGAAATGAAAGCCTCTATTTTTTTTTTAATATGAGTCTCCAAATACTTAAAAATCATTTTCACACTTAGTTTTCATCTTTGCTTCATGGCAAATTAAAAATGTAATCCATTTAGATCTTCCATGGTAGCAGATCTATGCAGTAGAATTATTGAGGCAGTGTACTCAGATTTCCCCCCTTCTTGTATGCAAAATATTCCATATGAAAATAGTTAAGACCTGAATGTCAAACCTATGAAAGTCATTAAAATATACATGAAACAGGCTAGAGATCAACGTTTGCATCTCAGTGAGGATGGTTACTAAGGAGTAACAAAACAGCACTCTTCTGTAAAGTGAAAGGAGGCAATCTTGTGATACAAATAGAAAGAGAAATTTTGTCACATGGTCTATTCTACTAAGATAGAACATCATTTTGTATACAGTATCAAAATTAAATTAAACTGGCTATTCTTTTCTATTGCTTATTAGCATTTCAAATTTTAAAAGCCTTCACTCTTTCAGTTTCAGATTGTTACTCAAGACTAGCGTGGCTGCTTATTTCAGCCTTACTTTAATTTTCTCCTGATAGATTTTCAATGCAGCTGTTTTTTCTGCAAGTGAAAGCAAATTACTCCATACATTTCTCATCCTTTCTTCGTGCTGCAACATCGATCATACTGAAGGCAAGACATTTTTTTTAATATTAATTTTGTGAAACCATTCAGCAAAAATGGCACCAATTCATTCATTTTTGTGGATCTAAAGGGTCTAAACCAGTAGATAACTTTCTGGTCAGTGCTAACTGTGTTCTGCATACCAGAAGAGCAGCCAGTGTCTTAGATAATTTTCAATATTTAAGGTTAATTCTATCCCCTAAAAAATAAATTGGTACTCCTCATGATTGCATCATCTGGAATCCAACCTTCATATTGTAATTTCATATTCTAGAGATAGCTTAATGAACAAATCCAAAAAACATTTTCCTTTAGAATTTTTTGTTGTTGTTGTTGTCGTAAAGAGAGTACCTTTTGGAGAAAAAAAAATCAGTTTGGACAGATTTTTTTATAGGGTTTTTGTAAACATGTTTAACTTCCTACAAGCTCACAATCTTAGCTCACTGAAAACCTGCTGAGCCAAAGTCCCTGAGCTGTGGAAATTATGCTACTGATAATCCTGCCCCTTCTTTCTCTTGTCACCCCCAGAGAATGAAGCCTCACTCCACAGCCAGCCTCACCAAGATAACTTGGTGACAAGATCAGTTACAATCATTGGACAAAAAAGTATCCACCTTTCAAATGCAGGATCCCCCCAATAACTGGTCCATTTAGTGTTTTCCTGAAGCTACTTCAGCAATTTTTATAGCCTCAGAATGGCACTTCATTATTGTGGTTTAGTTTCTTTACGTTTAAGAAATGATAGATCATTGATAAGGAAAAAAAAGCTTTGGGCAAGGAAAATCTTTTTCCTGTTCTAAAGAAATTTTTATTTCTTCAAATTGCAGGACCATATTACTGGCTGAAGTACAGAAATCTGGTATTTATGTCAACAAAATCAAAATCAACATACTCTGCATCAGATTGGGGCTGTGGAGGGAAAGTGGACAATCTGTAGCAGAAATTTAGTCCTCTTCTTGCTTCCCTTATGAAGGTATGGAAGCAAAGAATTTATTTAAATTCCTGTTCATTTTTGGATATCCAGCTAGAGCCCTTCACAGGCAATGTGGCAAACAATGTACTTTCTCAGCCCTGCTGCTCGACACAGAGGTGTTTTGGCTCATGCAGACATCTGACATGAATATATCAACCTAATTGAGCAACATTTTGGCAAAATCTCTAACCACTTGTTAACTGTCTCATAAAAGGGAATTGGACGATGTCAGTTAAAGCAGAACTCCCATCTCTGCCATAAACACAGCAGAGTACAAGGCAACTTTCATCCCCACGGCCAAATACAAGGAAGGAACAAGAAAGGAATTTCTATAAAGAGTAAATTTTTTGTTCTTTACTGACACTTTTGATTCTAAAAATCTCCTGTCCTCAACTTTTTTCAAAAAGATTTAGGCAATTTGTACAACCTTGTACAACTGTTTCTGTTCATGAAAGAGTTCCCATTAAATGTGCTGGGATGAAACTCTTGCAAAAGACTGTGTCCTTTCATATTCAAATCAACAAATAGATGCTAAGACCGAAGAAAGAGTGATCAGAAAAATCAGATGTTTTAGTTTCTGAGTCTCTTAATAGAATAATTGCATTTTCTAACTGCAATTTTAATTGCACATTTTAATTGCAATTTTTAGCTGTAGAATCATGGTGAGGAAGTGTGAAAAAAAACCACTGACTGTGTTAAGAATCCAGGTTGACTGCATTGCCCTGTCATCTAAAAATAATTTTATTTGCACTTACAAATTGTAGCAGTTTGCTACAGACATCACAATAATGCCAGAGAGTCTTGTGAATGGTCAGACTGGGAAGTTTCCTTAACATATGATTTTCAAATAAAAGCTTTCAAGTTGTATCATTCAAAATACATAGTGGAGATGAATCAGTGAGGGGAAAATCACAGAAAGATGCCAGACTAGATATTTGAACAATAAATGTCTTCTTTTAATTCAAATAATTTTAAAAGGTAGAAACATATATATTATTTGTTTGAACTCTATATTAATTGGGGGTAGGGAATTGCATTATTCTATGCAGAAAAACTATTATCAGTGTTAATAAAACAAGAAAAAGTTGCAAGCATGAAAACGAAATTATATTTTCATGCTGTCAGAAGAAGTGATAAATGGAAATTTACAGCACTAAAATATACACTTGCTCTTGTGGCAATGCTGGCAATGGTTTACAGAAAAAAAGTTATTAGTATGTTGCTTTGTTGGGGTTTTTTTCAGGTAATCTGGGCAAGGGAACCAGATATAGATACTGAAAAAACTAATTCAAAAAATTACCCGGTGAAGACACATAACAGACCATCTATGTTCATCAGTCACCCAGAAGATCTCAGACACATAGGAAGAAAAAATGACCAATCACCACATCTGAACACGCTGAATCCAAGGATGCTTCTGAAGTATTAACCTCAAATGCATTCCTCTGTACCAGGGAGACGTTAATATTTTTCCACTCTCTCCTTGAAGCCCTGTAGGCCTCTGAACTGAAAGCTCATCAAAATCACTGATCAAGAATTACAACTGTGCAGAGAAAAGCAGATGGAGGGTTTTACTAGACTAGAGATTCACTAGACCATAAACTCAGCTTAATAAAAATTCACCAAACGTGTGTTTTCTCTCATGTTCCATTATTTAATCAGGTTTTTGTCAAAACAGATTAAACAGTTAACATAACCTTCACACACCACAATCTCCAAAGAAAAGTCTTTGCTTCTCCAAGCAATGATTACCCAAGCACAGGCTGTCTCCTTCTGTACCTAGTGCTCCATGTAATGCTTCCAACAGCTGTTGGGTTATAAGGCATTTTGACTGACATCTGTTTGTCAGAATACAGCATTTGATGGTTCCCTCGTGCCTTTGCCTAAAGAGACAGCTTTTACTGATAACATTATGTTATACACACACTTAACACTGCCAGGGAGACACAACTGAGCCCATCACAAAACCACTAAGCGATAATAAGTTTTTCGAAGGTGACTTCCAAGGAAAACACGTTGTGCATGGCCAGTTTCATAGGAAAATGCACAAACCTGCATAAACACTCAGGAAACTGATTACAGAAACATACCAGAAATGTGATCTCAAAAAGGTAAAGGTCAGGTATTCCCAGATGACATAATACTCTGAAATGTTGTTGATAATGAAGCTTTATTTCAGCCAACAGTTTTCATATTCTTGTTTTTCTAAACAAGAAGTCAGAAACAACAGACAAATTTTTTAGCATGAAACAAAACCAGGGAAACCAGTTCAAATGTATAGACACAAAGAAACCAAAAAACCACAACACTTTATAAAGAGAACTTAGTAACAAATGTGTATTACATCCCCAACGAGACAATAAATTGCTAGTATAAGAGTCAAGAACTGCTTTTTACCTATCTCATGGGCAATTTTCTCATTGAAAAATGTATGCTGAGAAAATAAAGTGGAAGATTAAAAGGTGAGGTGATATTTCTTTAAGTTCTTTAGAGTTTTATGTTTTGGTTCTTGTGTTTTGGAAGCTGGGAGTAAATCATTTTGTCTTTCTCTCTCTTACTAATACATGGGGCAGATTTATCCTGTATACCTATTTTGAACTCTCCAAATTCCTTCAACAGTACTTTTTCATCTCTTTTATTTCTTCCAGAGTCATTACTCTTATAGTAAGATATATGAGGACATTTTTAAAAGTTTCAGAAGAATCTTCATTAAAAATTCCTAGGACACTAAAACATTTTATTTGAATTATTGCTCAGCTCAGGGATATCTCTGCATAAACAAACACTGCAACTGAAATATTTGCATTTTTCCCAAAGAAAAATAAGTCTTCATAAGTCTTCTGCTATATTCATCAAGGCTCTAGAAACTGTTTTTGAGTGTTCCTACAGTTGAAAAGTAATAAAAAACAAAATGAAAAGTGAAAAACTCCAATTTGCAGAATGGGTTATATAGGAAAAATCTGTATTTACATTTATTTAGTGCTTTATTTCTTTTCCTTAGACTAGGATCTGAGTTGCTTTGACTTGATATTTTTACTTAAAATCAATGTTACATTCAAGTCATCATCTACTGGGAAATTCCAGGCAAAGAACAAACTCACAATGATCATGTAATTTTTTGAACCAAAGTCTGCTTCATATTGCATGTACAATGGGGACTCAACAAATAGAAAGTGCCATCCGTGTCATCTAGAATCTGAGCATTGTGTCCTGAGAGGCAAGTTTCATTTAAAA
>VZDJ01000782.1:32932697-33088199 GCA_008694505.1 Cyanoderma ruficeps
GGGGTGGTGTTTAATAGTCTTGTGTTTTGAGGTGAGAAGCCAAAACCAAAAGTCAGGAACTGATGTTTCTATAGTTTCCCAGAAAAAATCTGGTACTAGACAAGGCATGCTCCAAACCCTGCTCTATCCAGCAGGACATGACTGAGCTCTGACTCCTCTTGGGAGCTCAGAAACCCAACCCAGGGCTGGCTCAGGAGTCACCATCACTTCTACTAGAACAGGACTTACACATTGCACCTCACCAAAGCAGTGAGATGACACCATTATGGGACAAGCAAACTGTAAAAGTGATAAAAAGCTTTGATACGAGGGCCATGGCTCAGGCTGCAGAGCAGATCTCCTGCCCTCACCTCCTGTGACTGTGTCTGCAGGATGTCTGTCTTCAGGTCCCCTTCCCCACCCCAGCTGACACCTCAGGGTCTAGGCTGTTCCCACAGAAACCTAGTTGCAGTTATTACACAAAAGATTAAGGAGCTAATGTTGCCAGCTGCAACATGATCAGAACTATTTTTTCCAGAGTTTGGTAGACATAAGATTACCTAAACAATGAAGAAAACTTCTTAGTCATTACACTTTGAGCCAGTCACTGATCTTGGCATGTGCTTTTGCCCAACAGGGCATGAGGCAAACAGAAGGAAAGCCCAAAAGGCACATGGAGGATTCCCAGCTGTAGCCCTTGCATGAACACCTCTAAGACCCCAGCACCCTGCAGCTTGCACTCCAGCACCTTAGGTGCACAGGACACACAAAAATTTGAATCCAACTGATAACTGTGATGGTCAAAGGTTATTTTTTCTGACTGTAAGAACTTTTGAAAGAGACTTATTTTCAGGTATAAAGAAACAAAGCATGCAAAGCAAAATCTTTTTAAATTTATTCATGATCCTATGTCTTCTCTCCTGATCTGTTTTCTGCTCCCTTGCTGAAAAACAGAGGTTTACTTATCCTAAACACTTTAGCAATTCTAGTTCTTTGAACTCAGCTTAATTCCTTCAGTTTAAATTACAGACTTTAAATTTCACTACAAAGAGCATGGGAAGGTTTTTAACTCCTACAGTTTTTAAGCACATATAATTCAAAGGAGCATCAGGCGGTCTTTCAACTCTAGTTTTAAAAATAATCACAAAATTATGTAGTTTATCCTTTTGGAGTCTTCCAAACTAACACATTTTAATAAATCAGTGTCCACAACAGGAAGCAAGGTTTTAATGTAACTTACAATACAAATACAAAAGAACATCTCAAAAGATCTGGAATAAAAAATATATTAGATATAATGGGCTAACTGGCATGAAGTCAATAGACACTTATTGCACTTTATTTTTGGGGATAACGATAAAAGAAAACCATTGGCATTAAAGATTGTTGTTTAATTGAAATACAATTTATAACATTGGAATTCACAATCCATAGAAAGATTTAATACTCATGCAGCTTCAAAATATTTTGAAAATATTCTGGAAAACTATAGCTGTAGAAAACAAAAAGTTTTCAAGTTATAAAAAAAAAAATCCTAAAGTTTCAAATGTAATTTTAATGTAAACATTTTTCTTATTTTTAGAACAACAAATAACTTTGGTTTACTTGATGACATAAAAGTTGCATATCCACTCTTCCTTGATTTTAGGCTCCCACTCAGATCCAGGAGTGACTTTGTCCAGACCATTTGCAGCTGCTCCCTTCTCCTGAGACTTTTCAATCCACATCACCTAACTGATATGAATACAGGTATTTCAATCCTAGTGATTGCTGCTGGCTGACACTAAATTTTAGCTGCTTTTCAAAAGAGGAGAGATAGTTGGAACAGGAACTAAGGCTGAATTTACCCATTTGGATGTGGTCCTTTTGAAAGAATGTATTTTTTTCAGTGTTCAGTGACTTCTATAATAGGTCTAAAGTCATAATGTAAATATATGCATTTAGAATCTGAATGAAAATGGCAATTTTCCACACAGAAATATGCGCCAATTTTTTTCAGTTCAAATAAATTACACTGTAACTGAAAAAAAAAAAATCCAGCATTTTTACTTTGTTGGAGTGTATTCTCACCTAATTCTCTTTCAAAATCTGGCTGCCAGTAGCAAGTAAGGAGAAGGAATCCAGATTAAATTCCATATATTTATTTTTCAATTTTCAGATAGGAAAAATATCTCTAGCTTTCTCCAATTAAAGAGAAAGTTATTTTGTGAAATGTATAATTTTAAGAAATGGAAGTTACTTTTTCACTTCCATATTTTTTCAGGATATGAGAAGCTGAAAGCAGACAATGTTTTCCCATTCTCACAACAAGTATTTGCATAAAGACAAGAATGTATTCAGATTTTTCTGAAGTCACTAACTTTTAAAATATTTAGAAGAGATGAGTTTTTAAAGAACACAGGATCATTCTTTCTTCCACTGAGAGAACTTTGTACATAGGGGGAAAAACCCTCTCATCAAAACAGAGATTTCTAACCAGAATGTTAAAGAGCTCTTACTGAGTTTTTATGCACAGAATGGAGTCTGAAGGAGACAATATTTTTCTGTTATATACCCATATATTCAGCAATTACAGATCTACATTACATCTACATATATTTTTAGACTCTGGAGTCATATAGGCATTATGAGTAACTCATTCCTGTTGAAAGGTCAGGGAGAACAGACTTTAAATTTCAGAAACACATTAATCTCTAGTCACATCTTACACACAGAGCCTGTTTCATTTTATGTATTAACAAGGATAGATTCAATCCCTTCATAAAGAGGTTATACACACAAAAGTAAAAAAACCCAAAACCAAATAATGCCTAGAAAATATTTTTATTGCCAGTGCACTTAAATTTCTTACAAATATATTTGTAGAAAACTTTTTTTTAATAACCATGCAAGTAGAAGTCATTTCAATACTTAACCCTTTTAGAGACAATACATAGTCTGGGCAGTCTGAGCAATTTGTCACACTGTACTGCTAACAACTTCTCCAGCTGAGGAATTGTTTGGAAATGGGGCTGCATTCAACCATTTCTCAGTCCCCATGGTTTAGTGAGAGAGAAGGTATAATGAGTTTAATAAGAGACTGTGCATTAGAAAATCAATAATTCCATGGCAATCTAAAATAAAAAGCATTGATTACTTTGGAGATGCAAAAGAAACGGAGAGTTTTCTGTGAAAGCTGGAAAAAATTGTCTCAAAAGCCCATCGACCTATGTGACAAAATATTCATGTACTTGACTGAGGAACTCTACTGTAGGGTTAGAAAAAGTACAGATAAATTAATGTTTGCAGATTTTGCAATTGTATTTTCTGGCATTAACTGGAATAAGAAGCAAAATTACTGGAATACAGGAAATTAGTTGAAATGAAAAAATACTGCTGATCTCGGGCTCTTTAGAATCAGATGTGATGATCTTAGATGTGTCTGGAAAGAAATCAACACTGGTTTTAAAATTCTTGAGGGTTGCTTCTTTTTTTTTTTTTTTTTTTTTTTTTTNAGCAAGGCAACATTTCAGCTTCATTTCTTTTCTGTTCTGTCACTTTTTGCTGCCTTGGTAAAAATCAGAAGCTGTGGTGTGCAAAGAATGAAAAGGAAAAAGGAGTTTTGTTCAGATACGGTCCCAGGAGAAATCACAATACCAGACTCGGTGGGGACTGGCAGGGGGATTTTCTATGCTCTTCTAATCTGTATTTATTTAATTATGACAAAGAATAACCCACATTTATGCCCTGTGCCTTGAGAGATTAGAGTTGCCCCAGCCTGAAAAGGCAAGATTCAATTTTCTGTGTCTATGTTTCTCCACCTGGTAAATTGGCTGGTTTGCTCCAGATATTAGTTGGAGTATAAATCAATAAGCAAGCGGCGTAGACAATCAGACATGTGGATGGAAGTGCAAACTGGAACCCTAATTTAACATGACAGTACAGACTGAAATATAATCTCTTTTAGAGTGGAATTTCTTAACACCAAGCTTAGTCCCATGACTAACCCAGTGGATTCCTATAATGAATCTATCCATAAAGTGGCACTGTGAATTGTTTTTATCAGCAAAGCTTTAAACCTGCTGACACAATTTGTTAATCTAGAATTTCTTTACTATCCTATTAAATTTTCTGGTTTTGTTACAAATAAAATACTGTCACCCTTTGCTCATATTATCTACGAAAATAGCCAAATGAAACAATGTCCAACATCAGTTTTTTTACTTTATGGCATTGACTTGAACTCCCAGCTATAAAAATGGAACATAACGGAATAACATAATGGAACATATTTTGCTTGACAAGCAAAAAATTTTATTGAAGAAATTTTCTGATCCCTGAGAGCAAGGATCAGATTAACTTTTTATAAAGCCATGAAATATAGAAATACACAGAAATTTTTGAGTTACTTATGCTTCTCAGGTGAGGTAATATCTGGTATTGACAGTAAATTATCACCTCCAGGGGAAGGATGGGGCAGTGGCTGGTGAGGAAGGCCTGAGATGGGGCTGTGAGAAGATCATAAGCAGAGTTTGGACTGTGGATCTCTTCACTTGCCTGCTATAAATTATCAGGTTCAGGTTACTGTCAGCATCCAATATCCCACAGCAGATTTCCAGAATAAGCACCTTACATACAACTCTAACAATAACTTGCAAACGTTGAGGAGAAATCTCAGATCATGGACTTCAGTGCAAAAATTATTTTTTTGGAGTACCTCACTGCTCAAGACTTGTTTCCCTAACTCAAGGTAATTCTACAATATTTCCTTTTCAGTACTAGCAATCAGCAATTTCAATAACTCAGACCGTGATTTAATACATTGATAGACTCAAATGGAAACATTTAAAATGTCTATTAGTACCACAGTAATATGCCTATATATAGGAAAAAAAACCTGCCTGTTTGCTTACCATCAGTTTTATCACCACCACAGGAGATCTCTCCTGTGCCAGGTTGTCCCTCTCATGTGAAAGGCCAAACAAGAGATTGGACACATGAAAATTTTAAAATGTTAAAACACACTCTTCCAAGACCCTTTCACGACACAATGTTCTCCATAGTAGTGGTTACTCAAGTGCAGTCTTGAAAATATCAAATCTGGGATCTGTCATGAAGAAGAAAGTTGCAGGCAGGAATCCAGTTCCACACCACTGATTTTTATGATACTACAAAGACAGAAGTCCTCTCTGGTTATCCTTACCCTTGTTAAGAATGAGGTATTTAAAGAAATAATTCTTTATCTATGATTTTTTTACTTACTTTCTGATCCAATTTTGATGTTGTCGTATAAGAGATAAAGCATTTCTTTCTACTCCCAAGTTCCAGCAGTTGGTCTGAATATTTTCGCTTCTTCTGAGAGTTGTGGCCATTAAAGTCTGCCAGTGTAGGCATCACAGAGCTCATCTGTAAGAAAAGTCCCTGCAAAGGCATCAGATCCTCCTGTTCTTGTGCTAGGGAGGATCAGTCCTAGGCACTCAGCAGGCAAGTAGATACCCACAAAAGTGTCAACCACCTACAAAACCTACTCCACTGAAGTAGCAAGTAAAAATATTTTCATCACAAGGCTATTTCTTATTTCCAGATATCTCATAAATATTCATATTTACGTCTTCATATTTTAATTTGATCACAGTGCTCATTTCCTTCGGCTGGGTCCATCAAATGATTTGGTGTTCATATCTCTGTTACAAAGGGTCTCATACACAGCAATTTGGAGTACAAAGCTATAGTTTTCTTTATTCCTAACTCTCATAATTTTGAAACCCTTTTCCCTCAGTTTAGCAAATCTTGCAGGTCACTCAATGCAATATATTCAACCTAACGTAAAGCATGTTTTAGAATAAATTAATGCAGAGCTTCAAAATGCTTCTTAGATTCTTGTGCTTGTTGCATGACAGATTTCAATGCTTGTTTAGCAAAATTATTAAATGCAATTTATGTTTCCCATAGCTTAATATTCAAGCAAGCTTCACAAACACAGAATTAAAAAAAACAAATCATGTTCAGTAGTACATAAATCAGTCTTGGAGATGGATAAAAGATGCTACAGAAAATGAAAGGTGCCCCTAAAGCCAAAAATAGTCTACCTAACTTGCCTTCTGCAAGCTAGAGTTAGTCTTTGGAAGACATGATTCCTACCACTTTAAGGTAATAAAAAAGGGAATGACATTTAACTCTTCCAGTTTAAGATATGCCATTTTGTCCTTTTTAAATGTCAAATATTGTATGCTCAGCACTTTTTAAAATTGGAGATGGCATACTGATGTCTCTGGTTTTCTTTGTGACTGGTCCTGAATGGAAAATGAAAACTCAGCTATTTCCCAAAGCAAAGTCATTTTATAGGTTCTGAAAGTTCCCACAAGTGAAGTGATGACTGGTTCACTTATAAGATTGCCAATGGGACATGCTACAGTTCATCTACAGAGGGAATGTCATACCCCATAATTCATGATCATATTCCTTCTAGGTGAAGTGGAGCAGCCAGGTAAGGAAGAACAAATGTCAAGTCCTTGGAGGCAGCAGCAGTTTCTCTTCCGGTGTTCATTGTAACAGGGTTTCCTCACAGAGTGGCTCCTTCTGCAACAGTGACAAAATGCCTGAAAATTAAAACCATTGAAGTTGTACATTTCATGTCTACTGCATTTACCCTTTATGTAGATATGAGCTAGGCATATTTTGTATCATTACACTAGAAAGCATTGAAGTAGCTATATACAACTAAATTTTCCAAGTATTTGTATAATCGGACTTGTAAAACACTACATAGCATAATGATCATCAGTCCAAGAGTATCTTTAATGTCCTCCTGATCAAAATGTGAATATTTGCCCCATGTTTCTGTGGCAGTATATGTACCTTATTTTTCCCTTCCTAAAATCTTCCTTAGTACTGGTAAATCTGTTCCCTTTCGGGAAGTTTCTGTGTTGAAGTATACAGTCTTCCCATGTCTTCGCTACCTGTCCTTGTAATCCTGCTACAGAAAATACAGACTGCAACATCTTCCCACAAAATATCCTTCCCTCACCTGACTCTTAGTCCAGGCATGTGTACTCAGGCTTTGCAAATGCATTTACTCTACTTTTTTCTTAGATGTTTTGCTAAAACACAATCCAATAAAGCAAACCTAATTCATATCTGACATTTGAGAAATAACTTTGATGAAATTTTCTGTATGGCAGACTATTGACTTACTTTTTTTTCCCCTTAGAGCCCTTTGAAAGTGTCTGCAAAAGCATTCTGATAACCTGCCTTATACTGTTAGCTCATAAGCAATAGTTGGAGTGTTCCTTACCTAATTTCTCCTTAGCAGTATTTGAAAGTCTTCAGGAACAGAATGAGGACCATTATCTGAAATAATCTGTTCAGGTAACTCATAAGCAGCAAAAGGCTATGTCTCAGCTCACCTCAGCAGCTGAAGCACTTAACAAGTGGATTGTGCTTGGCCACCCCAAACTCAGTTAGGCAATCTCAGGTGAGAAGAAGCAGGTTCTAATATATTTGATGGTTCCTAAATAATTCATTCAGGTGTGCTGCTAAATTATGGTCAAGATATCTCTGTAAATAGAGGCAATTCACCATGGTCAATATACTGCTAAAAAAATAAAAGGATATGATTGTTTGTTCTCAAAGTACAAAATATTCAAACTCAACCAGCATCTTAGCATATTAAAATTCATATAACTACAGTGAAGAATCTCTTTTGCCACTTAATATGAGAACAAAGTATGTGCTGTTTTAGGACAGGGTTTAAATCTAAGGTACAATCTGTACACCTGCCATATCTTCCTCAGATGGAGAAAAGATCTCTTAAAGTGAAATGAATAGTCCAATCTCCATGTTTGAGGGAGAAGTTTTTTCCTCAGCATTACTGTATTCAACAGACTATTTTGTTATCATATTCAGACTGACACTTCTTAAGGAGCATCAACACACAAAGTCCTTAAATAAACATTTAACTTTCACAATTTGTAAATTATTATCCCTTCTATTCTGACAGTCTTTCTTCCTGCAAAATGAAAGGTAAAGAAAACTTTTCAAAATGTGAAAAGTGGGCTTTTATTTCAAATCAGATAGTGCAGCTTGTTCCTTGGTTGACCAGTTGTCTGCTCTCAGGCTCTCACGATGATTAAGAAAAACATTTTCTCATTTTTTCCACAGAAACCAACTCAACAGGGAAAGGAGCTCTTGGGTAGTGTGTCTCACTTTTCTTTTAGTTTTCTCAATAAATAAAAACAACTTTTTTACCCATAAGGTTTTTCTTAAATCTTCGTAGCGAAATTTACCCAGTATCTGAAGAAAATTTAAATCTCTTCATGGCAAAAATGTCACTTTTTCAACTAGAATTCCAGGAAAGATTTTCACTTGCTACTGTCTCTGAAAACATATGTATGAAATACTACTGCACATCATGAACTTGTGTTTCGTATTCTTACCCTTCTCATTAAATTGAAAATCTTCCATGCTTTTATAGGTCCTTTCCACTATTGCTATTTTTGTTCTTTTATAATAAGAAGAAACCTTTCACTACTTCTTCATTTTCCCAGGCCATTTGTTTTTGCATGTCCTTGTCACCAAGTGTCAGAACATTTTCTAACTTACAAAAAACAGGCTCACACTTTTTCAAGTTACTTGTACTTTAGTGGCTACAAAACCCCCACAACTCTCTAGGCTAAATTTAACTTACTGATTTTGTTGTAATGGAAGGGGTAAGGACAGTACATGAGGACAGTACAGCTTCACAGTTATCCTTTCACTCCTCTGGATGCCCTCTGATTCCTGGTTTGTCTGGGAAAGAAGCTGCCCACTTCTCCTCTGCCAGGGTAGTACAAGCTTGGGAGCTCTACACCTTCATCCAGGAATCAGCACTCCCAGAGTGAGGAAAACTGCACTCCTACATGTTCCAGGAGTTTGGTGGAGGTGGAATGTTCAGTCTTTTGGTTTTCTTTTGATGTGAAACAGATGGAATTCATTTCTAGAGCCATTTTTAGGGTTCTAGGCACACTGGACATAGTTTTTGCCTAAGTGAACACATCAGTCCAGTATGTTAGACTTGCCCACTGAAACAAAATGATTTTATACTGTATGATCAATAAAATAGGATTCTCCATGTTAGATGCACTCCTTTAAGTAACATAAACTGGATAGATGGGGAAATCCAGACCAGCTGGCAGTGCACCCTCGTGCACACACAGCCTAATGCACTTTAGAAGGCCTGCTCTAACTGAAACACCAGGATCTGAGAACTGTGGCACCAAGTCTGAAAACAGACCTGATGCTCCCCAGTGCCAATAATCCCAGTTCTCTGGATTACTTTTTCATTCCCTTACGGGAAACTATCTCCACCCACGTCAGAATGTTTTCTCCAGCTGTGAACATAGGCAACCCGACACTCGGATAACAAAAAAAAGCCTCTACAGCAGAGGAAACAGAAACCTGTACAGTAATTGCTCTTTAGCAGTGGGAATACCACAGGAGTTTATAAAACATATGGGTTGCTGCTGAACTGTGACATATGGGTATCCTTGTCCTTAGCAGTAAGTCCTGCCATATCAAAGAGTTTTGCTGCTTGTCCATTTACACTTAGCAGGCAGGCCAATACCTTCCCTAGTTAAAGACATTTTTATTAAAGTCCTCCCTGTCACTATAGGACACGAAATGAAGGACACGCACACAGTAAGTCATCAGGGCAAAAAAGAGGGGTGTTTATTTTCCTAGCTCAATTTATATAGATTTTGGAAAATGACTATGGATTGAACAAATGAGGTTGACACCTCTCTAACCACACTGGTCAAACTAGAAGTCCATCAATTGTCCCTCCTTCAGAGAGGAATGTAAACAGGAAGAACAATTTACAAAACATTACTTTTGTTTACATGAAAACACCCCCGATTGTTTGAGGGGTTCTTTTAAACAGAAATGGTGTTTCACAGAAGACTGAGTCTTTAAAGAAAGCAGGTCTCTATACCCGTGACCTGATCAGAGGGTACAAAGCTGAGGGTAATACAGGCAGTAACAGGCAGGCATGCTCAGCTGAGTGTACATGCACTGGAAAAGGTCTTATCACCAGGAATGTCACTCCAAATGGATAATGAAGCAAGATGTGAATCATTCTATAGTTTGTAATGCAGATGATGCTAAAGACAAGCTTGTTACCTGGATTTGGTGACTAACGGCAACTAGGCCTACCATACACATCTCAATACTTGTTTCTAGTTACTGCCAACCACATTTTTCCTTCATTCACCCTTAGAGCCAGAGAGTAAAGCTACTTGTAGCATGACTGCAAACTCAGTACTACCATGGGTTAGTAATAAAGTGGGTTTATAACGTGCCTTCTTTCCTACTTTCCTAACTTTCTTACTATTTAACATTCACAAGAATGATCTCTGCCCAATGGTAGTACAACTTTTGGCTTTCTGAGGCCTAATACATAAAAGTACTCTATTTCTGTCATGAACATTAGACCACAACACCCTCTTTGGTAAAAGAAACACATTTTTTGATACCACAAAGGTTCCTCTTCAATAGTCACTCTTCTACCATTGTGAAGACCTTTATTTGAGGTGCCATGTAGGGATAAATTATTCAAGAAGTGACAGTCTGAGAGGCATCTACACCTCCTGGGGCTCACTAACTGTGCATCACACACACAATTCCCACACATGCTGGAAGCTGTGATACCACAAGGGCTGCCAAGACACAAGATTATTGTAAGCAAACACAACTTGCAAACATGCTCCTAAAGGCTGGACTTTATACTTACACCTTTCCTGTTCTTCACAATAATGTTCCAAGTGTCTTTTATAATTGACAGTTAATCACTGGTTCTGTCACTTTTCCAAGTCAAAACTGAACCCATGCCAACATTTCATGAAAGACAAGAAGTTGTCTCACTAATCTGAGCATACTTGCAGGCAATCCCCTGTGTCTGTCATGTTCTGAGATGCTCGTGTGGGGTGGTTACCACTTTCAACTCTGCCTCCTTTAAAAATCTCAAGCAGAAATCCATCAGCCTGGGACACAGTATATATATCATGACCACAGCAAATCATTCAGTACTTTGACACAACAAGAAAACAGCACCAGAGAAATCTAGGAAATTCTGCTGAAATAAAATCAGAGAGCTTTAATAACATGTTTTTTATTGTGTATGCCTGATACTACTATTATGATAATATTGTATAATAATGATAATATGTTAAGCTTTTTTCAGCACATCCATTACAAAGTATATGTAAATTTTTGTAGATACTAACAATCTTGCTCATCTTCATTTGTCACACATGCAGTGAAGGTCACCATAGGGCTCAACAGACTCTGATAGCGGGGCTAAAGCCAAAAGAAATTTCCAGTACCATCTGAATTCTGGTACTGTAATATTTTACCATGGCTGCACTTTAAGCCCCTTTATTTTTTATCCCCTCTAAACCTAATATAACTGCTTAAACAAATATTTCCCTGTTTCTGAATTAAAAAATTAAATATGACTACTAAGATTTGCTGGAAGCAATTATCCTTGAATTTTAAAAGCAGGCATTTCTATATTTTCGTCTTAGACCGCCAGTAAGATGCAAAGATTTTGTGTAATAGAAATTAACCAGGTAATGACTGTTCATAATTATACTGATGATTTCAAAGGGGAGAGCTGTGGCGCTCATATAAAGATTAATTTTAATGGTTTTGTTGAAACTGACAAAGGAAGGACTAGAGTTTAAAAATGTAATGGCCTAATGAACCATAAGCTGTTAATGAATAGAGAGAAATATCATTTAGAAATCATATGAAACGTTTCTCTTTATTAGTTAATTTTCATATGTATATGAGACATAATTTCATAAAATCAGAGTATCTTTTTATTAAGCAGAAAAAAATTTTGCTAATTATAAATTATGTTTCATGAGTCAAACTATTTTAACTAAGCAAAAATGTGTGAGCACATGTGTATTCAAGGTTAAGTATAGATGATGCTGTATTTTAAATAATGTAATATTTTGCAAATGGAAGCAGGCCAAGGAAATATTTCATCCCAAATTTATTGTTAGGTCAGCAATATTATAGGTATTTTGTGAACCATATTGATTACCCTATAATTAAGCTGATTTGAAATGAAAATTATATTAAAAACAATATATAGAGCTTTTCTAGGGGATGATACCACAGCACCTGTCATTAATTTCCCACTCATCTCCAACAGTGCTGAAAAAGATTGACTTTTTTTTTGCAACTGAGATTTATATTAAAAACAAACATGTTCTCTGTTCTTGTTGTACTCCATACTGAAAATGCAACTACAAAACCAGCCATTGTTTAAAAATTGCATATTTAACAAAGTTTCAGAGTTAAATCTACTGGATTATGTTCCTGGAGGGAAGGGAGGTAGTTTCTGATGTTTCTAAGGCTTCAGGCTTCATTAAATTCTGTAAAGAATTTTACCACTTAACATGGGATCATCTTTTTTTTTTTTCAAATAGATAATATCAAGAAAATGGGCTGGAACAGGGTAGTTATGACATCTCTTAGGCTATACCTAAGTTAGGAAATTACACACAGCCAGAATTTTATCTCTGGCACCAAGACCAGGCAAAGCAGAATATCTTTGGAGATTTGGGTAAAGTTTTCATTCTATAGATGAGTGTCTTCATCCAAACCACCGTTTCAGAACCACGACACCCATATATGAGACCACACTAACAGGTAATTAGTA
Source organism: Cyanoderma ruficeps (assembly GCA_008694505.1). Lineage (NCBI taxonomy): Eukaryota > Metazoa > Chordata > Aves > Passeriformes > Timaliidae > Cyanoderma > Cyanoderma ruficeps. The sequence goes on from VZDJ01000782.1 coordinate 32,945,362, forward strand.
CAGACAACAGAATCCTGGTGTCCCAGAATATTGCCTGCTGCTGTTGAATTTATCAATACATAGCATTACATCCTGAAATTGGATCTGAAAAGTTTCTTGTTTCATGTCATTTTCTGTGATTTATTCTCTCTTCCTTTTGATATTAATAGAGCCAAACTATTCTAGACAAGCTGCTGAGATATACCTCCTTAAATGAAAGAAAAAGTCAGAAAGCACAATGCTGATGCAAGAGTTTAAATGGGCAATAGATGTCCATTATCCTTTTGCCATTGATGCTACTTCTGGCCACCTTCTGTTCTAAGCATAAGAATTTGAGAAGTTGTCTGGAAGTAAATTTATTCCTTTAATATTATTTTGCTTATATTGTCATGCCCTGGCAGACCAGAGGGCAAACCTCATCCTAGAGAGCATCAAAGACAACCAGCTGGTCAAAATAAGTGGTTATCCACTGATGGTGTGGCCTCAGCTTGAGCCCTGTGTCTGGTTCTGGGCCTCACAATACAAGAAGAATGTGAAAGTCCTTCAGTGTGTCCAGAGGAGGGCAACAAAGCTGGGGAAAGGGCTGAGAGAACTGTCCTGAGGAGCAGTGGGGACTTTGGAAGCGTCTAATTTGGAGACAAGGAGTATGAGGGGTGACCTTGTTGTTCTCTACAGCTTCTCGAGGAGGAAAAGGGAAGAGGCAGGTGCTGATCTCTTCTCCCTCGTGTCCAGTGATGGGACACATGTGGATGGTTCAAAGGTGCACCAGTGAATGTTTCTACTGGACATCAGGAAGCATTTCCTTACTGGGAGGGTGATAAAACAGTGAAACAGGTTTCCCAGAGAACTGGTTGACACCCCCAGTCTGTCAGTGTTTAAGACAAATGTGGACAATACTCTTAACAATGTGCTTTAACTTTTGATCAGCCCTGAACTGGTCAGGCAGCTGGACTACATGGTCTTTGTAGGTCCCTTCCAACTGAAGTAGTCTGTTCTATTCTATTTGGTCCAGTTCAGATTTCTTATGCAATTCCATCTCATCTTGTTAGTGCTGTTTTGAGAAGACTCTGCTGGTGCTATGCTTTGAGACCAGACAGCTTAGCAGGAGTCACCCCAGACTCGATCTTGTTGCCGAAATATAGGAACTGAAAGTCATCCAAAAGTGTGATACCTCCTCACAACAAACTGAGATTTCTGATCTTTAGGACATCTCAAGGACACACTAGAGATCACTGTGTTTATGAAATAGAAGTGAGACCTTCAGATTTCCAGATAACAACAAAACATCAGGGCTTTGCATACAGGCTGAAGTGCTATAACTTGCTGCACAGCAAAGATGTCCCGATTTTCGCTGACTCGTTAAATACAGCTCCACAGGTTTAGGTTCCAGAAAGTGAGATTGGGATGAATAAAGCCTGGATATTCTGGGAGTACTTACAAATTTTTCTCAGTTATCTCAGCCATAGACGGTAATTTCACAGGTTTTTTTTCTTACAGCATTGTTTTCATTTTCCTAAATGTGATTTTAATAAAATTGTGGAGGAGAGGAAGTCTCATCCTGGCATGTACCTGCTGCATGCCTCCTTCATGGTCCCAGGAATGACTCAAGTCTGTCTATTCACCATGTGACACCTGAGGTGAAATGCACCCATTCTTGGAACATAACGTGAGGAAACAGATGTCTCACCTCCAGCCCTGGCCTCAAAGTGTGTCTAAATATAAAATTTCTCAATTAAAGAGAGAGGAAAAAAAAAAAGATCAGGTCAAAGAATGCTATATGCTACAGAGATTACATACAGTCAACTCAGGAAATACAGGAAATAATGAACAACAGATCCTAATAACAATACTGCACATCCTGTTTTCTATACAGTGCCCAGCTGTCATTGCTTTATGCTGTACCATATTCAAAAAAATTCTATTACTAAAAGGCTACAATTACTATAAACTAACTAATTAAATTCATATTCCAAATTGTCTGTGGAATGATAATCCAACATCTTAAATAAAGATGCTGAAATGGAATAGCATAGATGGACATTATACATCTGTTCTTTTCCCTTTTTAAGTGCTTAATTCATATTTCATAGGATAATGCTGTAGCAGATAGGACTACTTCCTATTCAATAAATTAAGAAATATGCTTAGCTATTATTTACACTGCAATATTTCCTATATGCCTTAGCATTGTTTTTTTTGTGACAGATTTAGGAAGTGCAAAAAATAAGATAATGCAACATTTTCTCACACATAAATTATCAGCATACAACCTGAATAATGATAGCTAAAACTCCTGTCTATAAGCATCCTATCCCATTCCAAATTCCTAGAGACAATCTTAGGAAGAAAGAGACACTAAAAACACTCAAAATAGTGTTCAAAAGAGATGGATGGTGAAATAAAACAGACCAAAAGCCACCAAGAGTGGAGAATGGGGAGAAACAGAGGCTTTCTCTGAACTGAAAGAAAGTGAGACTTGGAAGGAGACAGAAATGGTATAGATAGATTAGTAGCTCATCATAGGATTTCTCAGTCAGTCTTTGGTTCTAACCAAGCAATATTTTGCCTTTAAGAGGCTATGTGTCACTAGCAACATTTGAAGAGCAAAAGCACCAAACCTGACAGAGTTCAGTGTTTGCACAATGCTCTCAGGCACATGGTGTGACTTTTGGGGATGAGGCTGTGCAGGGCTGGGTTCCAGCAAACAAGGGAGTATTTGTCCCTTGAAAGCTGATATGTGTCTGTCTTAAGACAAACAAGTGAGCAAACAGACCAACAAGATGAAAAAGTAAATATTCTTCTTGATGCTTTTGCTCTTCAAATGCTGCCAGTGACACATAGCCACGTAAATATCCTTCTTGATGGTGCTTGTTGGTGTCTTCCAACTCTGCTTATTCTGTGATTCTGAATATTATGAACTGCTGCCACATTAGTACTAATTTTTTACTAATATTTCCAATGTATCACAGACCATATATTTTGAGGTTTTAATTGAAAAAAAATTCATTACACTTTGCTATTTTTGCTATGTAAACTTCTTCCTCTCACAGATCTTTCCAAGATGCAGTTCCCCCCCACTTTGGTTGCCCCAGCCAAGCCTTAGGTCCTCGTGTGCTTTTGACCCTTGCCACAGGCACAGCAGCAACCAAACACTACCAGCATAAGGCAAAACAAAAAAAAATATTCTAGCCCAGCTTTGAAGCTGTCCTGTACCTGAACTCAGCAGTGTTTGGCAGTCCCTGCAGCTTTATGCCAATGCCCAGAATCAGGGAGTGAGTCTGTATCAGTGCTACAACTCTACAGCTAGTCAGATGTATTCAGTGCTGGAGATTACATTTCATTAACCATGCAGTAGAGCAGCTATTGCAGTCACTATTGCTACAGCCCACAGAGTCAGGCACTCTAGTTGTCTTGCTCTGGCAGAGTTGCTAATAGATTATGACTTTTTTGATGGCAACCACTGTAGGAAGGACCCATTACCCCTGTATATTTTCCAGATCTCATGCAGACTAACTGTTGCTTCTGCAGTGGAAACCAGCTGCCTCTGAGAATACCACATCTGTTTGAAAGTGTTGCCATAGCAGTGCTGTTTCATAAGGATAAGTAAACTCTCACTGACTTGAGCTGTGCAGGAATAGAGGGATACTTATCCACCCAGGTCACACAGAGTTACTGTGCTGTGAGAAACAGCACAGTGTGAGCACACCTTGCAGGGTGCTGGATTTGCTGGGAAACCCACATAAAGCCAAGTTTTAAAGTACCTATGCAGCTTATAGTGCCCCAAATAACAAGTTCAGAGTTAACTCAAGTATCTCTGCACTGTGCACTGCTACATTTTTTTAATCTGGTTTCACAAAACATTCATTAATTTATGAGTGGTGACACAAGAATAATTATTTCACAGGTAATGAAAAGGCTTGCAAATCTTGTGGTTGTGCTAAATATAGATGAATATGCTCAGTGTCTTCTTTTTCTGAAAATAATTGCTTTTGTTGTTAGGCTGGCAGGCACACAAGTCAGAAACCATTACCTCAGGAACTCAGATGCACACTTGAAAACAAAACAGCACTGGTTTCTCAGACAGATTCATAACTTCAAAAGTATGCAGAGAAGGCCTCACCATCGTTCTGGACTAACTAATCAGAAATAGAAGTAATGATATAAATTGGTCAGTGTTTGTGGTTTCTTTATCTATGACATCTAGAAGAATAAAGTTAAGGAACTTCCTAAATCTTTATGCAAATTTGTGCTAAAGCAGTTTAGTTCAGATTTCCATGGAAATTCAAGCAAGTTTACAAATATAAATTTGGTTTCCACTCAATCACTCATTTCTCAGGCACCAATTTCAGGCTATGAGTGGCTGACAGTTCTGGTCTACCAGCAAGAGGACTGTCTCTCAAATTGCCTTCTCATAAAGTCTACCGAGAAAAAGAGAAACATGATTTATGTTTAATTATGAAATAAACATAATGTTTAATTATGAATTAAATATGAGGACTTGAATCCATTTCTTGCTGAGAATCTCAGTAAGTGTCTGCCGTCTTTGGGAAAAGACATTGCTCTTTTCCTTCAAGGTGCACCTACTCTTTCTGTTTAGTTATCAGTTTCATTATGCTTTGTAAAAAAGCATCCTTCATCTTATCTCAGGGTTGCTCTGTCTAAGGTTGGCCAGACCTGAGGACAATCACAGTGAATCTCTTTGACTGAATCTGAAATGTTTGTGGATTTACTGCTTTTTGTCATCATTCACTCTTTGTAGAATTATCTATCTAAGCTTGCTTCACTGGCTTCAGAGATTATTAGGTTTAGAAATTCAGATTATCTTTGGTTCAGCTGCTATTTGATTGACACAGGGAATACACATTTACTTTTCCAGGTCTTTTCCTGATTGGTGCTTCCATGTTCTTTGTTCTGCTTCCATGTACTGTCTCTATCTTGCACTTGCTCTTTTTAGGAATGTCAACAGAGTGACAAGATGAATGTCAATATCTACCAGGTGTGGAGCACACACATCTGTTTATGGTTTAGTGAAGGATGCTGCTAGTTCAGGATGTGATATGGCCACTAATCAAGTCATGAGTAATAAACTTTGGAGAACATAAAACCACATAAATTATTAAAGCAGCAAAGATGTCTGCAGATGACACTTTCAGAGCATTAGCTCAAGTAGTGCAGCTTATTTCAAAACTATAGAAGCCTTTGTGGCTTTCTAAAGATAGAAAGAGGCAATGAAAGTGTTTCTTTACAATATGTGATGTTTGGGCAAGGGCAGTTCTCTGCCCACTTTCTCCTCAAGCAGAAGTCAAACAGGTGTTCAGCTTGTGGGATGTGGTGCAGATTTCCTATCTGGGGAGTACCATTAAATAACATCAGACTTTAGTAATCATGCATCATATCAGTGATTCACAGAAAATCACCACAGTGATTTAGCTTTGCTCTTACAACACTGCACCATAAGACTGAAGTACTTTGCTCTGCACCTTTACTTTCATTTATTAGTTGAAGTGGTGAATGTTTAGGCTCTCTTATTTATGCATGAAACTGCATAAGTGATCCTGGGCAAAATAATGAACAATACTTCTCCCTCACCACATATACTGCATTCCTGGGAGAAATTTTCAGTATTTAGAGACTTTCAAACTCTCAGGAGGATCAGAGTCTATTTATTTTAAGAGAGATCAGTCTCAGAGGGCAAATTGTAAACTGTGAAGATTAACAAGGAGTTTTTCAAAGGCATAAAGGGAAGTCAGATCCCTAACTTACATTAAGAGTCAATAGGAGTTGAGCATTTAATCCCATTAGTGTCTTGGAAAAGCTGCTTCTGAAAGAAACTTTTATGGTCTCATTGAATTTCCAAGGAGTAGTCTGAAAATTCCTAAGTAGACTTGAGTTTCAAGTTCCCTACATAACTAAACAACAATGGAAGGACAGGGGGTTTTACAGCAGCTCAGAAAAAATGTTGGAAATCTATGAGGTACTTTCACTCACCAGATATTCTCCCCTAATATGCTAAACACCCCAGTATGTGATGGTTAACCTCTCTTTTGTACAGCAATTGATCACCAGTGATATTGCCCTCCCACTTACCAGCTGTTTTCCTTCTTTGATCATCGCCTTTTAATGAGAAAAAGGTTTTTCTCAGATCTCTGGTCTTCTTTCACTAGTTTACTTTCAGCAGAATGCCTGCAAATGACCTTTCCCTATCACTTAGGTGCACTCTTTATTATTTTTATGTGTGTGTTGTGTATGATAACCTTGTTATGGAGGGCTGTGGGGGAACAAAGAGCTATTCATTTTGTACATACACCCAGACAAGCTCTTCCCAATATTCACAAAGCTTTCACAGCATTTGCTTATATTTACTTACTATAGTTTAATCCACATGAGCTCATATACCTCTCATTTTTTATATAGTTATTGTTAGTTAGAGTTCTGAACACAGAAGATACTTTTTTTCTGTCTTCTGCCTCCTGCCCCTTAGTGTCCTAAGAAAATAAGTACCACTTTCTCTGACAGTCTCTGCTAGGAAGCCAAAGCTGGAAACAGATTGCATAGAGATTAATCATCTAAATTTTTCATTTCAAGGAGAGGGAAAGAGGACATACCTTCATGACCTACTTTTTTTCATGTGACTACCATCGATTTTCTCTAGTGTAATAAAGAAAAAGGCTTAGGGATTCTGAGACATGAGCTTTGGTTGAATCCTGCTTTTTGGTGGAGTGAGGCACACAGAGCCAAACGTAGTGCTCAGCTGAAGCAGGCTGCTGCAGTTGCTGGAAAGTCCAGGAGCAGTCTCTAGGCAGTGGAGCATTCCCTTTAAGGCCAATCACTCTATCAGGTTTCGTACACTTGATCATCAGAGACATTTGACAACAAAAATCAGCAGGGAGAAAATTATACATCCTGGAGCTGGAGACCTCCCCATAGACTCAGCGAATGGAACAATTCCAGACTAAGGTGTGTGGCTGCAAAAGCAATGTCCCAGAACTTATCACCATATTTTCCACTCCACTTCCTCTCTGCTGTGTGTTCCATTGATGAAACATCCATGGTTGTTGCACAGCTTGCAGGCTGACACACGGTGCTTGACCAGCCCTCCCTGTGCAAGAACCTCTCCTTTTGTTGGTAACTATGTCAGTGAAGGATTACAGGCATCAACAGTCACAATGACATTCCAGGAAAAGAGGATGGGGAGTAGAAAAGAGCCTGAGAAAGGGCCAGCCCAGAGCCACAGATACACTTTACATAGACCTTAAGCAGTGTTTGACACATGATTTCAGTAGGAGCTACTGAAAACTCATCAGCGTTTTCTATACTGTCCTCATAATATCATCAGTAAGAACAAATGTTTTAAGCCCTTGTATTTTAATATAAAAAATCGGAAACAGATTTAAAAAAAGTTCAAAAATTTACTGTTCTTATTTTCGCCTCCTTAGTTTTCCCACTTCTTTATGACAAAAAGAAGAAACAATAAAATGGATATGTTTTCCAAATACTCTGCCTTTTTCCAACGTTTCAATCTCTCCTGAAAAAGAAAACATAAACTGATGACAGACTGTTTCCTCCACCACTCACCATTTAACACTTTTCCCCTCTCTTCCTTCTTCTTCCGTAAAAAAAACAAAAAATTAAACATAAGAAATATTGTATCACTTTAGAAAAGTTCTTGATTACATTTTAAAGTAAACATTCTATATTTTGCCACAGTAATACTGTGTCTGACTAAGGTTTATTTAGACGAAAATCAGCCACTTGAATACAAAAACCTACTGTAACTTAAAATTTCTGCACCAGAAAATGCAAACCAGTGATAAAAACAACAATTCACAAGCAGGTGAAGTTTTTTTATTGATAATGTAGAATAGTAAAGGAATTTAAGTAAACGAAATGTAAAGGTTAATAATATAGTGTAGAAACGTAAAGTATAAATATGATATATATTTCAAATATGTAGAAAAACATAGCATTGTAGAATATAAAATTTGCATTTAGTAACTTGGAAAGTACAGCAGAAACTGGTTGCAGTAAATGAAATAACACAGGACAGATCTAGAAATCATAGAAATAAATTTAAAAATTCCCATGAATAGATACATTAAAATAAATACATGTATGGCTGTTGAGAGGACCTTAATCCTATATGTGAAATATCAGTGAGAAACACGGGAAGAGCCAATGCTGTATCAGAAATGTGAGTGACAGAGTGTTGTTTGTAAGACCTCATTGCAAGGAAGATGTAACTACAGAAAATACCCCAGCAGTTTTAGAGTGCCTAAGTGAGGGCACCACATTGCAATACAATACCAGGCATGGGAGCAAATCTATAGTTCATGTAAATTGTGATGGCTCCTTTGCCTTTTCACTGGCAGCTGCCATGGCTGCAGGACAAGCTCAGTTGGGAGTGCTCAGACCCCCAGGAGGACTTGGGGGAAGCTCAGAAAGCAAGAACAGGAATGAATGCTTGGGGCACAGTGGGGCTGAATTAAACGGAAATTAAAAGAACTGAGTGTGTGTAGCTTGGCTAAGCACAGGATTAAAGGACAAGGGAAGAGGCTCTTGCAATGGGTTGTGAGTCATCCTTTAATACAATACATGAAAATACACATAGCAGCAATGACATGAATGTAAGAACAGGAAATTCAGACTGAATGTCAGACAAATATCCTTCCTGAAATTATGTTCTATAACACTAAAATAGTTTCCAAGCAAAATCACAGAACTTGGAGACTCTTCAGACCAGGCTGGACAAATCACTTAGAAAACGAAGAGAAATAAGCTGCTTTACAGGACCATAGACTGGACTTTTTTTAAAAGTCTTTTGTCACTTTCTGGTACGACTTCTATAGAAATAAAATTATAATATTGAGAATAATAGGTATTGGTCTAAAAATATTGAAGTTGAAAATAAATATTTCCTTGTGAATGAGATTTATCCAAATAATGCATAGGAATTGTAAAATATTTTTTTTTAAAAAATCATGTGAAAGTATACAGGGAATTTAAGTCTCAAGTCAAAACCAGTTGTGAGTGCAGTCTGGCTGCACTCTCCCTTCAATGCCATCTATCCTTCTGGCCCACACAGCTTCCACACTGCCGAATGCTTGTAATGTTTATAAAGTTGAGAAGAAGAGCAGCCCTATTGATATGAGGACAAAAAGGTATGAGAAGAGACCATAAAATCTGAATTTAAAGGCTATAAAAAAGCAGTCTGTGGAGATTTAATTTTGGTATATAAAATCTTAAACCATATTGTTAATGTCAAACACACTTACCGTTTTTTTTCTGGGAGACAGATAAGAGGACAAGGGGCATAATTGCAAAGTAAAGAAAAACAAATTTGAAACAGATGTCGTGTGTCCCATTTTTCTTTACACAGAGCCACAAGTGTATGCAGAATAGCTTATGAGTCAGAGGCTGAAGCTTAGACACTGGAGGATCATTCAAGAAACAATTAGGGCAAAAAGTATCCTGAGGGGATTAGAGTATTAAATGAAAATGAGCCTTAATAGACTGAATAGACTCCACTTAGTCCCTGAAATTTATTATGTTCATAAACCCCAAAACAAATAGAGTAGCAGAAAGATAAAAGCTAAAAGTAGCCTACTCACTTAATAATATATTCTACTTTCTCTATATTAGGGTATGATTCTAGTCTTTGCATTTGCTGTTGAATATTAAACGCACAATTAGATTAGGGATATTTCGAGACATCCAGAATCTGCTTCAGGCAAAATTAACAAGAGCATTGCCTCTGAAATTTGGTACAGCTGTTACTAATAAAAGAACTAGTACTGCAGGCTGAAACAGCTGGAGATGATAAGTGAAAATAGAATTAAGGCTCAGTAATGCAGTTTTGTACTCTGGAGGGAATTCTGGACAAAATCTGTGTGTGGCCTCAGATCTGATGGCCTTGTTCTGTCCAGGACCCCAGTGACATGGCATCAGCACCCCAGCACCGGCCTCTCTGCAGATGGCCACACAAGTTCTGGCAGCTGGGAAGTTCACGTGTTTGGCTGGAAGACCATACACATGTTCAGACGGAGGTGAAGATGAAAGCCTGAAGGTTAAACTTTTTGCAGAAGCGCAGTCTGCTCTTGCTGCCCACACTTCCCCTTTCCACCCAGGAGACCATGATGTCCACCTTCTTCCTATTAAAACAGTGTCTTCCCTTCCTACCATGTTCTGTTTGAACTGTTTTTGTGTGTGTGGTCACTCTTCCCTGCACACTGCAATGCACAAGCATTGAGAAGCATAATGTCACACAGCTTTAAAGTCTCTGTTTAGGCGGCAACTTTGTACTACAAACTCTTACAGGACTTTTCACTAAAGAATTCAAGATTGGTGTGCAACCAATAAGAAATAAGGAACCTCACAGTGAAAAGTAATATTCTATATGGTACAGACATTTCCTGGACTTTCAGAGAGATTGGAAAACAGGTACTCCACCTCCAGCTGCCTCAGAGGCAGAAAGAAGGAGAACAAAGGAGCGCACATTGCCCTGGGCTGTCTAATCTGATATCCTGCTCTAACAGTGCTCTACCACCTGCTTTGGAGGAAAATACAAGACAAACATAGAATGACATACCCTTGAGAGGAAATTTCTCTCTGACTCCAGGCTAGTAGTGGTTGCCTGTTCCTTGCAGGCAATTCTCCAGGAGAATTTTAGAATCCTCTGCTATGCAAATGTAGCTCATGACTAATGAATGCCGTATGCTTTGTCCCAGAGCACAGCTTAGAGCTTTGCTCAGGAGCAAGGTACCAGGGAGCTTCCATAGAGACTTCAAAATCTGCATGAATAAAAAGGTTTTGCGAAGTGTATGTAAAAGAGTACCATGCTGCTCTTGGATTTGAAAAAAATACAGTTATTGTTCCTGGGCCCTGTTAGTGCTGAGACATTACCAAGGTGTCTGGTACAATACCAAGGACTGAAGACCTCATCCACGGGAAATAAAACCTAAACCTAAATACTGATTTTTTTTTTTTTAAGTGTCTACAGGAGCTGGACTTCTATCTACTTCGGGCAGCTGAGGTAAATTGAGTCATTTAATAGATGGACTGCATTGTATATGCTCCCAAGCCAGGCCCTGTCACAGGGGAGAAGACAAGAAGAAATTTTAGAAATAGGCTTATTTTCAAATTTGAATGAACATAGTAAGACTGCAACAGCAAACCAACTGAACTCTTATGAGCTGTTCCTTTGAATGAGTGCTGGACCAATCTTTGAGATTTTTCTTTCCTGACAAATTAAAAATAAGCCAGCCTAAGATCCTAACATTTTTAACAGGACTATGATTCACTCCAGCAAGCTGATCTGCTAACAGTCAGAGAAGTAGGTAAGAAGGTGATCCTCACATCAGATACCTTCCTGTTTACCATCCTCCTCCCTCCAAGATCTGTTCTGCTATCAGGCTTCAGTGCACTTTGGCAAGGTCTGGGAACTTCACAGCTGCATCTGAGATTACAGTATGTCTACTCTTCCCTAGATATATCCCTGAGGTCTCTACTATAGGATACTTTTTGTTTTCATAGTTGCGGTCTGCCTCTGGGTTGGGAGAAGAGGGGGATTTTTAAGTACTTTCCCCCAAAAAACCCACAATACCAGGTAGAGGTGTGGCAGCAGGAGATGCCAGCCACCACAGTGGCAGTGATAGAGTGCCTGAAGTGAGAAGTCTGTGAGAAAAAAATAGAAAAAAAGGCTTCAGTAGGAAGATGTTCTGGGGCACCATGAAGAACCAGGAAGGATGAGGAAGAGATAAGGTGCTCTGAAGTAGATTAATGAGGAAAGGCCATAGTTCTGGAGAGAAAAGAGTAGCAAAAGTTTGAGAGCAACTTACAGAAGAATTGTAGTGATGAAACTGTAGTGAAAATCAGACTTAATTCTTCAGACAGAAATGATGACACCTTGGGGCTGTCTGCTCCAGGGAGTACTGAAGGTTTTATAACCTAAAGAGTGGGACATAACATAGAACATCTTCCTCCTCAGGCATTCAATAGTAGGGCAATAGCCTGTATAGGAACCTTCAGTAGCCTGTCTGGTATTATATAGGCATTCTCCTCCTTAGGACCCCTGCCCAGTACTCCCTTGTTCTCCATCTGTCTCTTCCTGCTTTTACTACTTACATACATTTTACTTCTCACAGCAAATACAGGCCTCAATAATGCAGTGGAATGTGCTATTCTCTTCATTCCATGAATATGCGTCATGTCTTTACACAGAATATGCCAGTTGTTGGACAAGGATTGCGTGTTTATTGTGAGTGGGAGATTTATTGAAAGTGCATTCAAATCCTAAAGAAGTCAATTGACAAGAGGCACTTGAGCTAAGAAAATCAAAGCTTCCTTCTAAAGCAACCATGGAAGGTGGAAAGAATGAAGCATCTAAAAATTACTTATTCAATACCAGATTCCCACTGAGCAGTACCTGGCTCTGTGCAGTCAAAAGGCTGGACTCCAACCCACAGCTCTAGAGCCAGGTCTGCTCCTAAGATCTAGCAGCAAGTGTCTTGCACACATAGGGCAGGGGAAAGAAGGGATTTCATCATGCTAACTGCTTTTCTTTGGTTCTGTCCCTTCTTTCCACATCCACACCCTCAGTGCATGCAGCATCCTCCCTGCCCCACAATTCTGAGTGTATGCTTCCCAACCAAACACCTTCCTGCCTCAATTTGTTCCTTCAGTATTTATTCATTGATTCACACAGGGCTGTGCAGACTTACACCATTATGGATCTGTTTTCTCCTCCTTTTACACACAGTGATTAAGTTGCAGCATTTCTCCTTGTGTTCATGTATAATAGAGTCTTGATATTTTTAGGTTTTTACTTCACTGGTCTTTCTTGGGGCACTACTCCTTTTCTGTAGCAGCAGAAACATTCTGAAGGAAAAAGAGTGTCATAACCACTCCCTCCCTGCCTTTCTTACCCCTTTGCTTTACCCTCAGCCATGCACTCTCTTTCCAGTGTCCTATTCCCAGGTTTGACAAAAAGTCTCTCTCTTTCAGCTTGCATTTTCTACATTACAGCCAACACCTTAAAATGACTGAACAGAGCCCAAGAGTTAGTGCTAGCTGTAGCACAGCAATTCCACATTTCCAGACTGACAGCCCTGTTTCTGCTTAGAGGAAAGCATTTGTCAACACTTCATTTCATAACCACACACACAGGTCACATAGCTTATAATAAACTAAAGATATTGCATAGCTTTTCTACATGCAACAGAATTCTTTTGAGAATCGAGATGTCAGGAATAATTTACATCCTTCTCTTTTTGTACCCCTGACTAGGCATGAATAAATATCAGACATCCTTTACAGCCTTCTTCCCATTAAATACTGTTTATTAACATCTGTTAAAATTAATAGGTTTTTTATCCTCTCACCATTAATCATTTTAAAATGTGCTGGTTTTGTTGTTAGTGCAGTATGGCAGGCAGCAGAGACCCTTCCCCTCTTGCTTTAATCTCTAGCAAATTACATTACAGTGGCATCCTTTGGGACTGCGGAGTTTTGGATACATCAACATTTCCTTTTACCAATATCCATTTTCATCCTTAAAATTACACCTGCAATGGCTTGACACTCTGCATGAAATGCTAGGTCATGCATTTGATTCTAAAAAATTTAAATGTGTCCATTCTTGACTTACAGAGCAGGCATTAAGGGGNGAAGGGGGAAGAGTAAATAAGAAGAAAAATAAAGATAAAAACATAGTCTGTTGCAGTGTAAGATTAAGCCCTGCAGAATTCTATATAAGTACATCTGTGTAAACATGCCTAGGTGGAAGAATTAAGGCCTGTGTTTCAAACAATAACACTGAAATCAACAGACTATTAGAAGCTTCAATCATTAGGAATTCCAGAAGAAGTCAAGCAAATGTTTGCAGTTTTTCAGCATAAACCCAGAATGATGTGTATATTGATCACAACTGCAAACTGTATTCAGATTCATGACTTCTCCCCAGAACCTTTCTGGGGGTCACACAACACCAGCTGTACCTTGAGAGGGCATTAAGGATCTGTCCTCCAAGGCCAACACACTCACCAAAGCTGTGCTGAGGGAGTGGGTACACTGCAAACAGCAGCCTCACAAGAGGGAGCTTAGCTTAAACTAAAAACTAACGCTGTCTACAGACAGCATTAAAACGTGTAAATATTTTATAACATATTACTGTGCAATTCCACGTACTTCTCATACAAGGGGCCCATGCAGAGCAGCAGTGATCTGAGGTTACAAAGCAATATGGATACAATTCCATTTTACTTGAGGAATAGTTTACAACTGAGTAATTAAAGGCCATATTGCGATGCATATGCTCCCCTGAGTGAAGCAAATGCTGTTGACAGTGTTCGTGTCTACAAACAGAAGGAGATTGAGGAGATGCAGAAGGGGTTTTTTCCAGTCTTGGAACATTCCCAGAAGTTATCATATTTACTCTTGTGCTTGCAGAACCTTTTAGAGATATGCTACTGCCTGCAACACAAAACATGCAGCCACATTGGATGATTTCTTCACTGCTCTTGGGTGAGGGAAAAAGGAAATACAGGATATAAACATGTGGTGTAGCTGCTGGCCTGGAGAGCCCTTCTGATTCTACAGAAACTGAGGATAATCTATACATCACAGACTCAGGAGCTCAGAGAAAAAAAAAAAAACAAACTTGCATTCTTGGGCATAGAATAGGGACCAATAAAGTTGACTAATACAAAAGGAGAAAAAATACCAAAAAACTCTGAACAAACACATTCTCATTACAATCCCAAACCACTTCTTTCTACAAGCTATCCAGCTACCAGGAGTTAGGGGATCGCAGCCACTTAGAGAGGTGCCTTGGCAAGCACAGTAACAAACAAAGCTTTTACTAGTGACTTTGGTGTCACTTAAAGTTTTTTTTACTGATTCTGACTTTTTTCACATCTTGTTCCCACTTTTCACTGACTTGACTCTGTTTTGACAGCACACTAATATTTCTCTTAAGAAAAACTATCTAAGACAAGCAAAGCCAGAGACAGAATGAATGTGCTCTGGATCAGTGCCTAAGTTTCATCATCCCCCACCAGATTATACAAAAGTGAAACCAGGGAAATAAAAGGTGATTGTATTTTCTACATCATATAAATCTATAGTAACCCAATTTACTTTACTATAATTATTTTTCATGGATGCTGAGCAGATACTCCAGAGACGAGAAATGCTGTGAAAACCCGTCTCTGAGAGGTTTGAGATTTTTGCTGAGAAGCCAAGGGTTTGTTAGTCAAGGTCCAGAGATGAGCAGAAGAAAAAGATTAACAAAAAGGGCATTTACAGTGCCAGTAATTAATTTTAAGGACAACCACAAGGGGGCAAAAAATTGTGTCAGATCTTGTTATGTCCTTGTAAAGTTTAACATTTAATACCCATCCCTCAGGGCTAAAAGCACTTTGTATCAACTGATGGAGGAGGCAGGAGGTACCATAGGGTCCCTCTAACCCTTTCAAACGCCTCTTCATCCCCAGCTGGTGAGGAAAGACTCATGCTGCTTTCAGGTGAAAAGGGAGCACAGAGTCTTGTGTGTGGTCACTGGTCAGTCACCCTGCCTGTCAGTCAGACCCCATCTTTTCCATCTTCCACACACAGCTTTTGAAAGGTTGGGCAATTCCAGCTGCATTTGACAGAAGGTTTTAAGTCCTAGCCTTTTGGGAAAAGAGAACTACATCTCCCAAATGATGTGACATCAGCTTTCCAAGTCAGAAAAAGGGTAGCTTCAAACACCATCTCGATGCCTCTGGTGTCCTCCATCTGACACAAGAGCCACCAAGTGGGAACTGGCAGGTCCAATAAATCTGAGGACACGCTGCCTTCCCACCAACATGTCATCTGGGATTGTGGTTAATAAAGCCCTACAGGGCAGATGCTTGTTTTCATTCTAAATGGAAAAATCCCAGCAGCAATCAAAAAAAAAAGGGACGTGCAGTCATCTAATTATAACAGGAAAATAAAGACCTTTTTATGCCATTCTAAAGGAATCTGTAAATCATTGCCAACACACCTGTCACCAAAGTTCATTCTACTTCACAGTACGCTTTCTATTCCATTAGCATGGCATATCTAGAAGGGTTCATAACTTCACTAAGTTGAATTCAGCTTAAAACTTTGGGTCTGGATAAAGTAATTTCGCTACAGATTTTATTATCTCACAAATTTGCCTTTGAGAGCAGAATACACAAATTAGAGGTGCAAGCACAGAATATTACTGCCCATGTCCAGAAATCTCAATCATCTGGCAAGCAATGACCTAAATAAATATAAAACCAATTTCAAAAAATAAATTCATATGAACTGCTGAAAATAAGATTTGAAGAATGGATTTCCAGGATAGATTTCCAGTCTTATAGAATCAGGCTTTAGAACATGTCAACTTGGGGAAATTGATTGATATAATGACAGCATAGTTTAGCAGAATAATGTACTCTCCTTCTTTGCCTTTCTAGTTTACTTACTTCATGTGGATATGATTCCAGATTAAACTGACTTTATTAAACAGCTTTATTAAAAATAAAATACTAATAATCTATCAGTTATTTCATCAAGTGGAAAGGTTTTATGAGATCACTAGCTTAAACAAAATGAAACAAACTGGTTCCTCAGCTCAAAGCACAGGGGATTTGTCCCACATAATGCCACATCTACAACTGCTGCATGTGCAACCAGCTGAGACAGGCATAGATGGGCTTTGAGTTCCACAGTGCATAACCACTGATGACACAGCAAATGGCTAGCCTATATTTCCTTTTAAAACAAGTCAGTTTCTAAAAATTCAGTTTTTGTGGAAATCCTCGGAAGTCTAACATGAAAGACAAGAATCACTGGGGACTGAAGGAACAGATAGCTGATGTCACTTGTAGCAAGATAAGTGTAATAGAAGTCAAATTTTTGCATACTCTAAGGGGACTCTGTGCCATTTACCTTCTGTGTCAAATATTTATCCAATATCTGTGTCTTTTGGTATTCTGGGAAGGTGTTCCATAATAAGCAGGAACTAGTTACAGAGGAATGTTAGACAAACTGTTAGCAAACCTACACAGAAATGCTAGGGCTGGACCTTACTGTGAAGAGGGCCTGGACATAATCCATGTTGGTTTAGGCATTTACCTGTAGTGGCTCTGTTAGAGATCTAGCACATGTGGACATCATGGGAACATGGAGATGATTCAGCCCCTATAAGAGTTAAATTATTTTTCCAAAATAAGGTGTCACAGTTCATCTTTTTGACCATGTTTCAATTCATCCATTGAAAATAGGGTGAAAGGAGGTTCTCATGCCTACATTAAAACTTTGTCCTCCTTTATATCACCAAACTTACATAAGCAACCCCTACACCTCTCACCCAGAAATGCAACCATGCTCATGTGACAGTGGCTACACTCCTACCTTCTTAAGGGTGAAAGTGTCTCCCTAAGAAATTTTACATGCTTAATGATTCAAATCAAAAATCCTACAATTCTGCATTAACTCACATTTCCTAAGTGTAAATTACATCTAAGCCACTTCAGGAAGTAGGTCACAGACTTCCATCTTATTTCATGCATTAAAAATGTTTATGACATAACTTTAAATATAATTTTTCAAAAGTCGCTTATTCCAAACATTATTTTAACATTGCTCCCTAAAGCATTCTGAAAAATGAAGGCTGACTGCTGCTCTATTGCAGTTTTCCCCTCCCAAGAGCAGCAGTTTCCTGCCATGTATTTTTCTGTTCCAAACCTGACCATTAGACTGGACAGGAGTTTAATAATAACTAATTACTGATGTTATGCTTGGTATATCCATGCAGCAGAGCCCAAATATTGTATGCAGTATATCCTCTATTGGTTTTGCTGCCTTCATAAGCACAAATTTGAAATAGCTATCCTTTTACAGAGACATTCTTTAGAATTTTGGGGGGAGGTGTAGTGGTGCATTTTGGGTTTTACCAGTTTTCTGTATGCATCTGTTCTTCATGTTACACTGTTTTTATATAGGTTACAATGGTTTGTCCCATGTAACCCCATGTTAAACCCTTGGTTTCCCCCGAGTGATTGTCAGGTGTCAATCACAATTATGGGTCCTGTCCATCACCTTACAGCCTCGCCCTGATGTCTAGAAGGTTCTAGTGAGAACGTCAAGTGATTGGCAGGGTCCCCAGTTCTCCCCTCCCTTGATGTATTGTTTGGTTCTACTGACTGTCATTTATGTTCTGGGTCACTCTCTTCACCCTTTGGATTGGTTCCAAGCTGTCCCCTTCCCATTTCCCCACCCCCATCCTTAGGGTGCTGTGGAGAGAGGAAAGCGGCTTTGGCGGGCTGACTCTCCGGGTGTGAGGGAGTTCCGCATGGACTCAATAGAACCCAGCTGAAGTCCCTCCCTTTATTCCTTCACCACAGTTCACGCTTCTGCGGGGAAGGACCCACAGGATCGGGGACGTACCACAGAATACAGAACCGTACCTTCCCTGCGGCTCCGGTGCCAGGGCTGGCCGGGACACGGGACAGGCCTATCCTGACCAGGATATCAGCTCTCTGGATACTGCACACGATAACTGCATGTGCATACAGACATGCATCTTTGTAGTCCACGCATTTCTATATAATTTTATTATAATTTATGTGTTCAAAACTCAAGTAACTGGTAGAGTAAAATGGTCAAAAAGTCTCACTAAGAAACTGCAGCACCAGTCTAAGACCCACTCTGAATTCCTGCTAAGAGCTGTCTTCAAGGAAGCAAGTGTGTGCTGGCTTGCTGAGCTAAGGAATTGAAGTGGCCAGACATCAGGCCAGCTATTTCTTTACACAGGATGAGAAATAAGCATACCTTAACACCATTAACTTGGTAGGTCTTGGTCTGATGTTGTCACTAAGGAATTCTCTGAAAGGCTTGAAAGATGGTACAAGAGAGAAATATTCAGTGAATATTTTGTGTAACTCCTACTTTTCTGGAAAGTACTGTCGGCTCATTCATATTCAATGCCATAATAATTTGCCAAAGGACATATCTCCAGAGAATTATTTTCTTCGCTTTTAGTACACAGGCTCACCCAGCTATTCTGGGTTTTCACTTCCCTCTTTCCCCAGTATCATTTCCTATACTCTTAGAAAGCTATGCTACTCCACTTCCTTCCTTGGAGCAAGGCATAATTCAAAGCCAGGATGAGGAATTTGGCATTTGATGCCAGGCATCTTCCTTCTGCATTCAGCTGGAATTCATTATCTCTTCATCCAGTCACAGGATCTAATACTGACTCCACTGAGCAAATACAACAGATGTGTATGATAGCCTAAAAGTAATTTTATTTGCTTACATGTATTTTATGAGAGGCAACCTCAAATTTTATAGAACCACTCAATTCATGTCTCTCTCATGGCAGAAGCAGGGAATTCAGCACTGCTGAATTTTTCATTCCAGTATGTTTCCTGTTTAGTAAGTTTCTACTTGTATCCTAATACTTTTTCAGACATCAGAGGGTCTGAAGTAGCTAGTGAGGTAGAAAACGTAATGGTTTTCTTCATGGAGGATATCCTGCCTGCTCACTAACTCTACAGAAGAGTGATTCAAAAAATTGCTCCACTGCAGCTGCAGCTTGAGTTAGATTGGATATTAGGAAAAATTTCCTCATGGAAAAGGCTATCAAGCATTGAAACAGACTGCCAGAGAAGTGGTTGAATCACCATCCTTGCACTTACGGATGTGATTTAGTGATGAACTTGGCAATCCTGGTTTATCAGTTGGACTATATGATCGAAGAGGTCTTTTCCAATTTAAACTCTATGATCCTAAGTACACCTTATTATGCAGTCTGGAAATTTGTATTAAAAGCAAAGGACTTAATCTGAGTCATTACACAACTACTTCCCTGCCCAAGAGACAAACTGTTATTGGTTTCTGTTTGTTTGTAAAGCATTACAGTGATAGCTGCCAAGTCATTAAAATGCTACTGGCTTCAATCATAATTTTTAAGATCATTTCTTTGTTTACATTTTGATGTCCCAAAGGTGATTAGCAATTTTACTAGAAGGTTGCTTTGTTACTCTACTGTAAGGTTCTGGGTGATCTTCAGGTGGGATTAGAAACTCTTTTGTACCCAGCAGCAGCACTTGGAAGCGTTGCTTTTATGGAAGCGTATGGCAGCATCCAAGCTTTGGCACTAATCCTGACTGTCCCTCTGCACCCTCTTGCCATGCACCTCTATTTGCAAAGTTTCATCAGGCTTCATTCACTGACCATAAAAAAACAAAATGCTGCCACCTCAGCTCAATAACTGATTTCTGGGGAGTAAATCCAAAAGATCTGTAGCTCTGCATAGTGCTTTGAAACCACCATTAACATATAAAATGTAACTAAATAGCATACAGAAAATTAAAAATTAATATATAATTGTTTCTCTGTGCTTTGTTGTTAAATCAGAGCTGATAGATTAAAAACCTAGTCTAAATCCACTGGTGTGCCTAGAATCACTGATTCCTGAAGCTTTTGTGCAATCACCACTTTATATTCTGCCCATACTCTGGATGAATAAACCCGTTTAGTGTCCTAAACTAAGCTAAAATTTGGTTTCTATAGGCACACAAGAACATTTGTTCTCGTCTAAACTATTATTCATCTTAAAAATCAAGTCAGAGCCCTGTTATACTCTGAAGTGAGAAAACTTGGACTGAAAATCTCAGGAGAGAAGGTATTGTACTTTATACTTCTAGTTGTTTGGAAATAGTCCAAAAGCAGATATATAGAAAGGCAAATATAATGAGGAGAAGTCAGCCAAGTTCTTGCAAAAGTTCAGAAAGGATTGAACTTACTTTTGAGATGAAAGTTTTTATTTTGTGTTCAGTATTGGTATGTTTTGAGATATTTTGACCTGAAATTCAGTATGCAAAGGTGCTTCATCAACATACACTTAAAGCACTATCACATGGACATGTTTGTGATCCCCTGAACTAATACTTGTGGGTTTTTCTTCTCAGATCTGTACAAGGAAGATGAAAAAATCTGAATGTATCTCAAATGCAATGTTAGGCATAAAAGTGTGTATGACTCTTGTACTGAAAATTACTTCTTTAATAATCCTAAAATGTTAATTAGAAATTGAGCAAGCAAGAATAAAAAAAAATTCATGGGTTATAAGGTTCTAAATAACTTTAGTATCCTTTCATCTCACCACGGATACATAAATTCTTAATACATACACACCCCTAATTTCTCCTACAAACAGCAGATATTTAGCCTGACCCACATTTTCACACACGAATTCATGAAAAAATGTCAATTCAACTTTAAAAAGCAATAAAGAAAAAAAAAAGGTGTTTAAATAGAAACAAACCAATAAGGACAATATTTACTTGAGATAAAATTTTGTGTTACTTGGTACAAAATATTGTACCAAGGCACATTGCTATATTATTATAAAAATAAACAATAAATCTTTTTTTTCTGATCTAAAAAGACCACTTATGATCTTCAGTCTTACATGCTCAACAGAATCTAGATTTTATTATTCTGCAGCAAAACATTCCACCTAAAGTGCCCCCTCTATCTTTTACTTCTTTCATAACCAACAAATCCAGGTTCAGATTTCCTATAATGTGTATTCCCCTGGTGCCTGACGAACTAGGTTAGAGTGGGGAGCATTTCTGTTACACTAATGACAATGTATTTACATGAAACCTTCCAGGCAGAAAAATGCCTTTCCTGACAAAGAATCTAGGAGTTGCCTCAATTATTATTGCACTGCAGTCATATGAGCAGAAAGCAATCTTTCCATCTTTCTCTGAGAGAAGTTTTATTTTGAAGGGGATAATAAAAACATTTACTCTGAGATAAATCCATCCAATATTTTAGATTGAGCCACTTAATGAAATTTTACTGAAGAGTTGAAAGGAACCATATCTTGAAGCAATTTCATCTAAAAGGACTTATATTAAATTAAAAAACATCCAGATCTAGAGGTCCTGCTGTAGTTTTCAATACAAAAAATGTTTAAAATTGCATTGGAGGTAAGCCTGTTTAAACAGAGGTAAATAAAAACCCCAATCAGAATGGTTTGAGCCAAAAATGAAATAAAAAAAGACCATCAGCAGGTGGATAACTTCATTGCTTTTAGCTATTTTTTATTTATTTATACCAAGCAATCTCCTCTCTGATTTGTCTGTCGTTTTTCTACAGAAAAAGCATGAATTGAATTTTAATCTACGTGAATTTTGCCTCAGAAAAGACCAAAAATAATTTCAATGTCAACAACCCGCACAGAAAAGGTAGGTGTAGGTCTGGCACAGAGTTGAGAGCTGCAAAGGTGAACAACATATTGCCTAGCAGTAACTTAAATTCTAAAATTCACAATCCTATATACAATCAATGAGCAGAGGAAGGAAAACACCTCAATTAAATCTTTAAAAACAAAGTGTGAAGTAATCCAAGTTAGCTAACAGAGAAACACTTTACTAAGGCACAGGTCCTCATCCCATCCATCTATGAGGCATTGGCTCTGTAAAATGAGCTTTAATGAGGCAGCTGAACCAACTTCAGATTTATTTGTCAACTGCTTCCGTAAATGATGGCCCTAACCCTCCTCCAGTTCCTCTTCTCCTCCCCTTTCTTCCAATTCTGACAATTATACAGTGATCAGCTGAAATCAGGAAAATACTCGTTTTATGGCTATAATTATCTGCCAAATTCTGGTAAATGAATCAATACTTTGAAAAACTCCAGAAGTAGCGGAAGGTACAGTTGGAGGGTGCACACAGAACAGGTCAGGGAAGGAGAAGCAGAATGATCCCTTTTATTTCACCAAATTATAGATCAACTCTGCTTGGGTCATCATTTTTTGAACTTCTGGAAGAAATCTTCCTTTGATCAAGATTCTCAAGTCCAGAGAGCAGGGTGAAAATGGTGAACTAGTAGTATTACAGGCTTTTACTAGTGACTTTGTGTATGTTATACAGACAGCTCTAGAATTAGGCACCTGATTGGTCCTGAGATCCTGAGGACCGCAATTTTTGGACTTCAGTTCTTTAATCTTAAGAACAAAACATGATCTCATGGTCAGTAAAACCTGCAACTTTATTTCAATAATGAAAATATCTGAAATTATATTTAATCTAATTGTGTTTCTGAAGCCTTTAGCCATCCACCTCTCTAAAACCAGTGTCTCAGTGACCTGGGATGCTCAATCCCTCCAGACAGCTCTGCTGCAATCCACTGTAAGCAGAGCACCTCGGTCCCAGCTCTGTGATCCTTCAGACAGCACAGCGCTAGTGACTCTTTCACATAACGCAAGGAAGGGTAATAAAATAGACAATACTAGTGTAACGAAAAAGAGACAAGGATCAAGAGAGACAACAATTGCAGCTCTCCTTCTGATAGATTTCTAAATGTGAAACACTCCTGCAGAGAAGTCAAGATGATGCAGGAAGTATCAGTACTAAATTCTCCTAACATCAACAATTTCCATTTACTGGCTGAGAATAGAGCAGAATTGACAAAACAATCCAGTGTGATCCTATGTTTCTTAGGACATATTTGATTCAGTCTGTTGCTCTACAAAGGGAACACTACCCCAAAGCATCACATAGTCTTGGTTTGAACACTGAGCATTTATAAACTCTCTAAATAACTTTTATCTGATTGCAATTTCTGATTCCACTGGCCACCTGCTCTATTGCGAGTCCTTCCTCACTGCCATCTTTTCTGGGGAAATAAATCTAGTGTTGTTTCTTGTGTGGTGGTGAGCTGGTACTGGAATCTCAGCACTCATGTACAGGATACATGGGGTTAAGCTAATGCTGAAATAACCATTGACAAAAGTGCCCTGAGGGTCCCCATTTCAGGTCCAGGGCCTGACACCAGGGCATAATGCAAGTTAGTTCAAATGAGGATGCTGTGTATTCCCAACATTCTTAACCTGAGACTTTTGTTATTGCTGCATTCTCATAAACCTCCTCATTAAAAACTGGAACACAATTTTGAAAGAAAATATGATAAATCTACATAAAAACACCCACCTGGATTCCAGGCCTGAGCAGCTGCATGGGCCATCTGGGCATACCATATGTTTAGTGCTTGATTTAGGGTGAATTAATAGGGCTTGGAGGTAGACTGAATAGTTACATTACAGTTACAAAACTGCTTTCCTTCACATTTTCTTTAAATCTCATTTATCTCTTCCCATGATGTAATTTTTGTCTTGTCTACAGGTAGCAATCAGTACATATGAATAAAAGATTTATCTAGTCCCAAAGCGGAGTAGATCAAACATCGACTCTTCATCTCCTGTTTCAGACAATTGATAAGTTTGTTTATTTTTGAGACAACCCATTTAGTCCAATGTTTTAGTGCTCTCCCCTAAACAGTAAAATTTTTGAAAAAAATAAGCTCAGAAGTATTTGTTGATGAAATCAACTGCAGTACACCTTGGCATCAAGCCATGCTTAACTTTACCTGTAGTGAAAGAGTCCCAGGCAAGTGTTCATAGTGCTGCAGCTCTGCTATCAGGTTCCAGAATGTAAGCTCATGTTCACCCAAGGGTTTGGAAGCCACATGTCAAAGTTGGCTCAAATTACACATGAATGCAGATCAAAAGCTTCAAGGACTTGAAAACATACTTTAAAAACAACTTTATGGATCCAACGGAATTTTAGTTTGCATGTGGAGATTTGTTTAAATCCCAAGCGATTCAGGAATGCCAGAGTATGAACCTATGTGGATAGAAGCCAATAAATTACCTGTTAGCTTTGGATTCTCCCTCATACCAAATATCAAACCTGCTTTTTTATTTCCACCAGATAGAATTGCAGCTTGTTAGCAAAATCCTAAGACCAAGAGATTTTAAAGGGCTGCAGCTGAAACTGCAAGCATTTCTTATTCTGCTTGCAAAACAACAGCCTATTATGAACACCTCTAGAAAACATATAGTAAAAATCATGTTATTGGTATTAATAACCCAGATACACAACATTTATCTACAGTAAATGCAGTATCTATAATAGTTTTTTAATTCATTGAACATCCATAAAATGCTCAAAAATTTAAATAATTTGAATTCTTGCTTAATTACTTAATATAAACCCAAAGCAATTAAATTCAATACTATGAGGATAGACTAGACAGACTAAGCAGTGTTTAGCAACCATGTCTTTCCAAGATGCTGTTAACAAGCTGCAGCTGTGGCTTTTGGACAAAGTAATAGAGGATCTGAAAAATAAAGCTATTAGGTGTGTGATAAAGAAACTAAAAGAAGATGTATATGGGTGTCTAGTGAGAAAGTATTATGAAAAGTTTTAGAATGTCAATGCCAAAAATCCTCCTGTTAGAAATTTTATCAGAAGCAGGTTTCAGCTGCATCGGAGTGTGTTCAGAGATAAGTGTGTGTTAATTTTGCTCTTGTATGCAATTTTCTGTGGATGAAAGTGAATCCAGTCTATAACATCTATGTTCAGCACCTCTTTACTAAATTTTATAAGACTACTTGCTCTTTGTGGTACGATCTTTGGAAATCCCACAACATTTTCAAAGACCTTCACCATCCTGAAAAGCAGAAATAGTGCAGTACCAGCTGGTTTTGCTTGACTTTAATATAATTAAAAATGAAACTTGGAAAATTACTATAGTTTCCAGTTCCTTTTAAAGTAGACAGAAAGTGTTAATACATGTTTTTACATACGAAGATTTGATGCTACACTTTAATTATTCTATAACAGTGAGAGATTTCTGCCCAAAAGTTTTTGTTGTTAATTTTTGTTGTTATCACCCTTTACTGACAGAATTTGCTTAAATTATTTTAATCATTCAAAAAGAAAATTTAACTTCACAGTGGTGTGACTTCAAGAAATTCAAAATTGAGGAAAAAAATGTTCTGTTGGTTAAAAAACACCTAAATTTGCATCAATATTGTTCTATCATTTCATCTTAGTTGATTGGATGGTAGTTTAAATCAAAACGTCTTAAACTGATACCATCACACTTCACATATTCCTAAGGGGAGAGTGCCAGATCTGGGTTACAAAAATTTCAGTTTCAAAAGTACAACTTGGTCTGCATGCCAAAGAGTGATACTTTTCAACACTTTTTTGAAGCCACATCTCTCTCTCAAATGAAAATATTAATTTTCTTTCTGTTCAGCTTAGTAATACCAAACAGACTCATGATCATCTGCTACCCAACCTTTACCTTGTCCTTTCCTTACATTTCACTGAAGTTTGCCATGAGGACAAAGAATACAATCTTCCAACACTCATCTTTGTTTTCTGATCCCTAAACTTCTTAAACATCTCATCAACAAATTCTTGGGGATGTCTGCACAAGTATTTAATGTCAAGACCAATGCATTTCTCATTATCACGTTAGATTCCACAAGTCAACAAGCAGCTGCAGGTGATGGCTGCTACTGAGCTGACCTGTTGCACAGCTCAGGACTTGGCACTGCTCTTGCCACATGGGCTCTCAGCAACTGGTTATGGCTGATTGCCATGTTTAGAAGGCTCAGTTTGTTCTTTCACATGTATTTGGGACTCCAGACAAGATTTTGAAAGGCAAAATCCTATAAAGAGTTAGGCAACCATTTCCTTTTGCAAGTGCCTAAACAAATGCTTTAAAATCAAATATATTTTGTTGGTTATTAGATACAGATGTAGATATAGCCACCTTACCTTTTAAGAACCTAAAGTTCCAAATCCTGGCTAGCTTCACAGCTTACAGAATTGCCATACAGTCTTCCAGCCACAAGATGAGGCACTGCAGGCTGTGTCACGCACAAGCCAGACGCCATGCCAGACACACACACCATCCTGAACACAGAAGGTACACACGTGCACTTTCTTTGGCAGAAGTGGGTTGGGGGAATCCTTAAGGGCAGATAACCTGAGAGATACGCCTGGATAATTGTCTGTGCCCAAACAGAAACTCCACATTCAACTGACAGACACCTAGCCATCCCCCTGAACTTACAACCTGGTGCAGACCAGCAAGCCCGTAGAGCTGAGCAGCAGATAACTTCATTATCTACACCTGGTTTGGTTCAGATGACATCTCCCTATTTAAGTCCATTTGATAAGTGATCTAGCTGGTATTTCGAGCACATTCCCTCCACCAAGTGGAAAGTCCTCTGCTTTCCTTTAAAATGCCACAAAGAAGGATTCACCATTTGTTGCTTTCATATAAACTCCTACTTGCTCCTGTGCTCATCTCGACATTGGGGAAGCAAGGGTTCAATAAGCTTCGCTGCCTAGAGATAAGACAATTACTAATTACCAGGAAAACACTCAATCTATCAATTCTAAGCGTTTATGAATGGGAATATAGGACTGAAACACAGGATCAGAGACAGAAGAAGCAATGGCAAATGTTTGACTTTGTAACCCAGAGTTTATGGCATTTAACCTGGACTAGCACACCTGTCTGTGTGAATGGTCATGGCTGCTACTGCTACAGTTTAACCATTTAATGTAAAATGTAGAAACCACTGAGAGAGAAAGAGTGGCAAGAGTCCAGGACAATCCTAACAATGAGCCAGTCCCAGGAGTGAATCATGCTCCTTCTCATGCACTCCATCTTTCTCTAAGACAGTATGTAAGCAAACTAGATGTGTCCATGGCCACTGCCCAGCCCTGAGGTCACGTGGCATAGAACAACAGATCTACTCCTCTAAACTTTTCTAACTTCCAAAATGAGATGGCCACATGCAAACTGACAGCTGGAAAAGGTTCCTGGTCTGCACTTGCTCCCAAATGAAGTAGAACTTTTCAGGTAAACAGGCAGTCAAAGCCACACAGTTGGCCATTTAGGGCATTTAAGAGTAAACACTGACTTTCCAACACCTGGCAGCATTTCCTGGAGCTGTTTAATTTACCTGTAGAAAATATTTAGCTTGATTCCTTTTGCCAGCAGCAGTTTCCACACAAGAAGGTAACCCTATGTCTCTGTTGTCCATAGGCTGGTCAGTGTAAACCTGTCTGCAGGGAGATTTGTGGGTCAAAGCCACTCTGGATGCAAGAGGGGGCAGGCCCGGACTCTCCTGAGGGCTCTAGTTCCAAAGCTCTTGGGCAAAGCCAACCTGCCTTCATCAAGGCTAGCTCTAACAGGATGGTATGGCCTGTGTTATGCTAGGTACTGAACTGGATGGCTCCAGAGCTTCTTTCCAACCTTGACTTCTACTCAGTAATGCAATGATACAACTGCATTTTCTCACAGTTAATAACCTATAAGTGAATATTGTGTGTGCTTAAACAGGAGTCCTTTAGCAGCCTCTCCAGTTAGAGATACTGCATCTCTCTCTCACACACACCAAAAATCCTCCTCCACAAGAGCACTTGGTGAATGACCTAGAATGAATTCCTGGAATGAAGTAACGAGGCATGATCTGTGTCATGGGGCAAAATGCAGATGCACAGAGGGGGGTCAAAAGAGGATGTCTACTGCATGTCTACACTGCCATGCACTCAGATGATCACTGCAGAGATTTTTCAAACAAAACTGAATTCCATATAATTTCCTGTAGATCAAAGTTTCTGGAACACTTTATAAAATCAGGTTTTGTTCAGCCTCGAGAAGAGAAGGGTGAAAGAAAACTCTGGTTGCAGTCATTTACAACATGAAAGAGTGTTAGAGGGAAGCCACATAGAATTACACTGTGGTGCACAGCTAAAGGACAAGAGGCAATGGTTAGAAGCTGCAACAAGAGAAATTCTGAATACACATTGGAAAATATTCATTTACATGGGAATGGCTAAGCCTTTGGAATAGGATGATCAGATAGGCTGTGGAACTGCCCTGGAGATTTTCAAACCACCACTGGATTGGCCCTGAGCATCCCGATCTGGATATAAAGTTAGCCCTACTTTGAGACATGGCTGAACTTCAAGTCCATGAGGATCCATAGATTCCTACCAAAAAAATCACACTGTTATTCTGTGGCATTTTCTATACAGCACTGGAAAAAAGGTCAATAAGAATTTGTTACATTTGGACAACATAATTGTATTGCAATAAGTCCATTTCTTTATCATCCATATGTTGCATTTTCATTGTATTTCATTTCATGTGCATTTTTACATTAATCCAAATTCTTTTAACAATTAAATCCTATTATGAATTAAAATTAAAAGGTAACTTGGCTTCTCCTTCATGAGCATTTATTATTTATTCGCCAATAAAAAATCAGTACTTCTGTTTCAAAACCAGAATTCATTAGTGACAGAAAATACAGACACTCAGGTTTAAGAAAAACGTACACAATCAGATTTATTCTTGTCAGCTCATTTTATAAATTGTTGCCATTTTATAAATTGTTGCTTAATAGCCTTTTTTCTGGTATTATCTGCAATTTAATCAAGTAAATTATCATTCTGGGGAAATCTTTATATTCAAGTTCAATTATGGAAGCATTATCAGAGCAACATCTCAATTAATGAAACAACTTGGGATAATTTAGGATGAAATTGGACATCAGTTTTACATTCAAGAATATGAACAAGAAATCTGTTGATTGGTTAGTGTTGTAAACCTGTGGCTCAGCCACTTATTAATTTGTTTCTCATGTCATCTCAGATTTTTATCTTGGTCAATAAGTTTTTATGTCATGTAATTTTTCACTTCATATGTTTTTTGAGTTTGCTCACATTTGTTACTTGTTTTCTCATATTTGATGAAATATTTTTTTGTCTCTTCATTTTCTAGATGGATTGTTTAACATTTTGATTTTTGCCTTTCTGCTTTTTATTCCATATGCGCTTCATTTCTCACACTTGCCTAGCACATCTCTCTTCTTTTCTGCTGAGGAAACTCTATCTTCTACAAGTAGGAAAGTATAAAAAATGAAACAGCTCTTCTAATTAGTTGGACAGAAATTTTCCCATTTTCCTGAGAAAGCAAAACTTTGAGGATTACTTCTCCAAGAATAATATATTTCTTCTTGACAAGAGACAGCTCAATTCTTTTACATACCAGACACGTTACAACAATGTAAGAACAGTTTCCATATGATTCAGTGTTATCAAAATCTGATAACATTCAGCGAGGCATCTACATAACTTTTTCCTGAACATTTCATTTTGAAATGTGTCAGAGAGATTAAAAGAATGTGTTGTTTATGAGAGATGGAATGCATAAAAAAATTTACTTTAAGATCCATCTAAAATATAGTCAGGTTTTGCCATATATTCCCTCACCGAAGCTTTGACATTAGTCTTTAATATTCTGCTTATCACAGATATTCTCTATTGCACTGATTCAAAGATTGTATATGGCCATTAATTTTTGTGGACTTCATCACACATGCTTTGACAGTAGACCACAATTAAATACTCATTGGCCCATTAAATTGTTGCAGTCAGCAGTGTCTGTCAAGCTTAATGAAGCTGATATGAATATCTCAAATGATGCCACAGTTAAGGGAATGTTCTACATAAAAATGCTCACATCTACCACTCTTCAGAAGTCAGTTATGGTGCCGTAGTCCGCAGGCTGAGTTTGTTTTGCAGACCCTGTGAGAAATCAGTGTTATTGATTCTAAGGTTAATGGCCCATGGGTATAAACAACCAAAGCCTTACTTTCCTTCCCTTCCCAGATGTTTAAATGCCAATTTTACAAACATAGCTATATTTGTGAAAAAAATTCTTTGAGAAAATATCTTTTCAATGGCAGTAGTTTTTAAAAGGCTGTACACCACTTTGGACTATCAACTCTGGTACTTTAGCTACCTGTTCAGCCTCGCCTAAAACTTAAGTATTCCCACTACTTGGCTTGATTAAAGTTATAGCTTGTGAAATATAACACAGAAGTATGTAACAGGATGGGAATTCAAAATGGAAGTCAAATGTTCAAGGTAGAATGGGACTTCTGCCCCCAAATGTAAATATATTCAATGCAAATGTCTGGCATTCATTCACTTCCAAATCTGGAGGTCAAACTCCTTTTCAGCATGAAACAATATTTGGACGGAAATCCATTGCAAGAGAAGACTCTAAGAAATCAAAACCAGATCAGCTAAAACGTACCCCAGAAATAGTCATTACTCTCCACTGACCACTTGGAACAAACATTTCTATGTAGACATCTACACTTGCACAAGAGCAATTCCACTTGGAACATTCAAACACTTACTATAATTCAAGTGTTACACATTTTTTCCCTAATGTTGCTTTGAACACTCCTCTTTTTATTGGAAACATTTTGGCTGAAAGTGACTAAATTAGTCAGTGAGAGGAATATTTCTGATAGTTCTTATCCATAGATGAATTTATAGTTTTAGAAACAGAGAGTAAAAGTAAGAGAAAGGCTTCTGTCTTCCATAAGGGAAGGTGAACTATAAATTAAAACCTGCAGATTCTTTTAAAATTCTAGGGGCAAAAAATGAAGACAAAACTACCTCATTTACAATAGTATTCCAGCAAGCAGGGGGAAAAAAAATTGCTGTGATTATGATAATATGTACCCCATCTTCTCAGTCTGACAGATAATTTTCCTTTTGGTTAAATTTTTTACAAGGTGAGACGAACAGTTGCTCCATTTTCACTTCTGTATGTTTCAATCACCATACCTACTCTAATCAGCAAAGAGTCTCCTGTTGTATTATAAACTGTAAAAACCATACACGTGCTAGAGATACATTATTCCAAATAACATTACTGCATTACTTCAGGTATGACATGGGCTCTGTTTGTATGAAATATTACTTCTCCCTACACTGGAAAATATATTTACCATAATTTCAGACAGAATTATCATAAAAATATATGCAAATATATCCATAGTTGTTTAAATATCCAGTGGTTTATGACCTTAGAGGTACCTTACAGAGAATGTACCAAAAATACTGATTAAAGTACAAAACACTTGATATGAATCACTCCAAAGACTGCTCCAGTTCACTCACTTAGTGGCACTTGTAAATCAATTTGTGACTCTAGTACAATTTGGCTGCTACGAATAATAGGAAAAAAATTCTTGAATGCTTTAAAAAGAAAGACAAGAACATAATTAGAAGATTATTAATATTTTAATTAATTGGGAGAGATGCACTGAATTAATTATACTAATTATGTGCATTCTACACAAATGTTTCATCTAAACAAATGTGACTCTCCAGGGTGGTGTCTGACTCAATATAAACAAAGAATTAAGATCAGAGAAACTCTTTTCCGCTCTTTTGATCGCACAAATCACTAATATTTGGAAAAAATAAACAGGTAAACAAACAAAATGTGAAAAATTTTTCTTTTGTGGCTTGAATAATAAATCTGTGAAATATATCCCAGATAATCTGTTTTCCACAGCAGCATTTTGCAAAAAAAAAAGAATTTCAGATGAAGGTTGTAATTTTTTAGGGTTCCTTGTATATGTCAGCAACACGTTGTTCAATAATACAGGGTTATTTGGTAAAAATCAGCTGTTACCCACTGTAAGTGCCATTGTATTCTTTTGTGGTTTTGAGTACACAGAAAATGACACTTCAGCTATTTTATATTTAAAGTCAGGATTGTCTGTACATATTTACTGGAATACAGAGTCCAGCAGAAAGCAACATATGAAACAAAACTAGAGACACAGAGCATGGCGTTTTATGATGGGAATCTGGATTGCATCACTGGCCATCACTATCCCCTGTGAAACTCATACGCCCTTCAACTCATGGATGTGAAAGCCTGTTACCACACTGAGTCAATGACCCCTGCCCAGAGGCACCCTTCTGACTACTTACCATCCATCCTTCCACTCACTATTGCATCTAATCATTAAAAAAAGATAAAATCCCCAAACATGCAAGGACAATAACAAGAAAGCATGAAGAACCAGGTAGGTCTTTCATTTTCAGGTAAAGTTAGAACTGAACAGGACACTCTACCCTACTAATTTTACTATATGACAGGTATCCCTACAAGAAAATTCAAGACAGAGAAAACTGTTTTGCCTTGTCCATCTTTCGCACACAAGAGGGATGTGGAAATCGGCTCCCTCTCATTACAGTCTTTCAGGATTAGTAGTCTCTACAGAGAATCTCAATGCACAAAGTCTAGGCAACATTCATGGACAAGGAAAATAAACAGAATCCTCTTCTTTTGGAAGAATGTTTGAAGAATCAGACTGGTCCCAGCTTTATTCAGCTAGGATCCTTCATCGGATGTTGCATTTTGGATTTTTAGAAAAAATTTATAGTAACCAAAATCATTTGCATTCCAACCTGTCCCAGAAAGCGCTGCAGAAGACAAAACTCTTCTGAAATGCTGATAGCCCAGACCAACTTTTCAAGATTAAACTGTATTCCAAAACCTGATATAATTAACCAAGAAGGTCAAAAATCCTGTAAGGCAGCAAATCAATCCTTTCTTCATAATCCGTTTTGTCCCACCCGTTTGGGCTGGGATGGCAGGAGAAAACTTTGCTTACAGCTACAATGTGTACATGCCGACTCACGGGGAAAACGTGCACAGCTTAAATGAGCTTTGTACTCCTGTGATAACAGGCCATCTGTGTGCCAGCTGTCCTCTGGTGAAAAACGAAGCACACGGAATGTTTGCTGCAGGGCTTTTCACACATTTCTGTGCCTTGTCAGCAAACTCGTTCTAACGTGAGAGATTTGGCCGCTCACTTACTCTGTTCTCTCTTTCTTACTCGTGTATATACCCACACGAAGATCCTAAGTCAGGAGAGACCATTGCAGGGAAGTTACAAAAGAGATATCAGAATTTTTCACCTATAGCACTGTGTGCTACCCATCATCACTGCATATAATTATTTTGCACCCTGCATCTATGTCTAAGGTATCCAGGTGACTTTCTGTGCTAGTCAACATTTTTTTCTGTTTCCATTGTCAAAAATGCTGTTAAGGGTGTCCTTGTATGAGTTTTTTACATTGGCTTTTTTATTATTATTATTTGCCATATTTTCTTTTCTCTTGTTTGAGTGGATTTGAGTGGATTTGCAATAAAAAGAACTGCCAGTGCTTAGAGGTTGAGAGCATCATTCTCATGTTAGAGAGACCATTATGTGGCCACATAATGGGAACAGTAGGATGCTTAATTCACCTATACTGTTCTAAAATTTGTTTTAATAGGTTTTGGTTTTTTTCAGCAGAGAAGATTTTGATTCGGGTACTTGTAGACCCTATCCCTATTTCTCGGTCATGACAGGACAGTTAAAAATCATACTGGTAAAGACCCTTTAAAATAACCAAGATTTGTTGCACTGATAGTTCTGAAGAGTGAACCAGGACACTAAACAGTCACCAGGAGCCCAGCAATCACTATGGGAACTGGAGTATGGGGCAGCCTAAGCCATATTGTGTACCAGCAGGAAGAGCATTATACAGTAATCCCAACTGGAGCTGACAAATGGCTCCCTGTGACGAATGTGCTCATTCAGTATTTGCTGTGGATAGCTCTTTGCTTGACAAGAAGGGTTGTTTCTTGAGAAGCTGGAGGTGAGAAAAGGCAGTTTTAAACACTGTCATTTCCTGGTTGTCCCAGCTTAGCAAGGAGGCCAGCAAGATGCTATGCACTTTGATAAATGGGAGCTTCAGAGGACAAGAAACAAGGTCGCAGGTACATTTCTAGTGCCTTCTCTCTCCATTTTAGCTCAGTTTAGTTGAAGCAGTCACTGCCCAGCCACAAGATGATTTCTTAGAGCTTAGACACTTACTTTCTTTTCAAAGTAACTTTTTGGCTCCCTCACTACTGAGCATGCAAATAGTTGGAGGTTGGCAATATCTGTGGATGTTAAATTCATTGTAATTCATCCATTTGTAAACAAAACAATGTACTTTCTGGGACAGGACATCACTGCAAAAGATTTTCAAAGATGTCACCAGCCTCCAGCCTGGGGCACAGCCTCCAACTGCCAGCACCCTCCACCCAGGGAGGCACATTGAAGACATTATTTAACATTTAACAATGTTAAATTTAACAAAACAGTTTTAAAAATGCATGAGAGTGGTTTGGCTTAATGAACTTCAAGGTATTGTCTCCAACCCTGCCTGTAAGGAGGGCACATGCACTGCAAAATTTTTTAAAAACACGGACCCCATAGGTTTATGTGAGGAAGCAAATATTTTCAGAAAAAAATGTTCAGGGAAGACATACCAGTTGACCTGTCCTTGTCAGAAGTCAAATCCACGGGTTTGCCCACAAGCCACACACAGCTTTGGCATGCCTGAGAGCTCAGGTCAGAAAAATGCCACAGAAGAACAAAACAGCACTTTGATAAGGACTGATGCCCACAGTGATGGTGTGTCAGCCACTTCAAACCAGTGAAGTCACGAAAAGAAGGCAGAGGCACTAGAGATGGAGGCTTTCCCTTTTACTGAAAAACATTCCATCTCAAAAGAATGTCGTTCCAAAGGGACTTCTAGAAAAGGGCTCTGTGAAGCAGAGAAACACTGGACATAAGAAACATTAGGAGAAAAAATTACTTGAAGTTTCACTGTAAGTCAGTTTAGCTCTAGCACCAGAAAAGGTTTTCTCTGCCTTTTGATACTTTTCTGGCTTTCATGCCAGCAGTTCAATCCTACCATTACCAAACATCACTCATGCAGTTCATGCTGGGGTCACTCACAGCCCTCTTGCTGCTACCAGCACTAGCAGCAGACTGCTAAGCATGTAGAGCCAGATCCACCAGTGGATGCCGGCTGCTTTGTACCACTCCAGTGATGCAAAGCAGCTGTAAAGCAGGTTTAACAGGCCTGTTAAAAAAGCTTTGTCATTGCTTTGTGTTGCTGTTACAGTGCAAAGCTGCTGGAGCAGCCCAAGGAATCTGATTCTCTGCTTTCTTTTTGCAAAAAAAGTGGAAGTGTTAATCCTGACTTTGAATCCTGTGAAAATATTTAATAAAGTCCACTGGGAGGATCTTACACATTGACAGCTTTAAACTGAGTTCACTAGTTCTTCTCTAGATACACCACTCCTGTCAGTCTTCCTCAAAAGACTGGATTGATCCTTTTTAGCAGCCATTGAACTTTTTGCCGTAATATACATTTATATATATCAACAACTGACATAGAAAACACAAAATCTTCCAGGCTTCCTACATCATGACACGTGGTCTTTTCAAGGAAGACCATGGAACATAAAGTTATCAATGTGTACATCAATAATATTGCATACAAAGAATGCACATATAGTTACACACTAACCCCAAAGCAAGAAGATATTGTGACAATGAAATTTAACTGTTTTTATTACATACCAAGAATCAAAAGTTCCGACCTGTTATTAGACTCAGGACAAAGTAAACTCCTGCTCCATGAACGTACAAATAGTACAAAGATAATAGACCCGAGGCATCACAGGCAGCTGAATGTGGAAATAGCCATCCTGGCTTTGTTTTGCTGTCAGCCACATAAAACTGGCCCATCTGTAGTTCAGTGGGACACCTTGGCTCAGTCAGATGTTCCACCCTCTGAACTCTAAACAAAGGTCTGAAAAGAGTCCTCTATCCAAAGAGTCCTTTTAAGATGGATGAGGTGCACATTTAAATATTGAAGGTTGTATATCATCATCATTTATCTACACAGTCTGACAAACCTCTGCTACATAAACTCCTGTCAGATCCCACTAGAGAGCAAAATCTCCTTTCATTGCAAAGTTGTATTTGCATAATTAATAACATTCTCCTTCACCCCTTTCAAGTTTTAGCCATTCATTTTCAGCTTGACAGAAAAAATACTAAGCAAAACTATAAGGCATATTTTGTGGAAGAATTAGTAATCTACAATATACCTGTTAAATACGCTGTTATCAAAAGCAAAAGAAGACTTTGTCCTTCTGAAATCAAAATTACATAATTATTCAATGTCACTCTGAACAATAATGGCAAAACTGTTCTATAAAGCCCCAATATGGCAATCAATTAAGAATATATATCTTTATGAATTACCTATAACATCTACATACAGAACATTAGATCCTCCCATTTCAAGATTAAATGCAGCCACTCCTAAACCCCTAGGAACCTGACACTAAAACTTAAATTATGAGAGGCAAAGCTTTTCCTATACTGCCTCTCCCATCTATGACCAGAATAGCAGAATTTGCACTAGACTCTTAAAATTTTACATTTTCTTATGGAGAGACTGAAATTCCTCAAAATACATTTCAAAATAACCTGGAAAACATCTAAGAAAACAAGTTCATGCTGCAAAACAAAAAACCCCTTATTATTCTGTTCCATTTTCTGTTCTCCTCGACTTGGTATTTTCAGAATAATAAGATCCACATTCATAAAAAGTACTTGAGAATCTTATTTCTGTCTGTGTCCAACTTGCACTGAAACCAATTGGAAATCAGTGGGAATTAGGTAACTCATCTCTCCTCTGACTGTGGACTCATGTTTGAGAAAGAACAGAACATTCAGGCACAGAACATTGAGAAAGAACAGAACAGTGAACAAGGATGGAGAAGCTGGTGAGGAACAATGTTGGGTGGCACAACTAAGGGTGAATGCAGTTAGTGCTGAGAACACCAACCCAGCACAGTGAGGAAAAAGAGCAAAGGTTCTGGTAATCTTACCTGTCATCAGACATTCAGATTCCCATAATTATAGTTTGGGGTCTTTTTCTTCTGCCTTTTCCAATAAAGTCCTGTCATTTAGAGACAGTTATTCAATATCTCACTCATTGTGCTCCAAAAGGATTCCAAATAGAACTTGACTTAGTATGTTTTAGAAGTTTTATATAACTGAGTTTTGCCTTTGATGCTGCCAAAAGAAGGGCTACACTGGGCATAAGAGGCAGGGGAAATACTGAAAGGAGCTATGCAAAGAATCTTGTAGTTTTGCTTAATTTTGTAGTTCTGTTCAAACCCTGTAACTTTGTAAGTACAAATCAAACATTTTGCTTAGCTGTTTAAGTACTACTCTGCAACAGGAAACTGCTTGAGGACAAAGACAACAAGGGGCTGTGAAGATAGGGGAAAACTACATAACCAGGATCCAGTTACAAAAACCCATACCCCTCCAGAACACTAAATCAAGGAAAAACAGGAGGAACTGGTTAGATAAGAGGGAGATGGGACAGTGCCTACCTAAAGAGGCATGCCAGGGGCTCACAACAATAAAAGACCCCTAAGTCAGCACATGTGAACTGCGCACGCTTTAAGAGCCACAACACAGAAACAGCCCTGAAAAGGAGCCGTGGTTGCAGACAGTGGACAATACCGAGTGGACAGGACTTGGAGGAGGAATTCACGGAGTCTCATAATGTAAAGGATATATAAACTCATGAGAGAACTGTGGAGGTGGACACACCACGGAGGCACCCTCCTCCACAGTCCCAGCGCTGCAATAAAGGAACACTTTGTTAACAGTATCATGCTGTCGAGTCAATTTCTTTGACTCAATACTCAGGCAAGATACTTTGGGTAGCCCCCAGAAGCACATGAAGCAAAGAAATTTAGGGGAAGCATTTTGTACTCAATCATAGCATTGAAAAAAGGGCATAAAATGATGCATATGATCCCAGACGGCACTGACCAAGTTTAGGACTAATAGGGTTCAACTTAGGCACTCAAGCATAGGCACTCAGTGCCATGTGGTATGCTCTAGAATATATGAGATTTCCCTGGAAGATATGACAATGCCTGTGCTATACCTGTGTCCCTGCAATTTGACTGTTGAGGGCATCAGCTACCCAGAAACTCTCAAAGGGACCCTTGTTAAAAGTCCTTCTTCTTATCCTAAAAATTAAAAAAGCTATTAATTATCTGTATATTTACTGATTGTAAAGCAACTCCAGTGGGAATGTTTCAGGTGTAGCTGTCCATCTTGTAGATATTTAGCCTTATCTTACATGAATTCCATCTCTGATATCTAACAAAGTGTGAACAACAAATGATGTGTTTTCAAAAAACAGGATAGCCACTACTTTTTCTGTTGCATTTGGATTACCTGGTGTCTGAATTCTCTCTGCAGTTTTCTTTCCTTTAGGATATCACAAGGCCTTTCTTTTCAGTTTGACTATATACTTTCTTAAAATTCTTTCCTTAGAGCACTTCCCCTTTTGTTTCATTGGATAGATATTTTTCAACGAGCTCATCCAGAAGAAGATTTGGAGAGCTATGCAAACACATGCAGTGTGTTACTACAACTTCTCCTTCTTCCTCTAGAAAGCCACACTAAAGGTATTTTAATTTAAATGTCTGAAAAAATAATAAATATTAGAAGACCAGTAAAATAGAAGTCACCATTTTATGGCAGCCTTCAAACATACAAACAATGCCTCCTCTTTAATAAGCTTTTATTTCATTTATTTTAAAGGAAATGAAGAATTAAGCAGCGAGCTGGAGTAGAGTCCATTCTTCTCTACACTCCAGAAGAGTTGATAATGCCAATAATTCATGTAAAGTGTGCTGTACTACACTTACATCTGCAAGGAGTTCATCATTCTTTGATGTTGTTTTCCTTTTTGAAGCATCTTTCTTTTCCTTAGACTAACTACCCCCTCGCCATTGTTAAATTAAAATCTGGCACCACAGAGTACCCTGAAGCATTCTATCCTGAAACTGAAGACAAGCTGAAAGATGCAAAGACTAAAGAACCCAAATTTTTCTCCTCAGCTGGCATCTGCTTTTTGTTACTTTAGGCTCATCTTTATGAAGCGTTACCAAAACAAAAGCACTAATGTCAATCTTTCACTGACCAGTACATGAATATAATTCTCTTCAGTAACCCAGAAGTAATATCTGGATCCCACAGAGCAGACACAGAGGAAATCTGTGCTAGGCAGAAGTTTAATTATCAAGCAGGATATTAAAATCCTGATATCAATGTTGTCAACATTTCAATAACAACTATGGTTCCAAGAATCATTGCTGCTTGGAATGTATCTTTAATCAATTCTAATGTAATAATACCTCTTCAGCAAGGCCTGTTAATATTGGTTAAGTCAGCAGCCATATTAATCAGCGGTACAGATGGATAATTTCTGCCTGAAAACAGCAGCTGAACTGATCATAAGTTCTTGCCAAGTTTATGCAGGAGAAGTACCTGCATTCTGAATTCTATGCTTAAATTGCCTCTGATTCTACAACCGAAAAAGAAATTAAAATTTTTTGCAGAGCTGCGGAATAAGCTGCACCTGGAGAATCTTGTGGCAAGCCTCCACCTCGCACACTGGCTTGCACACAGAAGGGCTTCTGCAGTCTAATTCAACTTAAGGCAGAGTAGCATCCCAAGAAACCAAAACCAAAGTGATGGACCAGCTGCCCCAAATTGCCCCAGGCTGCTCTGTCTTCAGTCACACTCAGTGAGATTCTTTTAAGATCACAGGTCTCTAGTGCAAACACACCAAAGCCAGCCCTCCTGGCCAGCTCCAGCCGATGGAGAGCAAGTTAATGTTCATTAGACTCCAGGGTGCCATTCTTCTCATCCTGAGGAAGACTTTCAAAACAGGTCAGAAAACCTCATCCCACACCTCTGCTCTTTGCATTGACTATCAATAGACTCTTCCAGTGATCAACTCAGCTGAAGCTGACACTTGCGTGGCCAATTTTGAGGTCAGAGTTTATTTATTTACGGCCATAGATAAGACAGAGGATTTAAGAGAGACTTGCTCCCCACTGCACTGGCAGCTGGAGGTCAGGTGGGAAACTCCAGTGTATGTGAGCTGTGTGTAAGCACCTGAATCAAGTTCTAAACTGAAATAGAATGAATCTTATTTATTTTTTCTTTCTGTGAAAGGACAGAGACCAAAGTCTCAATGTCCAACTTACCACTCTGCTTTGTAGCAATCCATGGAATGGAATCACAGAATCATAAAACAATTTAGGCTGGAAAAGACCTTTAAAATCTTCAAGTCCAACCATTAACCTACTGCTGCCAAGCTCACGGCTAAACCATGTCCCTAAGTGTCACATCTACATGTCTTTTAAATAGCCCCAGGGATGGTGATTCAAACACTTCCCTGTTCCAATGCTGAATAGCACTTTCAGTGAAGAAATTTTTATTAATATCCAATCTGCCATGAGCAACCAGTTTCTCTAGGAGATGCTGCAGGAAACAGTATCAAAGGCTTTACTGAAGTCCAGGTAGGCACATCCACAGCATTTCCCTCATCCACCAAGCAGGTCACCTCGTCATAGGAGACCTTGTCAGGTCAGTCAAGCAGGACCTGCCCTTCACAAACCCATGGTGTCTGGGCCTGATCCCCCACTTGCCCTGCCATGTGACAGCACTCCAGAGGATTTGCTCCATGAGCTTCCCTATCACCAAGACCAAACTGACAAGCCCATAGTTCCCTAAAACATCCTTCCAGCCCTTGTAGATGGGCATCACATTTTTTTGCCTCCTGTCAACTAGAACCTTCCTGGTCAGTCAGGGCTGCTGGTAGATGGTAGAAAGGGGCTCAGTGAGCACTTCCATCAGCTCCCCTACAACCCTTGGGTGGATCCTCTCCAGCCCCATGGAGATACATAAGTAACAGTAACAAGAGAGTGCTCACTCACAACACTCCTTCCCTAAATGTCAGGGAATTCCCCATATAAACTGTGCAGGACCTAAATGTTTATCTCCCTCATCCCTACCCCAAGGAGTGATGGGGTGATGGTGCAAGATGCCCTAATGGCTGCTCCCAACAGTTCTATAACTGTTGCTGTTCGTATTTTTTGTAAAGTACAGGTGCCATGCCATGTGCATGCACACTCTATGCAGTAAAGCAGTTAAACTGACATTTTCAAAGTTATCTAACTGAAATATTTTCAGTGAGGGAAGAAAATAAGGGTATGTTTTCACTACAGATCATAACAGTGTACAACAAGACAAAGCAGGAAAACCAGCACAGTTAGCAGAGCCATCTATACCTAGTAGACTAAGAAAGTGCTTTGAATTCAACAGATACTTGAAGCCATTGCCTGGGACACAGACAAGTTGCTTTTCTACCAGGAGCCTCTTTGAAAAACACTACCTTCACCTTCCAGCTGGAAAATTTAATTTTCAGTTTAAGTACCTGACCCAAAAGGTAAAGGTATGTCTCATGTCCAAGGGAGATTCCTGAAATAGCTGGTAATGAGTTAATTCAGATCATAGAAACATTTTAGACACAACACATAAGTATGAGGGGGTAATCTGAAAAAAATATTAATTTAATAAAATTCTTATATTAAAATACCTTATAACAAATGGATACCTTTACTCACATCATTTTTGTATTTCCATTAATTTATAGAATGCTCAGATATCCTTATTCAAGCAAGATAAGGATTAAGAGATGCACAGCACCTTACAAGGGAAGACTGGCTGGTTAATCAAAAAGTTACTACCTGTGTCACTGAATGTCCATCAAGTACTCTGGTTTGTTATCAGCTCCATCTCCTTTTCACTAAAAGGCAGAGGATGAAGAAGTCACTATGCCTATCAATGATTTCTGAAGTATGCTTTGATCTTGTCAATAAAAATATATATTAAACATCATCTCAAAGATGCATCATATAAGGCAGCAAACCAAAATTTGCTATATAGATCCAGCTACTTAAAGGTCTTGGATGAATTTTTTACTAACATGCTTGCTTTGGTTCATGATCTAGGTAAAATTCATTATATGTAAGATTTTACATTTATTTTACATTGATGAAAAGTTAATAGCTAAGAGAGCAACTTTAAAAAACAATTTTAAAAAAGCACTTACAGTTCCACTAAAGGTAGTCTGTTATTAAAAAGAAGCCTACATCTCTTGATGTCTCTATTAACAAGGAACTTTGCATCCCTCCTGGTTTATTGGCCAAATATGCAAAAAATATCATCAATGAAGTAAATGTTAATCTATTTTACCTAGCTTTAATCCCAATTCTGCAACTTTCTCATTGCATGGCCTTGAGCAGTCATTTGTCTTCAGTCTTATTTTGCCCATTGTAAAAGAAGAGCATTGCCATCTACCTCAGAAAAGAACACTCATCTACCTTATAAAGATGTTGTGTTGACTGACTGATAGCTACAAAGCACAAAGAACATATTAAAATGCTAAGTGTTATTATTATACCTGACCATCACACAGTACCCCATAAATTATCCAACTGCCTGAAAATAAATTCATTATTATTATTATTGTTTTATCATGTTTAAGCTAGTGTGGCAGTCATACTTTCAAAAGCCATCTTCATTTACTATCAAACAAGGACACAATGAGGCAGGAGCTATGGAAACAGCTGACAAGAAAAGGTCTCTTCTTCTGTTCTCAGAATATTAATAGTTCCACCGTAAGCTGAAAGTGCTGGCAAGCAAAATAATTAAATGGACACAGAATTTGGAGTTTACCCTTTCTTAATGCTCTCTACATTAGATTATGCCTATTTCTGAAGTTCTTGGAACTTAGGAAAATTCTGTTTCCCTAGAGTGAGTGGCAGCATGAAATCTCAAAATGTTGTGCTATGGCTTATCCTTGTTTACCCTAAAGACTCTGTTACTTACTGCTGTCTCTAAAAATGCATTTCTATTATAATAGTTCCAAGATCTTACTAAAGCATGCTGCCCTTCTAGAGCTACTGGAAATTACTTTGACATCACAAAATTTATATTCAGGACAGTATTCCCCCTCTGCTTCCCAGAACACCTCCCAAAAGCCACATTCTGCTGCAGAAGGGTTCAGAGGTTTTTGTGATTCATATACTCTGCCTCATGTCAACCTTTCACACTGCACAGGGTTTAAGGCTGTGCTTTTAGAGCAGTCTGTAAACTTTCTGCTGCCACTTATAATTGTTCAAATATCCAGATGCTGCCTGAGCTCCAAAGCCAGCAGAATATTATGTTGTACAAACTTCATTTGATATGACTAAAACTGCTTCCACTGATAGTGGGACAAGGAGCACTCAGTTTGGCCAATTTCCCCTTCTTTACATAAAGTGAGTATCAAAGTGATGAATTGAAGGAAAACTACATGTTTTGAGTTTGCAAAGGCTGCTTATTCTTCTCTTCTCCATTTGAAAAACCCTGGCTGACAGAATTAAGTCTTCAAAGCTCATTCAGTTTTTATTTTTTTATTTTTACTGCCTGCTTCTCACCAAAGCTGTAAAATAAAAGAATGAATCAGCAGTGTGTGTCCAATTAAGTCATGTTTACAAATAATTTCTCATTATCCGCTTAGAAATAATGATGATTTATGGTCATTCTGGGACGTACTGTAAGTTTGGAACTTTATATTTCAGACATAAAATCTATTATGGAATCCTGGTGCTTTTATTAAATTGTAGTCTCTCTCAGAGACAGAACCTCACTCAGACCTCTCAAGGGACTTTGTATATGTCAATTTAATTTTAAAATCCTTTAAATATATTTAAATGTATGCATTCCCAACCTCTTGTGGCCATAGTATATCTTAACTGGAAAAAAAATCATACATAAATGATTCATGAGGCACTTACTTGCTGGGATGACAGAGAGGAGACAGAGAACCACCCAAAGCTTTAAAAAGTCTTACCCTCCTGCACACAAGATAGACA
Organism: Cyanoderma ruficeps; assembly: GCA_008694505.1. NCBI lineage: Eukaryota > Metazoa > Chordata > Aves > Passeriformes > Timaliidae > Cyanoderma > Cyanoderma ruficeps. The sequence continues at coordinate 32,989,747 of VZDJ01000782.1, forward strand.
AAGCCTGAATTACACCATATCCTGGATATGTCAGGTTTAAAATTAAGTCAGCGAGCCTTCATCATCACCAAAGACGTTTTAGGTATGTACCCATTTGCTGAGCAGAAGAGGGAGGGAAGCACCTCCCAGCACTGCTGTGATGGGAAAGTTGGGACTTCTCCCACAGAGTGCCCAAGCACATACAATAGGCAAAGGACCAAGGAATCCATACAACTAATTCACAGCTGAACAACTGCTCAGTGGGTTGCTCTGATAAACTAGAACTGTATGAAATTAGGAAATGTTGTTACTTCATGCGGTCTTGAATAGAAAGAAGCTTCCTGACACAGAACAGACATAAGCAAACCTTGTAATAGGACTAATAGTGGATTTACAGGAGTGAAAAGACCTATTGAATATACACACACAAAAGCATAATTTAATGTGTAAAGTGTCTGTCTCTTGATGAATAGGTTGAAAATTCAATAGTAAAAAACATGCAAATGGCCATAAGATTTTTAAAGGGATAAAGTCTGAAAACAGTCTGGTTTCCATTCTAATAGAGTTATCATGACAGTTTTCCCATAAAGTCAAAGCTCCTTTATTGCTAATTGGGTTTGCCTGCAGAAAGCTTAGGCATTCAAACACTGTTTCCTCTCCTTTTATAATGTTTTGCTTTATAAAATAGTCATTCTCATTCATGATCTCTTCTTTGATGAAGAAAATATATTTAGATTTCTCTGGGGGAAAAATAAAATACTGAAGGTATCAACGGTATAATTGTAACCAGTTTATGCCCACAGGTTAGGAACAAGGAAGTGAGAGAATTGTCATCAGAGAGAGAGGAAATTCCCTACATGTTTTTCAATGCCTATAGCCAGAGCGGGCTCTATAATTTGTATTATCATATCTGCATGGGAAATCACAATACATGCAACCCAAAATTTATAATTTTCTTGTGTTCCCATGAGTGCTGATCCAAGCAAAAGAGGTGTAAGCGCTCGTTTCTAAATATAGACGTTGAAAGCAATGAAGACTAACATGAAATGAACGATACATTAATTATTTTTAATATATGTATCTAATGTTATCCCATTAATATTATAGGGTTACATAAAACAAGATGCATATACTTACTGATGGTACAGAATGCTTTTCTGCTGCAAGGCTAGTTAGCTTAAAATAACTTATGTACATTTACCAAGCAAAACATCCATTTTTTATCTTAAGAATCTTAGGAAACCTCCTTCAAACAGCAGGATGCTTGGCTTATAGAGTAGAAACAAGTTCAAAACATTGCCAGAAGAATTTAAATTCTAATGGTTATGTTTCTACTTTCACACAAAATTTGACTTTAAAATTCTTAGTGATATCATAGTATGTGAATCAGTGGCTATGCTTTGTCTCAAACCTCATCTACATTGGACAAATGTACCATGACAGTAACATGATTGCAGTGAAACACCACACCAGAGCTTCTTGTATGCCTATATTTGATGAAATTAAACTGGTGTTAGTAAGACATGATGGTTACCTTTTACTACTGTTTCTATTACAGTTCTTTACCAAGACTGAATCTTCATTGCTCTTAATTATAAATACCCTTAGAGATAAGGAAAAACCTTTTACCAAAAAAAAACCACCCAACACCCACACCTATATTTTTTAATTTTTTTTAAAGCATGCTACATTCTGAGAGACAGCAGTGAAAACAATGCTATAGTCTCATTGGAGAAAGATTCCCTACCCAGTCATTTGTCTTCTACTAGTGAGTTCTGACAGGGCATTTTCTCTTTCCTGACTATCCTCTACTACTGAGTATCAGCTTGGGGAATTGGAGAATTCAGATGGAGAATTAATGAAGGTTAAAATTAACTTATATTGTTTGGGGGTTACCTGTGGTCATGCTGTGGGTTTGCTGGAGTTGGTTCACTGCAGGGCTGTACAGACACTTCTGCCAGCATAAGGAGGGTATGGAGCAGAACAGATGAGCTGATTTCTTTTCAGGTCAAACAGTGGTTCCATTTCAGGTAAACAACCCACACAATTGCGGTAATCTCTGCTTTCTACTTTGTCCTACAAATCCAAAATCAAATTCTAAACATCAAAGTGCCAGTTAGCTTTTAATTTATCCGTTATAATGGTGAGCGGCAGACGTACATACACACATACACATATATTGGAATACATAAGCTGAGAGCTTCTAAATAGGAACTGAAGCAGCATCTTTACATTGACATTTTCACTATGAAATAAATCTTAAGTGCCAATCTCTACTAGTTTATACAAAAGTAAGCAGCTTGTCTGACTTGTATACAAATTCTCAGTAGGAACAAGAACCTAAGGGAAGTAAAAGGGTGAAAACTTCACCCCATAATGTTCCTCCAGGAGACAATCATGTAATAACCACTTGATAGTTTTAAAAGAGACCTAGAAGATATTAGTCATTGAATAATTTGTTTTGCATGCCTGACATGTACCACCAATAAAAACTACTCAGTCAACAGTAAACTATGGATAAATTATGAACTTCTTCCCATTGTCATTATTTCTTCAAGGAGGGGCTTGACATCAATCACTTCTAAGATGTATTGAGACACTCCTGATTTAAGGTATCTGGCATTGCCTTTTACTTTTTTGGCATAACTGTAGGTTTCATTTTGGACAGCTTCTCTATTATATGTAGGACAGAAATTATGGATTCATGAGCCTCAATATATAAAGCAGGGGGGTTTTTAATGCCAGTTGTAGATGCTGTGTTTGACACCTGATGCACAGTGTTACTGGTAAGGTCTTGGTCAGAATGTAGAGATGTAACTGTATCATTCGTTTCAGCAAAATGAAGCACAGCATATTTGGAATCAATAACTGGAAGAAATAACTACGGGCCATAATATGCTTTTTAGTTCTGGGCCTGAAAATTAGTCACCACCTCTGACACCTGTGTGGCAGTGTTCTGGTTTTCGGCCAGGACAGAGTGAATTTTTTGGCCGTGGCTGTGGGACGTGAGCCTGGAGCCTGTGGGGCACGTCTGGGCTGTTTGCCCATAGCACCAGGAACAGAAGAAAGATACTCTCACCGTAGAGAAGGTGGGAGTGGTTTGCAGTCAGGAAAAAACAGTTGGCATGAGGGTTCATTCACCATTGCTCAGTGTCTCAGGGTCGCACCAGGTCAGGTCAGTCAGTGAGAACTTTTGCATGTAAATCACCCTCTTTCTGAATACTTCTGTTGCTGCTGTTACTGTCTGGGTTTGTATCTCATTGCTGTTTCCAGTAAATAGTTTTTATCTCAATCCATATTTTCAAACCTTTTTTGCGCCTCCAGTTCTCAACCCCATCCTGAGGTGGGAGAGGGGAGGGGGCAAGGGACATCTGGTTTGGGAGAGTATTAGGAAAATAGGGTATGGATGGGGGGAACTGAGTTGCAGATTGCTGTTCCTAAACCACAGCAGACAGCAATGATATTTTCAGTCAGGAAAGCAAGAAGTGAACTACGAGCTTTGTGGTGAAACTTCAAAACACCTGTCACATCCTCACTGAATTCTGCCGCATGGAGTTACAGAATGAATTCCCTTAAATTATTTGACAGGCGATGTTTGAAGATCTGGCAAAAAAAGGAAAAAACATCACAAGCACTTCTCATCTGTGCAAGACAGATACATGTTCTGTTGTCCTGTTTTTCTCCTTCTGCTGCCTGTCATAACTCTCAGAGCTTTAAGCTGGGGCTAACTGAGCAGATCACTTGTCTACTCAGGAAGAGCTTTTCAAAGCACAGATTTAAAACACACACACACACACACACACACACACACACCAAAAAAAAAACAAAAACCCAAAAAAAAACAACCAGGAGAAATTGTCAATAAAATCTTCAGGAAATAAACATGCAGGTTTTCACTGGAGAATCCAATATTGTTTCATCCAGACTTATTTCTTAGTCATTGTGTATACAAACTTCTCATAAAATAATTTGTAACACCATCAGAGAGAACTATTCAAGCGAAAGTCAGAAAATTCTCTATTAGTTACTTGTAGCTTAAGAAAATATACCAACATGCCCTCTTGAGAAGCAGCAGCATTTCCTGTGCAATACAGACCTCAACAGCCCAACCCTACAAGAGAAAGAGGCAGTCTGTGCCGCAGCCTGGACCCTACCTAGCATTTCATAATTGTATACTAACAAAATCAGTGTCCTCTCCACTGAAAGTAATAAATAAATAGAAAATGGAAAATAATGACACCAACACAAGCTCGGTCAGGACACAAGGAACAATACTCTTCCTGTTCTAAAATGTACTTTAAGAGCATGTGCAAAATTTCAATGACCTGGTTTTATGCACGGCAGAGTATTGCTGTCTGTAAGAGCCTTTGAACAAACCAGCCACAGAAGGTGGTCCTTTACTGAGTCACCATTTATAGTTCCTAGAACATGGACAGGCAGTGAAGAAATATTCTTAATTTGAGGAATGACAACATGTCTGTAAAACTGTCTGGTTTAAAAGCTTCACCCAGGCTTTCCGGGATAAAACTTGGGATTTTTTTCTTGAGAGGATAAACAGCTATTATATATAGGCCATCTTGTGTTCATTAGCTAATGCCCAGCTGTGAGATGTGCTGAACTTCAGCATTAAACAGTCATCAGTGGAACATAATTCAGTGTTTTACAAGCATTCAGTAAATACAATAATGTTTATCAGAAATCTTCCACTAAAACTTAGGAAATAGCATTTTTCCATGTTTTCTGAGGACTGAGGTCAGAAATAACTTGTACAATATGCCAAGACAAAGATGATCAATCTGGCTGAAACTAGCTGTCTTGCCAAATGTAGGTTAACAAACACCAACAAAAATTTGAGAAGAAAACCAGCTAGGGTTGAAAGATGAAGCAGGAAAATTGGCTCAATGACAGACATTTCCTCTTCACAGACCATAAATCAAGTCTTCATCAAAGTACTTGGCTGTGGTCTTGATCATAATGTGTAAATGTGGTACAAAGTTTAAAATTATTTTTGTAATGTTAACACATTTCCTGTGGGATTGGATCCTGCAGCAATGAAAACACTTTTATTTTAGGTTTACACAGCAGGTAACTGGCAGTTAAAAGATTATGACATGCTAAATAGCTTTATTTAGGTGCCCAGTATTCTTGCTTTTAGTAATACATTTTTTTTATTTTAATCAAAATGTCTCCGTAACATCTCGGCAATGACCTAGCTATAAACAAAATTAAAAATCTGGAATTAAACTTAAACTCTCATACCTTCTTCTCTGTTCTTTATTATACTCACAAAACACAGTAAAAGAATCCAGCAGTTCTATAGTCAGAATTCATTGGGTACCTGTTGTCTGTGGAGGGAAACAAGTATACAAGCAGGTTTGGAACATTTACTAGTAAAATTATACAATAATAAATAGTTATTATGGCTGGAATAAAGAATGCAGAGAAAAAATGTTAACAAGTGCATTCCAGCAATATTCAAGTTAAGGAGCTAGGAACTTAACTAAGGCAATTACCTTTGAAAATTCAAGGCTGTGGCAATTCCTTATAAGTAACTGTAGTACCAACATTTGAAGCTTGGAAAAGGGCATTCATGGCCACTAACCACCTAGTGAGCACTCTAAAATAAAGGAGAGGAGCACCTGCATGGTGCTACACAGAAAGCGGGGAGAAGGAGGTCTGTTCCCTGGGTCTGGAGCCAGTCTTTGGTTCTACTGAGAGAGGTGACACCGCATGGCCACATCTAAAGTTCCACATTGGCCTGGGTTTGAATACACCCAAATCCCAAATGCTCTGATCATCATCATGGAGCTATGAGTATCAGGTTTCCCTACAGAGGCCCAAAAGGAGCAAAAGTCAAGTTTTGGTAGTGCATGATGGAGGAGATGCTGCCCAGGCTCTTCTCTCCATGGCAGTCATGGACCTCAGCTAGCCCTGCATAACTGGATTGTCCTCCTTTCACTGCTTCTGCTGAAGCTTTCTTAATCCTTGCACAAAATTTAGACAACAAGAGAAACAAAGAGAAAATGAAGTAAATGCAAAGAACTAAAATTAAAGAAAAATTGCAACTGGAATATGAAGAAATTTTTAAGAAAATAATGCATTTGGCAACTGTGGAAGAAAGATTCAAGTTATGCTCGTGCAGAAAGCATCTGTATAAAGGCAAAGGAACTGCTTTACCATGTGCATAATACAGGCCAGTAGGTAAAATGAAGAAATCAAATATTTAGAGAACGTCAGTCAGGGATGACTCTGACAGGCAGATGTCAACTGTTTGGAAAGAAACATCCTCATTTTTGACCTGGAGTAATCCAACTGAGGTGAGAAATGTGCCTGGAAATATGAAAGGCAGCAGGGAAGCGTCAGCTACTCACCCTTGCATTGTCTGCAGTTGAACTGAACCCCCACTGCTTTGAGGCAAGTATTAATCATCTGCTGTCACAATGGTATTACAACAATAAAACAGTCAGATTTTAAACAGTCTTGAGTGTCTTTTTCTTCCACAGAAAAATAAAATCTCACAGATTAACACAGAATTGCAAACTCCTACTCTATACATGTATATGTGTAAATAGCTTATTTTCTTGTATTAGCTCCATTCACTTCAGCTCAGGCACAGCGAAGGTCTCCTGAAACACCTATTCCTGCAAAGCTTCATCTCCATGTCTCATGTATCGAAAAGTTTTGGATGTCTCTAAATAGAAAACAGTTATGAAATTGGTGCTGCTTGAGCAACAAAGCCTATGTGAGTCCAAGTCCAGACAGCAATAGAAAGCAATTTTAACAGAATCACGTTAAATAAATTTACTGCTTTTATCTCTAGCACTTGAAGTTTTTTAATATTAAAAAAAAGTATAAAAGCTTCACTGTGGATAAAATGTAGAACAGATCAGATTCTGAAGATGCAGAATATGTCACTGCAAGGAGAGGTTTGGGGAGGAAAATGCTGTCACTGCATGAGTAGTTGTCTCTAAAGCAAATTAATTTGTCTTAAGAGCATAATGAAACTTCTACTGCTACAGCATCTTTTACTGCAGCTCTTCTTTAACTGTGCCTCCTGCGATGGCTTTCTTTGTGCAGTCATATATAGCATTTTGTACACACATTTAACTCCATTAACTCCTAAGACTCAACCATATGCATCACCACTGAAATTATCACTGTTCAGGGAGCACATCCAAAATTTTGAGTATTAGGACACCTTTAAGCACAATAATACAGTCCCAATATGTGCAAATTTCAAGTTTTGAATTATGATAATTGAATGGCTCACCTCATTTGATCCAGTAAAAAGTATTAGTGAAACACATCTTTATTCCCTAGTTGTCTCTGCTATTGATCCATACTGGAAATCAAATTTTGTAAACCATTTATTTTGCTAAACCCTTTTGATTGCATGTAGAAATGTGAGGTTTCATTCTAAATATACACCACATTTTTTTTCTTACAACACAATTAAAATAGCCATTTATGCCCATAACAAGACAGTTACCATTCTGCGTCCTGCAGCTAATTGCAAGCATTCATAAACACCAACTATGAAGAATTTTCAGCGGTGCACACCTGCCCCCTTGTGCCAGTTTTACATGACTGCCTTTTCCCTTGCTAATCGACTACAGCTCACGCAGCCCTGGAGGGCTGTATCAAAACCTCACACGCCGGTATTTTGCTCCTCATCCTCTTTTTCAGTGTACAACAGAAAAAGAAAAGAGATATCGCTGTATATCTCCATCTCAGCTACTGGACTTTTTTTTTCCTAAAAATGCAGAGAGATTTAGAAAAATGGCAATAGGTTCATAGCTATCAATCATGTGTCTATCAGGAGGATTGCAGCAAATTACTGTGGCCAGTGGCAGTTTCTGAATGTCTTCACTGCACCATGCGAAGAGACCTTTGCTCTCACCACAGCAGAAAACCACCCAGATAAAAAAACAAACAAGAGAAGCTTGTTCTGCCCTGCAACAAGAAAGAAAGTAAACTATGAAGGCTGGTTTTCATGATAAAAAACCTACCACATTTGGAAAATGGTTGGCCAAGGGAGCATTGAATGCTTTTGTGCATAATCTGATTTAAAGTAGAAAAACTAAATTCAGGAAAGTTTCTTCTGTCCCTCCAGGCTTTCCAGTTGGACTGGAGAGTGTGAAAAATATCCATCACAAGTGTTCATATATCCACCTAGGAGAAACAGTGCTTGAACATCAGCTACCCCTTCCTACAGGCCACGTACAGAAGTAAGTGGCAGGGCTCAGCTCCCAGCTAATGCTACCTATCACAGCCCTGGTACCTCTGGGGTACCTCTGGCTCAGCAGCTCCTCCGGCCTCCCCTGTGTCTGTATTCCCTCCTGGGACACTGGCTACACCACCTCCTGCACTCCTGCACTCCCACTTCCAAGATAACAGCCACAACTGCTGCTCTGCTGGTTCAGATAAAAATATGCATTAAAGTAGAAAGCACAACTTACATAAAAATTTAAAAAAGGAGGGCTCAGAATCTGTGGGTATCGAGCCCATGCTGAATGGCAGGGCTGAGCTGCAAGTTCTGCAGATCCCCTCAAGGCCACCCAAACAGAGTGACTTGCCCTGAGAAGGTTTGCACTCAAGACCTGCTGACACAGTAGAGGTGAGGTAACACCAGCTCATCAGTGGCAAAACGTCATTTCCTCAGAGCTCTGAGGAGCACCCAAGCCCTCAGCTGGGACAATTAAAGCTGGGACAATGATTTGTCCCTCACCTTTACCAGGTGTCCCATTTCTGCTTGAGGATTTCTTATCTGTTCAAGGCCAACATAAGCATTCTCCCACCCATTCCACACAGCATGATTTAAATATGACCCATGATGTGTTCAGCCACACAGGATGTACACAGCCACAAAGCTATGCACTATATATCATCCCTTCAAATTTTCTTGACAGCAGGTAGGAAATGCTGAAGCCAAAACAAGGTCTTAAACATCTCCAAGCTGAAGCCCCTCACTGAGGATGGTACTCATCAATCCCCACTCATGTTTAACAGCCCTGAACTCTTTGCTACGAGGGTGTATCTCAGATACTATTATAAAAAATCAAGAAGAGATGGTCCTTCAGAGCATGACTAATTTAGTCATCCAGTAACTCAAATCCTCATCCAGAATTTATTTGTTCTTCTCACCATCAAAGCAATTTTGATCAAGTATCTTGCCCAAGAATTCAGAACTGATATCCATTTCACTGATGATGTCCCTTTTGACATAGCTTAATTAAATATTCCCTAGTCGTTAGATATTTGGTTTAAGTGCAAACAAAATGTTATGATCCCTAATTCAGTAAGCATTTCACTATTTATATTCAATTCATTAAAGAATGATGACTGGTCTCATAGAGCACACTGGAGTGTTAAAACGTTCAGTGAAATTTCCAACATCACTCTGTAATCAGATTCAGATTTCAGCTGTAATTTGAAAAACTCTCTTGTCTCTCATCTTCCTGGTTCTGAATCTAAATATATTATAAAATCTGCCTCTTCAACCCTGTTTTTGCCTCAGCTGAACACACAGCATGATACAGACAAGAAATAGAGCAGATTAAGATACCTTAGTCTGGACTAAGAAACAAGGTCCCTTTATACTGATATGATCCATGGTTTCACACCATTGCTTTCTGAAGCTATATAAAGCTGTTTCATCCTGTACAGAACCCTTCACTGCATATTTGTACAGAATTTAAATTTTAAAAAGTTTTTAAATACACTAAAGCACCAGACTAAGTAATCTTGTTCCACCTACTTTATTTATCTGCGAAGTCTTGATCCAGTTGTAGATTTCCTATGGTGGTGATCAGGGTTAAATCATGTTGCAATAATATGTACAAAATCTCTTGCTATTTAATGCCCTCAGAAAGTGATTCAATTAACTTTAAAATATATGGTCACTAGACCAGGAGTATTTAGAGAAGGAAAAATTGAAGGGGAAGGGGGCAGGGGCACAAGAGTGTGTGTGCTTCATGGATCAACTTGTAGGGGAAACTAATTTGATTGTGACCAGTGCCCATGACCTTGTTTTGAATCATTTTGTACTAGTTCAGATTACAGTTCTGGCCTTCTTGGAGGAAGCTGAGTAATTCCCATTCACATTCTTGATCTCGGGCAAAGTGCTGGGAAAAAGAAGGCTTAAAATAAGAAAACATACACCTGTAGAATGGCAGAAAACCCTCAAAATAGAGGACCTGATATGTCCTTCTGACTTAGCCATCATTCCATAATCTGAAATAGAAAGAAGACCAACAAAAACATAAGCAGCAAGTAAATCAGCATTTAAAATCAACCTGTCCAAAAGCAGCTGCAGCTGTGTTGACTTTATAGCATCTGGAAAATTAACCAAGTTGCAAAGTTATAATTTTAACAATCTCACAGAGCACTGATACTGCAGTGAGGGCTACTATTTTCAAACAAGTGACAAGCTGAGAAGATCTCAGAGGAGTCTTTGCTAGGTGCTTGCTCCAACACCAAGATTTTCACTGTTGCCATTGTAGCACGTGTCCTCCCTCTCATAATAATCACAGCTGTGCAACAGAGCATCATGGCCAGTGGCATTTGAACAGGGAGTGTGTTATTTGTGCAACATATTTCTTGAGGGTGCAATAAAGAGCCTTGGAATGAAGGATATTTTGCAGATGTTACTTAGCATAGCAATGAAAAAATCGTAAGCAGAGAAAGTTACTTGAAGTACTCCAATGTTTGTGGCCTTTTTCCCATCTCACAAAGGTCACTGCTACAGGGAATGTAATGCTGAACACAGAGCAGAGCAAAACTATTTTAGTGGGATTTAGGGGCTGAAAGAAAGTGCAAGGGAGTAAAGTTATTATTTTGGTGACTTTGAGATTTGAAAGCATAACTGAAAAATATTATCTTCCAAGGCCTTACAACACCCTTGAATCTGTTCATCCATTGAAGATTAATTTCTCCAACAACATGCTGGTCATGCTGAGAGGGGCAGAGCTTTCCCACTATTTTTAATAAATTTAGGAAAAGGGAAAATAGTGGTTAGATATATAAGCACACTGAACATCAGTTCAAATGCCTAGCTACACCTTGCATGTGGTTTGCCAGAACTTTCCGATTAATTTTATTTATTTCTATATTGATCAAGGAATCGTTTAAGCTGCACAGCTAACTAGTTAACTATGAATAATTGTCATCTAATTCTTGCATTTGTTTTGAACTGCTGGAGTAGAAATGAAAATGACAGTCTCTTGAATAGTCGGGTCATTCAAATAAACACATAAAAACTCATTTTTCAGTTGAACCACTTGCCAGCAAGATCTGATCTGCCACTTATCCCATTTAACTTGAGATATCCACACTGTATAATAGCTGCAGTCATCAAGGGCTGCCTAAACAGTCCCTTAGAGCATAATTCATCTAACACACTTTAGATGCATGCTTCCTAATGTCAGTACACGCTACAAAATTGGAGGATGTCAATGTCATCTTGAGTCAGAGGAGCTATAAGTCAGAAAAAGTGTTTATTTTATAATGACATATTTATTTATAGAAAGGCTGGGGTTTGGTACAGAGAGTCACATCTCACAGAGATCCCATCTGATGAATACAGAACAAGCAGTGTTAGGAACTGAAAGGTTCTGGTGAGCAGCACAGTGCCTATCCAACACATCTTCCACAGAGAGCAACAGACTGCCTTGACATGGTATGAGCCCTTCATTCTAACACTGATAGAGAGAGAATGACTTCTGAGTCAAGAGTTTAACCCAAAATCAGGGATAACATAATAAGGATGCTATCCTGTGAAGAAGAGAACGAAGAACTGATTCAGGTACAGAGAGACAGCAAAAATGAGGGATGAGGTATGAGACAGCAAAAATGTAATCTCCCACTTTTCTGAAATCAGCAGCTTATTTCAGAAGCAGCCACAGGTACCCACAGGCAAGGAAAGCCAGAGAAAACACTGTCAAGAGGACTCTCCAGAGAGAACTGCTCATCACTGAGCCAACAGAATTGTAGCATCACTTGGGGTAAATGGGCACGTCCTAATATTCTTTGAGTTCTGCTCAAAGGTCTTGGCAGGAGAACAGGTAGGTGAGCTACATTAAAGTTCCAAATGTGGACACAGAAACTATGGAGGCCAGAGAGTGGTCTGAGGCCTGCACTGAGGGGGCCCAAGCCCATCAGGTTCAATGGCAGAGATGTCAGAGCTTGACTGAAGGAACAGCAGGCAAAAGGCAAAGGACAGTGAAGCCAGTGTACAACTGCTGGGGGAGGGAGAATTTAATAGGGAGATAACACTAGCATTTTGCAAGCAATTTAAAGTCTTCTCAGTGCCTTGAGAAACCTCTTAAAAATATCTGCTTTGGGTCCTGGAAAAGCTGCTGTATAAGCAACACAGGCTGTAAGCATGTCAAGAGAAGAAAGATGGAGGAGGAGGAAAAACAGAAAATTATGGCTTGAACCAAAGAACAATCACAAAAGCTGGAATTGTTTATGAAAACACTGAAAATGAATATTTATACATCAAGCAATATTTTAAGATACAGGTGGTACCTGCAGATTTCTCTTTATAGACACAAGTGGTCAAAGCTACAAGCCAATAGTCTTCTGCATGAGAACAGGCCTCTCTATGTAATGATTTTATCAACAGCAGGCAAGTGACAAAGAAATGAAAGCTAAAATATACAAAATCAAGGACTCTTAGGATATTTTTAGGATGTAGTGCATAAAGATGAACCCCTAGTTTCTGCTGTCATTGTTAAGCACAATGCCCAGCAAGTAGCACATCATGCAGTATCAAATTGGTGGAGCAGGTGAGCTCTGTGGCACATCATCTCATCCTAAACACAGTTCAGAGTTAGGAGTTTGCTGCAGTGCCATGGGCCTTAGTCTTCTGACCACACACAAGGGATTTCCTTACTGCTGGGCACAAAATATGTAATTTAAACCCATTGACGTTTTGTCCCCTCTGTACTGAAGTCTCATTTTCTTAGAGGATAAATTTGTCTTTATGAATGCCATATGCCAGTGGGTGGCCTGCTCTTGGGATTCCAACTAATTGCTCAAAAACTGGAGGAGGTATCTGCACACTACCCCAGAGTACTTCTGACACTACAGCACAGACACACACACACAGACAGGCCAAGCATATCCACACAGAGCTGCTCAGCTTGCTGAGCAGGTTAGTTGTTCAGATGGTGCCCTCAGCCATATGGTTGACTTGTATCATTGTATTGTTCCTCTGCCACAAAATCTGAGTAAGAAACCAATTACTTCATTTCAGCCATGCCTTCCACCAATTTCATGCTACTTCTTTCCTTATGCCGATATCACTGTTTTCAAGGCTGTGCAATAAACAGAATCACTGAAAGAATGATGATAAAAGATAAAATCATTTGGAAGAAAAAAAAATCTGGTTCATTTGGTGATATCACTTTAATATGTCCCACAGGTAGCTTCATGGAAACATGAGAGAGGTAGTCACAGCAAAAGAGTATTGGAAACATGGTTGGGCTTGGTGGGGTGAGTGGGAGAAGGGAGAGAAGGGAGAGAAGGTAGTGCTCATGCACTGGGCAGCTATTCCGTCAGCACCGAGAGCTCTGTGGTACATCAGCTTAATTCTTGCTAATTAACACATCTGAGAAAATCAAGAGCCCAGTTCTGAGACAGAGCAGAAATCAGGGCATTCTAAAAGTGTTGATAGCTAGAAACTATAGAGTTGTCCAGTGCACAGCATGGAGGGTTTCCGCAAGAATATCATGTGCCAGTATATAGATACCTTTGATAATTATATTCTATGGGGCCACTAACACAGGAAAGTACTTCAGTACCTCTAGAAAATTATGGAGGGATTTTCAAATAAAACACATTCCAAGTGCTTAAGGTCCATTTTGGCAGCTCTTAAATCTTTCTCTTATGGAAAACTGCTGTTTGCTACAGTATATATCAAGATTGGATATTTCTATACTGGCAGCATTTCAACCTATAAAAGCACTACAGAACCTAGAATCACAACTCTGTAACCAATTAAACATCATATGAAATGCTAACACATTTCTTAAGTAGAAATTAGTGTGGTAACAACTGCATGTCACTTACCTTGGAGGAACTAATCAGCTCCATTTGTGGCTGCCGTTTGGCCTCATACATTGCTAACAGCTTTCTTCAAACCAACACTTGAGAAGAATATAAAAATTCTAATGCAGTCCACTGTACTATACAGTTAACACTCAAATAAATAAAACATGTCCCTAAGCATAATAATTTTCTTCAACTACAGGCAGAGCAGTTCCAAAATACGTCTGGATTTTATTTTAACTTAAACTTTCTTACAATGTTTTAAAAATAATTTACTTGTGTAAATGAATAAAGATGACATTTGTACATAAAATTGTCTTAAAGAAGCCAGCAATGCAATCTTTTTTATTAGTGCTGCACCGAGAGCACGCCTAACCAAATTCCCATTCAATGACAAGCAAACCAGTATCAATTAAAACAGCGGAGCTCCTTCACTTACTGTATTTGCTTATTTAAACAAACCAAGGGTCATGGAATGTAACTTGATGTTGTATTGAAGGGTTACAAATGCAGAGTGAAAAAGGCAAATTAACCTTTTAAGGAGATGGGATGTCTGAAATAAAACAGTGTTTTAGGAAACTATTTTCTGACATCAAGCTTGACGAATAGTGTGAAACATTCTACTTAAGTTTGAAAATTCAAAACCTCCTTAGTTAAAGCAATATCCATCTTTGAGAGCTTATACTAATGGGTATGGTAGCTTTACAGAGTGTTGTTTATGAATATAATACATACATAGTGCTGGGTTTAATATTTTATTTGAATGAAGTTTAATGTTATGCAAAATAAATTGTTATGTTACATCCACTGTGACATCAACTAAAATGTGAACTAGGTTGCATAGGTTAGTACTTTGGGCAGCATGATGTTGCTCTAGTCCACCAAAGCTTAAATATTCACAGTGTAGAGGAAGAAACAGGAATTAAAGCATTTCTACTAAAATATATTTTAATAGCTGGTGTTAACTTTCTGCATAACAAAAGCCAAATTAAGATGATACATCATATGATCCAAGAGTAAGTTTATCTGTCCTTTGAGAAACAATTGTTACCTTCATAACTGTATACCCCCAAATACAGTACAGTTTGCAAAATAACTAAAACTTTACACACTTTAAAGCAAACATAAGCCAAATTGCACAGCGGTTCATTTTTGCTTTTTATATCACACTGCAAAAACCAACAGCTGAGAGATTTTCCACATCATGCTAATCAATGTCAATACAGTCATTGCTGTCTTCCAATGGTCTAGCAATTTCTAATAGTAATATTCAATACACAATTGAAATGCTACAGTATAGCTTATTTTCCCCCCTAAAATAATAATAATTAAACAAATGTCAACAACAACTGGATTACAACTTAAGTACAATATGCAAATTCTATTTATCAGACACAAGAAGCATATGAAATTCCTTTGAATATACTGTTGTAGTGCAGGCAGTTTAGGAAATAGAGCTTTCAGGATTTCTTTCCAAAGGAGAGATGGGGTTCCTATGGCATAAAGCTGGAGAAAATCACTAAAGCATTGCAAAATGGTTTAATCTTCTACAGCTCACTAGTACTTTGCATTTGCCAGCACATCAGTTTGGAGGACTTCTTTCAACAGCATCTTCTGTCTGTTTCAGTATATTATTTAAACATTCACTAACTAAAGCGTATTCTATATTTTAAATGGAGTATTAATCAACTTAATAAAAATCTATGGTTTATACCCTGTACCACCTTCTGCCAAAGACCTCTGTATTTGTCATTTCTTTTTCATTGTACAAGATGACACGCAGTCACTGTACAATAAAAAACAGAATTATTACCTTTCCCAAGTATGGGAGACCTTCCGCATCCCCAAGAAACACTTGGCAGGGACACATTTGTCAAAAACATAATCCATGGGAGGTGATTCTCCATCAAATCCCAATCTGCTGAAGTAGTTTATTGTATGTCAAATGTAATCAAGAAAATCCTGTTTCATCAAGACTAAATGCTAATGTTCCATAATGAAAAATTACAACCGCAGTACCTGTACGTAGCTTTGTTTAAAAAATGAAGATTAGCCAGGCAAGAAAGAGTAATGAAAAGCAAGGCACCCATTTTTTCTTGTATGTATGCATGAATATGCTCTATGATGTTTTCTACATTTATACTTATGTTAGCAAGAATTACAGCATTCTTTACAGAATTCTTTATTTCTAAAATGGGAACATGTGGACTTCCAACCTGAACTTTGGAACAGCTTGAGTAATTCAAGTCCTTAAAAGCCCTTTCCTTTCCCCAGAAAAATGTTGACTACAGGAAGAAAGAACAGTGAGGGGAACATGCTGTGCTAAAAATGTATATAAACTTTAAAGGTGACAAGACAGCACGTAGCATCTTTTCAGCCCTATATCACACTACATGTAACAGTCTCCAACATATGCTTTGAAAACCGTGTGCTGGCACAATTTAGTTCATGACTTACTCTCCCTGCCTTACAAATGTAGGTCTTATTAAAAAAAATTATAATTTCGTTCTGATAATTTTGAGCCTTTGATTGCATTGCTTAGAACAAAGCTGCAAAATTATACTAAAGTTTGTTTTATATCAAAAAGCAGTAACCATTCCATATAAACATGATTTTCCAAGCATATATGACAAAAATAAAAAAGGCTACAAGAATAAGTAACTTAAACCAGATCTTAATAATTCTGCTGACATACCATTCCCAAGAGAAATACAATTCACATACTGTTTTGTTTTCTTGACCTTTTATTTTCTGCAAATTGCTTTAGCTGCTCTGCCAGGCTAATGAATATTCAAAATTTGTAAAGGAAATTTTATTTCTATTGTTCAGCACAACGTAGTTCTCTAATGTCACCAAATGCTCATTTTCTGATTTACTTCCATACGTAAAGTATTCAACACTGCAAGCTGTCTCCTCATTTAGGTAAAATGATTGTGTATTTATAGGCGGAGACTGTTTTATAAGTCACTAAAAATTGCAACTTGATGCCATATAGATATTCTCTATATTTCTTTTTGATTTATATTTGGTTAGCAAACTGACACCTTGTTTTTATTGTTGTCAGCATTACACAGATAACAGAGCAGCACAGCAGCAAGTGACAGCCAACTGTGCCTCAGGCATCATCTGAAATATTTGCCAGCCAGCAGAAGATGGAATTCCTCTCCTCGCTGTTGATGGCCAGTGACGAAAACCAACATGGAAGCAAACTGCTTGTTTCAGAGCTTCTAGCTCAGCATATCACATCAGCTTTTAGAAAAGCCATTTGACTTGCTGATTTCGTGTGGGTATCACCAGCAATGCACAAGGGTCTGCTGCAAGAGCAGCTCCTTATGCAAAACTTGAAGAATTTTAAATCGCAGCAGTCAACTATACAAACTGCATATTTACAGTCATGGAATTCTACTTTTGAAACACATTTTCTGAACTTAGTTAAGTTAAATAGTTATTGCAGGGTAGCCTGCAATCTCATGTGAGATGAGAAATACAAAATTTTCTAAAAGCTCTATATATAATTCTACCTTAAAAATGTTAGAAATGAAAGAAAGCCAGTGAAGGCTCAGTATTCTGAGGACTACTAACTTCCTTAGCACAAGGCTGAACTCCACAAATTATTTTATCGGAGAAACATTTTCTTCCTTACACATCTCCACATCCACATGAATAATTTCTCACATGAATCTTTAACTCTTTTGCCTTTCTTCCATAATTTCTCCCTGTGAGGGAATGCATCACCCAGTCAAAGCAAAAATAAGTTGCCTGTGACCCAAGCCTGCTGACAAAATCCCTTTTACAGATCCACTGTGTCACCGGCTGTTAGGTGCTCTCCCAGCCTCACAGACTGAGACCTGGATCTCTCAGCTCTGGCCGTAAGTTAACAGACACCAAATTAGCACATGTGAAGGTTTGTCAGCAGAGTATTTTTACTGGTTTTGACAGATGATTAAACTGAAACATAATGGCATATTGTATGTTGGATTTTGCTTAGCTAGCTTTCCCTTTGATGTCAGTTATGAGAAAGATTAAGTCACTAAAAGAAAACATAATTCTTCTCCATCATTAATCATTTGGCAAGCGTACAACCCACTGTTGGATCACCAAGAGTTTGGGAGCAAACTGAAGCAATAGGCCACTGATCTGAAATGCACTACAAGAACCAGAGCTCTCCTCCACTGCTCGATGGAGGCACAAGTGTTTGGCAGCAGGGGAGGGACATCAGCTCATCAGCAAAGCAGCCATTCAGCGAGTGAGTTACCTGTGTGAGAAGGGGATGTGGCTGCAGGCTCCGTGTGACTGCACCGGGGCCGCACCGGGGAGAGTTATTTACAGCACTACAGGTGAAGGTAGAGGAGCTAACATGAAGTATTGGTTGTACGTTGCCCTAATGAAGGTTTCTATTTAAATGCTAAGTACTATTACAAGAAAACAGAAGAGTTGACAGGTTTTATATTTCAGATAGTCTTTTCAAGGAATTTTCTGGGGAAAACATACTGAAGAGCCATGAATCCAAACCTGGATCTAATTTATGGATTATGATGGAAGCAAAGCTAATAGATCATTTGGAAATAAGAAAAAATGGGTAATCCAAGAATAAATGTGGATATGCAAGAATCAGGAAATTTTTGCTGTCAAAATAGACATATTTACTGTAAGGCTGCTGGGCAGTAGGGGATTTTACTGTGGTTTTTTTTACTGGCATGTTACTTGTCTTTATTTCAAATGACTGAATTATCTACTCAACATATTAATTTTTATTAGGAAGTTAAGTGCTTAAACATTAAACATTTCCCTAATAATTTGAAGATGTGTTCAAACTCAGTGTGTTAACCTCTTGTGACTTCAGAGTGCCATAAGAAGTGAATCAATTTTATGGCTATAACATCTTTGAGGTGTAAGGAAAAGGCATTACTCCTTTACAGCTAATTGACCAAAGTCTTTTTAGGACTGGCAGCACCAGCCTTCCATATATGTTTTTCATTTTGAGAGAGCATTATAATAAGCAATGCTGTTTTCAAAGCTCTGAGCTTCTTGTGGGTTGTTCATTTTTTATTTAAAGGACTCTAAAATGGATTCTGAGTGAGAATGCAAACTGTAATAGCAGTGATAAAGTAATGATCATGAACTCTTAAAAGATTCTTCTGATTTTTTCTAAAAGGTTAGATTTTAAGTAAATCATAATAAAGCTCAAAGACTAGAGACAAAAATTAGTTAACAAACTCAATATAATTTGCTGGAAGCATTCCTGTTTTCCCAGTTCTCTGAACAGTACCATACATCCAGCCATCATCAATTGGTTGCACATTGATGATATAATCACCATCCCTGAAGGAAACTTCATCTTCATCTTGAGCGCTGTAGTCATACATAGCTCTGTATGTTCTCTGTTGAAGGAAAGAAAATAAGACTGTAAAGGCTCAACTCTAAACTTGACATTCCTTGATTCCTTCTCTTTGCACAAAGAAGAAAAGAGAAGGAAAAAAGAATAGAAGGAGCAAAGCAGAGGGAGAAAACACAAGTTACTTGTTGAAAAGGAACAGCATCCCCTCTACACCCTATCAAAATACAGTAAATACAGGCCCTTGTTCTGAGTAGCAAAATAATTATTTTGTTAACTCACATTGTCTTATGGCTTCAAACAAACAGATTTCAAGCCATTCACTACATATTGACATATTCTAACTGTTGTTTCATTAATTCACTAGTAACAGTTCATTACATCCAGCTAGGCTAGCTCTGCTTCTGCTCCCTATTTGCATGATTCACAAATAGCTTCTCCTGTGCCTTCTCTACAAAAAGAAACATAGTCTTCATCCAGGCCATTAACTTTTCCATCTCACTGAATGTCCTTCACTTCATTAGGATTTTACCTGAATTAAGAATAATGAATGCATTATTATCTAAAGGAAAAACAAGATTTTAAAAAGTCTGTAGAAATAATTTTTATGAATACTTACATTTTCCTATTCAGACAAAATTTAGCACATAAAGTCCCATCATTAGCTAAGACAAATTTCTCCACAACCCTGCCCACTATAAGACAAGCTTTCAGCTTTTTCCTCTATTATTCTAGATAGAGAATTTATTTTCACTCATAACCAATAAAATGCCATCATTTACTGGAATTTAAAGTGGATTTTCAAACTCAGTCTTCCCTTGTACCTTAACAGCAGAATAAAACTAGTTCATTTTAAAATTCCCAAGAGTACTCTTTTCCTTACCCCAGCTCTTGACAGAAGTGAAAAGCAGTTCAAGCATCACTGATAATACCCAATTTTCCTTCCAGTAATTTTTTGCTATGTTACTATATGTAGCTGAATTTTTCCAGCACAGTAATTTAGAGAGAAAAAAGGCAAAAACAGTCAATGTGTGAGTTCATGCCTAGTACTATTGTCTAAGCCTTTTAAAAGACAGCAAACTTCTCTGCTCAAGAAAACAGCTCTGGATTAGTTTTGGTTGATATCATATATATAGGAGCTTGACTGTTTTTAATGAAACTGTTTTTTAAAAAGGTGGAGATTGCTCCACATGGAGTGAGTAGGCCATTTGTCACATGTTGGATATGTGGAATTATTCAATCCAAACTCTATAGAGCAACTCATCACTACTGCTCACATGCTAGAAATACACTTTTAGTCTTGTACTTAGTCTCTAATGCTTTAGTCCTTTATCATTGGTCATGCAAATTAAACAGGATAGAGAAATCAGCTCCTGTTTAAACACTGGAGACCCTTCTTAACAAGTCCACCCTGAACTGCATTTGAGTCTTGCCCTATATTATTGTTCTCTGTCATGCCTTGTAGTTTTGCTGAGCTACAGGCTGTGACCAAGAGCAGTTTTCAATCAGACATGTGTGCTTTTCTAGCAGTTCCTTAATGTCTTCCAAGTGTGCATGCAATACAATGAAAAAAAGTTCATTTTTTATGCACTACATGACAGTAAATAATTGCTTGGGTTCTATTCTCACAAAACATTCCTTAAATATTCATAAAGTAGACAACTAGCAGTCAAAAGGCTCTCTGCCTTTCAGAATCTTATTTTTTCCCAACTATTTCAACTGATCTTGCTGCTGAGCCTTGAAACTAACTCCAAAAAAGCAATGAAAAGTATGCTATTACAACAAACTCAGCAGCAGTTAGACCTTTAAACAACTTATTTCAAAAGAGAGTCCATTTAAGAAAAATGGTAGCAAGTCTAAGGCTGGTATAAGGCAATAAATTGATTTTGCCTAGAACCATGCTTATAGGTATGTTTTAATGGGAAAAGACTAGTGAAGAGAATAAATGGCTTACTAAACTAACATAAAATTGGAAAAATAGAGAGGTTTTGTCATTCAGAAGGATGCTCACTCTTCCTTAGAGCACCCTGGCAAAGGACATACCACTACTGTCTCTAAAAGCAGCTTGACTACATCACTGTGGTGCACAGTTGTGAAGACAAGCCTGCAATTTCAAACTTTAAAAAATTTATTAGGGCCCTAAATGCTGCTGAGAAACATAAATTTATGGTCTTAACACCTAATTAGGTGCTAAATGGCTGTCAGGAGAAATCTCCATAATAATCCTGTTAGCATTTAATGCCTAATTATCACTGCAGAGAGTAGTCTGGGCTATATAATCGAGGATTACAATGCCTAAAGGACTCAAAGCCGGGATTTTTAAAATGCATTTCAGTGAATTATTCCTCTGTCAGTTGTGATTTCAACGGGTATTAAGTTACAAGGGGGTGTAAGTTTGGAGTTCTGTAAAAGTCAAAACTCACTTATCTCCCATCTCCTCAAAGGTCTGTCTCACACCCACTGCTTAGACAGGACAGTAAGTCTTGTCCATATGAAGAACTGAAATCCAGCTTTTTATATTCTCAGCTTCCCAACCAGTTCTGGGCTGGCAGGTGTGTATTTCCACTTCCCCCCAAATTCCTACTCTTCTATGGATGGCTCCTTGCAAACAGCAGTAACTGCTGCAGCATCCTTCCCATACAGCAGCTATCAAGGAAAGCCAACTTGCAGCATAGGTTTTGTTCTCCTACCACACTCTTGGATATCGAACAGTGTGTGAACACCCCATTATTTTCCAAAGAGGAAAATAGCCTTCAGGGCTTTCTGCTATAAAACACTTTGTACCCTGAGCAACAATTTAATTCATCCCATTATGCAGGACTGCTCACAGAAAGCGAGGAAAAGTTAAGAATTAGAAAATAGTGCAATTTATCTGGAAAAAAAAAACCTATCCAAATATTGTGTTAGGATCATGCCTAATATAAAACAGAGCTCAAAATTAAATAAACCGGATTTGAAAAATTTAGAAATTATAAAAAGCTTCTGTTTCTCAATGTAGGAGATTAGTGAACATAATCATAAAATGAATTTATGCCTTTTGGGGATGGATTTGATAACAACACAACTCAGTTGAAAGGACTAAATGTACTACAGCAGCTAACTCTCCACCCTGATATAACCCATAGGATCTTGATCACTTTTGTCCTAGAGATGTCCTGGCAAAACTCAGCCACTGATGAATGACTCTATCACCTTCATTGCTTTTAGTTAAGCCTCAAAAACTGCCCAGGCTTTGAGGTCAATATTCTAGGATTCCTTTCCTCCAGTCTCCTTCTGGAAATTTCTTCCCATCTTTCCTCCCTGTGTTATTAGCCAGACAACACAGCATTTCCAAGCCCAGAACTGAACACACAGCTGAAAGCAACGAACCTAAAGGTGGTGTTTGTCAGATCTCCTACAGCATGTCCACACCTCTTCTGAGAAGAGCTCCAAGACCATCATCAACCTTCAGTCTGTGCAAACTGCCACATTTAAACACATCCCCAGCCAGGGGCTTCCCCCAAGCACACTCTGAGGCCGTTCTGTGTTGTCCCAATAGCTGAGTGCAACATGTCCAGTGCACCTGGATAAGCTGCACAGGCTAAGGAAAATGTTCTGGTCTTAAGGTGGGAAGACAAGGGAGCCTGGCAGGTTTCCAACTGCATCTGAGATGCCTCTTTTGGAGCAGAATCATCGCCCCGGGGTGGGAAGATCACACTCTGTCTTCCTCATCAGACTGGTGAGTTAGCAGTCAGCACCAGGCCAGCAGTCCTTGATTTCCTCTTTCTGGAAATGGCTGGGGTTTATTTTCTAAAGGGAAATCCACTCAGTTTTTAACAACAGCAAAATCAGTTTAAATCATGATGTTTGCCTTTTTCATTTTTTTTCTCACAACAGAATATTATCACTTAAAAGAATGTCAAGTGAAGACAGTTTCACAACAGGGAAAATAAATCTGTTGAAACATGTCAATCTTACTTTTAAAATCCTTTAACCTCACTCCCTTCCTTTTCCTATTACCTTCACATTTCCAGTTCCGGAAGAAGAGGCAAATGATGGTTCTCAAGATGACTGAAATGACACTGTTTCAACAGCCTGTCAGGTAAGTCACTGGGACACAGAGATATTAGGAAATAGTAGTCATCTCTCTGCCCACAAAGCTGCAAAGGCTGGTAAGAGCATTTTGAGATTTGCAGGATCTCCATTTTCTTTTGAGGGCTTTGAGGATTTGGGGGCTGTTTGCTTTGCTCCACAATGACTGGCAAATCTGCTGGCAAAGCCCAGGCTTCCAGGTCTCCTACTTTTTGGATTTTGTCTCTTTTGGGAAGCAGCCAGCTCCAAAAGTGCCTTGTAATATCCTTGGAAATTAATGGTTGATTCCACTATCAGCTGCCTCACAGCTGTCATGCAGGTGTCCAAAGAGTTTCTCAGGTTATTGACTCACTCAATGATGCAGGTATCTGGATCCCAGACTTTCCAGCCAGTTAGCCCCCTCGGCCCCAGACGGCTGAGAATCTGGCAAGCCTGAAACTACTCACACCACACAGAAAGTCAAATACAAAATAATACAAAATATCATGGCGCTTCAGTTTTACAAAAAAATACAAGTTTCACCTGATCTTGAAAACAGTTTTTTTCAGCTCAGCAAGCTCTAAGTTTGGTTCCTAATTAAATGTTTATTCATCTCTGAAAGAGGTGACAGAGGTAGTTAACATACATCTATTCAAAATAGTTTAAAATTTAAAATGACAATATTTTTAAGCTAAAAGGTGTCTGGATCTAAACTAGAAAATCTCTAGGCAGCAATATGATTTTAAAAATATGATAACCATTAAAACTGAAATATTTATATAGAGACTTAAAAAAGAAATAAGCTTAATTTCCTAAAAATCCCAGCTAAATACCATTCAGCTCTCCTTCCATGACCAGTTACTTTGAAAATGAAATATTCACTCCAGCTTTACATTCCCATCCACCACAGTTAAGAACTTCATGAGGTGGCCATGGTTTCATGACAAAGCTTATTCTCAGTTGCCCACCAGTGTAACTCAGTTTGGATCATACACGAGTGGGTGCACGACTGTTGTGTGGAATTAGAAAAGACACAGCAATCCAGAGTCTGAGCTAGCTCTGTGCAAGCAGAGGTAATACAGGTAGGCACACAGCCTGCTGGCACAAATTCAGCAAGTCAAAAAAATTAAAATAATTTAAACCAACAGGGCGATCTTAAGAGATCACTGCTTTTCATCCAGTGCCAGGAGCAAGAATCCATCACAGAACATAACATCAAAATTCAGCCTGTGAAACACTGTCCAAGCATCTACTATTTGTTTTAAGTAGGTAAAGAATTTAACCAGCGTTATTTCTCTTCTCTCTGAATGTTATACTTTTTTTCTAATGTATTCTGATGTAAAAGTTCTTATCACTGCCCATAGTCACTTAAATCTTTTTAATACATGAGGACTACCAGTTACATTTATGATGAAGACAGTCAAATAGGTCAGCTATAGAACTCTAGTGGTTCAATTCGGTCATAATTAAGAGATTTCACAATAGCCGATGATGCTGCTTACCAAACAAAATTCTCCTTTAAATTCAATACTCACCAGACTTGCTGAATGAGGCTGTGAATGCATGGACCTCATGGATGACATACTGGTCTGGTGCATGTATCCATATCCTTGAGTCTGGCTTTGTTGATATGCCCCAGGGAGAACAGGGGCTGCATTAAAAAAATTACACACATTAATTAATATTTTAAAACAGGGGCTGCATTAAAAAAATTACACACATTAATTAATATTTTAAAACAGCCCTTATCTCACATTTTGTATGAACTGTAGACTATTTGCACTATTCGTTTGTTAGCAATTCCTCCATAAAAAACAGTTCAGAATTATTTCCATTAAAAAAATAAGACTTTTTAAAGGTTGATTTATTCAAAAATGTAGCCAAAGCTGTAGCAATATATCCACAAACACTATCATGGTTAGTTGGAAGGAAAAGTTTGACATACCACTAAAAGTTTAATCATTAAAAGGTTTATGAAAGCTTAAGACGCCACTAACTCAATTTTGGTACTGACATAGATGCAGCACCAAATACATGTCCCATAAGCTGCCATCTTTAAGGAATGAATGATGGAAAAAAGCTAATACAGTTTTGAAATGGTTCACTAGAAATTCACTCTAATTAATGGTTAACTCATTGCAAACTAACTCCTATTTATTGGGCTATGAAGAAGGAAAGATTTTGGTTTATAAGAAGAGGCAGAAATTCTAAAAAGTGAGCCCACAGTAGAGCTTCTTCATTTATTCTGATTCCATCAACATTCTTCGTCCAACACAGAGAGATCAATGCTACTTATATATTTGAAGGCCACCTTATTCAGTCCTTTCCTCTCACCACATAGTTGTTCCATTTCTTTAATAGAAATTTTATTCACATCTATACAATTCTGTATGCTAATCAATAATATATTAACTTCTATTGTACCAAGAGCTGGTGAAAGCAAGAACACAACCAACAGAGATCACTAACTCTATTGCTTACTAGAAAAGCAATCATAAACTCCCCACATCTGCCCAAGTATCTAACTTTGGCAACAGATTGAAATAGAATGTGTTAAAAACATGGTTGATCAAAAAACTGTGAGAAATAAGCCCCGTATAAGTGACTATTCTCCTAGCAAGGCCAAAAAGCATTTTAAAAGCAAAATTAAAAATACTTAACAGTGGTTTTAGAAATTAAAAGTTTAAAGTTTAGTCACCACGTATCTGTGCATATTTTACAAGACTCAGGATCTCTGAGAATAAAGATTTCTGGCTTGTATGGAGGTTATTAGCCCATCTCCACTGTTATTTGCCAGAATTTTACTATCTCAGTGGGGAATTCATTTAGCTGTACTGAAAAACAAATGCATTTCTGCTGATACTTTTCAAGTGGTCTATTTAGCTGATAGTCTATCTCCTCTTCCAAAAGCTGTCTTTTGGTTAAAGGAGATGGAGTTGATGCAGCACATGATTGAAAAATCTTCAAACACAAAGTCATTCAGCAGTCCAGCACCTCCTGGGATAGATCTCTTGAGCTTGTTGGGAAGTAAGAACCACTTCTGCAGCAGCCATCACACGTAGATTCAAAAAGAAGCAAATCTAATATAAGATTTAATGGGGTGCACTATGTGTAAAAGGATCCAGGACTTGTAAAATGAAAAGATACGTGGGAAAAGCAGGAAAACCCATTAAAAATATGTATTTATGATAAGCATTTATATTTGGACTAGTATTTCTGCATAATTCTCTGCTTCTTGAGTTGCCAGGACAAGAAATGCACGTGAAAAAGGGGAATACTGAGAAAATTTTTGCTCAACTATTTCAGAAAGAAAAGCCTACATTGTGCTTTCAGCAAGTTTTTTGCCAATCCTGCTTCTCCAGCTAACAAAATCATTGATTTGAACAAAGGTTCTTCTTAAAACTTCCATTTAGCTTTAGCTATCATATTCAAATGCACTAAGCGTGTAACTAAAATTTGGCATGCTGCACTTTGCCCTACTATACTTGTAAAGATACCTAACACTATATATTAACTAGTGCTTTTCTGATTTAGAAAACATGCTTCAAACTATTGTAATGAATAGATTGTTTTGTTAAATGAGGGAAATTAAAGTGATATGCAGTCAGATGCAACACTGGAACATGATGAATAATGGATGTTTTAGAAGGGCCAAGTTCATTCTAATGACATATAAGTAGGAAGACATTTTAAAGCAGTTCAATCATCAGAGAATTGCCTCTCATTAACATGTTCACAGGATTATCATGCATTAAGTGAATAGTCCTAAGTAGTTCATCAAATAATTTATGTTTCAATGTTGTAACAAGCTATTTCCACATGAGCAGATGTGGTCCTTCACGAGAAAATAGAGAAAAACATAATTTAATCAAAGGTTCTGCGATCAAGCTGGAATGAATACATTTTGTCTAATTCACCACCAGCATGAATGCAGGCCAGTTTGTCGAAGCCAACAGAGCCTCATCTCCTCACACCAGAAGAAAATTACTTCTATGGGTTGAAAACTAAGCACAGGTTGAATTTTTTAACTTAGCAGGAGAAGTACCTTCAGTCAACACTGGCTACTGCTCAGCCAGCAGCCAGCCTGCCTGCAGCAACAAAAGGCTGGCAGCCCTTCCCTGGTCTCTGCCAGGGTCAGACACCCTGAGAGTCCCTATTTTCTTCCCAAGAGAAGCAGAGACTGGTAGGATTCCCTCTCCCCAAAAGAGATCTTTCTTGTTTCCTATCAATCATCCCTTGCTAGTATAAGGCAGCAAGCCTACTGATGGTCAGCTTCATTGTAACCTCCAAGTCAACTGCCTTATTTTGGGGAGGATACCCCACAGCTCCTGCCTCTGGGACAAGTGACAGCTGCAGGTCTGAAATGTGCTTTCCTCTTTAGCAATCAGTGTCTCACAAGCTGAGAGAATTCTGTCAAACTGTCTCAACAAAGCTGTTTTCCACTTTACCTGCAATGATGGAAAACAGAAATCCACAAAAATAAAGCATGTCTTCCAAAGCATGAGAAATTTTGAGAAGTGATGGAAATTGTAGTATTAGAAGAAGATTTTATACAAGCAAAAGGAAGGGTTAGCTTTGCTAATTATCTTCTAGTCATTTATTTAGGGATCGTATATGTGAGCATAAATATCAGCACATACTAGTGTTGAAGACACTTGATTGAATGATGCCATGTGGGCTGGGTTTTTTTCCTTTAAAAGAATACTGTAGTATTCTGCAAAAACTTAAAAAAAATCATTATTTTTTAACAAGTTTTAACAAAAGATACTGAAGAAACTTCCAGATGATTGTCTCTTTGGAAGACTATTTGGAAATCCTATAAATAAGCAGAATAGTGAACAGACAATGTTTGAGCTGTGTTTCTAGTGACATACAGATAATTCAAGGTGAGATTAAATGATGCAGAGAAAGAGTTTGACTTTTTTCATCATCATCACACATAGTTAACTGCAATCTTTTGGCTCAGTCTGAAGTATGAAGTTCTATAACATCATTGATTGCAGCAGCAGCAAAAGCAATGGTTTCAGCTAACCTAAGGGAATAATAAAATACAGTGGTGGAACATGAAATTCATTTAACTGAAGCCAGATTTATTGGTGATGGAGCTGAGGGCTGACCATTGCTCCCAGAAGTACAGGTGGATGGTTTTTTCTTGCATTAAGACTTTACCAGATGCATTCTGATTTATCAAAACTTACTTTTTTTTCTTGTCCCACTTAGCAAGCAAGCCATATATTCACTTTAAATTATCTATTTGGAGAAATTTATCATATATCTCTTACTATATCTTTACAGGCTTCCCCAGAGAAAAGAGCAAGACAAATAAATGAACATTATATACGACAAACAGAGAGGAAGCCTCCAAGAAAAAGAAGCAGCTGAAAGAATGATAGTGAGTATCAGATCACTGCCACAGACAATGGGGTCTGCAGAGCGTGAACTGATCAGGATATGCTTTGAGAAGAACTGGGAAAGAAAAATGTCAAATTGTGGAAACAGGAAAGGAATCCGTAAGAGAGTGTTTTATAACTATGCACGTAAAAAGAAATGTTATGTTAAAAAGAAAAATCAGTTAAAAGTTGGGTTCCAAGATACATTTTATCAATACCATACTTAAACTCTCTTCCGTCCTTTTGTACAGCAGAACCTTGATAATCCATGGTAAAACAATGTATCCTCAGTGGTAACTACTGCACTTTCCCCATTTACTGCAACACATGTCAATTACTGAGCCACATGTAAAATAACCACTCCATTTACTCTCACAAGCATCATACACATCTAAGGATTTAATGGTATCCTTCCTATTCTGATAATACCTCAGTTCACAATTTCACTCCTAAGACTTCAGATAACTCACAAAGAATATTGCAACATTCTGTAATCATAACATGAGAGAACACAAAGTAAAAATAAAGATTTGGATTACTATCTGCTTAATTCTAGTGTCTGCAATACACTAGGTAAAAAGCTGTAGGCTTTCTGAGCAGCACAAAAGAGCCAGAATACAGCATCACCATACATCTCTGTTACTGCCATTAAAATGAGCTCACCCAAAATAGATCAAGCTGCTCGTGGGAATCATGCTGATCCACATATATGGAAGTCCTTCCCGTTTTTTTGCCTTGCTACTGCTGTATCTTCCAGAGGTTGCTACATTTGGCACAAGCTTAACAGACTTTCTTTAGAAAGCCTTCCCCATAGTTTTCAGTTCTTTCTTTTGCTCTACCCTTAGAAACCCTCAGCTACATCCCAGGCAACAGAAGACTCAGTCAGAGTGATGCAATCACACATGGGGAGATGTAGGTCTACAGGACATTCCTGGGGACTCAGGTCACCCCACGTGCTGTGCATGTGGACAGGCCACTGTGCCTCAACTGCACAAACCCTTGGACACCTCTCAGTGCAATACCTGGCTAAAGAAATACAACCTTAGGAACTACAGCAAACAGAACTGTTAGTGCTGTGTTAAAGCTGGTGGCTAATCACAGCTGATACCTTTTAAAGCCCTCTCCAGAAAGTGTTAAAGAGGTTACTTTGATTACAAACTCTGGATAGATAATTTTTTTCTTTCTATCGATTTCCCCAGATCTTGGCTGCTGCACACCATCACTGCAATACTTAAAGTGAACATTTTTCTCAAAGAAGCCTCTAGAAATTATATAGTCTGTCCCCATCTAAAATCAGGGCCAAATTTTCAGTTAGGTTGGGTTTCTTCAGGCCTTGTCCTGTCAATTTTTATTTTGGGATTCAGATTTTAATACACCTCTTTGAGCAACCACAAACCCTCTAATTTCTCCTCTTCATTTCCCATGCTCCTGAGATGAGCTCAGCCCAGCACTCCATTAATCATATAAGCGACTTGAGAAAGAGTTTTAAGGAGAGATTTGAAGGCGGTTAAGACATTAATTCTGCAGAAGTTCACGTCCTGCCCAAGCATAAACAGCAGCATAAATGGAACATAATTGTTGTTAGCCAAGAATGTACTAAGATTTAAAGGAGGCCCATATCACAGGCTAATCAGAAACAAGAATCTTGACGTTTTGGCAAGAAGTAAGGCAGGTTAGATGTGATGAGGGTACAATGTTAAAGAGGCACAAAGAGCAGAAAAGTAACTTGACTGTTATGACAGATGAGCTTTTAGCAGACCTTTAAAGACAATGTGCTCAACATCATTCTCCACTGAAGTTAAGACTGTTGGGAGAATTTGGCAGGAGTCAGGAGGCGGTATGTCTCAAGCAGGTTACAGGCAGCCCACCCCCAGTGCCCACTGCATATCTGAGCTTGGTTCCCCAAAGCTGTCTGAGACAGCCTAACTCTTCTGCTACCCCTTCCTTCCTCTCAGCTAGGTTGTTCTTCTGCTGGCATGGTGAGCTCAGCCAGGCATCAGACCAAACACAGGGCAAGGACAGAGCCAGGGCCAAGTACCCAAGGCCACAGACAGCAGAAAGCAACAAACAGCTCAGTCATTGCAAGCTATGTCCCCTTAAGCACCTCTCTTCTGTGCAAGCTGCCTCTGAATTTATACCACAAAAGAGCTGAGCCTCTCACAGATGCTCCCCTCCAGATGTCCCAGCGCCCAGCTCCAAACAGAGCACCCCACGTCCGGCAGGTGTTCCTGTGTGCTCGCACAGCTGGCTGACAGATACTTCTCACCCACCTGCAAACTACTCCCATTCCAGGTCTCCACAATGCTTGTAAAAAGCCATAAAGGAAGTTTAGAGAATATTAAACCTAATGCAGCCCACAAGAGCTGTTTAATGACAGTAAAAATAGATATCAGAGAACTTAAAAGACTTCAATGAGTGTGCAAGGATTGCCCAGAGAGGTTGATATGAGGTGCAGAACTCTGCAGCAGCCCATGGTACTGAGCAAGCAGATGACCTCTAAAGAGTACAGTAAAAAAGCAGTGACAGAAATAGAGAAAACAAACAGAAGAGTAGAGGAATGTTAGACTGGTACATTAGGAAAACCTCAGTAATAATTTTACAGTGCAGAACTGATTGTCAAGAATGCTCCTGTCCCCAAACGAGAGGAAAATTTTTGAAAAATCCCAAAGGTTCATGCAAAGAGAAATGTTAAAAAATTTGGGTAAAGAAACTTTTTTTGGCCAATCTTATCAAAATATCTATAATTTTCAATCATTATTACAGTTTATGTGGCTCTTCAAAATTAAATATATTTCAACACAAAGCTGGATTCTTTCTTTTAAAAATGTCAAGCTTTAACCT
Source organism: Cyanoderma ruficeps (assembly GCA_008694505.1). Classification (NCBI taxonomy): domain Eukaryota; kingdom Metazoa; phylum Chordata; class Aves; order Passeriformes; family Timaliidae; genus Cyanoderma; species Cyanoderma ruficeps. The sequence goes on from VZDJ01000782.1 coordinate 33,021,394, forward strand.
TAAATATATCAAACTGAAAAATGTGGTTCTTTTGGCATTGACATTGGTCAAATGTAACCCATTCTTGTATACACTTCTGCCTATTAAACTACTGTCTTCTGATGAACATTGAAAAATTCCCAGCCATTTGAAAAGCTGAATTGCTCACCACTAATTTTCAAATAAGCTAGAAAATTAAAAAGCACAGTCTAAAGTGGTTATGACTCTTATCTATTACAGAGTTTTTTTCTACTCAGAAACAGTAGCACAGCACAGTCAAATTTACTGGGAATAGTTCAGGCTGCATAAGCAATATAAAAAGCACTAACCTGAAGACTGAAGACGGTGAGACCTGATACAGAAAAATGCTGGTTTTAGAACAGTAGAAAACACCCTGGTAAGGCATCTTGGCATTTTTTCTTGTAAAAGTAATTTTCTCTTCATTTCTTTTATTTGGTTTTTTCCCCTCTTTTCCTTGCCCTTTACTGTTCAGTTAGCCTGCTTTCATGGATGTCTGAGCTACCAGGCTGGTTGCTCTCAGTGGTTCTGTCAGAAGCAGCAGTTTGTCTGCATGCAATCCATTACAGGAGTCAGTAACAGTTAGTAAATTGGAATATCAAACCCAGATATAATTAGGTTGTTGAAATAACAACCTGAAAGTATGGCCTAATTCACAGAGGGTGTTAATAAATATCTGCCACGCTCACTGACCTCATTAGAATTGAAGCTCTGAACTACTTGTCTTCAGTGGCAAATTCAAAATGTTACAGCTTAGGAAGTTTCCATAACCTAAATTCTAAAGATGTAAGACATAAACCGTGCAATCTTTAAATACTTAAAAATTATGGAGAGGAAGGCGAACAAAATTACTGATCTTGTGTTTGAAAGACCATTAATTATTCATGATGCAAAAAATCAAAATGTCTCTACTCTCATGACTACTTACTGATATACTACAGTTTATAAAATAATGTCTTTTAAACTAAACTTCATTAGTGTCATGATTAGACAAAGATTGTTTAAAGAATAATTATTGTAGAACACCATTTTATCAGCTAGGAATAATTATGACTAACTATATTGTACACCATGCAAACTGAAGTAGATTATTATGGGAAATGCAGAATCATGCAGCTGTAACTCTTGAGAGCAACTTCAACATAAGAAATGAGAATTTGATTTAGAATGAAATTGCAAGAGAAGATCTCACATAGCTGTTGAGCATATGTCAGAGAAAACTAAGACGTTTTGAAAAGAACAACAAAAAGAATGTCTAATGTGCTCATGAGTCATGGGAATCCTGTGTTTTATTTGAGGTTTCCTTTTAGGCAGGGACTATCTCATATTTCAGTCCAAAGTTCCTAATTTGTATGAACAAGCAATATCACTAATAATAGTTACGTTTGTCTTTGTTTTATAAGTCCATCATAAATCCAATATCGGATGGAGTGGGAATTTGAGAAAACACTAGCTAGGACAATGGAAGAACAGTTGGCAAACAGTCTCTCTAGTACATCATGGTCTACGTGACCATGTCTGGTGATGCACACCTTCTTAATTCTTCACATTTTGAGGAATGGTGGATCCATCAATCCCATTAGATACTTTTTCATGGCAAGTTATTTTCCAAGGTCCATTCTGGCTTATCTGAGGGTTCTAAATCTCTATATTTCAAAAGTCAGCCTCTCATGGACAATTTTTTCATTAAAAAAAAAAAAAAAAGGAGTATGGCTTTCATTCCTCTTCACAATAACCGCAAAATAACAATATATTTTTAAAAGCCCAGGCTAGCACAGTTTCCAGAAGCCTTGTCTGCAAGCAGTTATCAAATATCACAGTCTAGAGAAAAATGAAAGGAACCCAGGATGTTCTATTTTCTACAGTCAATGTTACAAGAAAGAGGACAGTCAACAGAAAACCCATCCTGATCATTAAAAGAATTGCACAGAGAATATTTTTGCCAGAAAGTGATTGTCAATATTGCTTAGAGCATCGTTTTTATTGAGGTATGGGGATTGGAGGATATTGAGTAATAGCTCAAAAGCTTTTGTGATCATTACAACACATTACTGTCAGAGTAAAGCATCACAGAGTTGTAAAGTATCAACTGCACATAATTTAGTGTCTTGGCAACAAGAGAGGAGAAGAAGCCAAATCTCAAACAACCGCAGAGTCCCTGCCTGCATCTGACTCTGGAGCAGTGAGGTTGTAAGTGGCAGCCTCATAGCATGCAAAAAGCAAAAGTCAGTTCTGTTCTGGAAGAGCAGACAGTTTTGGTGTTCTGAAAATGACATCAGCTTCCCCAGACTGCTTTTGGAATGGCCATTTAGGACTGCAAGACCATAAACACTCAAAAGAATTGATTTGATAAATGTAATTCCATAGTAGCCCCTTCAAATAAAATCTTTTTTCAAATGAAAGTAAAGGTGTTTATTATATATTAGGGTGTTAAATGATCTCCCAGGAAATTCAGTAAAATATTTCAAAGCATTATCAGCCTTTAAAAATATAGGAAAAGGCTGTAGTGTTTATTCATATTCATGTTTGTGTCAATTTGGCTAAAAAAACAGTGTAAAATGAAAGTTAACACAATAAAATTAATTTAGAATTAATTATATTAATTATCTTCTTCCAACTTCTTTGAACAGTTGTTTCAGGGATTTTAAAAATTTTGTGAATTCTATATCTGACATTTAGGACTTTACGGCCAGCTACAACCATCTACTTCACTTAAAATTTATTTCACCTAAAATACAAACCATTTATCCCCTTCCAGATTTCACTGAAAATTTTTACTGCAGCAACGTAAAAGACAAAATTACCTAAACTATTTGGCTTCTAACCTTACAACTGGAGTCCTATTTGTTCCCAGTTTTGAATCCAAAAAATGTCTTTTATGGGTAATTATGATGAACACAAAATATTCTAAACCAGTTAAATGTACTGACAAAAAATTCTGGCTTGATATTCAACTGCAAAATCTTTTCTAGATGTTTAATTCACCCATTTTCCTCACAAAAGCAAATTAAAAATATATTGAATATTCTACTGCAACCTGAGGAAAAATAATTACTAACAGGGACTATATAGATTATGTTGTGTCATGGAATTGTTCTAGCAGTTGAAATATAGAAGATCATTTTATTCAGACACTACTATGAATATTAGTTTGGCATTTTCTTCAGTGGTCCCTGTACAGTCCAAAGAGTTCAGCCTCTGTGTCTATCAACAGCTGCTATGCCACAATACTCACACACATCCCCCACTTCCCCCACTGGTTCTGTGCCTGGAACACAACCAGATCCCAGGGCATCAAGCTCAGAACATGAACTGCTGCCAGGATTTGGTGTTATAAACAAACCTTACTGCCACCTGACTTCTTTGCCCAATATTCAACCTAAGTTGCAGGAGGTGTCAGGCAAGACAGCAGTTCAATCTGCCTTTTCTCTCCTCACACACCAAACCACATTATTTTATTTATGAAGGCACAAAATGTCTTAAACCCAGCCCGAGGTATCCTCAGTCCTAGTGGGGCCATGATGTACCACCACAGGAAGCTGCAATTCCTACTAAAATTGTGAATAGCCACAGCTTTGCTCTAGGCTTCCTCACAAAAGGAAGGATTTAGTGAAATGAAGGTTAACATGTTACATTACACACATGCCTTCAATTATAATTCAAATTCTCTTACATTTATTGAACATCTACTGTCGCCCTTGTGCAAGACAGAGAAGTCTGCACATTCTTCTCACAGAAGCTGTGCTTTGATTTCTGGGCACCAATTTATTTGCATACTGGGTATTACCAACCTGAACAATGACGGAATGATGGAAATAACCAGGATGATGTGTGTCACTGCACACAATTTTACTAATTATATTTATTGTCTACTGGATATAAAATTCTCTGAAGCGTACCAAAAGCTGCTTTAGGGGACCACACTGAACAACTGAAACAACTCCTTGCCAAGGGAGCCATTAACACTTCCAGCTGCTGAGTCACTTGGAAACTTCCTTTTCACTTTCTGCTCACCAAATGTTTAACAGAAAAGGGAACATCAAACTCAACTGGCAGAACAAACAGAAGGATCCCCTGAACTGCTGCTACGCAACAGAAATTAAAAATGAGATCTCTTCTGGATTCTCCTCCACTTGGAGGTGTGGGGATTGTCTTTGGATACTGCCAGAGTGTGGGAGAGAAGCATGGGAATCAAAGACAGGCATAAGGAACCTAAGTAAAAATGTTTTGGAAATACAAAATGTCAAGCTCTCCCTGGAACATTAACTCATCCTCAATGAACACACACTGAATGAAAATATGTTTTCAGACAAATCAACGATTTATATTTTAATGTATTACAACCAGCATGGAATATTTAGTTTTATTTCCCAGCACCTTGAACCAGACCTTAATCAAAATTTAACTAAGAAATCACTTGAATTACGATATGAATTTTCAAGTTTTATGTTCAAAAAATCAGGTTTCACAGATAGTAAATAACTCTTTGTGGTGGAAAAATTAAATACAATTTTCTGGACTAACTTCTCTCATGTTCTACATTAACAAAGCCCTCAGCAGAAGACACTTAAAGTCCAACAGTCCAGACTAGGACAGGAAACTGATAATGCACAAGATAGTGCATAAATGTTGTCCCATTGCCTTTCTGGATTCCTATACTTACATATAAAAGCTTAAAAAGCTGAAATGGATTATTCAGAGACAAAATTATATATTAAGCAGTCAGAAATCCTCTTATCATGTAAACACAGAAATTAGCACATGTACGGAACATACTCAACCTGTTTATCACTGAAGTCTAAACTCTCACAACTAACTTTGTCTTTTCATTCTTCCTCAAATCTAGAGCTGAGAAGGTTTTTAACACCAGGAAACCTCCCACTGTTTTAAAGAACTCCTCTAACTATAATGATGTTTTAAACCGGGAAAAAATGCCATTTGAATATTAGGAGTCACTGCAAAACAGGAGGCAGAAGCTGAAACAGCAAAACACACCTCCTTCAAATGAAAGATGCAATTTTCAGAAGGGACAGAGCTCTGGCTTGCTGCCTGAAAAAACATGTACTTTTGGCGTACAGTGTGGCTACAGTAAACCCTTACAAGGGAAACTATATAATTTCTGTAAAAATATATTTGAGAATGGAAGAGCAGGGTTCACTGGATCTGGAACACATGGTCTCTAACAAAGAGAGCTAAATAATGAGCTAAATAATCTCTCTTCATGCTAAATAATTTGTGGCATCAGAGAGTTTACAAACATATACATCCACTTGTGTCTGTATAACATACAAGAGAACTATTTAGTTAAGTTCAAAAATATCACAGAAGTTTGTGGGGAAGTTATTATTTGACGCCAAACATTTGTAGTACATTACATACTTAAAAACAGAAAACCACCTGATTATCAAGATGGAAAAACAGTTTTACCAAAATGCTGTTGAAAGGAAGAAGACTATTGTTTTCCCACATTTTAGCTTTCAGGTTGGCAAACCTGCTGGGACTGGCATGTTACGGAAGGAAAACCAAAGTACCATCTAGTCTGAAATACAGAAAGTCAGAAACAGATGTAAGAGTCTGGTGGCTAAGAGAAGTGTGACCCTCACCAAGAGGTTCCAAGAGTAGACAGAGGGCATCATTTTGATGTGTTCAGCTTTCTGTGGCAGGGCAGCCTGCTGACACACTTGAAAGGGGACAAAAAACCCACAAATGCCAATAGTTCTTCCCATGAACTGTACAATTCCTCTCTCTCTGAATGCCATATTTGATTACCGGACTCCAGGGAACAGTACGGAAACAGAGTTCAGCTACCTAGCAAAAAAACCACTTCTCCCCAAGTGACAGAGAAGAAAATATAACTGCTGTGTCATTCTGCTTGACCTCCTCAGAATGGCAGAGCTTAGCAACTGGATATGAATACACAGAGGAGTGAAGGATTCCTGCCCTGTATTCCTGACAGCTGCACCTGGACATGGAAGACAGGTCTCTCTATTACAATATAAAGAGCACTCAGAGATTATTCCCTCTTTTTTTCTTTGACTCGTCTTTTACTAATGGTGATTATTCCCACCTCAAAACCGGACGGTTTTTTAATAAAAATTCATGGGAAGGACAGAGCAAGGAGGGGAACAAAATATGGTTTTCTTTACTCCTCTTTCAGCTGTTGGCACAGGAGAAGAGTTATGACCACTATCCAAATGCAAGGAGACTTCTCAGCCTACATACCAGGAAACATCTGCAATTCCAGCATGTGAAATAAAGAGGTATTTTCTCCATTTTATCTGACTAGTTTGTAGTCTTCTGACCAGACTAACCAGGAGCAGAAGCAGCAGCAAAGCTCCTTGTTCTAAGATTTTCTGTGGTATATATGTGTAGGTGTCAAAGCCCCAGGCAAATCCTACGAACAATCATTTTACATACAGAGTTACAGATATTGGTGTGTGCTAGGGGGAGAGGAGGAGACATCCTTGAAATTAATGTTTAAAATGTCAGTGTTGGGCTGAGGAATGAAAGGCCTCTCCTTGAGCTGCTACACAGAGCAAGGCTGCTGTCAGTGACACACACCAGCACATAAGGTCTGTGTCTGCTCTTTGCAGGCCTGTGTTCACACTGCAGCTCAAAGAGCAGCTCTTCCAGCGCCCTGCAACGTGCCCCTGCCTCAGTGAGGAAAGGAGGAAGATAACCCCTGGAGTCTGAAGGAAGGGAGGGGAGCAGACTCAGCTGTTCTGGAGCCTCTCTTTTTCAGAAGGTTCATATCACACAATGAGGACATGCCACTGGGGAGAGAGTTGAAAGAACTTACTGTTTCTCATGGATTAAACTTCCACTCCAAGCTAGATAAAGATTTCAAAACTTCAAGAAAGAGACTGTGGCATTGTATTTTTTTAAGTCTATGAAGACTTTGGGGTCAAATTGACAGCAACGCCTACTTGGTGTATTTATTGTTCAGAGGTTGTTTGTACCAATTGTTTCTGGATTGCTTTTTTTGTTATGTAATATCCATGAAGTATCTAAGAAAAAATTTCAGTTTTCTTATAGCAATCTACAGGTTACTTTTAAGGCTGATAACAAAATAAGTGGAATTTCATGGTAAAATCTCTGTATTTGGATTGCCAGTGTGATTAAAAGAAGATAACTAATTGGGCAAAGATGGAGACTTGAGTGTTGCTGGCAGACTGTTTTCATTAAAATAAAGAAAGAAAGACCTTAAAACTCATATCAAGTCTCCTTTATGATAATTTTCACTACTTATCTAGTGGCAGCAGGTGAACTGAGTCTGAAGAACTTGGGCTGAAGGAGACAAGTGAAAATAGCACACACGCAGCCAACCAGTAACATGCTGGCTCCAGCCAAAGATACAAAACCTCAGCACTCATGTTTAAAACACAACAAAGGGCCCGTGAAAATTCTGTCCTAATATCCACTAAGGTTTACCTACAAAACATGTGTTTTTGGGAGTACAGTAAAACTGATTTCCATCTCCTACAGACTGATTTCTATGTCTTTTATGATAATATGATGATGATGTAGAAAATAACCAAGAAACCATGCTTTTTCCCCACCAGAGTAACAATAGAGCCATAACTGAAAACACACTGATACTCATCTCTTATTTTTCTCCATCTACAGACTACACACAATCTAAAATAAAAATAAATGGTCACTTTGTTACACTGAAAACATTTGAACCTATGGTAAGGAAAAATTTATGCATCATGTCTATATGCTGATACACACCTAGACAAAGGTGTGCACACAAACTAGACATTAAGAGGAAATCAGAGAAAAAAAAAAAGTGAAAGGTCAAATGCAAAAGAGGAGAAAACCAGCCCTGAAGGTTTCAACTAGAAACTGTTCAAAATAGTGCAAGATTGGCAGAGGTACTGAGCCATATGAACCAAATCATTCTCTCTGGGAGCCTGAACGCAAACTAACAGGGAGGAACTTAACTCGAAGGGAAGGAAGGGGAGCAAGAGAGTGAGTGTGAAAAGAACTGGGAGAAAATCACCATACAAAGCTGCATGGAAAATCAGGACAGACAGAAAAAACTTTATAAAGAGTCTAAATAAAACCCAAAACACAACAGTTGAATTGTTTTTTCAGACAGAACGCTGTCAAGAGAGACCTGAACTTCAGAACTTTGCTTCTTTTTCCTAGTGTTCTGTGAAGAAAAAACTGCCTGGTCTGTCTTTATAAGCCAAAATAAATCTGGCATCCATATATCTCGACCTCTCTTTTTGAAGAAAATAATCTGAAAAACCTTCCGAAAAGTAAAGGGGTTCATGCCTCAGAAGTTGCAACATTACTGTTAAAAGCAGGACTAAAAGAGAGAAATCATTAGCTTCTACTCCTTTAACCAAATTGAAAATAATTACTCACTACCAGTGAGAATTTTGCAAAAATGTGCCACCCAGTGTTTTGATGAAGCCCTACAGAATGGCTTGTAGGTACAAAGATGACCTTTGTTAGGCAATAACTAATTACAAAGTATTTAGGCAGACTGAGAAGTTCTGGTGCAACACCTTCTGTCCAGTGCAGCAAAAATCCTCAAAGATACTGTGAAATAATAAAGTCAAACCTGAAAAACAATCACAGAAAGAAGCTGTTAAAAAAGACACATGACGTTGAAAAGTAATTTCAAAAAGATGATTAAAATGAAAGCCCATGACCTGCACCAGCTTGCTGGAAAGTGTTTACAATTGTTTCCTATTCAATTTTACCTGCAATTCTCTAAAAGGGAGAACAGGGAATTTTCTGGACTTCCATCATGCAAAAATCTGCTGATTTTGAACACAAAGCTCCCTGAAAAGGACACACGACTCAACATCATAATCTAAAATCATAGTAAGGGAACAAAATAGGAAGAAGTAATTCTAATGAGCAATATTACTAGCTTCCCTGTGATGTTGTTACTGAAATTCCCCAGAGAAGAGAATTATTTAGATCTGAATAAGCCTTTAATATCTGGTACTAATTCAGGGACCCAGCTAAGAGCTGGGAAGAAGTAGTTAAGGAACAATTCCATCAGCTGTGGCAGGCAAAGATTTGAATTCTGTGTCAAATATCAGTAAAGGTATCTAAAATAAAGTAACAATTGAACAACGTAGAAATATGTGAAAGATGATGAGACAAGGCCAAAGACCCTCAGAGATTGTAAGATTGGTTACAGGTCCCCAGCTGTCTTTCATGTTGGCACACCATCAGACAGAACAATTGCCAGTGAGAAACTCTGCTGATCCAAAAGTACAAACTCCATGAGAAACAGCCATGGAATCTCACCAAGATAGATTTGGTTCTCATTTATGGTATAAGAGACAATTGTATAAAGGCCATGGGCAAACTCGTCTTGTAGCTATGTGCAAAATGACCTTTTGGATGGGATGAAAAAGACTGGTATTTTTGGCCAAAGATGTTATCTTCTGCTGGGTCTTTTTAAGTGTGTTCACAGAAAAGGCATTTTCTTGTAAATCAGTAGGAGGATTATGTTCAGTTACTTAGCTCTGGCACTTATTTCTTCCCTGGAATGGGAACTGTCTACAGGTGTTCAAATCCTGACTAGCCAGCTGGGTTAAAACGGAAACAACCTCTTGCTAAAATATGTTGATCTTGGGAAGGATCTGTTCAAGACATCACTACAACAATAGATTCAAATAGAGCCACGAAAAACAAGCTTACTAGTGCCAGAACAACCAGGAAAATAAATAAAATTTCCCATTCTCAGTATGGCAAGTCGTAAAAAATATCTGTTAAAATCAAATCAAGCTGATAAAGCAATGTTGAAATGGCTTGGAATACTGCCAAGGAGAATACCAAAACAGCCATAGACAAACAATGTGCACTGGGCTGTGAACCTCACTTAGCATTATCACAGGAAGAGAAAAAACAACATAATGTGCATTATTGCTATCATCTATTAAAAGAGTTGAGAATATAGTTAAAATACCAAATAAAGATAATCAGACAATGACAAAATGGCAGTACATTTCTGTCAAAGATACATTTCGTTCTTCGTTCAGAAGCACTTCAATCTGAACACCTTCTCTCCCGCCCATTCTTAATCAGACCTGCCTGTATGTATTTAGACAGCACCTAAAAAATGCAGACTCCATAAGCACCAACCACCACAGTAGCATATTACTCCAGTGAATGGGAAAACAAAATGCAGTCTACAACTAAGAGCATTGGTAATTTAAGGTTGTGTAGGCAACTAAATTGTTTCTTACAAGGAAAAAAAAAGTAACCCTTTGAATAACCTTTTCAATGCACCATTTTTTCACAACTGAGAAGCAGAAATTACTATTTAAAAAAATAACTTTATCTATTTAGATAGATTTCTAAATATCTATTTAGAATGCAAAGATTCAGAATATTGTCAATTCACCATTTAGGTCTAGTGCACACTGTAATGTCAGTAGAATGACTAGACCCTTATTCATAATTTTCCTAAATTTTCTTTTTATCAACAGCATCAAACAGGTACACAAAGTGGGTTTGTACCTAAGAATGCAGGTTTGTCAAAGTATTCTAATATTAATCCATGTTAAACCATAACAGACTATATAAACTTCCCAGCTGAATGGTAACCCTGGTTCTCAAACCACTGAAAGGATGAGAAAATTTAGTTATGTGAGACAGAGAGAACACAATAAAATTCCTTGGATTTTTTAAAAATATAAAAACAGAGAGTCGCAAAAACTTGCAGAGTTGAACATGGAAAAGGCACTTCAATTACTAAAATACTATGATATCCTTGATTTACCCACTAAAAAGCCCAAGGTAAATATGTTTTTTTCAGGTTAAAGGTGTATTTTATTTCATTCAGTTACACTGTGTCGTTCGAGAGAAAAAATAAAACCAGATTCATGTACATTTTGTAAAAACACAACACATCTTCTTTAAAACACTGTAAATAGGAGATAACAGGCCTTTGGAGCCAACAGTACTACCAAAATTGTGAAAGAGAATTCCCATTAGAATGATACGGCACACAGAAACTGTGCAGTCTTGCTTTGCTTTCTTAATCAATCAGGCAACAGCTTACAGAGTTTCCGCTTGTGACTACACAAGGATATGAAGTTAATACAGGCCTGTGAAGTCTCAACACACTGCAACAGTGTTGTTAGTGAAAAAGGTGGGAATAAAGGGTACCTCCTTCATCAGATGGCCTTGTTATCTCACTGCAGTAAGAAAAGGTAGGGTTCGTGTCAGAGCCATCTGATTTATAATCTCCCAGACTGGTAGAATGTAAATACTGCTTACTGTAACGGCTTGCTCTTTCTACAAAGGTAGAAAGAAATAAAGAATATCACAGTAAATAGAAGGCAGAAGTTCAAGCAACAACATACACCCCATCACTGCTAACATTGCTATTCATACACTGATGGCATTAAAATTAGAGAAAAATAAATTCTTCACAACTTTGTATCCATTTCGAGCACCATTAGTTACAAAGCTTGCTTCAAAATCTCATACAACTAAGCTTGTTCTTTGCTTTAAAAGAATAGCAGAAATGGAAGGTAGTATTGCAATACCAGAAGGAGAATGCATAAAGATGAAGAATATAAAAATTGCCAGTGGAAAATCAAATTACCCCTTTATCCCAGCATGCATATAAGTGCATGTGGAAATTCAGCTGTATGTTGCTCAAAAGAATATTTGAAGTTGCAAAGTAGCAAAGGAAATGCATGTGAAAAATTAAACATTCAACATAAGCACTCCTATGCAGGAAAAGACTCAATAAACTTGTAAAGCCAAAACCCCACTCCCTCTTATTACATTACTTTCTCTCCTCTTCCATCTATCCTAAAATTATCAACACCTTGGAGTTGCATATAATAGAATAAAGCATAACATCGTGTGCCATATAGACAAAATGTGCATGGAAAAGAAATCAATTTCATATATAGGTCATTTTCTGTAACTCTGAAACTTTATAAGGTCTAACTAGTTGAAAATTCTACATATAGCAAGGACAAAGTAGGTCAATGCTTTTTAAATGGATATTTGTAAGTGGCACGAATGACTTGTTTAAGATAAGATTTATTTCACTATTTCTTGTCTCCACAAGTGATTACAGCTGAAGTTCCTATAAAAAACTGTTTTTAAACTACAACAGTTATAAATATATATGGAAGTATGCTTATAAAACATATGGCTGGCATATTGACCTGAAAATTTACAGTATCAACTTAGTTTCACAAACATGAAAAGCCGAATGGGGGAAAAGTCAGGATATAAGCAATACCAGAAAGCATATGCAGACTCCTAGACTGAATATTGTCCTCCAGAGGATCAATGTCGAAGATGGAGCCAGGATCTGTGCGCCAAACTTTAAGATCTTTTTCCAAAGCACAGAAATTATGAGACAGACAAACAACAAAGGAAGTAAAAGCATGAAAGGAATGAGTTTTAACAATCTGCAATCAATTTCCTTCATCTAGAAATTAACCAAAATATCTAGATATTCACCTGAAGAGATCAGAAAGATTGATTTCTGGCTTAAAAGAGTTTTGTGTACTCATTTTAAGCACTGACATTATTTTAAGGAGACTTTTGCTGCCAATTTTTTTGCACTTTCTAAACAAGACCATAGTATGTTCTTAAGACTAAATAAATGGAAACCAGTTAAGCATCAATATTACAGCTCTCTTCCAGTAGCAGAACCAAAATCATCAGAGCCACAAGATTATTTCCCCCAGTTCACCAGCAGCATCATTATATGTGGAGAGAAGTGCATATCCCTACAGCTGACAGCTGGCAGTATGCAGCTCCACAGCTGACAAAGGCACTAGACTCTCCTCTGCATACAGCAGAGATTGTGTCAGCATAAGAAGAATCAGGGCCATAGCTCATCCAAAATAAATTTCTACTAATTGCTTAGTTCATGTAAACTGAAAAGTATCCATCTTTCTTAACTAATATCAAAAAATGAACTAAGGCGACAAATTCAGCTGTAGAAATCTGCACCGTACACATCTACCACAGGATAAAATGATGCCCACTCCTGAACTTAACAAGTAATTCCCTGTGCCAGTATGTGCCCAGGTGCCCAAGGAGGCTAACGGCAGCCTGGCCTGGATCAGCAACAGTGTGGCCAGCAAGACCAGGGCAGTGACCATCCCCCTGGACTCAGCACTGCTGAGGCCACACCTCAAGTTCTGTGCTCAGTTCTGGGCCCGCAATTCAGGAAGGACATTGAGATGCTGGAAAGAGTCTAGAGAAGGGCAATGGAGCTGGGGAAGGGTCTGGAGCACAAGCCTGATGAGGAGCAGCTGAGGCAGCTGGGGGTGTTTAGCCTGGAGAAAAGGAGGCTCGGGGGACCTTACCACTCCCTACAAATATCTGAAAGGAGGTTGTAGTGATGTGGGAATAGGTCTCTTCTCCCAGGTAACAAGTGACAGGATGTGAGAAAATGGCCGGCCCTAAGTGTGCCAGGGGAGGTTTATAAATTGGATATTAGGAAAAGATTCTTCACTGAAAGGGTTGTCAAGCACTGGAACAGGCTGCCCAGGGACGTGGCTGAGTTACCATCCCTAGAGATGTTTAAAAGATGTGTTGACATGACTCTTGAGGACGTGGTTTTGTTGTGAGCTTGACAGTCCTGGGTTAATGGTTGCATTTGATGGTCCTAATGTTCTTTTCCAATCTAAATGGTTCTATGATATCTGATATGCCTAAAATTTATAACAAATCTTTTAATCTCTTCAAACCTTGATGTAAAGTATAATCAGTCAAAGCACAAATCTACCAGACCACACATTTTTACTATAGAGTTTCTTTTTGGGCAGACCTGGGTGCAAGATTTACTCCATACACTGGAAGTAGGGAAAAAAACTCTCTTCCCAACTTTGTTCTTTTGCTGGTTTGAGAGCTACCAAGCTAAATAATGGGTTGGTAGGTAAAGTAGGACTGTGAGGACCCCAAATATGTCATGTTTCAAATGATCAATAGCCTATATGCAATGGAAAGAACAGGCAGAGTTAACAAAATAAATCCCATGGCCTTAGAATACATTCAGTGTATGTACATTATACGTTATCTACCACAACTCCTGTAAGGTGAGGCATAGTGCTAACTCCTTCCTACCAAGATAAATTAAAGCCAACACAAAACCTTTTGATAAACTATGTGTTAGTCCTAATGGAGACAAATTGTGCACCTACATAAAGTACTGACAGGCATGAGAAGGGGTAGGGGAATTGGTAAATGCCCAGTTTGTCCTGTTTGATCTTGCCTTAGTAAGTGAAAATGTAAGTATGGCTTCATAGCAGCACCAGTGCAAGAGTCATTGATTTGCATTGCTTTTATCCACCTCAGTAATCTGAATTAACATACATAGAATCAGAGTCTTGGCAATATATAACACAAATCATTTTTGATTCCCTGGTAACTTTTTCTAAGGTAAAATAACCTTATATTCATGTGAGAATTGTGGTTCCTCTTTAGCAACAGAACCAGAGCCCACTGACACCAATTTATCATGACGAGTTTTGAATGCCTTAGTAGGATTAAAACTAGTGCCTATTTGTCAAAGCAGTGCCATTAATTTTAGTAACCAGGCATTTGAAAGAGTAGTTCTAGCTTCACCAATAATACATTAAAAATCAACCGGAGGGGTTCTGACACACTTTCCCAAAGTGGCTGAACAATTTCCAGCTACGAAAAATACTCACGAGAGTATTAAGTAGGTTTCTCAGTTTGCAAATTTTTTTTGAGCTGTCAAGGACATGACCAGGGAGCTCACTGCTTCTTTTTAAACAAGTAGATATTAATTCCAAAAAAGCATTAACTGAAATACTTCAGGTTTGTCATGGCCTTTTTCCTATAAATAGTTGTACCATTTTTGCTGTTTGGCAGGCATGGGAAATTAAGAAATGTTGTGTGTTTTCATACTGGAGTATTTTTAGGTGATAAATAGTACTAATATTTCAGTTCTTACAAGAATCTATCTCAGGGATGTCCTTCATTCCAATCTGCTTGTGCTAGCAAGGCTTTAGCTGCTGAATATGGGATTGCACACATGGTTCTGCACACAGCACCCATGCAGCACATCAGAGAGCAGGAGGTTGGTAGCATAAAGAGAAAATTGCAAATGGAATATCTCACTGAAATTTTTCTCTTTTTCCTAGGCTGTACCACAATTATGAAAGTGAGTAGTGATGGAAGATCATTAGCACCTGCCCCAGGCAGAGCTCTAACACACACTTTTGGGAAATCCCTTCTCATATAAGGCTACTGTAGCTACAGACACATAAAAGATGGCAACAAAAAAGGAAAGAAATATACTTCCTTATGTGGGGGAGACTTATTTGGAGACTTTAAGGAACAGACTGAAAAAGCATCTGCCAGGAATAACATTGTTAACCTTACTCTAGGAAGGAGGATGGCCTGTGTGAGGCACAAGTTAGTCCGTTTCACCTGCAATTTCTCTGGTTTTTGAGAGGTAAACAAAGTTAGCCTCACTGACACAGGTATCACTATCTATGAAGAATTTTAGAGTGCTACCTCAGTATGATTTTTTGTACACAGATCCTCTGGGGTCTACATGGCTGAAAAGCACAGAAAAACAGAAATTGGACACACCAAAAGAGAAAGAGAAATGAGAAGAAAAAAAAGTATTATCACTTCCTTTGCCATAGCACACTTGCGACTTTTAAGCAATTTCAAATATCCACTTCGATTTTTAAATACAGTTCATTATGACTATGCCAAATAATACCTTTATACAATACCTTGTCTTTACATATAAATCTAATCTATATTCTACCCCTTGAACACCCATCCTTATCTTGGACCATCCTTCAGAACATCACTTCTCAACACCAGTACTTGGCTTACCAGAAACAAGTTAGTGATGAATTTCAGCTTGAGATATTTTTAAAGCTGTGTGAAATTGTGGAAACGAGGTAAATAGATAAGTGCAGTTCTGGAGAAATTACTGACTGACAGAAGTGGAAATTTCAAACTGCCCTGCAATATTTAAATATTCAAATCTTGCAGAATCAGTTTCAATCATCCTTCTTCCTAACCATACGTTTCATGGTGAGAAAAGAGCACAAACAGGAGCTTTTATCTTCCCCACTATGCTTTCAATAACAACAGTATTTAACAGCTTACCAACAATTATTCCAGGTCTTCTATCCATTTCAACAATATGCGGATGCACACCTTTATACGCGGCATCACTCACAATTTGGGTATTTTTCCGTACACGCTCTGTTATAGGATCATCTACCACTGGGGTGAAGCCTCTGCCCTTTGTCTTCTCAAAATCTTCATGATATTTTACCTAGGAAAACAAGGAGAATTACATTTTTTTCCCCTGGTTGTAACTGGTAGCAAATGGTTATTCTGTGCAGAAATACATATATGTTTGGTTTATGAAGCACTTGTATTCTTTGACTTTGCACCATAACAGAATTGTTACACACATGAGACAGGCTGGATGGCCAGCCAAGTATTTTCTACCACTTTGACTAGTTTTTCTGATATTTTAAAATCAATTTTGCATTTCTTTTCCATTGACACTGAATTAGGCACTAGCCTAAGCAGCAAAGCATCATCTTACTGTTACACAGGACACAAAACAGCCCTGCCCTCAAGAGGTCACCTGGTCCATTCCCTTCTCCTCCAAGACAGGATAGCTGTCTACAGATGCTGACAAATACATCTGTCAGTAAAAACTTTCCAGCAGTAGTAGCTCTAAAGAACTCAAGCATTTTCATTAACTGATAATTTTGACTGCTTGCACAGTACCATACAAAACATATATTTTGTTCTCTTCATTTATCATATGTCAGGTAGCTTTAAAAATAGTTTTTTAGAAAGAACAGCAGCTATTCTAAACTGCCTGCTTTAAAAAATATATTAGAAAAAAGGATATTAAGAGTAGAAAGTGTTACAGCATCCAGTGTTGGAACAAAACCCCAGTATTAGTAAGAGTTATAAAGAGAGTACTGCTGATTATTCATATTTACCTTATAAATAACTTAATCATCAATTAATTAAATTGACAAACAATCTCACACAAGCTGATGCACACAAAATAACTCATTCCAAGAACCAAAGTCACGCAGAAACCAGGAACATGCACAGGCACAAGGTGAAGTGTGTCACCTAATCCAGTGAAATTGTGATGCTCAAATGATGTGTGTATATTTTTAAAGAAAAAAACAAACCAAAGAGCAGACATTTAACTGTTAGAAAACTGTTTATTAGTATTTTGAAAATGTCCATTACACTCCTATGCAGTTAGCAAACACTCCCTCTACAGGTGTAAGAAGAAAATATTCCTTCCATACCTGAGGAGAGAGTTTCATTAGTTACCTATATTAATGGAAGGCAAAATCCAGTGGAAGTCAAGTGCCATTCCTTAGAACGCTCTAGTCATAGGAAGAAAGTTCCCTACCATTGAGATGTTGTTTTGTGTTTCTTTGACATGCCTTAGCTCAGGTGTGTCTAGAAGCACACTACGTCTACCTTTCATCTGCCTCTGATCACTGCTGTACTTGACCTGCAAAACAGCAACAACAGCACAGGTGAATTTTTTGTTTACAGTAGGAAGCATGGTGAGAATCACACCATGCAACAGTACCTTTCCAAACCACAATGCCCAACAGTTCTCTTCTTTCTTTACACTCATGTAAAGAAAGGTAAATTATTTCACAATGAGGATACAGATGAGATATTGGTAAGGCCAAAAGGCACATTTTTTCCATCAATCATTTGCTCAAAACAAAGTGTTTATTTAAAAGCTGAGATATGTGACCATTTGAATCACATAAGTGAAATCACTCATTTATCAACTGAAAAATAGGATAAATACTAAGAAAACTGTGACTTAGAACATCCTTGAAATGTATTTGAATGGCTGATGATTAGCTACGTTCTTATTACTGAGGCAGACACAGATTTTGTTCTCAGTCTGCTTCTAGGTTAGGATTACCTGAGAAGCCCAGAGAATTCAATTCTTACAAGAGGATTAATCCTTTGGATGGCTTCTTACTCCCATTCAATAGTTAGTCTTTTCTAGCAGCACAAAGCAACATGCCTGGGAAGAATCTGAATATTTTGTTTCCTAAATGAATGTTTGGGTTCTGGGTTTTGTGCATCAGTAAGTACTGAATCTCTTACATCATGTTTCTCCTGATTATCTTATTTTGCGGCATTTTACAGACGAGTAAAGATGTAAGGTTAATTATCTGTTAAAAATAAGAAGGGAAAAAAACACTCAAAAATTTAAAATAGTGAAAGTAGCTGATCCTACTTATTGGTTTGGGAGTACTCTCACAGTTTTTTCTGTCTTGTTGAATTCTTCTACCAAAGGCCTCTCTTAGCTCCTACATCACACCATAACCTGTGCACTGTTAATATTTTAGATTTACCTATCCTTGGAGTAATACCCCAAGTATTACTTCTCAAATGAGTTGTGCAAATTTATTTAAACTTGCTTTTGTGATGAAAAAAACCATGTATTGAAACTGTCTAAACCTCCTTAAGATTATCTATTGGCTAAGAAAGGCTTATGTATTGGCTAAGGTTGGCTAAGAAAGCACATCCACAAAAATATGTGTCTTGGTGTCTGTGTTTCATAGGTAAGTTTCAAGTAACGTATGAAAAAAAAATGGCACTGCATATTCTTCAAAGCCTCCTTAATTAAACAGTAAATTCTCTTAGAAAATACATTCAGCTACACATGCTTTTCAACATAAAGCGTTTTCTGGACAGAATAATTACAGCCAACACAGACTGGTTTTTATCTTTCTCATTAACATGGAGGAGTATTTATCCCTGTAAATCTTGAGAAACAAAGTGAATGAGTCACTTGGAAAAACATATTTCATTTTCACAAATTAAAAAATTATTTAAAGTCTAGAATTGTTGTGAAGTTTTCCTCTTATTTTCAACTACACACCTCAAAAATAATTGACTTTGGTAAATATTCATGAGCATTTTAAGGACATGATTAAGATATATGCAGTTACAATGTCAGGTTCTGTTCCTTTGTCCTTAGGCATATTCCCTGACAAATCCAACCTACTTTTCACTCCTACACGCAGTTCTAAAGTGTTCATTACTTGTAATTCTCTTCTGCCACAGTGATTCTGCATGAAACTTCTTCTATTTACCATCTGCAGTGACTTTGCCACTGATGTTGTTTCAGTGTTGAGGACAGACTGCAGCATAACTGGTCTTATACTTTGTTTTACCAGGCTTTTTTGCACTTCATTCTTGTTCCTTAATAGAATGTCTCCTGCTTCTTACACTACTTAGTAGCAATTACATTTTATTACCATAAAAGCAAAAAAATAATATTTTATCTTACTCTTTAGCATTTAGCAATGGAACCTATGAAGAACTACTCAGCTCTAACACAGGTGGCACGTCACAGAATGGAATGAACATTTCCATGCTTTGAATCACAAAGAAAAAAAGATATCTGCACTGAGGTTAAATTCTCACTTCCTTTTTTTTTTTTTTTAAGCAATTCACTCCTGCAATCTAGGAACTCAAATTTGGTAACAAGAGATAAAAATTCTTAAAAGAATGACTGACCTCTAGTGACTCTCTCCTTGAAAAATACTGACACCAACACAACCACTTACTTTTTTTACAAGAATAAGCAGACAACCCTGAATATGTTTATTGCACATATATGCAGTCCATGTCCTCAAAGAGTAAAATCAATGATGTTTTCAGTGAAGGATGCAGCTGGATTTCTTTGACACAGCAAATGTAAAAGGAAAAACATATCCATATTTGTATTTTTACAGTGACTAAAAAATCTGAATGACAAAAAGATTCAAACTTGCCGAGCTGATATTATCTTGATTCTTCCTGACTCTCTCTATCTCAGGAGTGACACTCACAGCAGTAGCTTTGCCAGGCTGTTCTCTGTAGTGAACCTATTATTTAACAGAATAAAATATATATTCACACCATTTCAGGTATAGCAATATCTCCTTGTTATATGCAAAAATGCATGATTTCAAAGGTCATCCAGGAAACAACTGAAAATCTAAAATGCATCTGAAGTTTATAAAACTTGATTTTTGAAAGATAACCTTGAATATTTTTTTCTGTACAGGCTGTACATTAATGCATTTCTGTGAAAATATACCCATACATCCACACAATATCTTGGCATTTACCGGACTGGCTCTACAGAGAAATAATTCGTATTTGGAATGGGGTTAAGCCACATATAAATCAGTAAAGGCAAGAAGAGCACATCAAAAACTGAATTTCAGGAAGGTCCAGTGTAAATATATATTTGTCCAGACACAGAAATACCATAAGGTCTCCATCTATGCTTTAAATTTTATATACTACATATTCAAAGGTGATTAAACACTGCGGGTGCAGTACATCAGAAAACTGCCAATTGAATCCAGCCTAATTTCACCATGCATTTATTTAAATGTACCGTAGGAATATCCCCTTTATCACTTTGTAACAAAACACAAAGCATTAACCCAATGCACACTCAAGGCTGGATCAGGATCTGGGACACAGGATGTGGCATTGACAGACCAAGAAATTTCAAGTGAACTCTGGTCCCACTTGCTGGGAAGTCAGATATGGTAAATATTTAGTGACAGATTCTGGCAACAAATTCATGCCAATTAATATATTTTTTATGCAAAACAAATGCCCCCATACAAAAGCAAGCTCTTGGGTTTAAGTGATAAGGTGAACTGTGCAGATACATTATGCTCATAATTCTGAAGTGCACTGTGGCAGAAAAGCATCTATTGCTTAGGCAACTGTCTTCCAGCACAACACAATTTTGGTCTGTCCACATCAATGTATTCCAATTGAAAAATTAATGTCTTACAAAAACTACGGTAAGCTTTCAAATGGATTAGACTTGCAAATTAACTTCTATTAAGGTAAAATGACTATTCAAGAATTAATGTTTCTAGAAATGGCTGAAGTTAAAGAATCTTCACTCAAAGCTATTCCAGTGACTTGAAAAGAATTTAAGCTTTCCAGTGATATTTGCACAACAAAAAATTGGTTAAAAGTAAACTACAGTGTGAGCAGAAAAACTATACAGACTGGCTTGAATCACTTGGGAAAACAGTTTTTGAAGAGAATACATTTTAGGAAAGCTAGATGTATCAACAATAATCCAGAAGCTGAGTTAGAGGGACAGAATTCTTGACAATTGTGACTCAAAATTATTTTGGTGAATGCAGCAGAAAGCACCCTAGTGAAACACTGTAGCTATGTGTGGATCCATGAACCACAGCTGCTAGCATCTCTCAGTGAGGAGGGTGCCTGGTCTCTCATGGGCTCATCAACAGGGTACAACTTCTTCAGTGCAGGAAGGCAGTAGCATGCTCCAGTCCTTGCCTTCTTCTCTGTGCTCCTGCAAATGGTTATATTAGCCATTAAATACCAAATTCTGATGGGAAGGTTACTGAGGAACCAGGAGGAGACAGGTAAGAGAGCAGAAGTTTGAGCATAACTGTAGCTAATTTTTTACAAAGCAAAGAAAAATAAAACTGGAAACAAATATTCTGTTAAAAAAATAAAGAAAAAAAAAGTTGGTCAAGAATTTCTGGAAATATCCAAGGAAGAGAATAACATGTCAAAGCATTGCAGCCATTTCTTTAATAGAATATGTGACACTTCACCTGCCATTTCCCAAACCAAGCAAAGCCTTTTCACAATTGCTTCCTAAAAGAAGGTTTTCAAGTCATTCCATTACTTGAATTCCAACACATAACAATTCATTAGTTTCCCCCTGACTAAAGGAAAGGCACACTTTGAGAAAGCAGAACTTTGTATTCATCTTCTGCGCCCAAATATTATATAAAGTATTAAAGGATAGCAACTTCCCATGCTGACGTTCTCTTGATTCCTCTTGACTCTTTCCATCTCAGGGGTGACACTCACAGGTGTAGCTTTGCAGAGCTGTTCTTTGTACTGAACCTAGCAAACATGTCAGAAGATGTTACAACAGAGATTTCCAAGTAATAGAAATACATAAGTGTGCTGGACATCATTAAAGAGCACATTGCATTTGGATAGAAAGTACCATTCCTTAATAATCAATCCCATCTTTCCACATAATACTTAGTACTCACCCTCTGGCAGTTCTTCTATTTCAAACACAGACAATTGTTATTTCAGCAGGAACACTTCACTCTCATTGCCATGAATCAGAGTGCAAGGATAAGGAGTTATCATTTTACCATTAATTGATTAAATTGGTCTTTGAGGACAAACAGAAAGTAGCACAAACACCACAGACATATTCACCAAGACACAAACACATTTAATACGGCAGAGAGAAGTGTGCAAGAAATGAAAATGGGGCACACATTGCTAATATTCTTCTGGTTTTCCTTAACTCTCCTTAGTTCAGGTGGATCAGAAATAGTTGTTGCACGCCGAATTTCTTCCTTGTATTTAATCTGCACAACAGATATTACAAAAATATTATCAATTTAAAGAAGAGAGAGACAGGCACTAAAATACATCTATCACTTTATACTCTCTCCCTTACACATACTGCACTACTATACCACATCTGCAAACACCATTAGCCTGAAAAGCAACAGTTATGTTTAATTTCTAACACAGTCTGCTAGGGTGTCTATGTATCTTGTTTGATGCAATGCAGCAGAGAGTGCTTATAACAATTCTAGTGTACTAAAACTCTTACACTAGGAATATACATCACACAGGATTAGGACTATTTTCACAATAATTGGGATGCTGCATATACTACTTGGAGATCCATGCCACAGAAAATGACTTGGTCTTACTATTAACTGGCTATGGAGTCTACCAGTGCATTTCAGAAACCAAGCCTTTTAGTCCCTAAAAGACTGGATGGCTTCAAAGTCTCATTGAAATTCTCTAAAAATGCATGCAGACACACAGGTGAGGATGTAGTTGTCTGGATTGTTAATGCCTTTACAGGTGCTGTCAGATATTTACTGGGTTTTTTCTAATGTTTAATATTAAACTCTCTACTCAAGACGGTACTTCTGGAGAATGCCCAGCTTCACAGCACAGACAAAACAACTTGTTTTTCTCCAGGCTCATATTTGGAAGCTGCTTTGACTGAAATTTATAAATAAATAAACCAAAACCAGCCCAAAGTACAGACCAGGAATGGAAAATTTCAGTCCAGACAGCTCATGACTGGCAAAAATACTAAAGCACTGGGAAAAAAGGGTCTTTTAATAGAGACTATTAGGTAAGTTTAAGAATTGGCAGTGCTACTTGTCCTTAAAATGCTTCAAAATGTCTGTTCTTTGAATTTCAATAAGACCCCAGCTTTGTGGTATTGACTGGCATACTACAGTGCTTTCTTCACAGATTACACACTAACAAAAACACAAGGAGAATCTTCTCCCACAGTGCTGCTTCTTCCCAGTGCTGTGTTCGACCCTGCCTGCCCTTCAATATAAACAAGTTTTTAAAAGTTCTTATTTATTTGTTATTTGTAGCTTGTTATTTATGTGTTATTTGTAGCTTCTCAGTTCAGATTCAGCCTACAGTCCATGGGTCTGGGGATTATTTTGAAAGTTCTGTGAGATCCTGGCTTTTTCCAAACCAATCATCACAACAGGTGAGATGAGCTCAACCTCCTTGGCTGTCACCACCTTGTATTTTAGGTTGTGAAAACACCATTCTGATGTTTGTCTCCTACATATGTAATCTGGAAGAATCTGATCACTTCCAGAACATGATTCAATGGACTCTTTTGTGTGGTTGGTTGTACTGTAAATGTTATTTTGGTGCCCTGGTGTTTCTCTCACTGCAAATTTGCCTCACATTCCACATTCTAGTTTCCTTTTAGCCCAGAAAATAGTTTTAAGGCTGTCCCAAGATCTTCTGGCTAAATTCAAAAATACGTGTAAAATATTTAAATCTAATGGATTCAAAATTGGTGTAATTTACCCTTCCTTTGGGACTCCTGTAAATTACACAATACAATTTCCCTCTTACTGCACAATATAATTTCCCTCTCACTGGCATGTAATTCGAAACATTCTTGTACATTGCCTTTAAATTTGGCATGCTACAGCTCTAATAAATATTATACAAGACTAAAGTAAATTCAAGTACACTACATGTAATGAAATACCTTTTGTAAAATATTAATTCTACACAAAGACTAGCAAGGTAAAGGTCATGCTACTTACAAAGTACCACCACTAATGCATTTTGTACTTCTCTTGGTATATTTTTGTTCAAATGTGTTTACTAGCATACTGATCAACCTTTCATTTTTCCCTCTTCAACACTACTTAGGATTTCTAAAACAGCAACAACGGTGTACACTGTTTTTCCACTTCACTTTGAAATGTATTGGGAAAAAACATTAGAGTATGACTTCTCCTTCCTGTATGATTTCTCTTGAAATAAAAGTCTGTGGTAACTGGAAATTTAAAAGCAAAATAACAACAGAAAAACCCAAACAACCAAATAAACAAAGCCCCTCACCCTCAAATCAAGAAAATCAACAGCTTCCAACCAGCAGGTTTCAACTATTCACTATCCAACTATTTCAGGATGTAGGACACATGATAGTTTGCACAGTGACTCAAAGTGACAAGGTGAAAAGCAACAGATACAGCCGAAAAAAATTCCAAGGAAAATATGAACTTTTCAAAAATTTTCGGTAATTCTCTACTGACCTTACTTTGGTGGGAAATAAGGTGTTCAACACTATGCACTAGACAATGAAATTCTATGGGAATAGGTGTCCGGAGTCCCTAATTCATATTTTAACTAATATTTAAACACAACATAGAATCATGTCTATACATGATTTTCAAACTTTACTTTTAAAAAAATATCTAATAATCAGAAAAGTCATGTCACAAACATAAAAATCACCCCAGAGGAATCCCCACCAAATATAACAAAGAAGTGAACAATGCAGTTACAAGGGTTTTGCTGCTTGGCAGTCATTTTTCAGGTTTTTTCCAAGTTTTGCCACATATTTATCAGAAGATAATGTTCTATTTGTAGAAAACAGTCATTTTGATATTTTATTTTGATTTGCCTATTAAAGTGCCAAAGACATCGGGCATCCTTAGATAAACAACATCGATTCAGAACTAATCTCATCAGATCCACAGATCAGCTTGTCACCAGAGTGTAAAGAGGCACCAACTCTCCACCTTTTCACACAGGTGAAGTCTGGGCATGATTTTTCTCATCTTGAAGTACAAACTGTATCAGGTCCTATGCAATACATGCAGTCGTATGTATACATACAGATATAATACAAACAGAACGTTACAGACTTTCTTATTTGTCACATGGTATTTTCCTAACCTGCAAATACAACTGCTGTTCAGTCTATCATATGGGGAAATGCATCTCATATTTCTCATTCTTTAGAAAGAAAAAACTTTCCTCAAATATTTAGTTAAAATGTTTTCTTATTTTTCTTAATGCTTCAACTAGAATCTCTACCTTAGGACACAGAAGTACTACAGTAGAGGGGAGTTCTAGCTGTGCTAGAATAGAGCTCTCTATCCAAAATCCAGTATACAACTATTTGAATGAGATGTGTGATATAAAAATGAAGAATTTCTTAGTAAACAAGATGAAGAAAAAAAAAATTGGTCCACCTTTTGCTCACATAAGAATAATTTATGTTAATAGCACTTACCGAACTAATATTCTGTTGATTTTTCTTTACTCTTTCAATCTCTGGAGTATCTTTTACAGCTGTGCCAGCTCCTACTTCCTTCTTATAAAACACCTTCATTTCCCCAGAAGAAAAGATAATTATGAGACTGTCAGCAATGCAAATACTAGTTCTCATAAAAGGGCTAGGCATTTTTCCAAGTTCCAAATTGGTCTGACTATAAATCTTGCTAAGAAATCAAATACTTTAATTTTTCATAAATAAGACTAATTATCAATAACTATGATAACATTGTTTGTTTTCAGCTGTTACCCATAATATATTCTCATCCTTTAAACTGACCTCAGTATTTTAAGTATTTGCAATGACATATTTAAATTTGGAAAAAATATTAAAATTTATATAATAATCTATAAATTTTAACAAATGTAACATTATGCTTGAGTAATTTCATTAATTTCAATGCAATTGAAGGTGCAAGTACACATAGGATTTGATTTGGTTTCTGTAGTCTTCAGATCTTAAAATACTGTGAGAAGTGAACAGGCATTACTATTATTTTGAAGTTAACAAACTAGAAAATCAAAATATTCATGGAAAAATAACCATAACAACCAGAGCTACAATCCAAGTCATGCAATTTTTGACTCCTAGGTTCAAGCCAGAAAGCTGAGGACTGTTTCTAAAAACAAAGATACACATGCTGTTTATACAATCCTCTCTATTTCAATTGTTTCAGTAAAGGATAAACACAAAGCACATCAGTAGAATCAATCATTTCAAGTTACTGAATGAGACAGAAAATAACTGCTCCACAGATTCCAAGCATGGTTCCAATTTCAATAACCATGGAGCACCAGTTCATGCTGCAAAACTCCTAAAGAAGTTTCACTTGATTTTCAGTATTTTGTGACACAGCTGTTGCCACTCTAGTAAGTATTTCCAGGCAGTTAGTGTAAAAAAACGAGTCTGATCCTGGAGTTAATAAAATTAATCTTTACCATTTAATATTTCTGCCTTTCTTAAATCAAGATTTATTTAAGTTTTCCTATCAACAAACCTTGAACAATAAAAACATCATTCTTCATTAATTCCTCCTACTTCCTTAAAGTCCTCCATAGCCTGGGGTGAATACCACTGCCAAATATTCTAAAGAATGAAAGTCTGCAACTAATTTTTTAAATATTCAGAAAATCTTTAACAATCTAGAATTTTGTTTACCATGTGATAACAGAGACAGTTTATGAGTAAGAACTTGAAAATTCTTCTGCACCATGTCAGTTAGAAAGATTTATATTGTGGACTGGAGTACAATATACTTTTCTCCTCTAGCAAGGAAGGATTGGTAAAATGCGTTGGAGACAGGAGTTTTTCTAGGAAAGAGATGACTGTGAAGTAAATATACTTTTATAAATCATCTCCCAAATGAGCTAGTGAGCCAAAAGCAGCAACGAACCTATCTGCAGAGCTAGTTGTTGTTTTTTGTCCCTTAAGGCAGAAAAATACTTGAGACAAAATCCAAAAATCAGAAGACAATGACAGGGTCATTGCTTTTTTCATATTCTATTTGGGCTGCATCTTCACTCAGTAATAACTTAACTTATCTTTATCATCTATACTGCACAAAAGGATGAAAAATTAAAACACAGAGAAAGAAACAAGGTAGTTCAATCACTACTGTAAAGTGCTTTCCTACATTTGGAGAACCCAGTTCACAAACAGAAACAGGACAATCACAGAAGAAAGCAAGTACAAATCACCTCAAAGACAAAACATCTTATTATCTAGAACACTAACAAAGAGGATAATTGTCAGCCTTGGCACTGAAAGCTCAGGCTGGCTTGCAGGGCTGCAAGGGATTCAGATGTGTCAGAGCCTTGTGGAGGCTGGATTAATGGTGATACCTAACTTAATTAAGCCTGGTACCCACTGTAAATGAGTCCACACTGCCAGAGCCACTGACCTACTTGAGGACTTCATCAGAAGCTACCAAAGGCTGGAACAGGGAGGAAAGCAGATCACAGGGGCTAGCTTGGATCCCTCAGTTCCAGGGAGTTTCAGTCTAGCCTGATAGGACACCAGTGACACGAGAAACGCTGATAACCACATCACACCATACTGCAGAGCACCATTCTGAACCAGGAGCCAACAGATGACAGGAAGAAAAATTGGGCCAGCGGGCCTGTCAAGAGCTCCTTCTCAAAAGATGCAGCTTTCAGCTATCCTCATTCAAAAGAAGAAAAGGGGCAGGTGATGGCTGGAGAGGTTACAGGAGTGACCTGGAGCGGGCTCAGAGAGGTGTCTCCTCTGCTGTCCCCACAGGTTCTTAATCCCCTGCAGAAGCCTCAGCTGTAGAAAGGAACTGCATGCAAACACGTCTGGGAGGAACTAAGTTTACACAGTTACTTCTGAGAGCTGGAGAAGCTGAGGATATCTCTAAGTTAAAGAACTTTTGTGTCAGATAATACTAAAAATATTTAAGTATCTTACATTCCTTTCTCTCAAATCATTGGGTTTATTAGTATTATTTAGTCTGCCATAAAAACCGGCCACTGACTGGCCTTTTGTTCTGGAGGCCAGGTTTACTCCTCTTCTCTGTTATATTACAAGCAAAGGCAGAATTACAAACAGCAGCATTAATGGGCTCAAAAAGGAAGTGGAACTTAATACATCCCAAACCAGTCAATTTTAGACATCTAAGCTTATAATTTATATTTAGGGATAAACTGAAACTTAAATCTAGCATAAAATTTAAAAATATATCCAGTGTAATATAAAATCATTATATATATATATTTATGAAATCTGATCTGTTCTAATTTTATACCCCAGTCTTGATGCTCAGTACATATGATAAGAAACAGATGAAAAATCTTATATGTGTAGTAAGAAGCCTTAGATTTTTTTTTTTCCCATTTTAAATAAAGTACTTCCTGGGGCTTGATGGAAAAAGAAAAAAAATTTTCATTTAAAAATAACTGTGGCTTGGCAAGGTGGTATAAGTGGTTTAGAAATTCAAAATAACAGTGTCGCACCTAGAACAGCTGAGTATTATTTTTACTGAAAGAAATGAGTGATACAGTTTTTTGCCAGGAAAATTATGGAAATGGTTCAAAGGGCTTCTACTCATAAGTTCCCCATTTTACGCTGAGGCACAAGAGAGCCTAGTTAAACTAAAAAATATCTGAAAAGTTACAAGCAAAGAGAGAAGCACTATTACTCACTGAACTGATGTTTTTCTGAGTACTTCTTATCCTCTCCATTTCAGGAGTGTCTGGGACAGCAGAATAGTTACAGAGCATCTTCTCTGCTTCATCTTTGTACATTTTCTGAAAAAATAATTTTTACACGTCTGTGCTTTTTGGGCTAAGGATATCCAAACTGCACAAAAGATGCTTATTGCTGATGAACCTCCTGATCCCTGTCCAGTGTTTACTTAAACCCCTCTTTGCCATGCTACTGTTACCATCATCTGCCCCCGCACTAAAATATATATAACAAAACACATCTTCATACATAATGTATCCTCATATATATTTTCCCCTCACTGTCAGGGTGCATGTAATGTAACATTAGGTAATTAGGTAATGTGAAAAGAACTACAGGTAGATGTAAATAATTAAATTCAATTTACATGGTGTAACGGGCCTAAATACAAATAAGATTCAGGCATTTAAGATGTTTTACTACATGTAAATTAATTTAGTATGGTTATGGAAGCCTGTACAGAGCTAGAGAAGAAGTATTTTTGAGCACTGTATGTCAAGCAGTCATTGTTACACAGAATTAAAATGTTCAGCTTTTGACTATGTCTACCTGGCTTGCTATTTCTGAAGCCGTTTTGACCACTGTATTTCTGGAATATATGGACCAACTTGCATCTGTTTTCCTATAATTTCAGTCCCTAGATCTTTTTTATAATCTTTCTGAAGAAAAAACCAAGGGGAAAAAAAAACCCCACCATAACTAATACTACAACTCTCTGTACATGCTATCTTCAAAGCTATTCTCATAGTACTGCTCACACTATCAAAATAAATTCTTCAATTTCTTCAATTTAATATTTTTATTGTGCACTGCTTGCTTTTTTTAGCCTAAGAATGTTCAAGAGGATTTTATGGTTTTAATATCTCGTGTTTTACTTTTAAAGTAATCTTAAAGTGATTAATTCTGTACTCACCTGGCTGGCAATTTCAGAAGCTTTTTTGGCTCGTTGTATATCAAGGGTATCCGTACTCACTTCCATTCCCTTTCCTTTAATTTCATTCTCCAAATCTTTCTTGTATTCTTTCTGAAAAGAATAGCATTGGAAATACTCACAGCTGACAGCCAAATTTTTTAATTTTTCCAATTTAATCTGTGCGATTTCACTGGCCAGCATTCATAAACCACTAAATAAGTAATGATTCCACAGCACTAGTTTTGTAGAACCTATCCATGCAAGGCCTGTAGATGCTGGTGGGTTAAAAATCATGTAACAGACTGCTCACTTCAAATCTGATGTAGCCTTTCACATCTACCTGTCGCTGCAATTTTGGCAACCACAGTCAGACACATCAGAATTTCTCCCTCTGCTGTGCTTTGCAAGACTGAGGTCATGTTTTAGCACTTCTCTAACTATGTTCATCCTTTGGCCCTACCTAAATAAGTAGCTATTTAGACCTAAAAGCAGCAGGGCCCACAGTGACACCCCAGGTCAGGCGCGGCTCATGAGGAACAAGCACAACCTGCAAAAGGTGATAGGAAGGTCTAAGTTCTGGGAAGTCTTAACTTTTCCCCTTTACACTAATTATGCAACTGTCCAACTCTTTGCAGTTAAATGGATTAGCTATTTAGAGAAAGCTGTGTTTTCAATACTGCCTAGATAGGTCACCACCTGGAATATTCTAAATCACAATAATTTGTTGCATTCCATCAAATGGAAAGCTTGTCCCAGGAGCAGTACTGACCATACTTGCAATTTCAGAAGCTTTCTTGGCTCGTCTTATCTCAGGTGTATCTGGACCAACTTCCATGCCTTTCCCTTTAATTTCAGTTTCCAAGTCTTTCTTGTATTGCCTCTGTGAAGATAAAATTTATACATGATATTCACAAAATCCAGAGAGTTACAAGTAGATTTTTTTCCACAAGACACTCAAATTTAGCGTTTAGAGTCAATCAAAACTTTCAAGAGTCACAGTTCTCAAGACTCTTGGTAAGCTGTTGTCAGAAAAAACACATTAACTACAGAAGGAAAACTTTTAGAAGACATTCAACGAATGTACAAACCTCTATCAATGAATTTTTAACATGGCAGATGGTGGGAGGAAATCAGCCCCATGCAGCTTGCTACAGTTATCCTCTAAAGTAAAGGGGAAGTTCAGCTCTGCAGAACATGGTGCAATAAGTTGGACCTTGGTGCCAGTCTAATTGAAACACATTTTACTTTTAAGAACATATTTTATTTATGACAAGACTACATGTTAGAAATTTAATACCATACAGAATTGCTTCCAGTGAACTTCCCGATCAGGAAGTTGTAATTTATTCATTTAATAGGCCCTTCCTGAGCCATAGCCATTAGGCAAGTGGCAGTCCTCATCCGTGATTGCTGCTTTTTCCTCACAACATAAATTATAAATAACCAATAACCTGAAAAAAAAAATTAATATTTCATCTTCAGCTTATCCAAGCACGGATATGTTCCTTGCTCATCAGCAAAGTATATTCAAAAGTAGTATGAAAATATTGTATACAATAGTTGTAGGGTTTTTTATAAAAAAATACCCTCAGCCAGTGTTATTTCTATTACTATAGTAATAATCATCCTTTTTCTATTATAGGTCATCTCTGCCTGTGGAAAACTCTTATTTTTCAAAGTAAATGCATATAATACATATAATTTTAAAATGCCCCTTACTTTTCTTGTTTGCCAATTATTTTTAGGTTGCACATTAGTAAGAAAAAGAAGGAATATATGTTTGTACTCAATACAGTGGTTTGACCACTTACAAGAACATGAGCAAAAAGATTTTTTGTCTTCCATCTCTGTCTCACTCTGAGGTGGAAATAAATGTTATAGGACAACTCTCTATTTCACAAACCACTTTTTTTTTCAAGAATTGTAAATTAACCTGTAGGAATACATCATCTCTCAATTCCTCTCTGCTAAAGGTGGAATGTCAGATGTTTCGTCTAAGCTTCATATTGCATAAAACACCAAGGAAAAGATAATCCCAGGAGTTACAGCTATCTATTCCTGCACTTCTTTACAATGGTCAAATTGACCCTATCCGTGACATTCCTTCTGTTTTTTATGTATATGTATATCTATAGATATATATGTGCGTGTATGTGTGTGAATAAACATATATATAAAAAATATAAACAAAATTAATATCTCATATATATATATATATATAAAAAAATCTGAAATTATTCTTTATTCCCCAAAGGCATAACATGGAGCATGAGCTTCACCTTCCCTCCTCCCTCCCGACACCCTCCAGCCCTGCTGTTGCTTCCCAGAGACGGCCTTGGAAGTCTGGCAGAGCACCTGAACTCATGTGCTGGGAAAACCTCAGCAGAGCACAGCTCTAAATGCTGGATCTACTCACCCCTCAATCTCCAATGACCTTTTACTTGCCTGAAAAGCTGAATTATCTGTCCTGTGTTGTTTTTTTCATCCAGAGCTTTACTATATTTTTCAAGCAAAACAGAAATAGCCTTAGTTTCAATACTTACATATTTCATTGTAGATTATGTTAAAAAAAAAATAATCTTTTGAGTTTAACATAAAGTGAACCTTCTGTGATATTAATAACCTTGACTAGGATAACATACCTCATTTAGTATCAGAGCTGCATTTTTCACTCTAATCAAATCTGGTGTATCTTCAAACACTGTCATTCCTTTTCCTTTCATCCCTTCTTCCAAATCTTTTCGATACTCTTTCTAAGGATTAAAAAAAAGAGAGAGACTTCACCACTTCTTATTTTGTGCAAGATCTTGAAAAGAAATGCCACTTATTAAACATCTGAAGAGTCTCTTTGAAATTTCTATGAAATATGAATTAGCTCAAGTACAGATTTCAGACTTAAAATAGAATTGGAAATGGTGAAATCAAAAGGAACAATGTTGAAAAAGTAAAAAGATTTTAGTGTCATCATCTATTTTTTGTGCTCTTGAAAACTAGCTGTGTCCTATACAGCACTAGCACACCGTTTAGTGGCCTTGTCTGTCTCTGGACAGATATTTTAACTGCAGTAGCATTTTCTTTCTGCAGACCAGTACATGCCAAGCTGCAGATTTTACCTCAGTTCCATTAATGGCATCCCAATCAGGATGGATTCCATAAACATCATACTAGGACCTGTTAAAACAACCTCTTGATAAATTAAAATGTGGAAGTTATATTCCTACCACATCACTCCTGTGCCTCCTAGACACTGCAGTGGTATGACCTATCAACATTCAGCAAGCGCAGCCTCCAGAGTACTCAAATGTTCTGTATAAAATTCAAAGCACACTAGAACCTGCCCACAGACATTTGGCTCTTCCTGCTCTTTCCAGCTCCTAGAGATCTGATGTAAGCCTGATCTTTAAGTTTTGTATGGATTTTAATTACTCTTCACATCTCCAGATGAGGGTTAGGCTTTTCTAAGCAAAAGAGATTAGAAGGACATTGCACAAAATATTTATCAGAAGGATTTCCATAGACATGAATTAATACTCCTAATTACATATTAAATTGCATAAGCAACAGTGAGCACCTTTATCTCCCTATAAGCTCTTCATTGAAATAAAAGGAAACCAGATATTTTTAAAGATGCTTCTCTTGATCATCAGAAGCATGTCCTACAACAAACAGGAAACAATTTCTTCTAATTTAGAGCTATCTAACCCAGAACAATTAATTCAGCTATCTCTTCTGAAGGAGTTGTAAATGTGGTCTCAGAGAAGAAAGTTTGTATTTTCACAAAACGAGAAATATTTGCAGAATTCTCTGAAGTGGGAAGTCAACAGAATAAGCTGGAACACAGCTGACATTTGGCTGAAAAAAATGTCATTGAACAATTAATTTATTTTTAACTCCAGGTTTTTCTTCTTGCTTCATGCAGTATCTATTCAAAGTTTATTATGAACCTTTGTGGAAAAACACTGAGCTACATCTTTGACTATGAAGAAACACATTATTACTTTTACCTATGTAATCTTTGGGTTTGGAATAAGTTCCTTGAATGTGGACATAAAATAACCAGAAATTCATGCAGTTATGCATTAATGGAAATATCATTTTCATTTTTCTCATTTTCTTCCCCTTTAACTTACAGGCATTGTTCACTCCTTAAATAAGAAGGCATAAAACTTGAGGAGGTCAGAATTAGAGAACACCTTAATGCATATAGCATTAAGGAGGGGAGCTGCATCAAAATTTCAGGGATGAACGCGTAGAGCACATGATATAACTACGTACACAGTACCCACTTCTTTGGGCATTGGGTGAGCAGCAGGATTAACTGAATGGAATGACTGCATGATTTGCATTTTCCCCTAGTGAGAAGGCATATATGAGATGTACCACAGAATGCCACTGTACAAAACAGACCTAGCTTGAGACTTGCCTACCTGACAGTCAGGCTTATCAGAATAAATTATTTATTAGAGGATTAATAATAAAAAAAATACCTTAAAAGAATTTTTTTTCTTGAACCATATGAAATTTAGGATAGACTGAGGTAAGTTGTATAAAGAACAAGGAAATGAACAAAGTTCAAGGGGTTTTTAATTCTAATGTACTTTATTTGTTTTGGCAAAAAAATAAAATCTATCCTTAATACCATAAATACAAAGTATTGTTGGCTCCCAGACTCAAAGGCAGGATATCTAGCAGCTCTGCTCTCCTCTTCTAGCAGTTCTAGATCTTTTAAATTTGGTCAATTAGTAACCATAATCCACAAAGCCAAAGAATACTCACAACCTAACATGAAACCAGTTGTAAATAATAATATAAAGATACTAAGAGTAGAAGGATTCTCAGTTATGGAAAAAAAGTTTCATTTTTACTGACACATACAACTGAAGAACATTTCACAAATCTTAAGGAAACAGCAGGCGTACAGAAAACCTGTACCTTCTAATAAAATGGACTTAAAGCAGTTATGTAACATCACAGCTCTATTACGGAATTTTGGTCTTCTTTATTTTTTATCCATAATACGTATGATAGATTATTATTTCAATTAAGTTAGTAATAAGTGACTCTATGCAGTTCAAGGCATCTGTATAAGCACAACAGGCTACCATAAATGTGAAATAATTTTTCAAAGGGAAAAGCTACCATCTGGACACCAATGGAAATCCTTCCTTCCACCCCTTTATCTATCTGAAAAGAGAAGTGATAGTCTGGTTCGGGTGTGCTGAGCTTTATAATTTCCTTACCACAGGACTATTCAGAATACAAAATGATGCGAAGCCATTTTTACTTGTGAAGTGACTTGTATGTAGCCGCTAAGAAAATTTTAAGTTACTCAGCACTCAGCAGCCTGTAGTGATGCTGCTTATTGCTCATTTACAACTTAACAGTGGAAAAAATAAATAAAAATCCATTACCTCTTTCAGAAGATTAGTGACTTGTTTTATATGCAAGAACTCCGGGGTCTTGTCTAAATCTAGTGAAGGTCTTCCCTTGATCCCTTCTTCAAAATCTCGGCGGTACATTTTCTATTGTAGCAAAACCAACAATTAGCGGTACATACATATGCAATTCTAACATATTTCAGAAGAGATATTGTAAATAGACCTAAAATTAGCCCTGCCATAAATTAGATCTCACACTAATAAGCAACTTCATTACGCATTTCATTACCTAGTTTATTTATACAAACAGATGCAATCTAGACAAAAACACGTGTACAGTATGTCCAAAGAGAATGCTGAACCTGATCTATGAAAGAAACGGTTTGCTTGGTAGAGTAAAGAGAAAACAAATGGCACACAAGGTAATGGTTTAAAACTCATTAAAGTTTCTACCAAGAGGCTGAGATCATCTGTTTTCCATGACACAGCAAAACTAATGGAATCAAACTGCAGCATGGGGACACAGATGTGTCCATCTCACTCGGGATGCATGGTAATGCACTGTACTAAATTGTCTGGGAAGTCACAAAATCTCCATCATTCGAAGTTTTTTAAAAAAATTAGAAAAACATGGCCTGATATAGGACAGCCACTCTGTTCTGGAGCCTGGGAATAGTCTTTCTTCCTTGATGAGTTTCCCAGGCTGGAAAGGCAGGAGAATGTTTAAGTTAAATCATGGGGTTGGACAGGGTTTTATGGCTTCATGTGGTCCCACATAAGAACCATCTCTCCCCTAAAGATGGAACTGAAGTGAAAATTTAAAAAGTTATTAATCTCTAATCTAGATGACCTCTTGAGCTTCTTCTCAATTAAATTAGGTGTGTGTGCTGTTAGTACCAATGGCTTTTTGAGAAAAAAAAAACAAATTCACAAGAAGAACTGAGCTACAGAATAGCAGAGGTAACTACTCAGTACAATTCTACCATATCCACAATTTACTCTCTGCTTTGTACATTTTCTTAACCTGACTACAAGACGTCTGTTCACCTCTCTGTTGATCTAAAT
This sequence comes from Cyanoderma ruficeps, assembly GCA_008694505.1. Classification (NCBI taxonomy): domain Eukaryota; kingdom Metazoa; phylum Chordata; class Aves; order Passeriformes; family Timaliidae; genus Cyanoderma; species Cyanoderma ruficeps. Next base: position 33,057,638 of record VZDJ01000782.1, read on the forward strand.
TTTACTTGTTCAATTGTTTTACTTACCTCACTTTGCATCTTTTGAGCCTCCCTTGAAACTTGATACATTGGTGTATCCACAAACTCCAGCATTGATCTGCCTTTAGATTTTTCATAATTTTCTTTGTACTTTACCTAGGAAAATTAAAATAAAGTCTGTTAACAGCTGAGACAATATGAGATCTGATTGCTTGCCTTGGCAAGAAATCCTGCCTTAGCCATACTCCTTAGATGTTTTGACTTGGAAGACTTCTCCCAAACTTAACCTGTTGGGGATATAGGGCAGTTAGATAAGGTAATATTTTTGGAGTCATTTATTCCTTTTCTACACAATTCAGACCTAGGAATTCTGAACTTTGAAGACAACAGGAATAAGGAGCATCAATCACAATCCTTAAACTAATTGCATGGGTTTGGCTAAATGACCTATGTCTAAACAGTTGGCAGCTTTTTTTTAGGATCCCCTGCTATGTTTCCATAAAACAACATATTTTCTGTAACAACAACAAAATCTGTTTCACAGCCAGGCCCCACAGGTCTTTTTTTCAGGCTCAGAAGCACCACTCTCAAATGCACTTTTGTTTGGGCCTGTGGGAGGAAGGGAAGGAAAACTACTGCTTCAGTAGGATCCAGTCCTGTACCAACATTCCCCTCACATCTACCAGGGACCATGACCTTAGAGCTGGCAGCAAAATCACAGTGAGGGACACAGGGTTAAGACATCAAGTTATTCCTTTATGCTAACTCACAAAGGAAATACACTTTGTTTGAAAACCTGGAGAAGCTTTCTGAACTCATTCATTCACACTCTTTTGATTAAGACTGGCAAACACATTACTTATCTCCATTAGTGGAGCATGATGGAATAGACTGCGCAAGCCTTAAAGGAAAGCAAATAGCCACAAATCAAAATATTACATTTATAGTGAGTAATGTAATTTTAATTTCTATGTCTCTTCAAAAATAGTGATGTCTGAATTTCTCTTTCCCTGTCACGTTTCTGCATTAGGCTTGGGTCCTGCAAAAACAATCTCCTCTCTCCTTATGGGGTGTTTCTGATTGAATATGCACTGTACATCACTGAAATCTATCATGTGGTTTTGTGCATTATTTAATCACTGTTAAAACAATGCATTTTTCTCTTTGCAAGATGTGTTTGTTTGTGGTTGTGTATACCTGACTTCGAAGCACTGCATTTTCCTTTAGATGGATTTGTTCTGCAGTGTGTGGGCTGAAATGATAGAAACACTTGCTTTCCTTAAATGATTTCTTATGTTCATACTGAAATAAAAAAATTCCAAGAGTGTTTTCATGGAAAAAAAATCCAGAAGTTTTTGGAATTTAAATGCTATTTAAAATAACTATGAAAGAAAAAGCATAGAAGAAACTATATTCTAGTCCTATGAACTGAGGAGTTCTGTCTGTGAAGTTAAAATGTTGTGAATGAAAATGAAATTTTAAAAAAAAGGAATGATAAAAGATAGCTTTTGTGCATTCCTAGAGAAAACGGTTGTCCTGCTAATCTAAAAGTCAGATGTTTCCATGTTCCATAGAAAATAAACATTATTATTTACACTTGAAGTGCAAAAAACACACAAGATGGTCTGGGTTTGCCTCCTAGTGGAAAGAACTGTAAATGTCACACAACAAAATCACTTTAGTAACGGAAACACATGAAAATTACCTCCATCTACAGATACTGATCTCATACTTCTACTCCATTCCTCAGCAAGTGGAAGAAATTTTTTTTAAATTCTATAAAATCAAATTATCTAAACTCGTAACTTTTTGTACATCAAGCTAAACTACAAGCACCAGATTCAGCCTCCTAAGTTCTATTTATTCAACCTGCTCATTAAAATGAAATGCATCTAAGTCCCCCCTTTTTTGCTTGTATTTCATTAGTATCTCAAAGTCTCCACAATAGGAACAGATTTAAAATGTGAAAAACATTGAACTAGTTGTTCTACATATATCAAAGTGTCAAATTTTGTGTCTCCATAGTCCACACCAGAATTACATATATATCTGTCCTGGTTTAACCACAGCCACCAACTAAGCCCCACACAACTGCTCACATGCTTTAGCACAGTGGGATGGGGTAGAGAATCAGAAGGGTAAAAGTGAGAAAATCTGTGGTTTGAGATAAGTTAAACAATCTAAATTAAATAAGCTATAATAATAACAATAATAATAATCAGTAATAAAAAGAAAATAACATAGAGAGAAATAAAGTTCAAGAAAAAAAACAAGAGATGCAAATGCCAAAAGTCACTTGCCACCAACCTATCAATGCTCAGCCTGTCCCTGAGAAGCAGCGCCTGGCCAACTCTCCCCTAGTTTATCCACTGAGAATGACACTTAGATGGTGTGGAATATCCCCTTGGCCAGTCTAGGTCAGCTGTCCTGGCTGTGTCCTCTCCCAGCTTCTCATGCACCAGCAGCCACCTCAATGGCAGGGCTGCAGGAGAAGCCGAAAAGTTCCTCACTTAGTGTAAGCACTGCTCAGCAACGACTAAACCATCTCTGTGTTATCAACACTGTTTCCATCCTAAATCCAAAACACAGCACTGTAGCAGCTACTAGGAAGAAAATTACCTCCATCCCAAGTGAAACCAAAAAATACTGAAAGGGAGAATACCACCTTGTCATTTTCTTCCTCATCAAAATAATAAAACCAGGATGAGTTTGACCTGTCAAAATCAGTTTATTTATGTCCAAAGATGCCCATCAAGCTTTCCTCTTAACTGATGGAATTTATTCCCATCAAAGTCAACATGTATAACAGCCTTGCATTGATATTATAGTATAAGTGCTTCATAAAGTTGCACACACTTCTACACTCTAGGTTAATAAGCAAACCCATTCATTCCATCAACAATATTAGTTTATGAGTTTAATTAACCATAGAGGTTTCAATCTGTCACACTGGTGCAGGTGTAGCTATGTTATGTAGAAGATAATGAGATACATAAAGTTCAATGGAGAAAGGTATACTGCAGGGAAACAGCAAAAACTGGCAATTAGCAAGCAGCTTTGTGTTTCAGAAGGAAAAAAAAAACCACACAAACAAACACACCCAGACCATAAGACCAGTCTTTGGAAGTCAGTTAACTCAGGGAAGTCAGGAAGACTGTTTCATGCAATGGTGGCAGATTACAGAACAGATTTGGTGTGAGCTGTGGAGAGACAAGGAGAACACAAGGAATGTACTGCAAAAGGAGGGAGAAAGGCAGAAGAGTAAACCGTGTTTAAATAAAAGCAATGCCATGGGGAGGTCAAATGTGAGAAGGACTGGGATTTCTTTAAAAGACAAATATTTAGTGGAGAGCTTAGGGATTGGCAAAGCATTTCTCTTCTTTTACCAAATAAAAATACCCACCAGGGTCTGGACAATGCAAAAATCATAGGCTTAGTATTTACAGAGTCCTCAGATGAGCACATGGACATTATGAATCAACCCCTCCAGGACAAAAGAAAGAAATACATTTTGCAAGACATGATCTGCCTTAAGGGAAAGTCCAGGTTTCTATGTCCTTAGAGCTAAGATGATAAACTGATGAAGCCCATTCTGAGGGTGTTCATTTAATCAGCAAAAAGACTGACAATCTTACCACACTCTAGAAGGAAACTAGATTTGGGCCAAAACATGCATGAAGAATGCAGGAAGAAAAAGACTCCAACTCATTTATTACTCGTACAGGAGGGGATAGTCAATGTTAGCTTCACAGAGGGAGGGAGACAGACAAAAAACAAGCTTCAGTTCTCAAAAAAATAGCACAAAAATCAAGTATAGACAGATTATTTTATTTTAGACATAAGCAGGCACTGAATCAAAAGCTGACCCAGTATGCTCCTACACATTAGAGCTCACTGTCTATGAAACACTCAACTTCTGCCAACAGTAGAGCAACCTTCCTTCCCAACACCACTCACTCGTGCCTCTCCACAGCAGTTCTGCAGGCCTGCTGTGTTTTCTGGAGTAAAGATGACAAATACAGCTAACCAGCCTACAGACATACAGCATAGATGCTCTGGGAGTGGGAAAGGACCTTCATGATGGCACAGGAGCCAGGGGTTTCATTGCTCTTCCTTTCTATTTCAACCCCCACCATGATCATCTATCACACCACCAGCCCCATCAAGGGGCATGTCTTGCTACGTGGCAGAACAGAGCATGTGCCTCTTATCTGATCCAGTGTAGGACGATTCAGTTAGGAGGGCAAAAAAGTTTCACCAGAGAAGCCCAAAAGCAAGCGAATACTCCAGAGGCTGTTCATGAAAAAAGTCCAAATATTAAACTAGCATAATGGTCATTTCTGTACAGAGACTTTCAAATGAAAACAAGATCTTAGACAAAATGAGATTTGGAAGGAAAGAAGTATTTTAGGTCTTAGAACAAAAAAAAAAAATAGACAATGCTTCAGATACATGAGATGAAATGCTCAACATCAGAAGTCTGTGTGATTCTTCCCCAGTATACATTATCTGTTCTAATAACTGAAATATGTCTCCATAAAACCTGTTTTCCTCCACTACACCCCTTATCTACTACAGTTATAACACTATTTCCCACTACATATGAGAGCAAAAATGGGTTTTCTACCATGACTATGCATAGCACATTCCTTACTAGATTTATTTTTCAGGTCGTTCTTAAAAAGGCAACTTACGTCACTCTGTGTTTTGCTGATATTTAAAGCATGGTTTAAATGCAGCAGGTTTGGTAGATCAGATGCTGGATCATGTAGGCTTTCCAAATCTTTCTTGTAGTTCACCTGGAAAGAGAATTCAGGTTATGCAAACTAAAGATTAATAAAATAATTCACAGCTGTGTATTACAATGTGACTGTCCAGAAACAGAAAACATAACATGCTTGCCTGAACAATCTCTCCCAGCCACTAGATGGTGGTCATCTACTATTATTTCAAAGAAAAGGAAAACAATATAGGACTCATTCTGCTGAGTAAGTACTTAAGAACTACTCAAATTTTTCCTCCAAAAAAGGACACTTACAACAAAATCACACTATGTATGATTTTTTAGGCTGGAATTCATTTTCTTCCTTTTTCCTCTCCTCCCTCTTCCCACCCCTCACTTAAATCAAGAGTATCTTTCTCAATATTTTGGGTCTATTCATTTTAAACACTTATAGTTCTTATTATTTTTCCCCTGCTTCAAGAATTACACCATCCAATTTAAAAATTTGATCTATAGCAGTTAAAGGGAAGTTTAACTTCCTGGATATTTTATCCAATACAGATTGCTTGCAGCAAGCATAAGCAATATGGTGACCCAAGGCAAACGACTTAATGAAGCAGGAGAAAGAAACTTCCCATCAGCCAACAGTAGGATTTTCCATTCCTTTGAGACCTGTATGCCCAACTATACAGGAACAAAACTAACTGCCTTACCTATTTTGGATGAGAGACCTTTGAAACTAATACCTTTAGTCCTCTCCACATATGTATCATGTTCTTCACTTCAATTTGCCCATTTCTTGTAATAACAACTGCTTCAACTAATTTTTACTATACATTTAGATTTTGGAAATAATTACATAATCCTCTATACCCTTTCCAGAGCCAGTCTTTCCTGTTTCCATTGCATGGTACCTCACACTTCAGAAATGCTGGACTACAGAATGAAGGCTTGTCTTTTGGCTATCTGGGATCACAGCCTCAAAGAAGAGATCACATTTTTAGCATTAGACACACTTTTAAATATTCCATCCCAAGAGTGTTATCACTTGGCATAGATGTTTCCTGCAGACTGGCTCCAGCAGCAGACACCCATTGCTGAACCTAGTGACTGCTGTATTTTGAAATGCCATTGAGAAGATCAACCAGAAGAATGAAGTCTAAACGACAGACATCCAAATCTGAACTGCTCATGTAACCTCCTTCTATAACCATTGGAGAGATGACAATACTTTGCTCCTCTAACAGGTGAGAAGCATTGACCACTAGACCTGTTCATTTCTTTCCTGAATAAAAAGGGACGAAATACAAGGCAATTAGCTCAGCGTAAAAGGTCATACCTTTTGACACTCAAAACTGAGAGGAATCTCATCTAAAAAGACTGTGAAAAACTCTTCAGGCTCTCTGTCAGAAGCAGAGGAAGAAATGGATAATATGCTGTACCTGCTATACACTGTATAGCAGAGACTGTAGCTCAGAGGAATTCATAAGACAAAAAAATAAATTCTACTTGTGAACAAATGTTAGGTTATTCAGGACGTAAATGCATGTAAAATACAAAGCCAATTAACTTACATTGCTGGCCAAGGTGGATGCAATCTGTGCTTGCTTGAAGGAAGCACTGTCAAGAGGATTGTACTGGTGACTCCGCATTTCCTTACTGAACTTCTCTTTGTATTTCACCTTTCACCAGAACAAACATGTCTAATATTAACACACAGCACTTTAAAAAGGCAGAGAATTCAGACTACAAAGAGGTTTATTAAATGCAATTGCTTTATTCATAAATCTTTAAGCAAAGTTTAAAGAAGCTCAGTTCACCCACACCTGTGACAGTTCTGTGTTGGTTTTGAATTAAGTTTTATGTATCTGAATTTTACTAAAATTTTAAGATTGTCATATATGATTCCTGCTGCTGAAGGATTCATAAAAAGAAAACAGAAACAAAACCATATGACTCACATGAGTAACCAAATAAAATAGAACTGTCTGACTAGCAATAATAATCTATTTGATTCATAATTAACATCAAAATTGGGGGTTTAATGAAAAAAAATTCTAAGGTGAATAAATTGTAATATTTTTTTAAAAAATCACTTGCAAATTTTTCAACCACTTGAAAGTGAGAAGTCAGAATCAAACTTCCCACCACCAGGCCCACGTGTCACTCCCACTATGCTACACTGCCACCAGAACTGCCAGTTCTATTTTTAATTCTGCCAGAAACTTCCCACGAGACACTAAGGAATCCCTCTGTAGTACAGTCCTTTCTTGGGGATAATGCCCACCTCATTACAGTGCCAGAAAACATAATTAAATGACTGCCTGCCATCACTTTCACCATCTTTTCTTCTCATTCAAAAGAAAAAGCGGCAATGACAACACATGTAAGAGGAAATAAGCAATACTTAAATATGGAGACAATGGCATTGAAAGTAAATAAATCACAAAAATGCTATAAAACATGCTGAAAAACTGAATTCAAGATCTGAAAATATGAAATTGAACAAATAGTATATCTTCTTCCTTTGTGAGAAATCATCAAACATCTGGAGACTCTGCACACATGTCTGCTTCTTTCTAACAGCTGGGCATAATGGAGGAGAATAAAGTTCAGTCTGAATTATGCTGCTTTCATGAATGTTAGGCAGACACCTGATATCTGAGCCTATGCAACATCCATTATAATTTACCACGCTCTGCACTAAATAAATACATGGATTTTTCCCTACTCCTTTTTTCTCTATTCCCACATGAATGTCTGATAAAGTGGTTAAGCCACCTCAAAAAAATCTTCATTTTTTTTTTTCTCAGCCTTAGTTGTGGGAAGAGGATTTTTTCCTTTAAGGTTCTTCCTTGCCTCAAAAGACCCTCAGCATCGTTTAGCTTATGCAACCTCATTATCTTTAGCCACAATGCCCACTATTTCATTAATCAGGATAACAAGAAACCAAAACTAAGCCACACAAACAGGAACTAGCCATATATGTTCAAGCACTACATTATTATTCCAGCACTTAGGTTAATTTTTCTAAGGAAATTATAAAATATTGTTACTTTTAAAGAAAAACTTTATCTGAACACATTATGAACTTCATAATCTTTCACACTAACAGTAGAAGTGAGTATCTATTGCCTTCTGATAGATTCATCTGGTTTATATTGTTTGATATTTGCCTTGGCATTGGATCAAGTGCAAAAGCATATATCTGAATGAAAAGACAAAGGCAAATCCATGCTCTGTACAAGCAGTGAAGGAATAAATCAGAGGGCTTTTCTCTCTTAACAGGTGTATCCAAAACTTGCCTTCTAATGAAAATCATGCAGTGTTGTAATATGACATTCAAAAAGCCAGAGATCAAAACAGCAGGGTGAGCAAAACTGTTTTTTTTTTTGTTTTTCCTTCACCCACATCACAACACCAAGCTTAAGACTTTAAATATCCAACTACTGCAGGCTGCCTTCTCCTGGCCAACAAATGGCCACAAACACTACACACAGACCGAGTGCACAACATGGCACTTGAAATTCTTAAGTGGGAAAGCACTGGTGCTAAAGGGACCTCTCCTCACAACTGGCTTGCCATCTTCTAGCTGCAGCCATTTCATGCCACCATTTAAAACATTTTTAGCACATTTCAATCTAGAGGTTCCAGTAATAGATCCTCTTTAGTGTCACTTCAGATCATATTGCCGCCACTGAAGGACAGAGAGGGGACCAGTGAAACCTGTCTTCATGGGGCCCCACGTCCTGATGCCCATGTGCAAGAGGGTCCCAAAATTAAAGGAGCCCCCCAACCACTGTGACTGCAAATGTTCTGGTCGCAGTGGGGCTGTCTCACAGCTCCAGGCTCTGCTACCTCCCCTGGCTGTTCAGCTCATTGCTTTTGCTCCCCTCCCCATGGCACGGGTCGCTCTGGGGCAAAGCAGAACACATGCAGTAATATCAGACAACCCTGGCAGTGTCTCCAGAGCACTTCCAGCAGTCATTTAACTGACCAGTCATAGGGGATTTTTTGCTTTGAAAGCTACACAGATGTACACTTTCTCTTTTATCAACATTTTTCTGGTTCTTTCTCCCTTCCGAAAGGAAGCGTGGAGTGGGAGAGAGTGAAGAAAGAAGAGCAAGCCCATGGATGAGTCATGGTGAAGGAAAGCACGCAGTATTTATCATCCTTTTGAACAGGGTGAATATAGTTTAAAGAGAGGAAATATGCCTGAGAGAAAGAGTTCTGAATAAAAACAAGGAAGAAAAATATCACATACGATTTCTAAACTATCAGAAGAGGGGAGGTCATAGCAAGGCTGTAATATGGTGGAAGAGCAAACAAGTGGGAGTAGAACTGACAGTTGTTAGTGGACACTTATCTACAAATTTCATCATTAACCAAGAGCTTTACTTTAATGAGGGCTTAAAAGGATGGTTACTTATTTACCATCTTCATTAAAATCTTAAGTTTGCTTATTTTTTTAGAGATTATATAGCAGGAGTTACTTTAAAAGAAATGCATGGAGGTTGCTCTCCAAAGACTGCTTAAGAAAGAGCAGACTCTTCAGGCTTTTAACACAACAACATCCCTGAAAAACCGAACTGGAATTAAATAAGGCCTGGATAAACAAACTTCTCATCGGCCTTGCACAAAACCCATAAAAGTCAGAATTGCAGCTGGACAGAGCAGTGTCTTTTGAAGCTTAGCAGCAACATTCCTAAATCAAATCTGTAGTTCAAAGCTGTTCACACAGGGAGTGTTCAGTTTCAGAAGTGGATGACATCACCCAGTGTTCAGATTTACAAAGAAACTACAAAAATTGAATCATTCAATCACTGGGATCCCATGATGAAGCAGACACTTGCAGCTAAAGCATTTCCTTGTGACCATATGAAAACACCTTAAAAAAAGGAAAAAACCTGTCAGAGCACATACCTATTGAAAGAAATGTAGCAAAAAAAGAGCAAAATTGAAATAGTCATTGCTAAACGCAGAAGCAGAATTTAAAGCAAAGAAAGATGGAGATAATCCTAGGCTCTTCGGGTTGTTACTGAAAATCTCAGAGAAGGTGCATTTTGAAAAGCATTCTACCTCTAACAGTTTTATCCCTAAAACAATAAGCACCAGATTCAGCAACAAATACAAGTATCCAAAATTATTCATCTTAAAGCCAATTACTGAACACCATAAGAGGAGTACTTCATATCAGCAGCTCTTTGAAAAAGCTAATAAAATGCATTTAAAAACATAAAGAGGACATGAACAAGAGCTTGTTTTAACAAAAAAAAAAAAAAAAGAAAAAAATAGCCCAAATTATACAATGCACACTCGGCAAATTGACAAGCTTCATGTTTTCACAAGGGCTAACACAGTTTCTGTTTTAAATTTCATTTAAAATCAACAGAAAAGGGTTACCACATGCTGTGGGTAAATATACTAGTTCTGGAAGCTATTATTTTTGCTGCTGTTGTTGTCAAAAGCTTTGTTAAATAAAAAAATAAAAAAGGAAAGAAAGGAGAAAGAGAGAAAACAGTGATTTCTGTAAAGCCTTGAGTGCCAGTCAAACATTAACACTATTTTCTTCGCTTTGTTTGCTTTCCTGCTTGCCTTGATTGCTTTCTCCCTTCGTTACACCCACACTGCCTGACCTCTTCTTGCTCCTGTTCTCTATACTCCCTAAATTACCTACCCATATGCACCACATTAAAACATGTTATCATCTTCTCTTCCCATTACATCCATCAGAATTGTCAACTTTGCAAATTTACTGTGAGGGTCAAATAACTAATATTTCTCTGGATGTCGCAGCTTATAGATTCATGCAATTAAGGGAGATCATCAACTTTCAACTCAAAAACTTTATGATCTTTCCATTTTCTGAGAAACAAACGGAAACTCTAAAAGCCAGAAAGTCTGGAGACAATAAAGAGATCATTAACTTTACTCTTTTTTAAATCTTGTAAGTGTTACAAGCCTGTTTCATGAAGCTTGCATGAAGAGGACTGACATGACTGACCCACATTTAGGTCTCTCTCTCTCCTCCAGCACAGGTGCATTCCTCATCCTGCCCCACCACCCTGGCTCTTTGGACACAGGGGTCATCTTCATTTTTCTGTGCTCTTGATTTATGATTAGCGTGTCCAAGTGTTATAATGATTCAAATAATATATAAGAACATTAGACAACTCATGGCCACTGCCTTCCCTCCAGAGGGCTTGGGGGAATTGCTGAGTGCAGCTCCCTGCTGCTGAGAGCTGCCCAGTGTTTGCACCCTCCGTGCTGCTGCAGGCAGTGTCAGACTGAGGTGCTGCCTCCTGTTCTGAAAGCACAGTCCCCACCACATACACTGCAGCATAGACTGGGGAGAGGACAATACAAGAAAGGATCCCAAAACTTGGATCCAAGGCTAGTGACTGCAGAGTTCAGACCACCAAGGTTTAGTCTATCTTTATCTTCTTTACAAATAAACCAAACACAAGATACATTTTGTCAATTTCTCTTCCCTTCCTGTCACACCTTCTGCACTATTTGGACTCCCTAAAGAAGTTAAAATTGCACAGTAAATGCTGCCTTCCACAGAAGGGTCTCAACTAGAACTGCTGCCATCCCAGTTCCTGGCAGTGAGGACACCCTATTATAAAGCATTTGCAGATGCAGCTTGCATTGTCCAAGATAAAAAGCACTTCTAATAAAAACGAGATAAAAAGTGCATTGATTAAGCTTTCCATGTAGCTGGCTCATCAGCCTGCAGGACCCCATGATCCAGCTGATATTTTTCACTTGTGATTGTTGGCCACAATCTCATGGGTACCAGGCTTGGGAAGACAGAGAGGGCCATTGGAAAGGGTTACAGTTTGGTCTCATTGGCAAAAAACAGCTGCAAGCTCACTAGATTCTGAAACAGGCTGCAAGGACAGGAGTGTGTAGGCAGCCATTGACTAGATATAAAGGACATCACACACTAAATTTAGATTTGGACCCTTTTAAAAACCATTGAATGTGTGTGCTAAATGACAGTCCCACTTCCTGTAGGTGACACTCAGGTCTGAGCAGCATCACACTGGCTCTTTCTAGAAAGTACAGGCTGACTTCCAAGCCCGCACAATGCTAAACATAAAATAATCTCTTAGCAGACTTGCCCATCAGCAGAGTAATGAGAACATGATCTATTATAAAATTGAAGACAGAAATCTATTTGAAAAACACAAACTCATTTCAATTCTGAGCACATCACCAACAAAGCAATAAAAACCATTTATTTCCTTCTTTTCCTCTTTGGGTAATGCTTCAAAGTTTACAATGGTGTGAAACAGGAAAACAGGTATCTAACAATAACAGCAAAAGGAACTCGACCTCTTGCAGACACTGCACTATTTTCCAGCTTGTTCTCTATGACACTTTATTCTTATTTTGTGCTAGTTCTAGGGAAGACATTTAGTATCTGGCCAAATCACACGTATTTTTTTACATATCACTGATTTTGAGTCTGTCCTAGTATACACACTATTTACACTTGAGATGGTTTTTGGGCTCTGGGAAGGCTGACACAACCTTCTCCAATCAAAGGGCACTATCCTCCTCTTACAGGAGGGCAGTTCCTGAGTTTTCAAAAGCTCCAAGTGTAGCTGGACAGGATTACTAGCAAGGATTATGCAAGGCACTTTTAAAGAACTACTTCAGACAAAAAAAAGCGNAAGAAAAAAAAAGAAAAAACAATTCAGCAGTGAAAAATCTGTTCTTACAATGTCAGGATGATCTGTAGTAGAGTCTTATGTGTACATCTTATGAGTAGAAAATTACTAAGAGGAAGAGGGAATATTTCTATTTCAGAGTTCTTTTTAGCTAACTAAAATAATTCTACTTTTTTTTTTTTTGAGGTTAATATGTAACAGTAGTAAATAAAAGGTTCAGTTTCAGGGGGAAGGAAGGTGGGTGGTTTACATGTCAGGCCAAATTCAGATCCCATTACTCACATTAGCAAGCAGCTACACAAAAGACCTCAGTTACTTCGATGGGATTAATCACAGGGTAAGGTTCCACCCAAACTGAATGAGGAACAAAATTTTCCCCTAAATTACATACAGTTAATATTTTAGAAATCCTAGAAAATATGTATAAATATACACCATCTCCATGAGAGACAAGCTGTAGTCAAAATTCATCGTATTTTTGCTTCAAAATGTGTATTTGGTTTCCTAAGAACCCAGAATTTACCAGTCATTGCAATGCTATATGAAAAGTTTGAGAACATAATCTTCAAGGGCATTAGAGACAATCATCTAAAAATCAAAGTATTTCTTTGCATTACTAGGAACAAGATATTTGGATGAAATCATTGTAATATAATGAAAAATCTTACTTGGCTTAAAAGTTTTGAAACTCCTTTAGCGTGTTCAAAATCAGGTCTTCCAAGTACAGCAGACTCCTTATTCAGCTCTCCCTTTCCTTTCTTGTACTTCGCCTTAAAAAAAAAATAGGGAGAGTTGGGATATGAATCACTAATAAATTGCTTGGGTTTGTTTTATCGAGAGAAATGTAAGCATTAAAGCTTGCAGAAAGTCTCACATAATGGTCTGCGTTGCCACTACTGTTCTAGTCAGCTCTGAGTAAAGCCCTTCTCAGGGTTCAGCTCCTTAACAATATAATATTTATTAATTGTAAAACACAATGTGCAGCATTCACAAAATTCAATTTTAACCAAATGCACAGCTTATGCCAGAGAAATACTGTCCTCCCGATCAAGGCAGAATGAGTTACAGTGGCTCAGCATTTCTTATGACAGGGTCTACAGTTAACACAAGATTATTTGCAGCAGCTGAAAGCAGTCTTGAAATAAAACTAGTCTAAGGGGCAACTTTTTTGAACTGTAAGGTCAAATTCCACTCTCAGTTTTACCACTGCGGTCTCGCTGGATGTCAGTGAGACTGCGCTGGTGTCACAGAGCTGAGTTAGTCCCACAAAGGTTAACGTTACGTGATCTCTCCAGCTGAACTGCCTCCCATGCAAATTGCTGCAATTTTTTCCCACAATGCATTAGAAAAAACCACAGATAAATCAACAATAGGTGCTTTGCAATGCCACAAACTAAGTCACCCATTGCCTAAAACAGGCTTCTTGCATTACTCAAGCGTTGTGCATCAGTAAGGACACATCATAAGAACAGACTGGGAGAAATAAAAGTCCCAAAGCCACTCTAATTCTGAGAGCACTTGAACAGCAATTAGTAAATTTGCATGTTGAGCATAACACATAATAGAAGTTCTTGGTTTTCAAAAAATCTCTAATATTGAAAGGTGAATTTCAATCCCTTAAATCTGTCTCTCCAAATGTGTCTTCTCAGTCTCACATTTAATTAATTACCTAAAAACTTGACTCAGGGCTTTTAGTATATGTATTGTTTGACTTGTCTACAATAAAATACTAAACTGCATCACACGCTGCTGCTTCTCAAACTGCTCCTTCCCCTGTCTGTTAGCCAAGGTCACAGTGGAAGGGTAAAGAATCTGAGAGGGTAATTCAGGGAGGAGAACCCCCATGAAAGAAGCAGCATCTGCACAGCTCTTGGAAGGACAGCAGGGAATTATATTTTCCTGTCACTGCTGGCTGAGACGGGAAAAGGAAGGGGTATCCTGACATGCCAGCTTCTCTCATACCAAGGTAAAAAATGGTTTGGGATGTCTTCTGAAGTGCAGTAAAGCATACAAGCATATGACTTATCTTGAGAATGGTCATCATGAATAAAGCCGAAATAAAACCAACTAGCAATTTTCACGTTGTCTTTACATCAATTACCAATAATCACAAAGATCATACTGTCAGCATCTAAAAAGGAGAAAGCTAATCAACCTCTAGGCTTTCTCACCTGCCAGGCAAGACTGGTTTGTTTTGGTCATGTTTGGATTTCTTTTAACCAAACCTCCCTAGCAGATTTGGGGGTGCAGGTTTTCTGTTCAAGACACTTGAGAATTCCAGCAGCATTCTAAAAAAATCTGATCAAAATTGGAATAAACAAATTACATGTCTAAAAAACAGAGAGTAAAAGGAGAACATACATCACTTATTATCTTCGTTATCTCAGTCGCCTTCTTTATGTCTGGTCTGTTCAGCACTTCAGTGTACCTGTGAGTATCTTGCACATCCTTCTTATAGGATACCTGTCAAAGAACACACAGTTTTGTTTAAAATAAACAATAAAGTTTGAAGTTCATAAATAAGCTTTGAATGATCTGTCGAATAAGATATTGAACTAAATAGAACTCCACCTAATTTATATAAACAGAGTTTATTCTGCTTGACAGGGATTGTAAGGTAAGACCTACACACAAGGTAACATGATAAGGAAGAAATTCAGAAGCATAAAATACAATTGGAAAAAAAAATAGTTTTGCTTAGAAGCATAGTGGAAAATTAAAGCATTGCAAAGACGCAAGTATTAGCTTTTATCATAAAATTTCAGAGGCCTTTTAAGAGTATATCCTTTTTTCCTATGTTGTACACATTTTTAATATAAACCAACCCCTGCTCTGATACTGTGTACTGCAGTCTAGCAGATTGCAGCTACACTGAAGAGAAACTATAATTCTATCATAGTGAGTTTCTTTCTTGGTCCTAGACAGACATGTAGCTTGTACGTAATTCAATGATACAACTCCACCTCAGCATCCCCACAATGCCACTGATTTTCTCCCTTGCACAATCATGGGAACGAGAAGGCTGAATGTTCCAGCATGTTCAGTACACGACTGACCCTGTCTGTTTGTGCAAAAGCCACTACCATAATAAATGGGCTCAGAAAACTTTGGCCAGAAGGCTCAACCACAGACAGGGGAGTCCAAACATCCTTCACTTAGCAAAGCAATCATGAGAGCAGAACAGACCTCAGGGGCATTATAGATCTCCACAAATTATCCTTCTTTTCCCTCTTCAAGGTTTGTGGACTTTTTCCTGCTCTAGCACATGTGCCAATCTAAGCCAATTTCCAAGGGTTGTCTTACTGAATTATTCTTAATGACATTCTGTCCCTAGTATTCAAAAGCGTCTGACAAATTGAAGTTTCAGGCAAAAGTTGGAGAACATAAAATTTAGAGGAAACAGAAAGCAAAAGAATAATTCCTCCTTTACTGGGAAATCTTTTCGATTTTCTTTAGTTGCTTCACAAAGTTAATCAGCCTCGCAAGATAGTATTTCACCAGCAAGAAGGTTCTCAACCTCCTTGTAGCCTCAGCTCCTATTTCCAATGTAAAGTTTCACTTTGGGTACAATGCAACAAACCCATAATCTGCAGCAGTCAGTGACAAATATACTTCATAGAAATGGTATTGCAAAAAGAAAAGGAAAAAAATACTTTTTGGCAAATATTTTACATGCAACAGGAAAGTAATTTTGTGTCCATATGGCTTCAGCTAAGCAAACAAGCTAAACAGGCTTCACTGTTGGCTGCCTGCCCACAAATAGATCCTATAATTTTTAATCTGCCATGACACACAAGTGTAATCACTGATAAAAGAAACAAACAAATAGGTCTGATGGATTCAGCCCAAATTATCACATACATACAAAAGTTGATTCTTACAGCTGGTGTAAACCACTGTAACTTTTGTTTTAGTTATATGTAGATTTTCTCTAATTTTTAAGAAACTAGAGGTAGAAAGGATCATTTGCAATTCAGGACTCTACATGAATTTAGTTAATTATATGCTGTTCATCCTAATGACCACATGAGGTGAGGTGGAAACCACAAAGGCAGCAGAAACAGGTTTCTGAATAGCACCCTATGATCCATGTAAATTGCAAATTAAAGGCCAGCATATGTGCTTAAAATAGAAATTAGGAATGTAGTGAATTTAACATCAGAGAATCAAGAACAGTGGTGATAAAGTTGAGGAAATGTGGTCACTTATGGCTCCCAAATGACATGATCATATAGTATATGAAATAATGGATTGTGGTTAATTTCGGGGAAAGGAAGGGGGGGAGAAATAAGACAGTGACAGTCCTTTATATTTCACTATTTCCAATTATATTAGATGCAAGGCCAATTGCTATATCTTTCCCTGAGTGAATTATTATTCTTCCTGCACCTAAACCAGTATACCTATTACTTATGTCTGAGGGAAAGTCATCTAGCATTTTACAAATGTCTGCAATATATATTTGCTCCATTCTGCAGCTTGTCATACTCCAGTGAGAATAAAAATGTTATGCAGCAGAACAGTAGTTTGTCAGAGGTAGGCCAAAGAAAGAAAAAATATGTTTCCCATTTCCTGAATAACCTCAATCCCTGGATGCTGACCCTCTCCCATTGGGACACTGTGCTGGCCTCTATTACACAGCTGCTATTCTGTTCCATCTAGTGATTTTTTTTTTAATAGTGCTATGTTAGAACAGTAAAACCAGAGCTATTCTGAGAGAGCAGGGAAACAGACACAGACAGGGCAAAGCAACTGGCTTGGTGTGTGCACCCATGGCCATCAGAAGATGGAAAGTGAAGAAGCCCATGAGGGGGGAAAAGCAACAAAAGAAAGGAAACAGCAGAAGCACCCAGAGAAGGACCCATCTTTTGTCCTGAGCTGGCTCATACCCTGACGGGAATTTCCAGGCATTACTCCACGCCCTTACTCAATCTCCATTTCAAAGGGTGGCTCAGGTTCTACCAAAAAAGAAATCAGCAAAGGGCCAAGGATTGTTCCACTTCATGAGGACCACAGGTCTACAAAAACTGTTCCAGCTGGCTTTTGTATAGGAAAAGGAACCGAGATAACAATTTTAGAGCAGCAGTGAAAGACCTAGATGGAGAGTTACAGCAGACCAGTGGAAAATGCAAACAAGGAGGAGCAACTAAAAGGGGGAAAAAAAGTATCATCTTGAGTTCTGAAGCTGAAAACAGTAAATTACAGATACCAACTAAATTTAAAGTGGGTTTCTACCCAATCTGAAATTACAATAAAAAGCAGTTACATTGTTGAATATTTTTATGAAGCAATAATTGGAAAAAAATCATTTCTCATCTTTAATCCCAAATGTGATTTTTTACTCTGAACTGCAACTGGTTTTTGCAAAGCATGGAGAATATTCAGGGCCTGCTCATAATTCGTAGATTGATTTTAATGGGGCCAAAGCTCGAGCTCTTATAAAATGTGTAAGGTCCACTGAGGATAAACATGCTGATCCAGTAACTCCAGCAGGGTCTGGAAGATGCTTCACCTTACATGAATACCAGTGGAATGCACTTCAGTGCCATAAAGTAAACAGATTTCTAATAATGCTGCAAAACATCTCAGACTGTTGTTCAACAAACAGAAACTTCTACATGGTGAGCCAAGCAAACCTGGGTTTAAGAGATTCAGACCTTTCCTGAAATCTTTTCTCTTCTCATTTATTCCAATACCAAAACTATTCTGAACAATACATAATAAATTACTAAAATATGCCAACCAGCTATGAACACATCCCTCTTAAGGATTCAACAAGTTGAGCACACCTGTCTGCAAAAGAATTTGTCTCTTACTGTCTGTCCCTGATTAGCATTTTCTAAGAGCTGTTAAGTCCACTAAGTAATGGCCTGTCAGCTGTGTCTCTGCCCTCTTTCCTCTCATCTACACTTCAGGTTCCATCAACACTAAGAAAATGACTAGCTGGTGACAATCATCATTGGCAACAGCTTTTCTAATTCCTACTCAAATGATGTTGAAAACTGTTTTCCGGCTTGTGTAAAAGAGAAAAACACATTTCTGGCCCATTACAGATTGATGCAGTCATCCTTTCCAGTAATGGGCCTTAAAATTGATAGGTCCCAATTATATCAGGAGTAAACATCATTTTCAGCACCAGTTGGAAGTGATCCAGGGGGACCCACTGTTGACAACCACTGTCAGCAGAAAGTTAGTCAGTGAAAGGTGATTTTTCTAACACAAATACTGAAGAGAGAGCCAGGAGAAGCTTGACTTTACCATGATCTGCATCAAAACAAACATCAGCATTTTGGTATGTTACTGATGTTTAAGTACACACAGTTTAAGATCTGCTGATTTGGTCTTATCAGAAAGAATGTACTTCTTTTGTGTGGATTGTGACTGCAGAATATCCATAACATGAAAAACAACTTACTCCTAAAACAATATAGACATCTTAAATATTCTAATTTAGATGGTGAGTGAAACATATAAATTATCATTATTGACCTCATGTGGAGTGGGGAGTGTATACATTTACATCAGAATTTTGCCCAGCTGTCAACTAACATTTCTTAAAAAGCAGTGTTTTGTAGAAAAGGATAAGAGAAAAGATACCAGGGCTTTAAAATCAGATATTCAAACTGCCTTTTAAATGTCCATAGGTGAGTGTACCACAGATCTCTTATTTGTAAAATCAGAACACCACCACCTTATTTCATATCATCTAATGTTATGAGGAGAATCAGTAATTTTAACAAAGCAGAACATTTAAACTGCTGTACAAATATTTAAAATTGTCTTCCTATTCAAAATGCCCAGTGATGGACCAGATCATGGAACAGACAAAATAATGATGCACAGCTATGAGTACTTTCATCAAATGCTATGTGCAGCTTCCACATAGACACAACATAGCACCTGGTTTCTTTGCTTTAGAAGTTTAGTTGTCACATCATTTCATTATTCAACTATGTCCCTCCATTCACATGATACTGAGATACACATAAAGCAAAATGCTGTTTTATGACATGACATTGTTTCAAGACCACCACTTAGTTTTGGTCTCAAGTTTGGAAGTTTCCAGACGAATGAGCTGATCAGCTAAGCACCGCCAAAGTAGGCTGATGGTCCCTACTTCAGTCTTCTGAAAATGGCTTTGTGTGCCAAAGTCACATCATTAACATTCACTTCACAAAACACAAACACAATTTAAAAAGAAAAGTACTCTGGTTTGGATAAACGCACTTCCCTTCAAGCATTATGTAGTATTTAAATTCTTTTTAAAGTATATCTCCTGTCATTAGAAAAGTCACTTGTGTTCATTTGAGAGCAATTTTCTTCACTCTAAATATAAAAAGGAGAAAAATTATTTTCTTATACATGATCACATTGTTCAGGAGATTTTACAGTATTTCCCTCTTACACAGTTTCTGCCCAAAAAACAGAGCACATTAATGATATTCAAAGTGGTGTGAAGGCCTACAACACATGAGAGTTTCAAAATGTCAGCACAAATGTATGGTAAGTTGAATACAGTTTTAATTTTTAAAGGAAATTGCACATTTCACAGAGTTGTGTATAAATGTCAGGTTTATTTTAAGGTTGAGTAAATAGTCTTAAACACATCCTAATCCTATTAGATGCAAACCCTCCATGTAAAGGATGAATTGAGTTGGCAGAGCATTGTAGGTAAACATGCATTCTGCTCCCACAGGTAAACTGTACTGAATGGTGGATAAAAGAGCTTTGTCCTTCTAGCTCCCCAGTAGTTTTCCTTCTTTTTCGCTGCACCTTCAAAGCTGTGATTACACAGATAGCCTGAAATAGTTCAGAAAGACAAATGCTCCACTTTTGGGATGCTCGCTGTTCCTTGTTCTGACTCCAAGATGAAAACTCACACAGTTCTTAAACCTGTACTTACAGAAGAAACCCACAGCCCAAATATTACCTACAAGAGCTGCATGATTCTGCTGAGCAATAACTGGACCTACATGACTTGCTCCTTTATGTGAGACAGGTATTTGCCCATTGCGCTGCAGCTATTCATGAGCAACCTGAAAGAATCTGTTCTTAAACACATTAAACTAACTCGTTAGAGTTTTGTGTTGGATTCGGATGACTTATTTGATTTTTTTTTGAAGTTTGCTCAGGCTGAAAATAATTTCCCTTATATTTTTTCATTGTTTCTAACATGCTGTTAAAAGTTCTCATTTATCAAAACATCCTTCCTACCCATGTTTTCCTTCATTTCCTTTTTTGTGTGTGTGTTTTAAGGGTGAAAGATGAAACAACTGAATTTAATTTATCCTCACATCTGTAGCCTGCTCTCTTTAATTCTATCAGCAGGTGATAAACATCTGTAGAAGGGTAATAGGTTTTGCACTGGCATACTGATCCTCAAACTATGATGAATTTGCTACAGAAATTTGTCTCATATTCCTCCTAGTTCCACCACCTTCTCTGAGACGGATTCACATCTCTCTTTCCAGCATTATTTCCTTTCCTAGCAGTCCACCACCATTTCTACTGCTCGGTAAATAAAAAATCTCTTGCTTCTGGAGAGAGACATTCACATTCCCAGCTCCTAGGCTCTGTCAGTGTGACACCCTGATGCTTCCAACAGTGGAAATGGACAGTGTTTGACAGGAAAAAGGAATTCTGTAATCAAGGCAGGTTGCAATTTACTGCTGGGAATTCCATTGCAGGTAATTCCCAGCAGAAGAAAAAGTTATTCTTCAAACATAATGCTTCCCTGAAGTTTTCCAGCAGCCTTTTAATCAGCAGCCAGCTGTCAAGATTCTGCACACAGACATACATCTAGCAATGACATTTAGTTTTCAGCCTACATAACCTAAGAGAGTTTGTTGCACCGTTAGTAGGGGAAGATAGGGTAAATTTAAGATAGTTTAAAATGAACACCCAAGCTACGTTTTCTACATTGTTAGCAGCAAAAAAAATCCCATTTATCTAAGAAAAAAGAGTTATAAAATGACATGATGACCTCAATTGATTTGATTACATAAACAAGAATGGAACTGGATCATAACTTTTAAGGTTACACATCAGCTGTTCTTAAAAGCTTTGTGTACCCCTTAAAATGACATCACTATTTTAACCAATCTTCTCCTAAAATTTTTCTCACATGTAAGCTTTTATAAAACCTAAAACTAATGTAAATTTTTCTTCAAAGTTGTGTCTGTATCATTCAAGATGCTAATCTGGGCAGCATTTCTGCCCAAAGCAAAGATGCATTGAGCTAGTATATGCTAGCTTGACCATGAAATCAAACCTGATTTGATTCTAATAAAAAAATGTAAATACCATTATTAGGCTTTTATATTGTGAAAACCTTCAGAAATTCAAGAAGATAACAAGCAGCTAAAAACAAAAAGCAATCAACTTTCAAAATATTGCTAAGTACTCCTAATTATTTGTAAGTTACCTAAATAGGACTACAAGAACAAATACTTCAGTCAAATGGTATAAACTAGCACAGACATCAAACTGAACACTGCAACTCAAATTCTGTAAAATAAATCATATATTAGTCTTTATTTCTGTGGGAAATTCACTTGATATGTATTCATGAGATAGGAACAAACTTATTCATATGCACAAAAGTGTGTAAGAGCAGGGCAGAAACAACTCACTTGTCTCCTCTACACAGCACCCCTGAAGAACTATCCGGGTATTGGCAGATTAAGACACTGAAACAACACTGGTATTCATTTAAACAAAAATTTTATACACTTTAAAAGTAAAAGAAGCTACAAGTGAATTCAGAAACCTGTGCCTGCAATTTTATTTCAAAGTGACAGCACTTTTTTATTATTGATAAACAGTTACTACCACTTTCCACCGCAGCAAAGAATAAAATTCACATACTCACAGCACATTTTATACACACACCATGTCCTAAGTTACTTCAGAGCAAATAATTTATAAGAAATACCAAGTAAGGAAATATGGAAATATTCCATGCCCAATTCATTTCAGTAAGCTGTAACAGACATATCTACCCAAAACCAGCACACTCATTTCAGATGAGGGAGTACTTACATCACTCTGATGTTTACTGACTTCCATGGCATGTTTAACATCTGGAGGTTCCCTCATACGTGCATAGTCTGAAAATCCTTTCTCTGCATCGTGTTTTTGTTTATAGAGAACCTGAAAAGAGCAACATTATACTTTTGTGACCTGAGAAGAGCAGGTATAACGTGAGCTAGGTTAAACCTAGTGGTGTAGTGTACTTGTATCCAGGAAGAAACTTAATAAATAATTAAGCTCCTTAACAGAGCAGTTTCCACCCGAAACAGAGACATATGAGGCATAGTCAGCAGAGAGATTTCTCTGCATCTGGTATTGCAAAAGATGTGTGAGTAGACAGGGGAAAGAAATAGTAATATACAAAAATAGAAAATTAAGCTTAACAAGGTGAGAAGATAGCCCAGGGAAAAACATAAGCAAAAGCCACTCTTGTTTTTTTTTAGCACACTTAAAGCTATCAACTATATAATTATTCTCCATTTTCAGAAACAAAACAAGTATTTTATGCATTTGTCACAAACAGTTCTACATTATATACCCATGGCCCAAAGTTCTATTTCTTCCGCTGTTGGGAAACTAGCAGTACAATATGCATTTTGACTTAGCCCCAGGTTCACAAAGAAAAATAATATTTACATTCAATTGTCATCATGGTAAATGAAAATGGAATTGAATTGTGAATTTATAAACACCTTTACGTTTATAATAGAAACAGAACTCAATGCTGGGCATTCATCCATCTTTCACTGTACTGTGTTATACCTATATATTACACATTCACATCCTACAACTGCCTAAAAAGCTGATCTTACACTTATCCTTGTCAGAAGCTTTTAGGTTTATATTAAGGAAAATTCACCAAGTTTTGATGCCGTAAGAAGTAGCAAGCATCAAGTAAATTCATTTTCTAATAGCTCTCCTGAGCAAGCATTAAAATAATCCATAAGAAAACAGTGAGTATTAAATAAGATAGAAAGCTGATTAGGAGGAGAAGGATTGACATGAAAACCCAGCAAAGCAATAAAAGAATACTGTGAAAGTTTTAAGACAGAAACTCTCAACTACAGAGATTCAGACTCTTTTAGGACAGGATACTAGAACTGTGAGAAAATGCTGTATCTCTTTTTGTTTAAAGCAAGATTTCATCTGAGTTACAGAGTAGTGTGCCCAAAGCAATATGTTAGTATCTGCCCTGACTATCTCAGATTACAAAATGATATACAGTTTGAGAGATTAAGACAAGAAGGGGGGAAGGGTATTTGTGCACTGCTACTATGTGAACGAAAGTATCAAATCAGGAACCTTAAAATGTGCCACCTCCTTATCCAAGGTAACACAATCAACCCCCTGCAGGAACAAACAACTGACACTGAAACAAAGAGCCCATAACTTGCCTAAACTGGTTACATCTTGCAAATGGAAAAGCCCATAATCTTTAACACAACTGAAGCACCACTAACAAATGATTCCCCACAAAAGTGTAATTACTATACAAACATATGCCATAAAAACTCTTTTGCTAATTCTCCTTGCTTCTTACACTGTCACTTTGAAGATGTTCCCTACTTACAGCCATTATGAACAGAAGACCCCATACAGTTAGTTCCAAAATCTACTGATTTACAGATATTTTATTCCACTGCCATTTTGCTGGTTCAACAGCTCTATTTTTCCCTGGGTGAATGGGCTATGTAACCAAGATATGAAAACACAGTAACACATCAACTCTCAGCATGAGAAATTTAACAGAAATTACAAGTGTCCGCTGTCTGGGGAAAAGATGACCATTGCTTTAGCTTAATGTGGCAATATTTCACTTGCTTTGGCATCTGTTCTTCCTATCTCTTCCCATTATTTTCATTAACTCACTGAAGTAGTCTTGATACAATCCTAGGCTAGGAGGGGTTCAATGGCTGTCTAGTTTAGTTTGGGAGAGTTTAGTGCAGAACTATTCCCAGATTTGTAAATTGCTTCCAAGTAAGCATGAAAAAATATTTATTATTATTTCATCAATATTCTTAGAATCATTATTTTACAAGTTAGCCAGCATACATCGATTTCTCAGCTCACGTTGATTTTCAAGTTTTAGCTAAACTGAATTTCCCTTATCAAATCTACATACGAAACTACTCTACACAGAGATCAAGCATTATAGGTCACTGACATAACCTTTACCCTGTAGTGGGGCCATTTATTACCTTGAGAAATACAAGGCAATTATTTAAGTAGGTATGACTTCAGATTGAACCAATTTGTAAGTACTCATTTTTTATTTTTCTTCTCTCTTTTACACCAGTGTGTCAATAGGAAGCTGCATTAAGGAAGATTTTGTGCTCTTTTAACCTAGCTCTGACTGACCCCCCCGTTTCAGCATACATTAAACACTATTACATTTTTATTTTTATATTTACCTTTATAGTCAGTATAGTTCAGATATACTCGGAACTTAAAATCCACAAAGTAGGATTTTGTAGGAAGAAATGTTCAAGAACACCAAAAACATCACTTTAATCTCCATGTAGAGAATTAGATTATCCAATGTATTTGTGTAAAACAGAATTATAGAAGTCCAGAAGACTAATACCGGGCACCATAAAACAGAGGAAATCTTGAACATGACATTTCTTACCATAAAAAAATTCCTGAAAAATTACATAAAATCATTTGATAATGTGTAATATGATTGAAAACATTTCAATAAACAACAACATTTGTATTGTAGTAAAAAAAAAAAAAACTTCTGAAACTTCCTCTGGAAGTTGAAACCATTACTTAAGATTCTCTTGACTCATCACCTTCATAAAGAATTAGGAAATATTGTTCCACGTTGACTCTTTGAGATATTGCCCTGTGCAAAGTAGAAAATTAAACTGCCTTCAGTTTGCTTTAGATTGTCCCTTTTAGATAAGAAGGAAAACAGTGCAATCACTTCTTATGGCAGAAATAAAGTGATGAAAAAAGTCATGAAGTGCTTACTTTTTCCAACAGTGTTTTGCCCCAAGCAATTTTAAATACCTTTATCATTGTTTGTGACACCTTATTTTAAAAAAATACTGTTTTACATAAGGAAGTATTCAGCGTACTGATCTTCAGACAAGAAAAGACTTGGCACAGGGCTAACAATAATCAGAAATTTTCCTTCAGGAATATTTTCCACAGGAATATTGCAATTTCTCCAAAAGTTTCCATTTCCTTTCAGAAAAATCAAAATGAAGGCTCCCTGCCTAGGTTGCTCTCATCAAGTTTATTTTCTCACTGCAGAAAACAGAGAAATTGGTGAGAGCTTTGTAGGCTGGTAAGGAGAGTGAAGTTATTCAGTGATGAGAGGGACTTCTCCTTTTTCTAGCTTACCCTGGGGACAACTGTGACAAAAGTGAGAAAGGGAAGCAAATCTGGTTGCTCACTCTCAAGAAAGGCATTTAGAAGGCCACAGTCATATCTTCTGTGAAAAGGAAAAAAATCAAATTGATAAAAGTCACCCAAGTATGTGGGGCTGTGAAACTTTTTTCATTTTCCTGAAACGTTGTTTTCCATAAACGGCATTGGGGTATTTTTTGTCAGTTTTGGATAGATATCATTTTCTATGGGTATTTATTTCCCTCTTCATGTCAGTTCTACATAAAACATGAAAGAGCAAACACGGGTTTCACGCAAAAGCCAGCAGGCAGTCTTGTTTCAGGCTTTCCTGAGTATCTTTTCTTGTTTCAGGCTTTCCTGAGAATCTTGAAGAGAGAATTGAGTATGATTCAATAGAGCCAATATGGAGAAGTGTTTCCACAGGAAGAGAACCACACGTGTCAGGGTGCTGTACTCTCCATCACAGCAAGATCTTTATGCCAGTACTGGCACTGCATGGCAGGACCTCTAAAGAAGGAGATCCTGGATCTGCTGAAATCACTGACAATTGCCACATGAGTTAAAAATGCAAATGTGGTCAATGGGGCTGTGGCAGCCTATTGGCTCTGGAGAGGACAGTGGAGGGCAGCTGTAGGTGGAGTATAACTCCTTGAGACACACAGGAAATTCCCCCTAGTTGTCTTCAAGTTCCTAAATCATGCGTGTAATCTCAAATGGCGTTATCACATTACTGAACTGGGCCAGACATAGGTAGGCTGAAGACAGGGCTGGTGGGCAGCAGCAGCACCGCAGCACCATTTCAGGAGCAAACTGCATCACAGGAGAGCCCATTTGTGGAGGACACACCTGTGCAAGGAGATCCTCTGGCAGAGGCACTCCAGCCTGTGCCAGCAGGCAGCACTGGGGAAAGTCAGGGGCTCTCTTTCTTCCACACCATTATCCTCTATTCCCAATGCACCTGCTTGGCAGATGAAGCTGTAGATCCTGCCAAGAACATGGCACAGAGCAAGAGTCCTGCTTGATCTGCCCACAGAAGCATTCCAGCCCAGCATTGCATCCAAGAAGCATGAAAAGGGAGTCAAAGGTGTAAATTTGTTCTGATGTGGGTAGGGAGGACACATATTTTCCACCTCTCAGAAAATCAGCACCTATTTTAAAATCAGGTTACTATAACTCAGAAACAGACTGCAGTTCTGTGTTTGCAGCAGCCTTTTTGGAGCAGAGCTGGTGCAATGGCCATCTGGTGCTGTTCTCTCTCCTTCCTGTGGCATATCTGTAGTCTCCTCCTGAAGTGATGACCTGTAAATTCACAATCCCAGCTAGACAGATGCAGCAGAAAGCCCCTCTGCCATATCCTGACCCAGCTGAAATCTGAAATCCTTGTATTAGCTACTTAGGTACTGCAGTGATAGGCACAATATGGATTAGATTTGAATACTGCGGAGAAGATTTTTCACTAGAAAATCCCCTGAGATCTCTCTCAAAGTAGCATTAAATTCAGGTCCATTGCAGCAGTAACCACAAGTTGGAAAAATGTGTCAGCGTATCTTTAAGTTTTATGGTATATTATGATTTATAATGCATCTACTCCTAAGGGGACAGTATGAATTTTATGGGAAAAAATTCTGCTTAAATATAACTCACCCTATATGCACATTTTTTCCCCTCTATAACTGTGGGATGATTGAAGAAAACTTCAAAAACTACCAAATAAAAATGTCAGTCTTTTTCTTAAAAGGGGTTTGTTTTTCTTTTTGTTTTTTTTTTTTTTTGATTAACCAGTGGTTTCATTTTTAGTTTCAGTTATTTATCCTTTTTGCCACATCGACAATGTTTATTAACCTCATTTGTGTAAACTAATGTAATATGTAATGTATTAATTTGGGAGTAATAATTTTGAATTAATTTGGGAGTAAATCTGTGGCAAAAATAGTTAACTAATGTTTTATAAATCAAGCTAATGGCTTAAAAATATTATACAAGTTTAATTCCCAATTTATTTTTACTGTAATTCCTCTAATAACTCATTTTACAATGAAATGCCATATAAATGTCATTTCAGCTACTGTGGTGCCTTTACTCGGGTATATATGTTCCTTTTCAAACTCTGAAATCTAAAATATGTGTTATTATGTTTGCTTAATATAGCCTTGATTAACATAATGTTTTATATCAAAACATTTCTTCACAAGCTGTCCTGAGATTTTAGTCCTCTCTTTTTTTATGAATATTTTCCTTTGTCTGAAAAAGTATCATTACATTACAAGAATGCATATTGAGATACAATCAATATTATGGATTTAGAAGTGTCTTCCCTTCACGCACTGGCTGTATTAAACTATATGTAGTTGATATCTTTAAGAGAGGAGAAAGGAAAAACAAGAAAACCATGGAAATGCTGGTGGACAGAAAGCCATGACCATCTATCCGATGTAATTCTCATGAGTAACGATGAAAATCTGTAACCTCGTTCATATTACACATACTTAACACTCACAATTCCACTGAGGTCAGGGGAAGTGAAGGGTCACCTGCCTACTCTCAGGGTATTATATTTTTGAGTCCTTGAAGGCAACTGAACCAAAATTTACTATTTTACTGGTTGTTTACAAGCATTACACTATGTTCAAAATACTTGATTTCATCTTTTAATTCTGTAAAATTTGTTGTAAGTAGTAGTATGCAGACCATCAGAAATACTTTTACTGCTACCACTAAGTCCCTTTAGAAGTCATTAAAGCAGTTTTCATTTTCCTTTACCTTCAGCATCAAACATTTTATACAGTTAATACAACACCCAACTGAAAAAAATTATATAAGATTCATCCATTCTATAAGGACCGTGCAATGTCACTGAATTCAATAATTCCTTATTGCATTCATGCATTTCATTGGATAGATGAATGCACTACCAGCTTTTAAATGTGTATTTAATAAACATACATGAAATTGTCAAATCTTTTAAAATTAGTAGTTTTTGAAGTTAAAAAGTTATGGTGATAAACTCAGGATGATAAGCTCACCCAAATTAATCATGCAATCAAGTGTCCAATCAAATATTTTGTTCAAAGTGTACTTAGTCTGACACACAATTAATCTAAAAATCATTTTTGCAATTCTAAAGTTGTACCTTGCTCTGAAGGTGCATTAATTCTTTTGCAAATACACTGTCAATTGTGGCTGGCATCTGCTGATAAAGAGAGTTGGAAAGGTCTTTCTTAGCAGCTCCTTTATATTTCACCTAGAGGGTAGAAAAAGGTGACACATAATGCAAAAATGAAGGTATAGTAAACATACAACTTATTTTTTCTAGGAAATAAAATGGCATAGACCAGAACTGGAAAAATTTAATGCTGTCATTAACTTTCAAGAAAAAACATCTTTAAAGAATACTTTATGGGGATGTGTCTAATTCACAAAGCAATGCAAAATATCTCCTAACTAAATTCAATAACTTTGGTGGAAATACAAAATAAAATAAGCAAGGCATTTTTTTCTTTTTTCAGATCATTTTCACACCCAAAAATTACTTTTCTTCTTTTTCTTTTGCAGAATCCTGCACAATGGGAGCAAATGAGAGGGCAACCATGAATAGTTTACCAACTAGTAAGTAGCAGCAATTAAATGTAGCTAGAAACGAGAGGAATACTGGAATTAGCATATCTGCCATAATTTTTTCACCTTTTCATATTACAGTCTCATTTCTAAATTACATTTTATTTATCCTGTGTTTCCTCCATTATTCAGTATTGGCAGTTCCTCACAAAGGGGTTTTACAAGAGATCAGAATAACAGCTCAAAATGTGCGAGGCTTGTGCTTCAGATATAAGTTTTCCATATTCATAAAACAATAATGGCAACATTGCTGTGAAAGTAATCATAAATGCTAAAAATATTTTCAATGATACTGTCTAATGTCACTTATAACTGCAAAATATACACTTCTTCATTAGAGGCTAGTTCCCTAAATGCATTATATGGATATATATCAATAATTTGCTGTAACATTTGTTGCTGCTCCCCAAAACAGAGGGCTCTTTTTCACTACGATGGGCATGCTGTTAAGAATGTCAGGGTCCAAAATTTGCAAATACAGGTTATGGGACACTAGAGGTCAGTAATTTACAAGATAAACCATCCATCACATCATTGCTTCAGGTAATGCAGCAATAAACAGGCACAGTGCTCAAAAGTGTGGTAATATCAAACCTACAGGGTTTAAAATTTTAGAATATTTTTATACCTCTACACCTTTGATTAATAATTAGCAGCAGAGTCTCTGGAATCAGACAGATAAATACTCTCTATAGATAGTATTTTTGTAGACCACAATAGTCTGCCTCTTATGAAGTGCAATTACATCAGATTTACTTCCCTTTGGATATGCCACTCCTTCTCAGAAAACAGAAAGATAAATACAAGAAAAGTATTCATTAGATCCATTTATACTGAAAGCCAAACAGCAAATTGTTGTATATCAGAAAGAGAATTTAGAATGTATAGGAGTTACGTAACCTCACACAGCACTATTGGGACTTATTTATTATAACCATAAAGGTGGCACAAAAAATGAGGCACCAAAATTTTAATTTTTTTGAAGGGCCATAGTGACAGAAAAATCAGAACCAGCAATTCCTAAACAACGGCACTCTCTCTCAGGTGAAACTTCTGCTGCTTCTCTTACCTGTGGAAAATAATTAATTAGAGATGCAATCCTACAGCACCTTGTACCTGGAACATGAAGAGCTGGCAGTAAATGCTGCTCTGACACTTTGGAAGCTGCCACCACAGCA
>VZDJ01000782.1:33088283-33345713 GCA_008694505.1 Cyanoderma ruficeps
ATACAAGTGCTCAGGCAACTGACCTGATGGCTGCCCCAGGCCTCTTGCTGAAGGAGGACAGGGATGATAACAGGGAAACATTTTCCTTGTCTCCTTTCTGTTTGATATCAGGCTATGAAATCTCCACAGCAGGGAAATTTTGCACAGGTGTAATTTGCAAACCTCATCACTGTAGAAAAAGTAACATTCTTTTCCCATTCCTCAGTTTATCCACAAATACAATGGGATAGCTAGGACTGGCTCAGAACCATTAATAATGTATCTTCAAATCTCAAAATAAAAATGTCATGTAATTCCAAATTATTACTATTATTCACATTACAGTATACACTAATTACAGCCTTTTAAGTCACTTCAGCTTTAAACAGAATTATTATTTGAAATAAGCCATCCTTCCCCTGCTAAAAATCACAGTATTCAACTGAAAGAGTTTTTAGGAAGGATAAGAAGCCAAGAAAATTCTTCAGTCTTTTAGATCTTACCTCAGAAATAAAAGCACCAAGGCTTTTCACATGTTTTAGCTGCGGGGTGTCAGGTACGAATATGCACTTGCCTTTAGATTTTTTAAACTCTTCTTTATAGTGTATCTACAAAGAGGAGAAAAGGAAGTTTAATTGTTCTTAAAAACACACACAGAGAAAAGTAAACATTGGCTATTTTTATTTATATTTTTAAACTATTTCTGTTTTAAGTTATTCATTGATACTATGCAGGGCTGCTTGCAAATACCTCCGGCTGGATCAAATTAAACCATAAAGGGAAGCTACCAGTTCTCACACACATTACCAGGGCTATGTAAAAGTCACAGAACTCTTTAATAATGTAGATGAAAAAGACAGGATTTTTCTCTACATCTAGAGCACATTTTCACCACTGTTGTAGATGTTTTAGTATCTCCAAAGAAAGAAGAATCAAATAATTGATCTCCTTGATCCTTGATCTCAAAGATAAAAATTGTTTCACTTCTAACACAGACCTAGCAAGCACAGAATCTGTATAACATCATCAAATGCCCCTTTATGAATCCAAGAGTTACATGAATAAATTGAGGAGGCCACTGCCAAACTATTGCCTACAAAGCACCCAACCGTCATGACATCCAAGTAATAACGGAATTTCTTTAAGACCAAACAAATTTTAAATTGAGGCATTTTTTAAAAAGTGTATGCACAGAGGAAACCATGGGGGGAAAAACCACCAGAACATTGTGACAAAATTAGCAAAAAAGAAAAAACAAGAAACACTTTTTTTTTTTTAACAACCAACCTTTTTCTTACAATGGGGCAAACAGTATGGGCAGGTATAATAATCACATGAGTGTTGCTGAAGTCAGAGTTTTTGTTTGCCTTAGTGAGACTGCAAGGTTAAAATCTATGGATATAGTTAGTGTGTAGGAATGTTCATTATATACCAACTGCATGAAGAAAGATGGTGAATTATGATGAGATGGACTAAATAAGTCTTAAAGACAGACACTTTACATGGATAGCCTTAGATGTTTTCAGTGACATTTCTTTTTTTGTACAGAGAATTGTTTAGATCAATGCAAATTGAATTATTTAGTACTAAGCTTTCATGGTTATTATCTGCTACCATTTCTCTAACCTCATTTTCACATTCTGCATAACAGCAGCTTGAATTTATGCACTCTAGACTTGCTGACAAGCACTGACAGAAGCAATATGATCTGCATCTGAGCATTACAGAAATATGCAGCCTTAATATCCTCTTTCTCTGAATCCTTAATGGATATCACAAGTTCTAGTCTACGCTCCTCTACAAGGACTTGGAAAACTTGTGAGAAGGATGGCAGCTTACACAGTCAGCTCCTGTGCTTTCTATGGCAAAGTTTGTGTCTACTGAAAAATTGATTAGATAATGCCAAATTCATTGCAAACTAATGACTGCTTGATCCTCACACAGGAAACAATTTTGGTTGATATCCAGCTCATTCAGATTTGGAGTACTGAAAGAATCTACACATCACTTCCAAATTACATCAACTGCATTTGTGGATTACAGTCTATACTTTTAAAAACCCTTTTGGTGAACAATGTGTGCAACATTACTGTGTCATGACTTTACTCAGGGACTCACAAAGCCAATGGTTCATGTAGCCTGTGTTTTACATTATTATCCCAGGTAATCACAGAGCAACACACAAAAAAGGCATTTTTACAATAAACATGAGCAGGCACTTACTGTTCAACCTGCACACATGCATGGGAAGTTTACAGAACTGACTGTCTACTGGGTGAGTTTGATGGCATTCCCAGTAGAAACTCCTGTAAAGCTGTGTCTCTGGCAGAGGAGACAGAGAGTCTTGCTGCTCACAACTTAGATAAATCACCCACAGACATCTGAAAGCTGACTGTAATTATATCCACTTTAATTGCAGAGCAATAATTACATTCAAGAATCAAACACGAAAGCTTCCTAAGGTATCTCTTAACTGGGGGGAATGACAGAACATGACTGGAAGAAACAAAGCTGTTCTGCTGTAGAAGTCATGTTTTCAAAAGAATTGAAAGCAGTAAATGACTAATGCCACCTCCTTAATCCTTTATTATTCATATTAGTTACAGTTATCCATAGAACCCACAAAATGCACACAGACTCAAATACGCAATTTAGAGAGAGCATGTAACAAAATGTTTGGTCAAATTCTGATCCAACAAACTCCATTCTGCTACAGAATTGTCCACTTTGCTTGGAATCAGAAAGATGGAAGATGAAATGGGACGAGTATGATGAAGTCATGACATCGGCAGTTATAAAATGTATTTAGTGTAAATGATGCAAGGAAGATATTCAAGAGGTTGACTATGATCGAACATAACTAATGACTGGAGTGAATAGGCAGAGAAGTTAATATTCCTCTTCAAAGTCTGTAATTAAAAATTCAGATAGCTGAAATACTGAATAGGAAATTTTGCCTGCAAGGGGCTTATCCTTCACCACAAAATACGCTGTTTAGGTCGAGCAGATCTGGTAAGCCTTGTGAAAAAAGACAAATAGGAAATATTTGCAAATGATGGCCTAGAGCCACTGCTCTTTCAATATACTTCTGAAGTTCAATGGCTCACTAAAGGCCAAATTTTTCACAGTTCTCTCCAGATTCTTTTCTTCTCTCTGACTCATCATAAAACTAACCCTGACCTCAGCACGACTATCCAGTAAAGTGGATTAAAATTCCTAGACAACCACCAAAACAGTAAGCTCCAAGGTGTATTTTTTTCTTAATGGATATTATATGGGAAGATCAA
The DNA here is from genome assembly GCA_008694505.1 of Cyanoderma ruficeps. Lineage (NCBI taxonomy): Eukaryota > Metazoa > Chordata > Aves > Passeriformes > Timaliidae > Cyanoderma > Cyanoderma ruficeps. Next base: position 33,091,550 of record VZDJ01000782.1, read on the forward strand.
CTTTATAAAACAAGGGCATCCAACCTTTAACCCGAAGCTTCCTGGTTCACCAAGAAAATTCATCTCACCCATGGCCTGTTCCATCAGCCTTTTTCAGGTGGAAACACCGAAGGGAGACTGGGGGCTAAAGGCAAGACTCCAATGGTAACAGCATAATCCAAGCAGCCGCCATTCCTTTTATTCAGGGACACATGCTCATCTAACTTTAATATTAATGTACTCAAAAAACTATTTTTAATAATCTTAACATCAATGGTGTAACCATGTCAACAGTCATCATGTCAAGATCCATTGTAGAACTGTCGTATCTAAAATACCCATTTATGTTTAGAAAAACAACAAAAATGTCCGAACCCCCCTGTTAGTTTGGCACAGTGTTTCCACTATTGGCTCTAGGTCTTTTCGGACTTTGTTTTATAACAGAGACATCCTAAAGCAAAGTTGGACTCTGTGCAAGGACAGATAAATGGCAAGCAGTTCTAATTTTTGCTTTAGATGAAAAGAAGTGCTGGTAGCACTCATTACCAGAATTCAGCAGAATCTTCAGAAGGCTGTGTCTGCCCTTCTCCCAAAAAGGATTATGATAGTTTGGTCAATCACCTTCTATAATTGTTCCCATCCCTGCTTTCAACAGTACTGACAACATCACACCACATAATCAAAACAAAGAAGAGATGAAAATACACTACAAGCAAATGGACGAGCTCAATTTCAATGTGGAAGAGAAAAGGCCTGGAGAGGAAGGCAATTCATATAAATCAAACACACATGACAGTTTTGAAAAAACATCTGTGGAATAAAATTTCATAATAGAGGGAGATTAAATGGAATGACTGTCGAGAGAAACAATCCAGGGGGTATCACAGCCACAGAACAAACATCTGCCAGCCTCAAATGAAATTGGGGATTTTCTCACATAAACACTTCACAACTTCTTCTACGTACAGCTTCAAGGCTGGCAATTACAGATTCACCAAGGGCTGCCAGTGTAACACTTTTTCGAAACCATACTGCCAAATTAAAGTCAGTCTGCAAAGAATGCAGAGCAAGCATAATACAACCCCAGTATCTCAGGCATGTGCACTCCTGGCTCTGCGTTCTGATGGAGGAGTTGTGCTGACAGCTCCACCATCAGAATAGGACAATCATCCAGTCTCGTGGTCAGCAAGGACACAGACTGCTCCCCCAAGGTCATCTGAGGGGCCAACTGCAAGCGCCATAAAACCATTGTACCAAAAAAATGTACAAATGTACACCAGTCATAAATCCACACAAACAACAGTACGTGCAAAGGTTCATGCTAAAAAGGATAAGCAATATATTAAAAGTTCTGAATGTCAACAAGTCAAAAATTGGAGGTAAGAATGCAAACTCCTTGCAATTTATTGGTCTCCACAATGAAATTTTCCGGGTGAGAAATTTGTACCCAGGCACAAAGAGCTTCACCGGTCATAAGAAATTCCATCATAGCAAAAAGGTCTGGAAAACAAAATTCATATTCTATGCATATCCCATTCAAGCCAATGAAGAAAAACCTATTGATTTCGTCAGAGGCTGAATAAAGCCCCAAAGCTGGATATTTTTAAACACAGAGCCTCTTTCTTGAAATTAGATTGGTCTGGACTATTATATATTGTTCTTGCTTTGAAAGCATTAATAACACTTTGCCATTATGGCTGACATATCTCAAGGAAAATCTAACACACTTGCAGGCTAAACACATCACAAGTTCTCAGCAAAAACCCACATCCCTGAACCATTATAAGCTCTAGAAGCCTGGCCTGACTTAGCTATTCACCTTAGCCCTCGTGTCCCTACAGAAAATCCAAGAAAATACAGCCATTCCATTTATCCATTAATTAAGAGCTACAGTCAGCATTACTCCTAATGGGCACACAGCAGAGTAATAATTCCTTTTCAGTTAAAGAAAGATTTCTTCAGCATTTTTCAAGAAGTTTTTGTCTCTAAGAACAGTGGCCACATGTAGAAAGAAGTTGCATGGATGCAATAAATGTATATCAGGTCATATAAGTGCTTCAGGTCCATTTTGATTTTTGTCTTTACCTGAGTTGACAGGCACTTAACGCTCCATATGCCCTTTTTTTCCCAAAGAAAGCATGTATATATCTATCAGTAAAAACACTATTAATCTCTACTACTTCTTAAAGCTGGTTGAGTTTACAAAGGAGACATCTTGGTAGCTTCTCTTAAGGATCTATCCAATTTTCAGCACTCTTTCTGTGAAAATTGAAGTAGGCAGTGTATGGGCAACAGGAAAGAAGAAACTTTGACCTTGTCAAGTCACACTTCCAAGCCAGCACTGTAACACTTTACACATCCCGGATACTTCTTCTGAGTTAACTATTCTTTTCTGACACAAAACCTGTAAAACTTTTTACCTAAAAATAGCTTCTGTATGTTCTATTCCCATTAAATCAACAACCCACACCTAAATATCGGCTTACATGACATGAGCCAGACACTATTTTTTTTGGTTTCTTTCGAACATTTGTTGAAGCTAGTCACTCTTTGCTCAGAAAGGTCTCCTCTCCTGCCAACCAGCTTTCTCACAGGACAAATATCACTCTTTACACCCATGCACCCAAGAAGGGACTAAGTTACTTTTCAGACACACTGTCCCTGAGAGAAACAAAAATAAATTTCCATCAAGGTTAATCTGATCCTGTTACATTGAAGCAATCAGACCTACTCCAGTTTTAAATGTCTTGAACCTGAACTATGATGTTTGTATAACATTTATATAACTGATCCACAATTTTAAAAATCTATATTAACTAAATCAAGAATTAGCTAGCTAAATATTTTCAAAAGATATTCTAACATTTCAGTGGATTTGTCCTATAGCACGGTCCATAACAATATGCTGAGCAGTTTTGGACATCTATCAGCACAGAACAAAAGATAACATTAAAAATTTATCTTTTATTTTTAACTTGCCTCCTTACAGCTGTGTATATTTGAACCCAGTTTTGTTCAAACCAATTAAACTGTATAGTATTAGGATACAACCAGAAATAATACCACATTTTCCTGATTAAAGCAGCCAAGGTGTTCTCATGAAAGACACCCTCTGCCTGAGACCCACATTTTGAAACACTCCTTTTAGGGCCTATCCTTCGTACCATCCAAGTGCTCTGAAAATCTCATTCTTCTGTGGCCAATAATTTATGGCACCTGAGTAATCTGTGCTTTTCTATTATTTTGTGTGCTTTTCTTATTTGAGCCTTGGATGGGCACATGCCACACTGTGCATGTTTGAGAAAATAAATATTATAAATATAAATGCATTTTTAAAAAGAAATGCAAGTATGAGGATGCAAATAGTCACCACCACTTACATCACTTATTAATTCACTGCATTTTCGGGCCAGTTCCATATTCCTGTCCTCAATAACAGGCTTGAGGAACATCTGAAAGAGAAAGGTAATCATTACAGGTTTATTGCCCTAAAGAGTGAAAATAGAAGAAAATAACTACTTTGCAAAACTATTGGGGTTTGACTCACCTCTTCCTCTTCTTCCCAATCCTCATTTCCATTCTCCCTGAGATCCTGAATAGCAGACACTCGCATTTTAATACTTTGCAGGAAACAATGAAAACTCTTAAAAGGTTCAGTGCTGCAGGAAACAGCCCAGACCCTCCAGCATGCCTGGAATCAATGCTCCATTTGTGTCCTTCACTGCACTTAACCCTACCACGGCTCCTTCCTTATTTAGGCAGCACTTGACAGTCTTTATCTGAACAATTCAGAGTGAGTGAACTGAAAGGCATTGCAGATGGCCTTGCTGGCTATCATTCACAGCAGAGCTAATGCTTTCTTACTGATAAAATATAATTAAATGACCTATCCCCAGCAACTGTTTTTAAAATTACTATGAACACAATTAAAATACTGTAATGCAGTCAATTTGTGACATAAGTAATTTATTAAAATTAACAGGATTAAAAGGGGAACATTGACTCTAACTTTACAGGAAAACTGCCCAGTTGTAAGATCCAAGGCATCAGTGACTCCAAAATCAGCTATCACAAAACTTTATTTTACTGTCCCAATAATTGTAATGCTTCTTGTTTAAAAAGGCACACTATTCTCATTTTCCAGTACATGTAACTGCTAGTATATTTTTTCAGAATTAATTCTTTTCCACAAAGCTTATAGAATTCCGTAAATGCTTTCCATAATCAGGTCAGCTGCAGGTCTGTATACATAGATACAGACAAGTCTGTATTACAAGTATACATGGCTATGTATTCACACAGACATGTATGTTCCTTCACTGTTACAAACTGGCATGGTCTGTAGTCTAAAAACCAAAAACCAACCTTATTCAGTATGAATTCACTGACTCCAGCTGCAATGAAACTGAAAGATATCCTTACGTTCATGGGTGCACTGTCAATGTTTACTTCTGTAAAACAAGCAAGAAAGTATTACAAGAAGATGTTACAATTGGAGAAACCAGCATTTTAATATCATTTTTCTTTCTAAAGTGTAGCTTGTATTTTTCTCATTTCGTAGAGGTCATGATTTTGAACTTCATCTAGCAAAGCCATTCACCACAATGGCTTTGCAATCAGGCAAAGATACAGGCAATGCATGCTTTTAAAAACAAGTCCTTAAAGAATTTTAAGTACATGTTCCCAAACACAATGCCCTTAAAGTTAAAGGGCAGATTTCTTAATCCCTTAAAAACACAGATTTCCTTCGAAAAAGAAACATTTCAAAGTTAAGAAAAGATGCAGCATTTGATTTAGCTAAGGTCTAAAAATTTGAAAAATTAAGTATTGAGAACAAAGGAAAGAACTGCTTTCAGCCTAAACCAAGAGAGAGAACTCTTTATGCATTAATAGTACAGAAATCTTTAAGACTTTCCATTCCACTCTCAAATATAAGCTGTGTAAGTTCAGGTTTTAACTTTCAGCATGACTGACTGATTTAAACTTAAAAGTCCAGTTTGCATAGGTGAGGATTACCTGTGATATATGCTGACTGCTTTTGGAGTTCAGGACGCTTCATCCTGGTGGAAACAAACAGCTTAGTCTTGTGAGTATTCACAGTAACAGATCTTCTAAACAGCAGACTCATGCATGATCTTAAGGACCACACGGTAAGGAGACAGAGCATCTACAAAAGTGTCAGACAAAAACACAGCACTAAGGCTTCACTTTGGGGTTTTTGTGGCAATATTGCAAATACTACATTCTTTCAGTGCAGTTAATTTCCTTTTCCTTCCTACAATTAATAATTTTTAAGTGGAGACATTGAAAAATATTTAAAGCATATAGAAAAGCTATGAGAATCTGCAAAGCTTGCTGATAATAGGGAACATAGGGAAATCGTTTGCTATTTTTTGCACTGGGGAGAAAATATGGTCAAAATTACAGCACCAAAGCTGTTTGTGTTTTGGGGCAAAAGGGAGGTGTTTGGGTTTTTAACATGCTTTTAACATTACATCTGGTGGGTTTTCAGCAGCTGGACAGACCAAAACTTATATATTAATTCTGTTTTCCCTGCAGTGGCTTCTGCATAATAAAAATCTGCAAGATCACTTTTGGTCAGCCATGAAGTGATCAGGCAGTTGGACTACACAGTCACTGGAACTCCCTTCCAACTGAGCTATTCTACTCCATTTCATTCTATTTTATTCTACTATCTGTAACAGTTTGGATACTATTCATTTTTTCTCATTTTTGCATGATCTGGATCAGGCACAACTAAGCATTCAAATACGCTGTGCCCCATGTATCTTCCATTATACAAGGATTACAAGACAGCTGTTATAACTCATCATATTAAAGAAAAATATAATACTATGCACAAAGGGAGTAAGGGAAAAAAATCACAGATGCAACTAACCATACATGAGTTATTCAAAATTCCACTTTTCACATAACAGATGCAGCCAGATCCTGTATGATACAGAAACCTGTTTCACTTTTTTTTCACCCTCCTCAAAACACTGAATACTATCAGAAAACATTCACCGTGCAATAAGGCAAGCCTGTAAATTTAATATATCCAGATACAGTTCAGGGAATAATTTGTTAGGACCACGTAAGGGTTGCATGGTTTAGAAGAGCCCTATGATTCTATTAGCAGCCTGCAAGTCAAGAAGAATCACAGAAAGGCTTGGGTGGGAAGGGACTTTAAAGACAATCCAGTTCCAACCTCCCTGCCATGGGCAAAGGGCTCAGGGCCCCATCCAACCTGGGGCTTGAGCACTGGCAGGCATGGGAAAGAAGCTATAGCTATTTCTGTAGGTGGCAATAAATAGTCTAGAGTCAGCAGGAACATTTGGTATTGCAAATGCATATATACATTTCCAATATTTTTTAAATTACTATAAAAATACCAAATCTAATCTGAATAAAGACTTCATTAAAATGCTGAACTTTTGCACCCCCAAAACCATTATGAACTACATTGTACTAAAGCTTACTTTTCACCTAAAACCCTTGCAATTTTACCAAAACCTTCAAACTGACACCTCTGAATCATTTTCCACTATATATAATGGAATAATCCATAATCTTTTGTTCTGACATGAAACAGAACAGATTAAGCAAAATCCAATTGTACAGAATTTTCAGAAAACATTGTAATGGAGTGCTAAACTGTGTATCCACAATGTTTATGTGCACACAGGGCACGGCAAAATTAGAATTTCTTATTGTTTTATAGATACCTTAAAATTGTACAAATGGGTTCTTCAGGGAAGTATCCAACATAAACTAATTGAAATTCTGTATGAAAATACTGCATAGCTTAACATTTCTACTTCCACACGTGCACAGACATTTCACATCTTGGTTCAGGCACAAATTTAGCCTATACCATTTACAGAAGCATTGTACCTGCAATACACAACTTTTGCTCATGCTATGAAAGGAGACATTTCGGTCTCCCAACACTTAGAGTCATCATTACATGTGTCAGTGTACTATTTTTTGTCATAGAACATTACTCAAGTACTTGAGGCAAACATATCTGCTGAGGAGGCAGAAAAGGAAGAAACGTGGGGCGTAAATGAGCCCAAATCCCCCTGAGTGTGAGTTGGCCCAGCGTGTGAGTAGTTCAGGTGCACAGCTGGGCAGATTTCCCACTTTGATCACACACAGCTGAGTCCACATATGGCCAGAGCCCCACCATCTCCTGCTCCCTTTATCAGTCTTTCAAGAAATACATTTGGGAGTTGTTAGCCCAGAAAGTTAAAAGGCTTCATCTCCTTTTGGCCCTGATACACACAAAAACTTAGCAGTGATTCCCAGTTTCATCCCTGCAGAAACAATTCCTCTGGACTTCTTTGGCATAATCCCTAAAAGCCTTCTGATATATGCAGTATCTGTATGTACTGCTGGGCTGAAAGGACTAGCTTACCTCTCCACAGAACAGCAGAACCTGTGTTTGTCCTGGTAAAGATACCAGGTAAAGAAACCTCACAACCTCAAACTTATTTAATGCAGAGCTCCTCAAGGGGTACTTGAACACAGGCTGCAAATTAAGGACCAAAGTATTTCAGCTGGAAATCTGCACAGCACTATACTGAGATGCATATACATTATGAATATGCTCCTTTCAATTCTGGACTGAAAACCTAACAAAAACAGAGGTAAAGGTAGTGCTTTAGCTATCCCGTTTCCAATTAGTTAAAAATCAACCCACAGACATGCCTGAAATTAAAATGTTGTTTTCTGTTCTTACTGAACACACAGAGACATCACTGAAATAACTCCAATTATTTCAACACAACACAGATGGTGGTGTCTTTTCAAAAAGCATACAAGGCATTTTTAAGCGCTGGGACTCAATCTCTTCTCATTTCTAGAAATACTCAGACTGGCAGTTCCTAGCAGCCCTGCATAAGGAAGTTCATAGTTAGGCTATCAGCATCACAATCACAAACAGAAAAATGCAAGGAATGCCAGTCTGCCAGTTTTAACCTCCCTGAACATGAAATACCAACTATCACATTAACTATAGAAATTCAAGAGATGACTCTATTTGGAGAAAAAATTTGCCCGTGAGTTTGTATTTGTCAGATCATTAACACTGCACTCATCATCAGCACTTCAAAACCTGCATATACCTCATGGCCCTAAGCTAGGATTTTCATTCAGTAAAAGTTATTTTATTTAATGTTTTGGTAAAGCAGAGAGTGGCAATGATACTTTTATGGACAAATACAAAATAGATGTTAGAATTCTGACTTCCAAATCCTAGAAAACTTAATGAATTTTCAATGCCTAACAGATATAGAAACAGACATTTTTTGTAAATTCACACTCTCAGACACTGTCCAGCCTAACTGAATTTTGATGTCAGAGCATGTCACATGTCTGTATGGTACACAACTAGTTTCACATAATAATACCCAATCTAATCTAGATACCAGAAGCCGTGTAACCTGAGTTAATAAACTCTTTCCCACACAACTCATTATTCTGAGAAATGAACTCATTCAGAAGGGAGGGTATTTGTCAGGGCACAAGATTGTGCAACACAGATATAGTCTTACCTGTGATGAGGAATAATACATTTAAATAAACGAAAATAAGCCATTAAAATAACCCAAAACCTCCACTTCATTTTTCTACCGATATTTGTAATTGCCTTCTATGTTTACACAACACTTTTTAAGTCTCAAAACAGTATTTTCTAGGTGGGATAGACAGTTACATATATGTATTTTCCTAGTCTTTCATTTGTCAAGAAATTAAATCCTCAACAATGAAGGAATTTGATCTTTCCAGCCCACCAATATTTTCAGTTTGAGATTTTCAGAAGCCTGAAAATCTATCCCTCCTACAGCTCATTTTGCAAGCTGATGGATCACAAGCTGAGATGCCACATTTTGACTGCACTGCAACTGTTCAATCCACTCCACCTGACTGCTGTGGCATTTCCCTTTCTTGTCATAAAGCCCCTGTCCCCTGTCTCAAGTGCTCACCTAGGTGTGGCAGACCCCCAGAGCAGCTATGGGGCACAGCAGATGAGCTCTTCAGCACTCCCAAGTCTTACCAGTACATTACAACAGTGAGTAGTCAGGATATGTTTACCTACAAAATATGGAGCCCCAGTGCTCCCGTGTGCTGAATGGCTGAGCCCCACAGCTGGTGCCCCATAGTCAGTGGGATGCAATACACTTCCAAGCTTTCCCTCTGCTCTGCAACTCATGGCTCAGATTTCCTAAGGCTGTTCTACAGAACACGACTAGAAAACAAAATTATCAGCTGACTGGGTTACTGTGTGAGGTATCCATAAAAGTAAAATCGCATTCAGCAGAAGAGGGAGTTTCAGCTTTTCTCTTAATGCAGGAAAGTTTGGATAAAAGATCAAATTCTCTGTTCACAAAATTTTCATTTTATCCAAAACTAAATCCTTTGAAAGAAAGAGACAGGAATATACAGTTTGGAAATTTTATTTTTCTATAAATCCCAGCTAAAATCATTAATGATTGCTGGTGAAAGGTATGAAGACAGTAATAAGTAAGTTCCATTTTGCCTTAATAAATCCTAAAAAGCTAAGTATAACTCCTCCTATGACTATGCATTCATATACAGCTTACTGTAATCTGAAATAATAGAAAACATGCATTTATCTTATATAGAGATTCTTAGTTCTTAGCCAGATAGATTGGGCATGTTTTCTTGCCAGGAATTTTTCTTGTGGCATTACACTGAATTCAACCGCCTGAACTGACAGAATCTCCTGGAGCAGGAAGAGAAAATTGCTCATTTCCTATAAATTTAATTTTCAACCTATAACGCTCATTTAATGAATGCATTTTTCCAGAAACTAAAGCCACCATGGTTTATTTAACTTGTATTTGAGTTCTTCTTCATATTTCTCTACTTGTATTTTAGTAGTCCTGATACTGTAACTCTCTGAACAGAACAATACCCAACATCCTAAGTAACATACATATTAAAAAAAAACTTTAAAACTTTACTATTCTGGAATACTTCATCTTATTGTGATTCTCAGATAAGTTAAATTTGCATGAAATTGCTACAGACAGCTAACTCTAGCACAAAACCTATGTTCTTCATTGACAGTTATTTAAAATAATAGCCTTAAATTTTCAGAAGTGTCTTCAGAAAACTCCCCAAAAGATGAAACCAAACAGCCCAGGATGAGAAAAGAAATTTAATGAATACTTTTGAGGTAATGGAAGTCACTTGTTCAATGATGAAAAATGTATTTAAGTAACTTCGGTTTTTTAGAAAGGAAAGGAATTTCAAGTCATAAATAACTGATGCAAAAGCTATATTTTGAACTAGTTTCAGACACTAAAAGACAAAAATAAGCCTTTACTTATGCAAAACATGCAACACTTTTATTGTGCTGAAAATTACCAATTCTTAAATCCCATTTGGTGAAAAAAAAACCCTATTTATCTTTCTCTTTTTTTCTACTTTGTGAATTGAGCCCATCATAAAATTTGACAAGAACACAAGTTACACATACTTTGTGTCCAACAGCACTTAAATCTGGACTGAAAGCTTCTCTTTCAGCCTACAGTTCCATGTATGATAGGTTAAGACAATGATACACAAGAGCTGTACTATGAATTTAGCACTGTATTCAAAAACAAAACACATAATATATAAAATCCACATTCAGAAAAAATCATAGTTTTCAAGACAGAGAGTTTATAAAGACTGATGGATAGCTCATTCTTCCCAAAGAAGCTGCTGTCAAAATAGTCCACTTGAATAGAGTGAATATTAATTTTAAGTGCTTATAATAGGCCACAATGGATTAGGAAATAAAACTTTTAATAATCCTGTATTGAAAAGAACCTTTTAACAGAGAACTCTGTACTATGGGGTCTCCATATAGCCTAATCCTGTGATTGTGTTCATGGTTGTTATTGAGGAGAGCAACTTAAAGTTCCTAAGCGCTGACTGCAGTGTTGAAGAAAATACACTGAAATACAATAGTTGGCAATAGTAAATCACAGGACTGTTAGATCCTTATGTACAGTCTGTTTAACAATGATATACACAAGTTTCCATGACAACAGTGACAAGATGATAAAAACATCTTCCATCATTCCCTGAAAAATACTTTTCTGCTCATATCACTGATGAAGTGGCGAGTACCTAATTTAGAAATGGCAACTTGCATTTACTAACATATTTTTATATTCAAAGAAATGCAGATCATAATTTTAAAGGATTTAATTAAATACCTGAATCAGGTTAAAATTATTTATTATCTCCTTTTTTAATCTTTTAAAACAAGTTACATCACACTTATCTTTTACTTTAGTCATGGTTAGTAGTTTAGCTGCAAAATTTCAGGTTAAATTTTTTTTTACCCCTCGGTAAATCTCTTTTGCATGAATCAAATAAAAGCTGATGTAGCACTTTCCAAATAAACAGTGAAGATTTTAGTGGAAGAATGTCTTATTTTTGAATTGGCTTAATTTTGGTCCATCATTCACAACTAAAAAACTGAGAAAAATTACATAAAGCAATTATGTTTTATCAGTTACCTAATTTACTTTCACATTAGAGCATTATCTTACTTCTAGTCTGAATTGTTTTCTTCAAACCAGTAGTGAACAGACAACTGGAATTTCTTGCTTCAGCTACTTTTTAGTCACTATTGTGGCCTGGTTACTCTTGAACCAAGCAATTCCAATGACAACAGTGGAATTTAAACTTGGGAGTTATCTTAACACAGATATTTCTAGGTGAACATACTTCTCAATCTATTAAGAACATTCATAATACTTATTAAAATGTCTGTTGTCATAATTTACTGTAGGAAAAATAGTTCCTACAAATAAATAATGAACATACAACCCTAAGATGCTCTTCATATAACACAGTATATCTAAGTTACCACTTAAAAAAACACACTGAACTACAATCCTTCAAATCAAAGAAGACTAATGCCTGCTCTATGTGAAATCCCACAGTAGGCAACTCCTGAGAGAAGAAAGGCAAAAGAAATTATATAACAATGTTTTCTACACTACAAATTATCCAGAAATATCATCTTTGGATTTGATTGCTTGTTGCTGTTAATAACATTAAAGAGCAATAAATACTTTTAACTCATACAGCTTCCTGTGGATAAGATTTAAAGAATGTTATAAATAGAGGGATAAAGCTTTCAATTGAATATACAGACACAGAGCAAGCCAAGTTCTCTCCCTATCCTCAGGCATTTGAGGACTAGGCTGGAGTCAGGCTTAAGTAAGAACAGCCATGGATAAGTAAGCCTGACCAAAAAACCTGCTCCTGATCATGCTGCTGATTCATGGCCAATTGACAATCATGGTAAGAAAAGAGGTTTGAGAGGTGCAGCAGACTTGATTTGGGGAACAAACTGTCTTAAGTCTCCTTTGAACATCTGGAATTCTGTGAAGAGGATAAATAGCTACTGGAGTGGGCTGCTCCTTGCTATATAGCTGAAGATATATGATGATTCCATCATTCTGTTTTACAAGGTGGAGAACAGGGAGCCGTGAAGCAAAGCAGCATCTCCACAGTAAGAAAGGAAGCCTGCAATCAATCAAGATTTCTTGACTCCCAGCCTGACAATTTTAATGCTGATACCATAGAGCTTCTCAACAGGATTTTTCCTGGCTCTTTTTCAGTGGTATTTCTGTTAAGTCATATCCAGCATAAATTAACTCTTAACTTATAATACTTTACTCACATTGTTGAAGACTGGGGGATATTTCTAGAACATCTTGCTATCTGTTAAATAAATCTTAGTGTTAATATAGCCTAAAAAATAAGAAAGGAAACAGTGAAAGGAGATCACAACATAGAGCAGTTCTTTAATTTAGCGCCTTAAACTAAATTACAACCAGTGAGCAGTTGGGTTAATGTGCACAATACAGTTAGAATAACAGTGTAGTTACTTGTTATGCAAAATAATTTAAATGTCTGTTCAGTTATCAGTAGTAACTATTCAGCATGAAAAAGCAAGATAACCTTGCTGAAATTTTGCATATAGAAAGAGAGAGAAAATACCATGTCCTTTCCTGGTCATCTGATGTCTAAATTAATGTTATATGAAGATGTTTTTATGTCGAATTCAAAAGAATAGGTGATATTAAAAAGTTATTTTCAAGTCTAGTTGGGTACATTTCTATTTAAATTGCGTTTTTGTAAATATTTATTCATTTTTTTTACATACAAAAACCATCGCCAGAGAATTAAATTATGTCAGGGCCTAAGGCCTAGCTTTGAAGAGCTTTTAGTCTTTTTATCTCTTTGAGGATCTCATGGGAAGTCTAAGCCTGCTTTCAGCACAAAAACCTCCAAAGCCTGAGGCTGCCTCTGGAAGAATTATATTTGCCTTAAGGTCCGTGGTAAATGTATTTTGGCAGCTTTACACTACAGCTAAAGAAATTTCTCAATCTCATCAGAAAAGTGTAGGCAATAATGATAATCTGTAATACAAAACTGCAAACCCCGGGGGCGGGAAGTGCCTAATCTTACATACACGGACACTATTCTACAGGCCCAGAAGTAACTACACATTTCACTTACTTTCAACAATTTTATACCATCTCTTTGCAAGAGGAAGATGCAGCTATAATATGGTATGTGTAGACATTCAAAATATGTCAGACTCAGCTTCTGCAAGCTTATATTTAAATCCTAGGATATTAACATCCAGCAGTGCACAGTACTTGACTAATGCTACCCACAGGGATTTTTTAAGATGTCAGAAATTTCTACAGCTAAAAATCAAGCTGAGGTAAAAAATGAGTATCAGGGCACAAGTCATGCCAACCTCACACTGACTGTAAGCTAATAGTGAGTTTAATCTCATTGTTTCACCGTCATTAAACATACAAACAGCCTTTGGAGCAGCAGACAGAACTGAAACAGCCAGCCAATAGTGTGTGATAACCACAGGAGACCCTTCTCTGCCCATAAACCCTCCAATCTTGTATACACCAGGGTACAGCTTCAGCAAAACGCCCCTCAGTCCAATATGAGAACTTTTACCATGATGGACTGGTAGGTCAGACCAGCAGCTTTTCTTAACATTATTTGGTAATATCATCATGATATTGAGGCAGATGGAGACATGATATATCCAACTATCAGCATTTGAAGTCTAATGACAAGATTAAAATATGAAAAGTGTATACTAAATGTTCATGAACTCTGATAATTTTTTTTCAAAATACAAGTTTTTATTTTTGAAATTAAAGTTTTATATTGTTGTTAGTCACTTTCAAAAAGGACAATAAATTGTCAGACATTAAATTGTTAAAGATCTTAAAACAGAGAATAAATAATTACCATTTTGTCCAGACCAAGTCTAGAGAACTGATGCTCCAATTTTGGGTACTCAACTTTTAAAAAGCTTAGTCACTCCAAGGACAGAACTCCTTAATCTTAGAAAGTTTTTTAAAAACCTTAAACATATAAGTAAACCAGAGAAAACACTTAAGTATTTTATGTCTGTACTCATGTATAATGACCCTGAATGATACATTCTCTGTCTCATCTTGAGACAAACAAAATATTAAGATTGAATTTTATTAACTTCAATTAGAATGTTCTTTGAAGGCCTGTTTCTATCTGCATCTTAACTGCAAATTTTTTATCTTTATTCCAGCTTAACTTAATAGATGCACAGATACAAGTTAGGCAGGCAGATAGATTTTGTTCATATGTAGAAATCTAGGTAAACTTGTGTATTGTCCAACTTAATCACTTTTGTTACATAAAAGTCTATCAGTCTTTGCTACTTTGCTTGCATTTGAAAAGTGGTGAACTCCCATTGTTACATCTGATGTAAAATGATTTTCAAACAATGTATGAGTATGGACATTCCTCATGGATTTTCTGTCCATTAAATTATGATTCATTTTCCTGGAGAGTCAGATTAATGATATTTTATTCACTGGTCATTCCTTGTAGTCTAGCCGCAAAATAAAATAGTGTTTTAAAACAAACTTGCTCTATGTTCTATAAAAAACCAACAACAATTTTCCTCCAGTGTAGGTAGTCATTATCTTCCTATCAATAAGGACAACACAACTAATACCTAAGGGTCCAGTTCTACCAAACCAGGATTGCATTTAAGAGCAAACACATGAGAAATTCTCTGCCATACACAATCCTAATGTAGGAAAATGGCAGAATCCATAACTGGTAGAAAATATTACAGGGTCTCAGCACTCACTAAATAACTATTCCCAAGCAACGTAAAACAGCATAATTGGCATCTGCATTGTTATGTTTGAAGAAACAATAGCCTAGTTGCTTTCTCTTTTTCAAGATCTGTATTTCAGTCAAAAGCATGAATACTTACTTGTACGATGCAAAGATACTGCTAAAATTACAGTTTAGCACATAATTTTACTCAGTTTAGCATTACCTGACTTCTTTTACAGATTATGCTGAATTGAAGTTTACTGCTTTCAATAATTCATTACAAAATAATCTCATTTATGACAAAAAAATCTCTATGTTCTTTCATGCAAGCCCTGAAACAACTCACTCAGAGATATAATGGCTTGTATGTATTGATCACCAATGCAACCATAATAGGTATTCCAGAGTTAAAAATGGTTTTGTTTGGAGCTGGGAAAAGCTTGGAAAATAGGTTGAAGTTAGCAGAACTTTAAAATCAATTTTGTACAAATAGAATATCAGATCATTAAGCAAATTTTGGCCTAGGACTGAAATCCATGTCTCCTTCTTTTACAAGATGTGCTATCCACAGTACAGTTCAGTTTATTTCGATCTGAATTGCAGATTGTAATCTGCCAAAAAAACTAATTTACTCATTGGTATGGAAAAAAATCTATTCGTATATTCTCCATCAATGGGAACAAATAATTTGGAATGGAACAACTTTTCTCTATAACCTAGTATATACTGAAATATGCATTACTTATCTTGATTCAAATCTAAACAGAAGATGACAAAAGGTTTTCACACCTTTGCTCATTATGAAAGAAAAAATATCGTGCTTGAGTCAAATTATGCCAAATATTGTCTACCAGAATTTAAGATTCATAAAGATGCAGAAATCTCTTCTATGTCACTCACTGGAAAAATCAAAGACAGTGTGTTGTATGTCCTGGTTTTAATCGGACATCCCTGTGTTTTTCCACATAGTTTCTTAGTTTCCCATCACCTCATTTCAGGATCTAGATGTCCTGATCTTGCATTTAATAAACAGAAAATAAAACATTTTGTATTTTTTTTAAAATATAAGATTTTGTTCAAAAAATACCAGCCACAGAGAATTTGTTCTGCATTTTTCTGGGCAGCTCAGTGCAATATGTGTTCAGAATGGTGGACTGTGTTTGGCATCAAGAAAAAAATGGAGTGAGAATTGACATTAGTAAAGTTCTTTTGTTCTGAATATATATTAATGACTTCTGCTTAGTCTTTCATTAAAAATTCATTCAGAATGTTCTGTTATTGGAAAAAAATGCTCCACTTGGAGAGACAAATTCTTGTTATTGTTCAATCTGAAGCTGGCAACAGCTACATCTACACACGTTTTTAAAGCACATCTTTATCTTCTGGATAAGTCTTTCATATGGTAAGCTTAAACTTCATGCCTTCCATGCCTCAACTTATGATTCTGAAAAAGTGTCTTTGCATCTCTACTCCTAAACTCAATTGGAAAAATAAAAACTAAATATATTTTAAGACAATAATGATTGTGAGTGGCAAACAAAATAATGCATTAAAAGAAAGAATGGACAGATACAAAAACATAGAAAACAAAATATTTCATGATTGGGGCAGTCCTCAGCACAGCCATATACATTTTTGTCAATAATTTCAGACACACTATTATGAGAAATTTAACTTAATTTTTGACCATACTGTCATATTCCTTTCCAATGATTTTTTTTAACTCCCAAATTCAACTGCAATGACAGACTTTTCCTCTCAGGTGAAATAGCTTGTTAAATTATGTGTTCACATAAGGCAATGTATTTTGTGTATGGACGTTAATTCCTTTCAGTACTCTATCTGCCTTAGCTCCATATTTTTTCCAGATACAAAAACATTTCTGTGGGGAAGTGGGGAAAAAGGATGTTTATTTTTCCTACAGATAGCTGTAGCCACATGATTTCTTCCATACCACTGTGGCTTCTCATTCTTTTTTCCAACATTTATTCACCAGCGGTGCTTGGCTGCACAAAGTCCCCACTATCATTTCAAATTTATGGAAGAAACCAACAGAAGAAAAAGCTGGCAGCACAGAACATTCATTCGTCTTCCAAGCTCTAAAGTTGAACACATTTGTGAAAATAAGACACTGTTGGATACTTTCAATAACATACTCTTGTATTTGTATGGTGCAGTTAAAAATGTTTTTTATTTAAATCCTACAGCCAGATTTCATTTACTGAGGACTGCTGCCACAGTGTGTGCTTTGCACAGGACGTGGTATGAAAGCAGTTCAAGATGTCAGACTGTTACGCCTGCTCTGCCTCTGCCCTCCCATCCTGCCTCCAATCTCTGGATACACTAAACTACACCAAGTTCCTCCCGGACAGAACAAATGAACCCCAAGATTCACACTTCCCCTTCCCCAGGTCTGCTTAGTCTGACCATAGCTGATGGCTATGCTGTACCAGCCCATTCATTCTCAGAGATCACTGCAGCTCCACACAACCATCAGAGATAGTTTTGATAAGACCACCTACACAGAAAACACAGTATATGCCATGACACCATGCAAAACAGAACTGGTCTGACACTTCACAACAGGGACATCAGCAGCACACTGCCTGCACCAGTGTGGGCCTTCTGTGGCAAGGAGATGAAGAGGGTGAAAGGGAAGAATGGTCAGTTCTCACAAAACTAGCAAGATGAAGACAACCAGAGTAAAAACTGCAAAATACTGTTCCAGTGTTCCCAGTCTATCTTCATGTTGGTTCCTGCATCATCCTCATTCCTCTTCTGCTGCTATCCTCCTTCCATAGGTGCCACATGTGCAAGTCTCCTTAAAACTGTGCTGCAGCACATTCCCTCTGGGCATGTTAGAGTTTAGACTTCAAGCTTTACAATTTCTTTATATACCAAATATTCTCCGGTGCAAAGTCAACCAGGGTAGTTTAATTCTACTGTTTTCTGGTCAATGGCCTTTGTCAGACTGACCCTACCAAACAGATGCTGGCATACAGTAAGACAACTACTCCTACAATGAATGTATAGGGCCACGACCAGAGCAGGCTACTTTACAAAAAACATACCCTGTGAAGCTCAACTAAATTCATACTTTTCTACATCATAAAACAGAGCCAACACTACTAAGAAAGATATGAAGCAGTGAACATTCATTTTCAAATTAAATCTACAAGTGATTGTAAATACATAAAAAACAGATGCATTCAATCTGGAAATCACAACTTGCCACTCCTCAGATAAGAGCTCTATTTTTAGAACCAAATAAAAACCCCTGCACAAGAGCAGTGTAAAAAGAAAATGCATTTCTTCAGAAAATACACACACTGTCTAGAATTTGAAAAGGTCTAGGTCAAATCTTTCAAATCAGTTCATATAAAATGACACAAAATCAATAATAAGAATTAAGAAAGAGTAATCTTCCAGTAAGGAAGGAGTCAGAGCAACAATTATGAGCCCAAGCAGGATGTTTATGGCAGATACTTTTGGTGTGCCAAGATGAACCAAGATTTGTTGGAAGCTGGAATTAACATAATGTTTCAGATTTACAGCTGAAGGTCAGTCCTGGATACACCATCATGGAGTGGAAAAACAAGAGCTGGACATTTACAATACAGCAAATACAGTAGATAGGTTATTAAAAATATTAAAATACTATACATAAAACATCTGAATGTGATTTAGAACTATATCACTCCACATAGGTCTTTACTGAGGATACCAAGACAAACTGAAATTTGGCATTTCCTACCTAACCTTACAAATTTATGTCAGTGTATTCACAGTAACATTTTCTCTACTATTTTGTAAGTGATTTTCTAGTTTATTTTCCCAAAAACTAAGGAAGCAGGAATTCCTGGACTGATACTCACATGGCCTGCACCCAGATTGCACCATTTAAACCCATCACAGAGATCTGTGCCACCCGAGCTGACTAAGAACAGACCTTCATGTCCTTTGCCACACATCTCAGTCTGCCAGTCTTACCAGGCTCAAAACAGCCCCATCAAAGTTAACAGTTATATCTTTTCCCAAACACTAATGGTTCTTTACAAACTGATAGTCCCATTCTCCTTGTCCAGGTTGTCCTTTCCTCCATTTTCACTGAAAAATAGCTAGTCCTAACTTCAATGCTCTTCTTTTTCATCTTTCTTCAATCCTCTAGTTTCCCACAGTTTGTTTTCTGTCTCCTTTACATAGGAATCACCTGCAGGCAGTAGAAGGTTGAGGCACTGATGTTACAGAAGGGAGAAATTCCCTATTCCTGTTTCAAATATTTCAGCTTGGTCCAATATGCAGATGTCCAATGTCCAGCAGAAAATTTAGAGGAAATTCTGAGCAAATTAGGTAGCAAATTATACCCATGCTACATTCCTAAACCAAATTAGACACAGATTCAATAGACAAACACTCATTCATCATAAAAATCCTCCTCCTCTCCTACTTTATTTTTCTTTTTCAAAAACAATAGCAAATGCAGCTGAAAAAGTATTTAAGTTATTAAAAATAGGTAATTTATTAAAACATAAGCAAAGTAATATATAGGTTTTCCTTAGCTTTGAAAGAGCTGTTCCAGAATGACAACTAGCATGAACATTTTAAGTTCCACATAGTAGTCTGACAAAAGTAAAATTATTTGGTAAACAATGCAATAGACAGCTTCATGAGGTCTAAAAGCAAAACCTGTGCCTCCAAGCTCATGTTTGAACTCCCTGGCAAGTACTGCTGAAAAGTTGCTGTACATGGTGGAGAAACTATCTATACAGAGAAAGAAGGGAGACTTAACAGCAATGGAATCACGTAAGTAGCAAAACTAGACTGAAGATGAGAAACTACAATCTACCAATTACTTTTGACATGGAAATGGTACACAGACACCACTACTGAAGAGATACACTGCTTTCATCTGTATTCACAGACTCACACAATATTCTGAGTTGAAAAGGACCCAAAAGGATCACCAAAATGCAACTCCTGGCCCTGCACAGGACCAGCCCCAAGGGTCACATCCTGTGCCTGAGAGCATGGTCCAAACACTTCTAAAGCTCTCTCGGGCTTGGTGCTCTGACCACTTCCCTGGAGAGACTGTTCCAGTGCCCAGCCACTCTCTGGAGGGAGAACATTTTTCTAATATCCAATCTAAACCTCCCCTGACATAGCTTCAGGCATTCCATCAGATCCTGTCACTGGTCACCCAGAGAAGAGATCAGTGCCTACCATTCGTCTTCCCCTCATGAAGAAGCTGTAGATTGCCATGAGGTTTCCTCTCGATTTCCTCTTCTCCAGGCTGACCAGACCAATTTGCTTACATTTTGATAGTTTTCCTTGTCATAGGATGCCAACTCCACTGAGATGTGAACAGCAGCTTCTCTTTCATACAGAGTTTTTTCCTTATCTAGGAAGATTACCAGTTGTCCAAGATCACAGAAAAGTCCATGGGACAAGTAAAAATATCTGAGTCTTTGAACATGGGACTGCACATCGTCTTCCCCAGTTGTATCTTTTCTGACCAACACTACATTAAATTCAGTTACAGCTTATTCAGAATATCCCAGAGCACAAAGTCCAGCTGTATGTCTTCCATTACCTACCATTTTGAGATCCCTTTTTTGTCCTTACTCTGCTCTGAATTTGAAACAAATTTTTCCTCATTTACTCTCCTTTTACATTTCTAAATTTTTGTAAAGTCTATGGAAAGGGAAAAAAAATAGAAAAATCCCAATGGAACAAACCTGACTGTGAGCTGACTGCCTTTTCAATATTTCAGTGGTGTCCTTGAAAAAAAATCACAAGGCAAAAAGAGATACTCTTGACATACTAACATCAGAATAAATCTCATGTCTCCACTGACATTTTTTTAAACATTTTTCCATACAAGCAGGGGCATATGAAACCAATTCTAATTCCTTCCTTCATAATTTTACACTAGACTATTCCTGCCATGAAGTACATCTAAAAATCATTCTCCCAACTCAGAGAAATGTCACAAAAGTTAAAATTTCAAATTAAGATCTGTAAACTGCAGGTCTCAAAAGTGCTGTTTAATTTCAGAAACAATCATATCAGCACTTCTAGAACACCCACAAGCAGGAGCTGCTGTTTATTAATATTCCTCTGAACTGGTTATACATAAGTAGCACACATTGCCCAAAAAGCAGTCAAGTCCTTCCCTTTCATAATGGAACCTGCTTAAGCTTTCTCCAAGAAAATCAAATTTGGGCCCTATACAATATTCACTACTGCACACTGATATCAGAACCCTGTATTGATCACTGTAATTTCTTTAAGTTATAATGCAAGCTTACATTCCCCTCTAGGCATCTCTCTGAGGGAACAGAGACATTGGTAATGACATTTTCCATAGAAATGCCAACTGATGCCAAAATGACACTGAGTAAGTGACTAAAGGCTGCCAAATTCAACTGAAAGGTCAATACTACAAAAGATGTTCCATTGCATTCGTAGCTCAAAGGACTAGAAAAACATGGTCAACACAAACACTACTGAAAAGGCAAATAAAAATTATATTTTGGGGGCTTTATGTTTGGATTGGTATAGATGCAGCTCAAAATAATTGCTTTTCCTTCACTGTGCTGTTTAAGTTTTGAAAAACTCTACAAGAGCAGTAGGAAATGCTTTAAATGTAAGGTCAGCTAGCAGATATGATTGACATTGTAAACATGCACTAATAAAACTAAAGAAATACTTACGTGAGGGCTGCTCTACTAAGTACTGAAACTTCATCTGGAAATGTAAATTAAATTACTATATTTTATCAGCCTTCTCTCAATGTACCTAACTGGAGGGGAAAATACTATGAGTCCTTAAAACTGAAGCAACATAGCACCAGAAGCCTCAGGTCCCCAGACAAAGCTGTGTGAAGTAACTTAGGAGTCAATCTATTTTTTCACCACTCCCAGAAAAGACAAGGCTTGGCTTCCCACTCTCTCTTGTTGTTCAAACATACCATCCCTGCCAGCTGTGACATTGGTTCTCCAAAGGTCTCTACACCATCCCCACACCTCTGGATCTACCCCAGGATTTCCTATATCCCATCCACAACATAAGCAACTACAGCCAGGGCGGTGCCAGATCCACAATTCTCAGGCTGATTAGGCAAAAAAATTAAAAAAAAAACCCACACCTAATTATCCTGAAATAAATTATAAACACAGAATATTCAGAGTTGCAGTTAAAATTAAAAAGAAAGCAGGTCCAAAAATCATGAATTTTCAGCCAAGAGACCACTGTGATATTTACTTTTAGCCTATGAAAACTCATAAATTTCATATAGTAATTCCTACATCACAGTATATAGCACAGACACATAAATACATATTTCTGTAATTACATCTGAAATTAAAAAGCCTTAATCTATCTCTATTTTGTTATCATTTAATAAATTTTGACCTGGCAGTGACACAGACCACAGCATTGCTAGACAGAATACTAGGGCTGAGGAATTTATATTCATTCTGTCTATTTCAATTACTACAGAGCTTTTCCTTGGGGGAAGAACAAGAGGAATTTACTTCTTGTGGCATGGTCCTCATATTTTCCAGCAATCTCAATCTATTTCCATTCATTTTCCAGTATTTACTTTGCAAAAAAAATTTCATAAAGAGGAAGCTGAACTTATGGCTCTAATTCTGCTTGGAATTCGGTGTAACAAGTTTTCACACCCCTGGGGATTTCCATCACTGTCAGTAGAGCACAGTCTACATATATATTTTTATACAGAAGTGTTTGCATCAGCAGAGATGAAATTACCTTTAATTACCACTTAACTGTAATGATATCAACACATATAGAGCAAGACTACAGCCCAAGCATCTTTAGAGTAACTTAAGACATAACTAATTAGCTCTGTCTTTAGAAAGTGACAAAATATAATTTTCTCATAGGAATCATAAGATTTTTGTTTTCATACTTTCCAGGTTTTTTTAATGCAGTATTTACAGCTATAGTCCTGCAACGAGCTCAACACAGGTCAAGATTTGCCTTTATTCAAAGTACTAAAACTTCATAGCACAGGCAAAACCATACACTCTTATCAATTTCCTCACAAGAGCAATGCTTAATACTGTGATCAAGATTGTACACAATAGGAGATGATAAATAAAAATTACCTATTTAATTTGAAGGAAAAAGCACGGGTCTGTAAGTAGTATTCACTAGAAATTGTCTTTATAATTTTGAACGACCCAGAGACTGCCCCATGCATAGAAACAGACCTGGTTTAAACTTCACATGAGACTCATATTCTACTTGTTTAAATAACTAACAGGTTATACATGATCCACAAAATAATGACTTGCATTTTGCAACAGCTATGCACAAAACAGCCCGAGTGCCAACCAGCAGGGACTTAAGAGTCATCCTCTGACTGTGCAGAAAATAGAAGCCCAGTGTCCATTTCTGATCCCAGCTCACAAGAAACAAATTACCACAGTCACTACCATGTGGAATTTAACCAATTTTTAATTATCTTTATGAGAGAATGTTTTACATTATGGACAAAATGTAATGCATGTCTCAGTGTTCACCACTGATTCTATAAAAACATTGTCTTTATTGCTTTCAAAGGGAAAATTTATATCCCTATGAGCAATTAAATTAGCAACAGAGGGTCAACACTGGCATCTATTGTCATTGCAACAGTCATAAGCACAATAAGCATCTCAGCAGACTCTTAAACCACTTCCTCTCTCTTCCTGGAGCACATTTTAATTGCACAAATTCAATACTTATGCATCAATTTATTTTGAATGTTAATCTTATGAAAATCAGAACTAGTACTACAAAAACTGCATTTGATGAAAAAGCAATTTGCATGAAAAATGCCAAGAGGCATGTATGAAATGATATTTCATACGCCAAAACAAAATTGCAAAGCCTCTTCAAATGAATTGCATCCATTATCTATATAAAACCAGACTATAATAGGACAATTTTTCTCTGTAGCAAAAGGCACTTAAATTGCAACATAACTTTCATTTAAGAAGTTTAATACAGTTTCAGTATTATCTCATATATTGGCTATGAACTGACCAATTAAGCACCAAAATTCTTCTCTTTTTTTATTATACTGGCACCAAAACCAAGTGCCAAATGGGACTATGTTAATGGAGTCTTTTGCAAAAGACTTTTTTTGTTACATTTTCACTTTTACCAATTAAAATATGGGAAAATATTTGACCTCTATGTCTGTTGTCTTATATCTCCTTTATTTTCACCATTCATGACTGGGGGGAAAAAAGAAAGATACTTTTGCAGAAATTTTACCTTTTCCTTAGAACTTGTTTTAAAAATTGAGGTAGAAAAATGAAAGTGGTTTCTGCAAGCAGAATGGAGAATCCATGCCATTTCAATAGAAGTGAATAAAGGCATGTGACTGATGTGACACAAGGTAACATTTTAACATCCTTCATAATTTTTCTAGCAGCTTTTAGTCCTTAAGCAATCCACAAATACTTTCCTTTTTTTTTCTGAACATACCAAACTTGGAATTGCTTTGAAAATGTACTCACACCTTTAAAGCCCTTTGAAATCTTTAATGACTTTGCTATAGAGGAGAATTTTCTCCTGGGTGCCCTACCTCTGCTCTCCCATATACCAGTCTCCATCGCCAAATATTTCCATCCTCAGACACCTGTACAGCTCTATATGCCCCATCCTGTGACAAGCAGTTTCACTGATGTGTTGATCATCTCCCCTACAAAGCAGGGCTTGGATGACATAAAGCCTTTTGATGTTGCAGAAATGTCCAAAACTGAAAGTCTGTTACTTCAAAATGCTCTTGGTATACTGGAAAACTCCAGTTTCATGCTGGGGGCAGATTTTTACCTACACGAAAAGGCAGAAGAAAGACCACTAGGAAATTCTTATGGATTCACAGCCCCTACAAGCAGGATTCACTTTTAGCCTATATATAGACCAATGAGAAAAGGACCAGACTGTATTTCAGGAGAAATTGATTAATACCCTATGTGAGGAGACACGTTTCTTTCTTTCAGCATTAATTCTGTACACAGTGATGCATCAAACCTTTGGCACACCTTGAACCAAAATTATCAAGGCACAAACTTAAAACAATTTCTTCAGGCAGAGGAATCAAGGATGAATATTAAGGGTGGAGGAGTTCTCTGATATGCCTCTTGGGCAGCATCTTACAGAAAGTGACCAGATCATCTTCTTAAACCTCACCTTTCATGAAATTGTCTCCAGATACACAGAAATTGTATTAGTTTAACTGAAGTAAAAACTAATTTAATTAGATCAGCTAAACATTTTGCAGTGGGATCTTAAATAACTTCCAGCACTATAAGAAGTACTTTTGCTACCCATCTCCATTAACATCCTACCTCCTCATAGACATTAAACATATGAGTCAAGATTCACAATTCTCTTAAATCAATTCAGAACTTCATTGTCACTTAAAAGAGAATCCTGTCCTCTCCCAGTCTTCCCACACAACTCCCAAGTGTTAACTTCCTGCACAGAGGGGTAGGAGCATCCCTGGCACTGTCACAGCAGAGAGCAACAGCCTCTCTTTAAACAGCCCAAGACAAATATCACACCACAGCCTGAAACGCATCCTTATGGCCAGCCATCAATCCTGTGTACATAATCAACCCTGAAGAACAGCAAGTGTTCCACTTCCATAAATTTTGTTCTTTGCCATGCCTAAATCCTGGAAAGTGTAGGTAAGTCTGTCTTGAATCTACCTGCTCTGTAACATTTTGACCAGTTTTCTTATCATGAATCCACAAATCGCTGTAAAATATGAACTTTTGCCCAGAGAAATACAACCAGTACTTAGCTTTATAAGTTTACACAAATATGTTCATTTTCTGACAATCCTCATGGTTAATCATCTATGGTTAATCATGGGTAATTATCTTTGCTCTTGAAAACATTCCCTTTTAATTCAAACTTAAGTTCATCTTCCATACAGTAGATCTTAGTTTTGCTTTCTTCAACGCATACAATTTCTTTCTCCAAACAAACATCCTCTCTCTTCACAAGATCTTTTAAAACCATGAAATCCTTTCAGTATTTTATTCAACAACAACAACAACAAAAAGATTAGCCTAAGGACTAAAGTCTTGCCTTAGATCAATCCTTGAGCATTTCTCCAAACCTTCTCTGCTTTGTTGAGCTTTTCAAGTGTATTCATCAGAACTGAAACTGCTGTTTCTACAGAAGAATACTAATAGACAAACAATGACATCTATACATTCATACCTGTGAGGACTATGGAACTCTTCTGGTCCCTGCATAAGTAGCTGATACCCATCCCGTGTATCATTTTACTATTTCTCTACTGAAGTAGTCACATCCAAACTCACATTCAAGCACCATATTGTTAGGTTTCCTATTTGTTTGTTAAGGGATATTCATAGCACTTCTAACTTAAATGCTGAAATACTAAAAAGTGTATTAAAAAGTCAAGACGACAGTGAATGGGAAAAGAAAATCTTATTTCACAGTAATCTGCCTGCTTTGCTTATGTAAGAAAGATAAAATAACAAAACAATTATATAAGTGTCCTGGGTTATANGAAATACCAAGATGGTCAAAAGAAGATTACCTGGGACCTAAAGAAACAATAATGAATTTCAGGTATTTATATATTCTCAAAGAAGTTCTGCAATGTTTTCCACTCCTTACAGCAGAATATAAATTATAAGCAGCATATTATAATCAAATGTATTCATATCATGAATGGTCCTTAATAAAAAATAAGAATTTTCTAATTTGCAATACAAAACAACCAAATTCCAGCTCAGGTGCTCAGTGGTCAGAACACTTAAAATGTCTGTTACAAGTTAATCACAAAGTCAAAAGGGAAACTGATCTAAGGGCAAAAATACAGATTTACCAATGACAGTAAGGCTGGACACAGTGATTATTCTGAGAAGTAGTTTAACTTCTTTATCAGATTCTGCAGTTGCCCCATTTTTACTGGGTTATTTGAAAATGTCCAAAGTACATCACAGGCTCTGTTCTACTGTGCAAGCCCTCCAAATGTGACTTAACTTCTACACTGACAATTCTTTATGTGCTGAAAGACACAACAGCAATGGATGTAGGAAGACCTTATAAATAACACATATTTCCCGTTCTCTGCAGTCTTGCGGTCAGTAGAGATTACAAACCAATGAAACAAAGCATAGGCAAAGCCAAGACTAAGTTGGACAGTTTAAATACCAGATGCCCTAGGAATGCTGGATGCTCCAAGAGAACAATTACAATCCTTCCTATTTACATAAGGATCATGTCCTGGTTTAAGCTGGGGTAGAGTTAGTTTCCTTCTTAGTAGCTGGTACAGCCCTATGTTTTGGATTCAGTGTGAGAATAATGTTGCTAACACACTCATGTTTTGGTTCTTGCTAAGTAGTGCCACTCTAAGTCAAGGATTTTTCAGTGTCTCATGCCTGGCCAGCAAGAGGGAGCACAAAAACATGGGAGGGACCGTAGCTGGGACAGCTGAGCCAAACTGGCCAAAGGGGTATTCTACACCACAGCACATTGTGTTCAGCGTATAAACTGAGAGAAATTGGCTGGGAGGGAGTGATTGCTGGTCAGCTGGGTATCAGGTAGCAGGTGGTACGCAATTATATTGGGCATCACCCATTTTTCTTAGGGTTTATTTATCTCCTTTTGTTAATTTCCTTTTTATTATTGTTGCTGTCGTTCTTATGTTGCTTTGTTGTTACTGTTGCTGCTACTATTATTATTATCTTTGTTGGGCTTATTGTTAGTATTTACTCTGTTTTAAGTACCAAACTGTTCTTATCTGAACCCATCTGTTTTACTTTTTTCCCTGATTCTGATTTTCCCTCCTATCTCACTGATGAGGGCTGCAGGGAGTGAGTAGCTACATGGTAGTGAGTCATCAACTGGAGTTAAAAAGAGGGATAATAAGGAGAGAGAAGTAAGTTTGACTTATATGCAAGCCACCATCAACACATACAGAAAAGACATACATAAAAGTTTGAAAGATGTCAAGAAAACCCAACAAAATCACTGCAGAAATGAGGCTGAATACCATGATGATGCAATTCTAGCCTTCAGCAGTTCTAAGCCTCTCTTTCTCATGCAGATGTTTGTCGCCCTGACTTTTCAGCCTTCTGACTGTTTTTCATTTCCACTGGAGTTTTCTCAGGAATTGTAAGATAAACAAAGAGTGATGTTTGATAAATACATCCCTTCCAGGGGGAAGGACAAATTGATGGACTGCTGGTTTGACAAGTGGGGTCTGAGGAGTATCAACCTCATCCCCCCACTCACTGGTCAAAGTCCAAACTCTACTTAAACCCTGAATCTAAAAATAAAGTTCTTTTTCTCACTCTCAACTTGATGGGTATCCTTCTTTTTGTATCCTCTTGTGACAGATGTCCACTTTGTTGGCAGCTTCCCTGCATCTCTCTGCACAGCACAAGATGGCATTTTTTACTCTAAAGCCTTTCATTGAATTCAACTACATTAAAAAATTTCAGTCTCAGGATGGTAAGAAGTTTGGCACAGAATAAGATACAGCCACACTGCAAAAAAGATGAAATGGTCTCAAGTCCTTTCATATACCCGTGGGAGAGAACACCTCTAGGTTCCACACCCAATTAGCCTGATGCTGAAAGGAGCAGGACACAACAGGATTACATTTTAAAAGTGCTCTCTGTAGCAGCTAACAGCATTGATCCACTCGATGTCTCCTCTAAATAAAAATATTAACTGCATTCAACTACCTTTAGGAAGATACAATTAATATAAATCCACAGCCAGGAGACCTTGTCACATCTCTGTCAGGACTGCTGTCAAGTCCCAGCTTTATTGATGTCTTTTCCTTGTGCAAATATCTCTATGCAATACTAAAACCATTTCTTTCTCACAGATGAATGAATAGCTGTCGCTCCAACAGCTTAACATTATTTT
Organism: Cyanoderma ruficeps; assembly: GCA_008694505.1. Classification (NCBI taxonomy): domain Eukaryota; kingdom Metazoa; phylum Chordata; class Aves; order Passeriformes; family Timaliidae; genus Cyanoderma; species Cyanoderma ruficeps. Next base: position 33,120,656 of record VZDJ01000782.1, read on the forward strand.
ACAATCCCCAGGATCATTTCTGTTGTCTTTCCCTGAACTCTACTCAGCTGTTTCAAATCCACCTTGCCATGGGGACACCATACTCTGTTATCAGCCCTGATTCTGAACAACCTCTGCTGAGAGTATGGTGCTCCTTCTACCTAGTGCTGTTCTCACTGAATCTCCAAGGATATCACTTTCAATGCCCCAGTGCTACAGTGATAAAAACAACTAGAATGACTCCTGCATTTTTCTGGCTTTCAAATCCAGCTCTCCTCCTGTGATAAGTATCATTTGATTTTCAGGTTCACAAACTGATTATTTTACATCTGATTATTAAAAGTAAGTATTTTCAGACTTCAATCATTTGACTCCATAACAGTATTTGTTGAAAGATCACCAAGTTTCCTTTTACCACTGGGATTATTTAGCTTTGTATCCATAATTAATTTGTCAGCAAACATCTTGTCCACTAGAGCACCTAAACAATTACTTTGAGTCTTGAACCAAGGACTAGTCACTGGGAAAACTACTAAAAGCATCTCCATTTCAGATTCCCCTGTGACAACAGCTGCACCCTGAAATCTACCAGTTACCCATCTGCCATATGCCTCACCGACCACAAACCCTCTTTTAACAGTATTGTGGTCCAGCTTCAGATATCTTGTGGACACATCTTTCTGCTTCATTCCAAAAATACTGTAAACTTTTTATATGTTATTGTAACTTTAGAAAGCTCAAATCCCAAATGTGAAATAAGAGCTTACTTATTTCAAATACAAATTCAACATGTAAAAGCACTTGGAAAAATTGGAAAGGATTGGATTAGAAACCACATTCCACTGACTTGAAATAAGAATGTTGGCAGAAGTTATCTTGGTTATATAGCTAAAAACTACATTTTAAAATTATCCTTTATTTTAAAGGCTTTATTATTTTTAATTCTGTTAGCCATTTATAATGGACTCTTTCACCTTTTTGTATCCTTTGTACTTAGCTAGTAACTTATGTTCAGCATCAATTTCTTTCCATCTATTATATAAGTGTTTTAAATTTTATATTTTTATAAAAATATTTTATATAAATGTTTTATCATTGGTTCTATATAAAGACAGAATTTAAGAGTCTCTAGTACTGGCTTAGACCAAAGGTCCATCTGGTCTAGTGTTCTTTATCCAAGAATGGCCACAAGCACTAGCTGGAAGCAGTATGGACAGGGTAAAGATATGTGATACTTTCCCTATATACACATTCCTTGACTCCCATTGTTTTCAGTCTGGTGTATTTCCTGAACCTGGTATTTCTAATTCTGCAGCAGAATTTTTTTTTTCTCAGCATTTGCCTTATCCTTGAACTAATCTAGATTTTTCACACTCATATAAGACCTCTAGTACAAAAATATCTCATATATTACTTTTCACAAGGAAGCACCTCTTTCTGTTTGGTTTGTTTGCCTTCTGATGAGCCTCATTTGGTAATTCCTAATTTTTGCATGAGAAGACAGATAGCAGTCACTTCCTGACTACACTCTCTATGATAACTGTGTAGAGTTTTCTACAAGACCTTTCTGAATTCTTACACCCCTTTTGTCTAAGCTGAAGACTCCTATGCTAGAACTCATTCCTTCCTCCAATTGGATTTAATCCTCTTTGGTGATTTCCAGATTTTTTTATTTCAGCATACCAGAACCAAAAACATTACTCAAAGTCCACATGAAAAAGGATCTGCCACAGATGTATAATCAAGGTTTCTTTTCTTTAATTTTCCATTGTTTTCCTATTTATTCCTAATGTTCAAATTGGTTTTTTGACTGCTACAAAGCACTGAGATTTTTTTTTTTTAAGCACAGAGAAATAGCTTGAGAAGTAATGGTCAGTGCAGAGGCTATTATTTTATAGATATAAGCTACACATACACATTTATCTGAGCTTACAATCATATTTTCCATCTCATTTTTCACTTATCTTATATTTTGTTGTTGTTACTCACATTCTATTCTTGTCCTACCTTGAATAACTTACCACAAAATTGTGTCATTCTTTGCTTATCCCCTTTTTCAGGTCCTTCATGACTATCACTTCTTAGCCAAGACCAATTCTGTTTAGTGTCATGTTGTATTTCATTGCAATTTGGTTACAGTTGTGCTATATTTAAGTTAATTGCTTTAAGGTCTGTAAATAGCCCCTTTTAAAAGCCCAAATAAACACAGTACTGCCTGGAGCCATGGTCTGCTCACACATACAGATCATAGCCATAACTGCCAATTTTAAATTGCCAGTTAACTCTTCTCCTCTATCAGAGTAAAAATTTATATCAAGTCTCCCATATTGATTAAGGGACTGCTTTAATAAGTTGTCATCTGTTAAATTTATAAATTGTCCTCAGAGAGGTTGAAGCTGGCAAGTAAAATCTGCTTCCAAACAATTATACAGCTTTCAATTACCCAAAAAGTTTCTTAAAAAATATTTGTTTAATTCTTAAGACTATTTCTTAGTATTCAATTTTTTAGTATTGGCCATAAAATATTTAGCAGCAAAAAGCTATTCTGGCAAGCTCTTAAACAATAATGCTTTTAAATATATAAGATGCTTTACACTTCTTTCATCAAGGACGAGCCTACCTTGAATGATCTCATTTCCTTTCAGAAGGAAACGGAGCGAAAGTGCCAGAAGGAAGCTGGCAGATAGTTACTTTAGAATACTGATGAATGATACTTTGTTCATTGCATTCTTTCTGCACAGCCTTACATCCAGTTTAATGACCTGAACAACTCAATAACAGTTATTTCTGTGTGCAGATGTTGATGTGAGGGTCTAAAATAGACAAAAATGGACAACAGCACTGCCTTTTTGAAATATATCACAGATTTGTTTCACTACTCAGAGAGACGTCACACTATCAACATTTCTATTCTTGAAACACATTTTCAAAGTAGTTTACTTGCAGACATCTCCTCTCAGTTGTGCAAATTTTTCCATGCTCTTTTGCTCTTCACATACATAACTCCTGTTTTATAGATTTCAGCATTAAAAAGCCTTGAGAAATTTTTATTAGGATTTAGGCATTTTAAAATGTTTTTTGAAGACAGCACAGCTTGCCACCACATTGACTTTTAGCACATTTATCAATAGAATTGGTTTCTTATAACTAAGGCTACTTTTTAATGCTCTATCAAGCAGGTTCCCACAAAGCAGTGGAGTTGGGAATACTCATTATTTTCCATAACAGAATTACAGCAAAATATACTGAATTAAAATATACTGGATTGAGCCACAAAGTCCAGGAAAGGATAAAAACTAAATAGTAATAAAAATAATAATAAAAACTTTCAAAATAATTTTAAATTAGTGTTTAAAATGCCTTGATTTCCTTTGTGTAAATTTAAGAGTATTTCTAACCAATCTGCCAAAGCTAAAGATGTATGGGGGAAAGTGTGCAAAGGATCTGTGTAAGAAAGCACAGACAAAGCAGAGATGTTATCAAAACCCTATACAAGAACAAGACTCAGGATACCAAAAAGAAATTTAGTTTGAAAGACAAAGGAATCTTTACAGACCACCATTCCAGTACACAATGACACTTTCCAATTCTAAATATAAAACCAAATGTAACCAAGCAAACGCACAAGAAAAAAGGAAAAGGAAATAAGGCAAAAATACAGATTATTGCTAGTCATGTGGCAGCAGGTTTCTTTTAAAAGAATTAACATTAAACAAAAGGGAAAAGGACACAATTTTTTAAATTAGCTACTCACTTTAGAAGGGATTAGAATTTAAAAGAACAAATTTTAAAGAACAAATTAGAATTTAAAAAATGCTGAGTGTTTACGGGGACAAGGTTTATCAAGGTTAATTGTTGATAAGAAAGATCAAATAACTTTTAGTACTTTAATATTTTAGTAAATAGCATTGTTATTAAACAATACAAAAAGCATACTTGAAAATTCCGCTCAATATACAGCAAAGCATTACTTTATTCACCTTCAGAGTTCAGGGTCCACTGCTTTCATTCAGAAAGCTGTTAGCTACAGGGGACTGCAAATTGCCAAGGTCATTTGGAGCAATAATTCTAACATAAACAAACTTTGCTTAGCAATTAAAAATATGTCTGCTTCTAGAAAAGTGAGGGTTGCATGACTGGTTTTGAATAAGCCATGCTTTCTTTGTTGTCTGGTTTGATACTGCTCTAGCGGCATATAAATGCAACAGTTCTTATGTATCAGTGCAAAAACGCTCCTGAAAAATCTAAAAATATTAAAAATATTCTATAGTTTTTTAGGGAAATTTTCACAGTTCATACCTAGACCACCAAACACATGCACACATGCACACTAGTCTGCTGAAGCAGAATCCTAACACAGCCCTAAAAAATGGTTTGTAAAATGAACACAGAAAAGGAAGCAATGCAGATCCGGTGTACCAGTGAAGAACATGAGATGAAATAAAACCAAAAAGAGTAGCAGAACATCCCCTCATTTTCAGGCTTACACGCAAGTTTAAGGATTTCCCTATATTTAACAATCCAGTGGCAAGGCATTTGGAGCTGGTCACACAGATCTACCAAGGGGTTTGTCCTCTTGTACCCTGATAACTAAATGTCTTTGGAACAAGTACACAGATTCATTGTTTCAGTACACCAGTACGAGAATGCACTTGTGCCTCTACATTTCCTGGCACTTTTGTAATCAAATAACAAGCTAACATGAGATTAATCCCATCCCAAGAGACACACCCCACCCACCCCCATGAGATGTTACCAGAGAGTCTCAGGAGAATGCCACCAACCACTGAGCTGGCAGAGGACAGTCCCAGGTCAAAACGGAAGGCAGGACAGTAAAAGGCACATCAGAACACCTCACTGGCAGAATTGGCCAAAGATGACTAACTCGGATCTTTCCTGGAAGTTACACCTATTGCCCACAGAGAACAATCCCTCTACAACCCATTAATGATCTGGATAGAGTTGAGTTGGCTAAAAGGAACTTTGCAGTGAGGTCAAACTAGTTGAGACTGTCTAGATTTCTTTTCTTATGCTGGGCATCAGCAGAATGAGAGCTTCAATTTTCTTGGTGGAGTTGGAGACGGACAAAGGGAAAAAGGGAAGAAAATTCCAGTCTGTAAAACAGCCAAATACCTGATCTCAGCAGTAAAAGGTACGTGAGACCTTGAGCTATGGTCCTTCACACATTAAACCTGGGCCCTCTTTGGTTTTCATGTACAAATGCAGCATTTAAAGTTATAGTTGATATTTCAAATCCAAGTGTCTACCATCTATCCATTCTCTTTCTGAATGCAAACCAATTTAACTGTGTATCCAGTAGGATCCGCACATCACTTTCCTCTAAAATTATGAACTTCCATGCGATTTCCAAAATTCTGTATAAAATTGGCATAACACATCATGTACACAGATGCATGACCCATGTTCAAGCTTTTCAAATAGGGACTCAGATCTGAATTCTGCTTTGGCTCTACAAAACTTTTTATTAATTATTCTGATTTCTCTTTTCCTCTCTCTTCTTTCTACTTCTTTCAACTTATGTAAAACAAGATATGCATAGAGAGATTTTTCCAGTTGCAGATACATAGACATACGGAGAGACAGCAAGCTACATGTGAAACAAGTGCCCCACACCATAGTCTATCACACACTCTGAGCACAGAAACAGGGTTGTCCTCACTTCTGTTATGAATAACTTTGAAAGTAACTCCACACTGCAGCAAAAGCATTTGCAAAATTTCTGTATCCTGGAAACTCTTATTGCAACAGGTCAAACCCAAGAACATGTCACATCTATAGTGAAGAAGACGACTTTTAATGAGGTCTTTAAATTTTGCACTGTTTCACATATTCACATCAAGAAAAGAAGTACAATTACCTGAACTTTACAAAAAGCTGTATGAAATCAGCAGGCAAGGAATGTCTCAAGCCTATCACCATATATGACACGTCACCATGTGATCTTTTTTTCTCAAAAACATTTTTTAATAATCTTTTATTAAGCAACATACTGCAAATCCTTCTGTTAAAAGTTTTCCATTGGTATTTTCTATATTCACCAAAATTTCCAACGTGTCTGTTGTTATGCAGATTTCTATGTGACCGAAGTGAAAAAACCTGAGAACAACTAAGCACTCTGAAATCATAAATATCATTATATGGATTATTATTAATCCACCAAATTGGGCATGGCAGCAGAGAAGTAGCACAAAAATTAAGGTTTATGTATTAAATTAAAAAATATGTTGACTGCTCCAAGAATTGCAAATTCAGACAGGTAGATCAGCTCATTGCACAGATAATTTAACAAGCTGTGCTAACAGCAGAATGATGCTGAAAGATACAAGAGGAAATACCTTAAAGGTCTGATCATAATGAATTTCATTAAGTAATTTTATTAGTGAGGTATGGCTGTTAAAAAAGATTCTCTATGTAAAACCAATAAGAGCAATAAGAGGGAATTTAGTATTACTTAATGCAAAAATATGCTCTTCAGGGAATTTCTAATGCAAGTTATAAGTTTGATAGTTGGAAGGAGATGTATTTGCATATCAAAATTAATCACGAAGTAATTGAAGGCCACTAAAACAACCATGAAGAAAACCTGAAATTAATATATAAATATATTAATATATATAAATATACAAATATAAACCTGAAATTAATCAGGAAAGGTATTTTTTAAATCTCACAATACTGTGAAAAACACTGCCAGCCTCTATACTTAAAAAAAGTGAGTTCCCATCAGAACAGGCGCAGTGAGGACTTTGTGGAATAGTGAGACTTTTGCAAAGGCACATGAAAACTACTTACTTGTTCAGCTTCACATAACAGAAGTCTGAGAATGACACCTCCCTCAACACGTAACAGAGGCAGAAGTGCCATGCAAACAAAAAGCAGTGGTCGTCCTGGCATAAAGAACTATTTTGTGAAAACTGGATGAGGCTTTTTACCTGCAGCAGGTGAAATTAAGGAACTACCTTCAAAAAGAGTAGGCTAAAGCTGTAATTAGATTAATACAGTGTTTGACATGGGTTTTGAGACTTTTGTAGGATATGCCTTTCCCAAAGAGAAGACTAGAGCTGATGACCCAAGACGGTCCCTCTTGTACTGTTTCCTGTGTTCCCAAGTTACCGTTTACAAAATTTACACACACAAGTAACAACAACGAGCAGCCATACCATTCAGCTGTTCCACCATTTTCTTTATAACTTCAAGGAGTTTTCCAAAGGCCTTCAGCACAATAACTCCCGTTTTATAGGAAAGGAAACAGAACTGAAGTAGCTTGACATAGACAACAAAGCATGACATCAGAAAGACCAGGAATAAAGAGCAGACTTCCCAGATCCAGTTGTAGTAAGATGTATTGCCCTGTCTTCATACGAATCAGTGATGGTTGATCCATACATCCAATCATGTCTAAGAGAACTTGTCTGACAAACAAGAAACATCTTAGGTAACACCTGGACAAACACTTAGGGCAAAAAATCTGAAGGCTTTCAAGATCAGGCTCAACACATACATGACAAGATTTCTGTGAGCAAGTGCTGATGACAGCTAAGGACCTGCCTCAGTGGCCCTTACAATGCAATATTTTTAAGTGCAGTGAGTCAAAGTGGTCATTCAATAGGAAATACTTCCTGAAACTCCTATCCTCTGTGCAGCCAGTTCTTGAAAACCAGTAAGAAACAGCCTGAGAAAATGGGTCAGTTTCTGTGCACTATATATCTGAGAATAGAAACTAAACACTGAGCAGGATACACAGGTGAACAGAAGCCAGATCCACAGGATACATTCTACCAGCCAGCTTTATTAGTTTAACAGAGAAGGGCTGTATGCCTCAGCTCTCAACCCTCACATCTTATTTAGAGTTATGTGAGAAAAGGTCATGTTGCAAAATATAAACAAATTGCTCACATGGAGCAGATTTCCTAGGATTCCCCAAGTTCCTCATGATGCTCTGAACCATAGGAATATCTTTTCCTACAGACACAGGTCTACCAGATAACTCCTAAGTCTCATTTATACCTGAGGGATATACTCAATTCCCAAGTTTATTTTATACATCTGGCATGTATGCATTGCCCCAAAAGCAACAGAAACCAGTTAATTTTCTGGCTACACCCCCCTCCCTCCTGTATCTCACACACACACACACCAGACTGTGTGCTTATCTTCTGCAGATTCAGACACAAAAAATCATGGCAAAATTCAGTTCCAACATCAGACAGATGCAGTATGGCATCCCCAAAACTTCAGAGCCGGCATACCAGATGTGATAGCTCTCACAATTATCTACTGCCAACATTTTGAGGCTTTATCAATTGCAGCCTGGCTCACTGGTTATGCACCAAGCTTCTCTGTCAGGGGTCTCTGACCAGGCTAATTTTGCAGATGGCAATAACCACCTAATCAATCCATGTCTTTCTAAGTCCTAATGGAGCACCTGCACATCCAGGCATGAATCTTCCTCCTGACATCCTCCACAAACATAAATTACAAGTTTAGTGCATGCACCAGACAAGTCTCAGTGACCCCTTGACAGGGCAAACAGAGGTCATGCAACAATCTGATTTTCAGCGCCCACTATTTCCAGCCTTCCTCTTTCTGAATTTTAAAGCTTGGAGTTGCAGTCAGCATCACACTCCGGTCTCAAGGGAACACAACTTCAAAGTGATGTCTCATTTCTAAGCCTGATAACATAAGAAATGTTTTCATTAGAAAGATCTGCAGCATAAGAGGAGCAGATCTCTAGGATGAAATGGTTCTAAGGACATAAAAATCCATATTTTACAAGAGGGGGAAGCAGCTATGGTCTCTATTATGGTTCAGTAGACTGGATACACTTTGGTGGTTGGAGCACATCATTCAGTTTATGAATTCACTTTGTGTGCTTAAGAGGGTCCTGCATTGCCAAGGCAAGTGTGGTCACATGATAAGGAGATTGACTTGAAAACCAGTAAAATGCTAGTGGGGTCAAAGCCACCTTACTCATGACTAATACCTTGTCTGTCAACAGCCATGCCATGCAAAAACTCTTGCATGTATGTAAGGAATGCCCATCATACCTTAGTTCCCTTTGCATCTCAGCCATCTCTTCAAAAATTCACCATTCAAGGCTCAGAAATGTTCCCTGGTTTGTGACAGAAAGCCTGTGAAGACAATCAGATGTCATGAATGATGCCCACTGATATCAGAGGGGGTCCAGGGTCAGGTGCACATTGTACTAAGCTCACTGATGGACTCATTGGTTTCACTGATGACATCATCAGCGTTCTGTCACTCCTCAGTAATACGTGCCAAGGCGAGTACCTGTGGAACAGCCTCCCTCTACTAAGATAATTTAAGTTTCCTGCTATCAGCATACCAGAGCATTACCAACCCTGTCACTGAATTTGGAAAACAACAGTTAATACTCCCTGATTAATTTAACTTTCACAAGCTTGTCTAATCTTTCATTTAATATATTTTATAATTCTAGTCTTCCCTAGCTCCTATATTAATGAGTTTCACATTTTTATTATATGCCACATATTTGCTTTTCTTTTAAGGATAATTCCTGACTGCTACATTTCCTGCTCCTAGTTCTTGCCTTATAAGAAACTGTACATAATTACATTCACTTCTGCAGTTGTATCCTATCTGTAACTTTATAGACTTATTCCGCTTAATGGGGCTTTTTCATAACAAAAGCTCAACCCTCATTTGTGTCTTCTGAGTATTTTTTCCACTAATTTTCAATACAGAATGATCATCTAATCCCCAATCCCACAATAAAGTCAGCTTTCTATAACTTTGCCCATCACCTTCATTGATAATTCTGCTTAATTTTCCATCACCACCAAGCTTTTTTGAGCCTTTCATCCACTTCATTTCTGTTGAAAAGGACCCTGACTGCTAACCCAATTCAAGGCAGCATGTCAGCTATTATCTGAGCCAGAAACACGCACTGTGCAGAAAGGAATGCTAAACAAAAGGCAACACCAAACAAGTGACCTCATTCCACGCCTGCTACCCTTGCCCTGGTCATGTCTACAGCTTGCTGGCACAGGCAAATAAAACCTTTGGCCCTTCCTCTTGTTCTCACAACTCTGCAGCCAAGGGCAGCCCAGCCCACACCAGAGCAAGTATTTCTGCTGAGCAGGCAAGAAACCATGAGAGATGAGATTGAGGGGCCTCCACAGATCCTTTAAATCCTTCATTTCCCATCAGTGGTACCTGAGGGAACCGCACTACTGAGCAGCTCCAGCTCTGCAACAAAATGGTAGCTAATCTCACTTAAGATCAAAGGTGACAAAGTACCTTTGTCTCACTTCACGATGAGAGGAGGGAGATAGGACCCCTGCTCAGTATTGGCACGGTGAGGCACAGCCTGGAGACACCCAGACCTTGCCTCAGTACAGACTCCGGGTCTTGCCACAGGTTCCTCGTAGGACAATCCTCCAGTCTTCCCTCAAAGACCATCTCTGCTGTGCCAAAACCCACACCAGCCACACTATCTGCCTCAGCTACTTACCCGCTCACTGTTGTGGAAACTGGGAACAGCTCTCCTGTTATGTCAAATCCTATAAAAATCTGGCAAAAAATCCTATAAAAATCTGGCAACAGAAGTCACACACTCTGGAGTATATTTCTCCTCTTAAGGCTAGAAGAGAGCTAGACTGGCCAAACTGGGTATGAGTTCACTTTACACCACTGTTCCCCAGTAGAGAAAGAAGGAAGGCAAGACAAAGTAGGGGCATAAGAAAAGTGAAAGTTCAGGAAAGACATGAAATTCAAAAAACACACCTCTGAAATGATATTTTCCTCAGACTAGATCTTCCCGAAGTCCCCTAGGGACTGACATTCAGACTCCCTCTATTTTCTGCTTTTGTCCGGCTTACTTAGTGACACATTCAGCATCTCCCCCTTTGTACGCTGTCCTTTGTGGGGATTGAACCAGGTCACTGTCTACCAACTGAAAAAAGACAGGGGAGAAAGAAACTCAAGGTAGATCTGGGGGTAGGGGGGAAAGAAACATCCTTCAATTTTCCATTAAAATAATGTGGTTTCTAACAGTGAGACTGTGTTGGTGTGAGACAAAGAGTCTTCCAAAAAAAGTACACAAATATTTCTGTAACTAAATCATTATTTGAATAATTACAAGGGCAGAAAGGGTTAGAAAGCAATCTTGTGTCACTCTAATTTACTGCTTCACTCTAACTATTTATTATTTCTATTTATTTCTTATCCTCTCAGATCTCTCTAGAAAAGCAGAAATGGCACATGTAAACTTCTGTGCCTTCTTTTCTCGTGTTAGGATAGTTAAAAAGTTCAATCATTAATTATAGTCATCACAGTTCTGGCTTTGTCACAACTGATATATCTACTGACGGCCTGAGGAAATCACAAAATCACAGACATGTGTGTTAACATGCCAAAAAAAACCCACAAAACTGAGTGCCACAGAGGACCAAATACCCTTGTTGTCAAGGTCAATGGAGCATGTGAGCATTACAGGGGTGAGACATTCAAATCTCCAGGGATCAAGATTAAAGATAGTATTAGAAGAAGCAGAGTATCTTGTTCTTCAGCAGGAGGTTTAATGCCTAAGATGATGCCCTAGCAACTGATGCACAGCACAAAAGCATCAGGTAAGATGAAACTAAAGGATAAAATGATAAGCAGGTAATGGACAATGATTTAAAACAAGAAATTAGAAATTATATTTTCCTTGCAAGCATTTAACTACCCAAAGATCTCTGGAGGTGCTAACTCCTACTTCTCAACTTTTTTGCTAATTAATTTTTTCCCATTTTAAAAGCCTCATTTTAATTAGCTCCCAAGTTGAGCTGCCATGAAGAGGTTTTATTTTCATTCTCTTTTTTCTATATGTAAAAAAGACTGACTTCAAAAGTACGTACTCATTAAAAATAATTAGTGATTTAGATACCACTAAAATATATTCACGGATACCGGAAAAATAAGTTGTTGAGGTTTTGTCATAATTTAGTTGCTTAGTATCACAACAGAAAAAAAGAGACATATATTTAAATATAAGAAACCTTCCAAGTAGATTAAGTCTTGAAGTAACGAGTATTTAAAGAGAGACCCACATCCTTTAGTCAGACAACTAACAGGTGCTTACAACAGTTACCACAAAACACTTCATAGTTGTCTTCATGACAGCTTGGAATTTTTCATTCCACAAAATGCAGCCCAAAGAGGCACATGCAATACAGTGAATATACCACAGCAAAATGTGGAAATGGCACACCTGTAAATTTATTCCTCACATTTACATCGCTGTTTTAGCCTTCAATCAGGATTTTCAGAGTTATGAAAAGGTACAGAAGGATAACTTTAGGTCAATATGTATCTCTAACACATTCATCTGTCAACAAGCTGGTAATTAGTGTGGATTAAAAATTAAGTCCATGAAATGTTATGTTACATATTTGAAGATTATGTAGGAGTTTCTTAAACTACTGATCCTTTTCATATAAACCTTGCCTTGCAATATGAATGTTATCACAAATATAAAATTAAACCAGTGAGACACAATTTTTTATCTTTTTCTTTTGTATCCCCTAACTAGATGATTCTATTTTATTATTATTTTACTCAAAAAAAAGCCCAATAAGTATTTTTCTAGGCTGGACTGAACATTTTGCTCATCAAGGAATAGAGCAGTCTTACTGAACTGAAGCGTATATCGCATCAAGCAACCCACCAACACAAAGACAAGTTTAACTAAGTACAGGTTCAACTTAAAAGTTACCAATGCTGGCAACATAAATGAATGCAATGCCTTTGATTCTGGAGTGCAATGACACTGTTCTAGTTTACACAAGCACATGATTTAATTATTTCTCTGTAACTCTGAGCTTTCTCGCTGTTTTCAAAAGAAACGCATGATAGGACATCCCTATGAAAATATTTAGGTTATCACTTGATTCTATTCTACTTAAAGTCTACAGTTTTGCAACCAATTTACATTTAGCATTCATTTCTCATGCATGAGTTGACCCACTTACATATGCAGTAAATCCATGCCTTTGGGGATTTTTCTGGACGGCTTGCTTTATTTCCACCACACAATTCGTTTTATTTTGTCAATACAGTGAGCAAGGTTACAGTCATCCTGTCAAATTTATTTATTTAAATTAGAATCAGAAAGACTGTACTACTCCCTGTGGAACTTCATGAAAAACTTTTTGAAACTTTGAGGCTACATACTTCTGCAATCAACTGATTTCATATGAAAGCACTAATTAAAAAAAAAGGCAACAGTTACAATAATTTCTTCTCTAAACTTATAAAAAAGTCTTCTAAAACCCTAGAAAAATACAATAAACCACAATAATAGGTATCATATTATCCTTGCTTTAAAAAAAAGCAAGAAAAAGTATTTTTTCCAAGCAATCCTATAGAACAAAGCCAGATGGAATAAGATCATTTAAGAAGCAGATATGTAGGCGTCACATCTGCTTGCTTTGACTATCAGAGATCCACTTAACCTAAAATATTTCCCCCGGCATCTCTGAGGATTCACATTTGAGAAGCTTCATTTGAGGTCGCTTACCATCCTCACAGTAAGGCTGCTGAAAGGGAGCTTTCCCCAGGCAGAAATTGTCCCATGGACGCCAGTCAAGTCCAAATAAACTTGTGTGCAGCAGAAATGAACTTCCATTTTACACAATTTGCTAATGTGATTCTTTCACACATTAGTAGCCTACCAGAACCTCAGTATAGATTTGCAGATAGTGTTTCAGTGGACTTAGCCAAAGGCCTATCTGAATTTACACATCTAATGCTATTGTGGGCAGTATAACAGATAAGCAACAGCCCACTAACAGCATTATAAATCCTTATTTCTAATGTTAATAATTTTTCCAAATTCAGTTATGCTTCCGGCAGGGATTTTTTTTTCAGCTTCTCAAAGATATAATGCTTCTGCTGTTTCTAGTGAAGACCTATGCACCTTTCCACCTGTGTTACAAAAGAAGCAGGTTCACAACAACATCACTGACAGAGTCTAATGCTTCTCGTGCTCTGGACCAGGAAGTTGACCTTTAGCAGGAATGCCAACTCATTAGGGATATCTGTTTTACTACCCCCATGGAATATGGTCTGTAACTGAGTTCTACATCGCTGAAAACTGAACATCCACCTGCTCAGCAGAAATTTAGCTGTAGTTTAAGTCATTAAACTTAAACTGTGCCCCTGCACTGACAGATTCACACAGAATTACTGTAATCACTATCTGACATTCCAAAAAGTATCCTTCAAGTTGGCACTCTGGGGTCTAAAAATACTATTTCCTCCCACGTGCTGGGAGCTATTGTTATGTAAACCACAAGTATTAAGAAAGAGACACCAGAAAAGAGAATCTGAAAAAGTTATGGGAACAGAAAGAGAAGTCAATGCCACCCCAGATGAATCACGAACACACTGCTCTGGATCCTCAGCAATCTTTTCCTCCCCAACAAACAACTGTGAAATTCCCTAGCAAAGGCTGAGCCTCCCTCTACTTCTAATAGGAGGCTACACATAAGATAATGGTTTACTCGAGGTGCTACTTACTGTATTAGCATGAACAATGTCCGCGCTTTACTTCTTCATTTAAATAAGGATCACATATCCTTATCCTCCATACTGGAGGATTTCAATACCTCCTTATTTCTTGGACAACTCTGAAAACAATGCAAGTGAATACAGTTAAAGAAGTGAGAAAGAAGCTTTGATGAAAACACCACAACGAAGTTACAGGTTGTTTTTATAACATTTTATGGAGTGTGGAGTATCAAAACATACAGGGAATAAACAGTGAATGAAAGAAAATATTAGAAAGCTAAATACTTGGTGACTATTGTCCTACACAGGGATCACAGCAAAAAGACATCATGAAGCAGCATGCCACTAAATATCTTCAGAATTTTTCCTGAAAGTGTAGATAAAGAATCCATATACATAGGAACTAATTTAACATTGTCCCTAATTTTGCACATTTTGCTAATGATCAGTAAAGAAAAAAATTTCATTTTCAAGTAGAATACATCTTAATATTTCAAATGAATTCTCAAAGCTTTCTGTTTTCTCATTTAGCATGACTTCTATCTAAAATATTACTTATATTTCCTTAGATTCATCATTTCTTAAGGAAGTGTTTAGTCATCTTAAAATTTTCTGAAAGCTTATAAAAAACCCATGCAAAAATCTGCAAAAAAATACTCATGATCATTGAAAATTAATGTAATTCTTTTGCTAAGTCATTCCTAAAGCAGTAATTGGGACTTTACATTTAAAGGCAGAATGATTTCTGAAAATCAGAAGTCCAACTTCGACACAGAACTATTAGAAAGTCAAAGGATCTGATGCTTCTCAGAATTTCCATTTCTATGTATCTACACAGAACAAGATTAGAAGATCAATCCACAGAAAAAACAAGGTTGGATGTGACTCTATGCATGTTCACTGCACGGGAGCACAGCAGGAGCTCCACCTTCTTGCAGAGATAAATTCATTTTAGCAATAGGATTGACATATTCAATCTTCTTGTTTCCAGAGAGAAAAAAAAATGCTGTTGAACTGAACTGATAGATGCTTAATCATATGAGTTATATGCAAATATCTGAAGTGCAGCTGTGTGGAATTAAGTCTACAGCATACCAAATAATGAATACCTCTAGCAGTTCATGTTAAACAGTCAGAGGTACCAAGGGCAGCAGAAGGCAATGAGCAACAGGGTGCATCTGGCTGATCACACCTGCCACAGACATGCAGCACTAGGGCACTGCTCAACAAGTGTTATTCCCTCTATGTTAGTCAACATAATTGTCATACATAAATAAATGCTTGTTTTCCCAATGAAACAACAGCAGGAAAAAAATCATGCTTAGGAATATAAAGGCTTAGGAATAAAGTATTAATTACCTCAGAAGCAGTAAAACCCCGGTGTTGCCTAGAACAACATAACATCTTTTTGCATGTGATTTAAAATGCTAACCCATCTTTGTTGATGCACCAGGGTTGTTTCTGTGAAACCCAGACACTGACGCTGCTGTTAATTTTTCTTGTTCCCTATTCTTCTCCTTCACTTGAATTCAATGGAGGGAAAAAAGCCCTTAGAGACAAGTATCTGCAGGCTTTGTGCTGTGAATCCTACAAGTGGAGCTCTGGGCCATGTTGTTAACATCTTCTCCTGCCAATTTTCTCTACAATCTGTTTTGGCAATTTAAGAGATCATTTTATGTTTGAGCAAGTAAACAGACTGAACAACTCTGCCAATAGCTTCCAAATAGGGAGCCATAGCTCAGTGTCTGTTAGGGACAGTTTCTAATTTCAGATGTGCAGATGTGCAGATCTACAGTAGCAATGTGCTTTGTGTCCTCCTTTAGTTGCTACAGAAGATGTATTTTTATCACATCTGAGGTAGTGCCCAATCCCTTATCATTTGGGTCTTTGTCCAGATAGCATGTGTTCAGTTGATTCAAGTTATGGGGGAATTCCTGTCCTCCTCTGCACCCCCTGAAGCTGTGTAAATTTAACTGAAGCTACAATGTGACCCTGGATAATTAAAAGCCCCATATCATGCACCATATTCCATTAAAGATATTTAAAGAAAATTAACACACAACTTATCTCATTAGAACCCACATATAACACTTTCAAAAATGCTACAAGATCTTCATGCGCTCTCTCCATCCAATAAAGGCTTCACTAACTTCAGTGAGGAGTTCAACTCCTGATACTTGGGAAGCCACTGCCTTACTCCACAGAGAGGTGATTCACTGCCCTTCTCTTCATTCACTCTACAGTCCATCCTAAGTTGTTCACCAAAATAGGATACCTTGTAAATGTGTTTTTTAAAGCAGATTTAATCTGTTTTCTTATTTTCCTTCTTTGTATTAAGGTACCGTTTTCACTTCAGATACAACCCAAACCTACTGGAAAATGAGCCACATGCAAGTAAATTAACAGCATGACTTCATTTTGCTGTCTCTGCAAGAGAAGAAGGGCACAAATGTGTGGTGCTTCTTGCTCTTACATGATTCAAGTTCATAATGGCATTAATGCAGAAGTGAGGAATGCTTTTACATGGGCTCTTAATGCAATGAGCACAAGCACTGGGAAAGCTTCCACGCATCCTACCAGCCATACAAACAAGCCAGCAACCTCTACTATCCAAGCACTGGCCTTTATCTTCATGAAAGCTTCTCACTCCATCAATTTATATGGACACCTGTTTTCTTTTATACTTTGCAGACATTTACCAGAAACATATTTAAGAAAGAGCAACTAATTTCACATAGGATAAGTCATATATCTAGACATGAAAGTGCAGTGACAGTAAGCTGCAGCTCATTGCTGCAGACCACTGAATGTGTTCCATTTCCCCAAAGAAAATATTACTAGATTGAGTTTCTACTCCCTCATTTAGCCCTGTGTCATGACACACCAATAGTTTTTGCCATCATCTTTATTTATTCTGTTCCCTTTGCCACCTTAACCTTTTCCTTACAAAACCAGTTTGCAGCTAGCTTAATTGAAAAATCACCTATAAAAAAGGTTTTTTTCATATTGAGAATATTTGCATTCATTCTGAAAATCTTCTCAAAGCTCCAAATGGACAAAAAACATTACAAGGTCCTTTGACAAAAGTACAGATTTCTCTGTGTGAACAACGTATTTTTTGTGTGTGTGTTGATTACATATTCAATGCCAAAATATGTTGCATATCTGCAGAATTAGGCTCTTAATGCTAAAAACTCAGAGATTAAATTCCATCCTTGTCTAAGAAGCTGCATTCTGGTCCTGATACTTCCACAAGAACCATAAAATAAAGTCCACAAGTTTGGTCTAAATCTTCCGGGGTAAGGATTGCTGGTGGCAAAATAACAACCAAAATTCAACCCCCTTTGTCTACCCACTCTTCTTCCACTCCCCCACTGATTTTTTTCCTCACAAGGTTTACATTCATAGCACAAGAGATTCTTTAAAAAGCCAGAGAACTGTGCTAATATCCATATGCTGCCAGATTTCATATCAGAACAAAAAAGACGATCTTTTAAAAATGTTCATGCTACTTAACATTTATTATTATAAAATTTATTTTGTTATTTATTTTCATCAAGGTTATCTACAGAATTAACTGTTCTCACTTACCCCTTCAATGAAGTGCTTACAATTTTGGTTCAGCTAGGCTCTTTGAGAAGTTTCTAGTACTTCAAGGTGAAATCAAAACTAAACTGAAAATTAAATAGATATATTAGCATTCTTTCATTTTTCTCTATATGAAAATTAAAATTATTTTAGAATTATTAAAGTGCTTACCTTTCAGTGTCTTGAAACCTTAGTTAGATCCTTAGTCCATGATGTATACTGCTTATCTGACAAATACAGAAACTACTCTGTGTGGAAGGCATTTCTGTAATACAGGAACTTTCTAATTAAATTGAAGTTGTGGCCTATGTAGAATTATCTTTCTAGGATATAGTGCTATAAATTAATTATTTCAGTGTAAACAGAAGTGAAATGAAACTACTTTTATCATGTACATTTTAAAATTCCATTTTACCCTTCAAGACTAATTATTTCTAATAGGGTCCCTGACCTGGAATCTCTGCCAGCTACATACATAAAGAAAACAACCCTCTATTGTCAAGACTGGATATATCAAATCTATATTGTTAAGAATTGGGTGGTTAGATATAAAGAGAAAGTAGTCATACATGCAATGACCAAGGGGAAAAACTTGAAATAAAACCGCTTTTCCCATTTTAAAAAGTTATTTCTGGATCTGAAAAGGCAGGTAAGTATCTTTGGTTAAGCAACCAGATAGTGTCATAAATCATGGAACAAGATCTTCCACTAGGACAGAAACTCCCTTGATCCACTCAAAAGTAGAGATGGGAAGAAAACTCTTTCCCATGTCACAAAACTCCTTGTTTGTTTTTATTATCTCCCTTTCCCACAACAGAAAACCCAATGTACTTTGAACAAGAGAGAGATAAGAGCATGCAATTGAGCTGTGTCATACTATTCTGTAGTCTGATGTTGAGCGTACTGGGCTTGGGAGGTCTGAATAAATTTCTTGGCAGGCCAATATCCCAAACTGAGCACCAACGGGCTGCTGGAGGGCACTCCTCTCAAGCTCTCCTTAGAGAGCAGACCCGTGCCAGGGATTAAGTATTCACCAGAGCATTGCTCGTTTCATCCCCTTGATGCGTTCCAGAGCTACCCCACACAAAGGAATCACTCTTGCTTGAGGAAGCTATGTAGGTCGTGAGAGGACCTAATTTAAGTTCCTGGTCTGAATAAAAAAATGCAGCTGATTAAAACCAGGGAGTTGTTGAGGTTTCCCAGATCCCAAATGGAAGTCTTAATGGCCATGCTTTTCGCCACTCTGAAGAATACATTTTTCTCTCTTACAAGCCAGTAATTTCAGTTAGCCCCAGTATGAACGTAAGAGATGAGCTTTTGTTCTCATGTTGTCTACACACAGGAGCAGTTGCACAGCTCTTAAATTAACTGTCATCTCCATTGGACAAGGCTCCAGGAAATGAGTCCAAATTTTTCATCTCAAAGACTGGGTCTGGACAACAAAATCTTAACTAGTGAATGGTTTGGCAAGAACAGCAAACCTCCATTGCTGTGGAAAAACTAGTATTTTTCAGTGACTTTTTTCTTCAATAATATCCCAGCCCGAAAAAAAAAGTATTTTTTTCTTTCAAGTAAATAAATCCCATTATTTTCTTCTGATCATACTTACACTGGGTGTCTCTGATGCCTTGCTGTTATTTTATCACTACAGAGAATAATTCAAAAACATTTTCACAAAATAATCCATAGAGACAAGTTCTTGCAGCAGAAGAATGATCAGAAGGGAAGCCAAGACAAGTGAATAGTATTGATTCTGCATCTTTTCTAGTTCACACCAGTTCTTACCTATTTTATACATATCAGAACTTGCACTATGTATCACTTAATATTCCATCATGCAGTGAGTTAAATACACTACAAGAGAATGCAGTACAAATAAATAACTTTCTTAGCAAAAACATAAGTCAGGAAAAGTCCCATTTTTAAAAATCCCATTCCTGTAAGCTAATGAAATATGTTAGGTTTTGCTATTTGCCATTTCTTTGTCATCTTGCAGAGCATTGTATTGCATGTCTTTTCTTTTAAAACTCAGCATCAAAATTTTGTCTGCTTCTAGAAAATTCCATCTTGCTTGTTATGCTAATTTTGACAGCCCCTGCTAAAAAAGAGACAAAACTTTTTAACTTACATAATGTATATACTTTATATAAATAAAAGTAAATAAAAAGTTCCAAAAGTATTCTTACTTGATGACAAATCTATTAGAAGAGCAAAAAGTGTCAAATCATCTTAATAAAGAAAATATTTTGCGCATACTAGTTGAAAGTTGGAGAGGTGAACACACATTGCCCATGTGCTGTACAAGTTCATGGTACACAGTCACACACATTTCAAAATCTGACATACACAAATCAATCACCAAAATCAGATTATTCACTCGCACAGACTTCATCGAAAACACCAACAAACACACCTTTTCTTAGACACACTATTTCTCCATCTACAATCACTTTAGGTTGCAGTCACATACATTACTGATTTGTTCCTGAGTCCTTTTCAGTCTTTGTAACTCGGGCGTATCGGTCACAATACTGAACCCTCTTCCTTTGCTTTCTTCAAAGTCTCTTTTGTATTTTACCTACAGAATAGAAAATACAGAAGAACAGGGTTGTTTTCATTTTCCACAATGTGCCCCTGGCAATTTAGCATTTTTTTCTAGTGTAAATAAAGCATTTGCGAAAGGCTTTCAGCCTTTAAAGGAGAAACCTGCCTTTATCCACTAACAGAGGTAGGCAGCAACTGGGCAAACCTTCCCAGTGCCCAAGCAACTGCCTCCTCCAGGGGAGCCATGCGCTCACCTCTACAAATACTGCAATTATGGAAATATCACTCTCGGTGGTCATTTCATTCTCAAACCAGTTACCACAGAACTATAGCACTTATTCTTACACAGAGAAAAATACCTATAATGAAATCTGGAGGTCTTCTAATACACGACTTCACATTTCATCCTCTATTCATGATTATTCTACCAGTCTCTTTCCTGGTTGAAACATAAATTACACATTAAAAAAATACTGCATGAAAAGAGTATTTAAAATACTATGAAGTCAAACCTTTGTAAGTTATGGAATGGCTGCCTGTACAAGCTTAATTCATCCCTCTTGCACATATGCATTTGGATATTGTCTTTAATCAGGTATTCATATATTATCCTTTGACAAGGCCCCCTGCTTTACTGCGTACACAGCAGAGATGGTTTCATACGTGGTTGTGTCTTTTTTTTTTGGACTAGACAATTCAAATCCTACCATCGAGGTAGAAATATTAGTTTCCTCAGAAGCTTTTATATAGCTGTCATCACAGCCATTAATCAATCTTCATAATGCACCCTGGAGAGTGGGAATGGCAATATCCACACTACTAGGACAACCTGCAAACTGAGGTAAAATAAGCTTAGTTTCCAAAAACATACAGGGATCTCAGGGTGTTCACTCTCCGATTCCTAACACTTGAATATGTTCAAATTATAGGCCTGGGTTACCTCTACAAATATCCAGTACTTCTGCTAATCAGTCTTGGGGTACTCAATTTCAGCACAAAGAAATAAGACGAAATCTTCAAAATCTTAGGTCACTGTTGAGCAACAGACAAAACTCTGCATCAATAACAGAGTCAGGACCCATGTCTCCATGGATGGATTCAGCTATCTTACCCATAACAACTTCCTTTTATTTCCTATACCCCCTGCTTTACTCACTACACACATCCAGATTTTGTAACACCTGGGAAAGCAGTAGCACAGAGAAAGCAGGATTCTCCTTCACACAGCTGATAAACAGAGAATGCCCAGTGCATGCACCAAATTCAAGGCTGGCTTAGGCTTATTTCACAAAAAAACTGCTTAATGCTACCATGGTGATACACAGGAAGAAATACCTCTAAATCACAAAAGTTAAGTTTGACAAGGCCATAGAATATAGTTTGTCCTCCCCATCCTAAACCTCAACTAGTATGCTAATAACTTTTGCATTTTCTTTAATACAGCTCACATAAAAGGCCATCAACCAAATCCTTGAGACACGGCAGCAAATGACAACATCAACAAAATACCATTTTTCCTGTGCTCCAGATTTAGAGCTGGCTGTAGATTTCACACAAGTATAATATTTTCATGACCCTAGACAAAGGAAACAGTCAGGTTTTTGAGCAAACCATGGGCTGATTGGCGCATGCCTTTCTGTTCATTTCACCCAGGTTCAATCCCTCTGCAACTTTTCTTCCATTTGACCACCATATTTCCGTTATCACTTTTTCTCATTTTGAGTTTCTAAACTAGTCTAGCCCATCTCTTCAGGGTTTCTTCTTAAATCCCTTTACACAAGGCACTCCAGTATCTATTGTCTATTATCTCTCTTCTACCAAATGGCTCTCCCTCTTCACGCTGACTCTCAGGTTTCCTTTAACATACTGGGTGGACATATCATGACTGTCTGGTGCCAGGAGACATGTCTTAAGAGTATCTCTGAACTTTTTCTATATTTGAAGTCACACAAAACTTAATCCACATTGGACAGACTTCCATGGCCAAGGACACATGACTAGCATAAAAGACTCTCATTGCAGCAAGCTTCAACTCCTTAGCCCCAAATGCTAAGATAACTGAGCTGTTCAACAACTCAGTTGAACTCAACTGCTCAAAACAAGCAACCAACCTGTCCATGATTCCAAGGAAGGGAATAGTCTCAGCCTTGGAAACTGATGAGTATTTTGCAGAAAAATTTCAAATTTGGCCTGAAGCAGGCAGCAGACATAGAAATGTTCAGCCTTACTGCTTGAAGTTTACCAGAATTATGAGCAAGTGAACACATATTAGAAATGGGTTCAGCCCTGCCTAAAAGAGAGATTACCTATTGTTAGAGCATTTCCTGTTATTAGTTCCAAATGTACTAGCCATTAACTTCAAATGACCTTTATTCATCTTACAAAGGAACAGAAGAGAGGGAGGGAACTAGATAGTTTTAACTTAATATTATTTTAATCCCTCAGTCAGATAAAAAGGGCTCCTACTGTCTATTAATAAATCACTTCACAGGAATAAGGTTAACTACAGTTCCCAGAGCAGCTACTTTGAAGCATTAAAAAAGTAAATTATTTAAAATATTAGCAGAGTTAATATATGCATTATTGGATTTTGCTACCTAACTTCAAAATGTAAATTTGAGTTATAAAAATCACAAAGTAATGTAATGTTTCATGAAGAACAAAGCTCTGTGAAATCTGGCCCACTAAAACTCCAAGTCAGTATAAATTCAAAAGAAAAAATACCTCAGTTTCAGAAAATGTTAAATAATAAAGATGCCATCAGTCATTTAGAACAGAATATATTGTACAGAAGCTGTAAACATTACTATAACAAATTATTTAACTGCACACCAGGGCTGTCTAGGATGGAGTTAACTTTCTTCATAACAACCATTATAGTGCTGTGCTTTGTATTTGTACCCAGAACACTGCTGATAACACACCAGTATTTCGGCTATTGCTGAGCAGTGTTTGCACAGCATCATCCCCAACATCACCTCTGTAGGTTGGGGTGCATGACAGGTTGGTTGGTGACACAGCCAGGACAGCTGATCCAAACTGACCAAAGGGATAGTCCCTATCTTAAAATATCATGCTCAACAAATGGAAAAGGGGAGAGGGGACATGAGTGATTAAGGCAGTCTTCTGAAGTGTACTTCTGGTACACTGTGTGCACCAAAGCCCTACTTCCAGGAAGTGGCTGGACATCTCCTGCTGATGGCAAGTAGAGAATAAATCTTCATTTTGCTTTGTTTCTGAGTGCAGTCCTTGCATTTTCCCCAAAAACCGTGGCACATAAGGGATTTGGGGGTTTTTTTGTATTTTCTCCCTCTGTCCCCCACTGAGGAGAGGGAGTGAGAGAGTAGCTTGGTGGGCACCTGGCAGCCAGCCAAGGTCAACCCACCACAAAGTGAAACCCTCAAAATTTATTTTTGAAATGGAAATGTGTAATCCCTAATGACCGAAACGTAAATGCAGTAATTTCCTACAAAGGTGATTTTTAGTAACTCCTCAGCAAAATCCCAGCCAGTGGCTCATAATGCTTCTCACTGGCTCCAAAATGCAGTCTCACAGATGCAGAGAACCCTCAGTGGTGTCTGCCCTGAAAAATTGATCTTCTGAGAGACAATATGTGGCATAAACATTAGAAATTAAACTGTAATAAATCACCACAAATGAAAAGGTTTTAAGTGAAAATACTTTATGAGAAGAATTTCTGCACAGACCCACAGTGAAAGGACTAAGTGATCCAACAGATCTTTCACAAATCAAAATTCTCAGATTTGTGACATTAGCAAGAGATTTTTGAGAGACCCAAAGACAGGAATGTACAAATCCACTCACAAGGTCAGCATGAAGTGGGACATGAAGCATGACCAGAGGGTCCATCTTACTCTGAAAGACAGAGGGTCTGTCTCACTCTCCACATAAAATACCATGCTGGAGAAAATGCTGCTCATATTTTTTTGCAGGTATACTTGGCACTTGGCTGCGAAGCCACCTATTAGAATAGCAAGATTAATTTTTTCCTGGGAAAAATACTCTGAAAACATAAATGGAGCATAAAAGATTGATTGTACACTTGGGGGTTTTGGCACCTACCCACAGTCCAGCCTCATTTACAATACCAAAAGTTAAACAAACACTATAGGAGTCCAAAAACACCAAAGAAAAAAATATCAGAGAAAGAATTCAACATGGTGGATTATCACGCTCTTCTCATCACTGGAGAGCTGTGAATAAAGCTGACCTCAGAAACACTATTAATTCCATCTGCACCTCAAAAAGATACTCAGACACGACAGAGCAAATATTAATTCCCCAAAAGCTATGGCAATATTAAAGCTAGTTTCCTGTACAGTCCCTTCTTCACTCTCCCATTCAGACCGGGTAGTTGTGAAATTCAGCCTTCTTCCTCATCTGATACACGGCATAGCCCCACAGATTGTGCCATCATCATGTTTCATGTCCAGCAAGGAAGGAATAAGCAGGTAGAATGAGAGGATGGGACCCCTCACACCCACATTTGCCCTGAGAGGAACATTCATAGACCTACAGTCTTTACCACACCCTGAATATTTATGAATTTGTTTCGGTATGCTGTGTTTGAGGCTTGCCCAGAGCCATCTGCTCCTTCTGTGCCCAGCACACACAACTACTTCCCAAAGGTCACCATCTGCTAATACATAGGTTTTTACAGAATGGCAAGAAATCCTCTCCCACAGCACAGGTCCTAGAGACACATCTTGGCAAAGATGCCTTTGTTTAGCTCTTCTTCTTCCATAGACCACATAGACTATTGATTCTGCCTCAGTTTATCTTACTTCTTACAAAATTATTAGCAAGACAGAGACAAAATTTACTCTGTAAATTATATTTTTATGAATATGACTAAAGCAAATGCTTATGGGTAAATCAAATGTAAAGAACAATTCTAGACTAAAGAAAGAAGTAAGACCTCTTTTCAGTTGACTAATCCTTCTTAGGAAAGATCCCAGACACTGACCTATCTGACAAAGCCAGGTTTCAGTCTTCATGGTGTACTTTGTCTTCTAACACTGCCCACAGCTCTACATCTCATTAACCTTCTGCTCATATCAGAAGTATATTTTAGGCCCATCTAACACCCAACAGTGGTACCCGATGAGCTGAAGCATTGCCTCTCTTAATGGCAGTAAAACATGGTCTTCCCACTGTCACAAAATTAGAACTATAATGAACAGTAAACCTAAACAGGAATACAGGAATTGAGAATGCCATATAGGGCAGACCAAATGGTCCTGAACATTTTTAGATGAACTGGGAGCTCTACGTTGGGCATTCCTTAGGGAAGTCAAGGAGCCATGGACTCCTAAAAGGCCATTGATGAATGAGTTTGCTGTAACAGGGGACTGCAGAGTTACAGATTTCATCACTTTTCTCAGATAAAACAAAATAAAAATTCCCCAAGACTGAAGTTTGCAAATTTTTCAAATGGTCTTTAGAATGCACAAAGTCATATTTTAGATTTTTTCCCTTTTATTATAGAGAAAAAAAACCATTTTCACCATTCATAGCTGAAGCATTCATCATAATAGTAAATTCCTTCCTGAGAGAAGGAAGTTTCTCATTTAAAGATAATGTAAAACTGAAAGCATAAATACTCCAACACAACAAAAAGCCTTTGCAGTTATATCGAGTAAAAATTTCAAGTGTCACAGCTATCATTAAATATTGTCTTTCCACATACCTCATTCAAACATTGAGCAAGTCTGTCTGTGCCACCCTGTGAAGTACAGCCTCAGCAAGTCTCCAACCATCTGCAAATCTCTGCACTGTAATTTCCTGAAGATCTCAGCATTTTTAGCAGGGAACTACTGCTAAATAACAAAAGTCTTGGAATCCACGTCAGAACAGTTAAAATGTTCAATGGGGGCAAATCAAAATATATAAATAGTATCTCTGGAGAGAATGTGGTCTCTACAATGTGCTCTCTTTATACTGAAGATGATGCAAGTAGCTCAGAGAAAACGCATGGGCAAAAGCGTTCCATACCCCAGGATGTGCAGGGACAGGAAATTGGACACAGTGAGAGATCAGAATTTTCAGAATGAGAAAAAGATGGGAGTCCTCCATTTGGATGTATGACAACAGCATGTGAACAGTAGCTGGGATCCAAGTGAAATTATGACAGAAAGAGTGCAATCTGATACTATTACAATAGGCTTACATCCAAACAAGTCGACTAGGCTCCACTCCATCAAAAATCACTTCCACTGAAACTACGTAGGTGTTTCTGCCCAAGAAATAATTTTATGCTACCACGTATGCTCTAAAGTGCTTTGCCCCTTGTTTTGCTATTGGGCAAAGTGGAAGTCAGTGAGATTCTACTCTTTTCTATTAAAATGTAACACTAATGTTTTCCAAAGGCTGTACACACAGAGAAGATGACACAAACAACGGGCCAGTCTCAAAACAAGCTGATTTCCCTCCATGTCCATCAGTATTACCATCCATTTAACTTGTGCAACAAACTTTACATCCACATTTTAGAAGCAGTAAACAAATTCTGCGCAGAACTGCAGCTGAGGAGATATGAGGCTGCAACCTTCATGACAGAGACATAGCGTCAGATCTCCTGTCCACTCCCTATCACTTGATATATGCTGTGTTTGAACTACTTTATCTCCAAGGAACAGAAGTCTGGGGAGGTGAAGGATTTCTTACTCTACCACAACAGAAAGAGATCTGACTTAACTATATCTCATCTCCAGGCAGAAAATGAAAGATTGATATATATGATCCAAATGTAGCCTGATAAATTACCACAAATTTTAATAATACCCTCAGAAGTGAAACCACTGACAGTAAACTCCTCCAAACAGAATGATAATTATCCAACATAGCAGGGGGGTGGGAAGCAAACGCTTTTAAATGTCTCATGTACAGATTTGTTAAATCCTGGAATATTGCTTTTATCTCCAGGGTCTGAACTAAACATATAGCCCCTGTCTTGCTGTTTTCATCATTGGGAAAGAGAATGGCCAGGCAACCACCAGGACAACTATAAATTCATGAGCTGTGTACTCTAAAGGAAGTATGCAGTAAATCACGAGCATGTGAGCTGCTGTATGCCTCCACGCCAGAGCGGACAGAAAATACATAGCTGCTGGTTGGCCGAGGCACCAAGCCTGAGCTAGCAAGCCCTGCTGGGAGGCAGGATGTGTTAGCTCGGGCTCAGAGCCATGCAAACCACAGTCCTGCCGCCTATAGCTGGCTCCAGTACTAGCAGAGCTCAGAGGCATCTGGCCACCGGGTACCAGAAAGATATTAACACACAAATGCACATCCACACAAAAGACCAGCAGCTACTGCTATTCTGGGGGGATTTAAAAAAGAAGCAGCAAACATTCCTTCCCTGAAAAGCCCCGCCAAATAAAATCTCACAAAACCTACTTAATAAATATTCCAAACAACACGATGGTCATATTCATCCAAGGAGTATAGAATATTCACACAAAGAATCAAGAAAAAAACTGAACTAAAAAATACAGCATGGCGTGTAAAGAAGATTAACCACAGAAGTGATGTAAAGAAGACTGACCTCAGCAAATTGTAATACAGACCAAGGGCACAAGTCGTAGTCATATGCTACAAAAGGTAACCAAAACAAACTCTAATGGGCAACAGAAGCTAGCACATGACACGTGAAGTAAAAATCCTGTAAAACCTTAACAAACAACTGCCAAAAAAATCAGGGAACATTCACTGCTGTAGCAGAAGAAAGAAGCTGAAATGAGTCCAACTGAGAGTCACCAGAATGCAGTCCAGAACAAACTGCCGAGGAAAAGGAACAGAAAAATCTAGATTTGAGCAATGCAGATGTGCAGGCACACAGGAGTCACAGGAAATAACGGGACACAGTGCAGTTATAACCTCTGGCCTCTGGGAACAGCTTAGCCAGCTTGGGGTCTCTGTGTCACTCAGACACCGCGTAGCTGGCAGCTTATATACCACTCACATTAGTAAATATCCTCTTGTCTCATTCAGCTACAGCTCCTCTTGTTTATTTCCACAGCAAAGACACACCATCTCTTACTCCACAGAGTTAACAGATCATAATAGATCATTTGACTTCAGGTGTTCTTATGGAACCTTCTTACAACTGTTTGCTGTGCCACTTACAGCTCATTTCTTGAAAACGGATATATCAAGTGGGAGCCTGCAGTGCAACCCTGGTTGCAAAATCCATGCACATTGCACACAACTTGTGCCCCTCTGGCCATATTAGTTGTGGATGTCTCATGCAGTCGGTTCCTCTGTCCTTGTACAACCAAGGCCAGGGGAGAGGGACTACCTATCACTTCCTCTGAACTGTAAGCAAGTTCTGAAATCCTTAAAATTTTGTCTGCCTTCCAAGTTATCTTTCTTCCACTCAGTAATGAAGATAAAGCCAAAGCTATTGAAGGCACCATGAAGGTAGCATAGGACTTCAGAAAGAGCTTCCTTTTCAAAAGCTGGAGGGAAAAAGGAAAAAAAATATGAAAGTCCATAGAATCAGCTTCCAGTTAATACATACTGCTTGGCACCCAGAGATTAGTCTTAGTTAAACTCTACTAAGGACTTGACTATAAATCCCATTTTTCAAGACTAAATTCTCTATTTTGTTCTTCATTTTAAAGTAAGAAGAAAAGCAACGTGAGTGCAAAATGATACATGTAAGAAAGGTAATTTCACACCAGAAAATACAGAGTAGGCAGTTCAGCCTTTCATGTTTAGATTTTCATTCATTTTCAACTCTGAATGTCACATATGTCTGAATGGCTTAATAAATTTCAGCTGCAGAAGGAACAGACACAGAAAATATTTTGTCCCAACTAAAATTTCAAAAACTATCATAAGACAGTTTGTAAAGAGAATTGAATCCTTGCAAATGCTAATCTTCGAAGAAGTCCATTAGCTGAATCTCTCTGAGGGAATAATTTCTTATACAATTCAGTATGTATGTAACCACCTATAAATGCAATCTAATATTTACATCAGCAGGCTCTCAAATAACACTATAACAACAAGTAGAGTGAAACCGTTAGACAGACAGGAAACTCATACAATTTCAAAATTATGGCCACATGAACTGAGATCAGAAGATGCCAAAGGTCACCAGCAAAATCAGAGTTGCAACCTGGTTCTGTCTTTTTTTAACAAACGCTGATGCTCAAATCATCTGCATACACAATTTCCAATACCTCCAAATCATTTGCCTCTACTCCTAGAAAATGTTCGCACTGGTAAATCTCCCTCATTTGCAAAGATGATACTGGTGCATGACTCCAGAGTCCCTGGCTAGAGTTCATACTTCCCAATGTCCATCAGGACTTGGACCCCAGTCCTGCCACAACACACTGGAAAAGAAACACAGGTTATCCTCAGCTCCTAACACTAAAGGACCCAAAGGATACATACGAAAAAATCTTAGCCACATACTCAAGGTGAAAGTCCTCTAGAGAGAACATGGTAACTTGGGGCTAGTTTTGAGGTGTTGATGGTAACAGGGAAATTAGGCCGCTCCATTTGTCAGTTACCTAAGTAAAATGGGTAATAAAAATACATCGAGTTCCCTCATCCTGCCCCCATCAAAAACATTTGCTGCTCAGACTCACTTTAACATCTTTCAACTGAGATCAAACAATTAAATCATCTTCCAAGCCTGGCCTTCAAGTTTAGGATCTTCTTTGGGTATCTCAACTAAAGCTTGCTACAGTTAGTAGGAAAATTCTAACTACATGCAGTTCAGCTTTTAATACCATTATCCCAGGGAATTCTTCAGCTAGTGATACCTGGCCAGAAACAGTGGGCTTGGTGGACAAAAGGAAGACGTCACTACACACAATCTCATCAACCAACTCACTTTTACAGTGAGGGGAGAGAAGTATCTTCGGTTCATCCTGAAGATACTTAAAACATTTTTAAAACCCTATATTTAAAACATCTTAAAAATACCTGAAATGTAAAAATACGAGTTAAAACGACCTAAAAATACCTTTAGGTATCTTGAGATGGTATCTAAAGATATCTTTAAAAAGATACATAAAGCCAGGTGAAATTAACTCTACCCAGAGCACTAACACTCTCCATTACATTGTCCATACATCCCCTGTGATGCTGTAGTCTCATGAGCTACTTCAAAATAAACTCACGACCAGTTTCCTAAATGTTCAGAATTCTAGAACTGCACACAGATGCCAGCACTGAGTTTGGTGTGGGATCGGTTTTCAGACACAGAAACTATCAGCTGCATACAGCAGTGGTTTTTAAACTGAGAGCTGAATCACCAGATTTTTTCAAACTGTGCCTGTAGAGCAATATGTAAAACCTAACTAAAAGAGTGATTATTTATGATGTGCAAAGGAAAGAGAAGGGCAAGTTACCCTTTAAATACATCCATTATTCATTCCTACTGAATACACATGACTTCTGCTTCAAACAGCGAGGGATATGTTGTGAGAGATGCCCTTCTAATAAAAACAAGGCAGGAATGTTAGTACCAGAAGGTTCCCTGCAGGCTAAAAAGTGACAGTTGGCTGGGCTAGGATCAGAGCAAAAAGTGGGGTGTAGCAGCAGGGCCTGCTTATATAGAAAAAAAGTGTAAAGAAAAGAAAACATCCACAAATTCAAGTAATTACTCCAGAAATTAACTGAAAAGTGTTGGGGGAGAGGGAAAAAAAAAAAAACAAACCAACACAACTGCGTCAGAAAAGGAAGACCAGGCATCCCGAAGGAGCAGATAGGGGCTGTACTTTCCACTTCTTAGCAGAGATGTTAGCTAGTAATAATGAGCAAGCAGTAGGGGAGGGAGGAAAGAGAAAGAGAAGAACAGTTGCAAATCACCCCAGCTGTAAAAACTGCTCCCTTTGTTAAATGGCCCTTAGTGAGTGGAGAGAAGGTGAGAATTTAAAGAAGGGTCTTTGTTATTTAAATGCTATCCCGTGCTGCTTTTTCAAAATTTCCTTAGAAATGTGTAATGAAAGCAACTAGTTTTCAGTTCCAAGCCACAGGCTTGGGGCTGGGGTTTTTTTACTTACTGATCAGGGAAAACTAGGAAAGAGGTCATTCCCTCTTATAAAAGGGACAAATGACACTCCTATATCGGATACACCCTACCTTCTGATTGCTTTTAAAGTTTTGAAAACATTACACGGATGAGCTCTATCACTACTGTAAAGTCCTCTACTTGTGAAATAGAGACTGATGCTGTAAACTTTTTCATAACTTTCAATGCTGTTTACTTTTCTTTCTCGCCTCCAGTAAGAAAGAACTTATCCCTCCCAGTACAACCTAATCTTTTTCTTTTAGGGGAGGGAGATTAGTGACAGAGATTGTTTGACAATAATTATGCAAACTCTATGTGACATTTGTATGCAAGGAAATAGACCTGCACATTACATCCAAACTTCCAAAAGATGCTAGTTTTCTTGGATATTACATGGTTTGCATATTTTTTAGAGAGTTCTTTATCTAGAAGGAAAGAGTGTCAGCCTACATTCAGCCAGCATGCTATATCCACTTTCTAATGTCTCTGGAAACACCTTATCCATAGGTAAGATGCAACAGGAATTTTGTTCTGCCCTGTCTGACTCACCCGAGCAGAGAGGTATATTCTACAGAAAGCAAGTACAGCTTCTGAGAGTAGTAATAGAGCCAGCCTGCACACATCAAACAAGTTGAATAAAAGATGCATTTAAACTTAATGTTCATTAATTGCAGAGAATTTGATCCAATGCCTACAGTACCCTGATGTGCTGGCATAATAAAAAGGAACACAACTTGCGGCAATTGCACAATGTCCTTTCCAACACATTTATTTGAATTACAGAGAATAGAAACAAGCTTCTCAGATTTCCAACAGTGATTGTCTCTTTCCTTGAAAATGTTTAGTATTTTCTGCTGCGGGGAAAGGTAGCAGTGAGTTTGATCTTTAGGCCTCCGGTCAATTACAATTCACAGACTTTGAAAAAAGGTAAATATTGCAAAATTAGTTCTAGCATAATACCAAAAAGAAGCTCGAAGGAAAACACCATCTCTTCACAATGGAAAAACCACAAGAAGCTACATCCTCATCACTCCATACACCTACCTGTGTAAGACACATTTGAATCACTATGTCTTGTTGCTTAAACAGATCATATAAGAGTAACTCTGGGCAGGCACTTCAAGGGCATTATTTCCACCACAGTATTTTTTTTTCATTATTTTTCTGTCACAAAGCTTAAATGCACATTATAATTCCTGCCTGAAGGAAAGATATAAAGGAGTATTTTCCATTTTCCAATGCATGGGAAATTTTGAAGGGAGGCCTCTCTGATGTATTTTCCCTGAAAGGACTATTGCTGGTCTGCATGTGTTGTAATGGGACTGTGTCCAACCTACTGTAACCAGCAGGAACATGAACTTCTCAAAACCCAGTTTCAGCTGCAGTAATTGTTTGGAGGGGTGTGCTCTGCATGATGGTTTGCAGATATCTAGGGACACCACATTATCAGGGAAGCAGCCACTGGTACAGCAACACAGAAGATCAAAACCTGCCAAAGGAAGAGTATCTGTCTTTTCTGACACCTGTAGAACATCCTGGAAGTGGGCATATGACATAAAAGGAAAGTGAGCAAATAGAGACACTATATATTCAGCACCAGACAGAGGGCACTGAAAAGAAACTTCAGTGCTGTCACAACCGCTGTCAGATAACGGCAAGAGGAATTAAAAGAAATTAGTAGATGTAGGTACATTGTACACACAGCATTAGAGACAGCTATTTGTTACACTACTGAATACCAAATCTATTATTGCTTTAATTTCCTCATCTGTTTACAGCCGTCTCCTGATTCTTAGAGATGGAGTATAACTCCTTTTCAGGCAGATACAGTTTTTTCTGTTGAATTTGTATAGCTCCTAGCAAAGCACTCTAGGAGAACAGCCATTAAACACTGCAGTAATTTGGGTATTTGCTGAGAGCTGACATAGTGGCAGCTGTTCTCTGTGCCAGAATTCAACCAGGGTGTTTAGATGGACACACCTATACTCACTGAGCCCCAGCACCCAGAGGTTCATGTGAATTATTCAAGGTGCTTGGGCTCTACAGATCAGCAGGGTCTAGAAAATCAGCTACAAAGACAGAGCAGGGAAGAACATGCGCAGGACAGGCAGCAAAGTGAGGAGTTGCACCCCACTCCCTGACCCAGACCTGTGTCAATATGGTGCATTAAATGCTTGTCTCAGCGCTGTATCAACACCGACACAGGCACTGCCTATACCAGACTGCTGACGAGTGTGAGAAGCACACAGTCAAGCAGCTCATCTGTCACCACGCACATGGCGCGGCTCACATCGGCATACGGCTCTGGCATGGGGAGCACAGCGTGGATAAGATTTCATACCAGAGCAATAGTATTTCTGGTTAGCTCAGTCTAACTTACTCTGAGCAAACTGTGCACTGTGTGTGCACTATTGTATCCTCGGTCAATGGTCATGTCAGTACCAGCTCACACTGCCATGCCCCCGGTAGCAGCATCGGTTCAGATTTGGTGCCCAGATCAACAAGGTATCAGATGGCAATCAGATGGCTGCACATCCAAAATGCCCTGCTCTCCAGGGTGGCTCTTCATTTGTTTGCTACACACTAATAATAACACAATAGGTGGGGAGAAGCTCCTGTTGCACTCCTGGCAGATTCACTTGGTTGGATTCTGCTTCCAATGGGAGCTCCTTGTCCCATCCTGGCAGCGCTGGTGGCCACAGAGGTGATGGAGCAAGCAGTGTTCAGGGGCAAGTCTTCACCTTCAGCCTCGGAGGCTCCTCAGTGAGCCGTGTCTGCAAACCACGTGTGTCAGTGTCAGCAGTGTGGAGCTCCAGTGGGAGACCCAAATGGTACCATCGAACGAGAGCATGAGATGGAATCACCAGTGAAAGAGAAGAACAGAAGGGAAGAGAATTTCAAGGATAAATTTAAGAGATTTGGGATATTTTTCTGGCTGCATGAAAGAATTCTTGGGACCCTCAAAAAATCCTGGATCTGTCTCAGTAATTTTTGAAAGAAAAATGGAGGGGAAAATATATTTGGCATTGCAAGAATACCAGGTGGCTTCACTGTTCGGCAACCATCTGGTCTCAGTTTTCTCTTTGTTAGTAGCACCAGCATCAAATGAGACAGAAATAGAAAACGTTAACTTTTAAAATATACACAATTAGACAAATAAAAGCTACCATCAAGCCAAGGGAATCCAGCAAATGGATAGCAGTGTGAAACACATGGCAAACCATTTAAAAGAAAAACTAAGGCACAGCCACCCTGAATTAGAACTAAATTGCAGTTAATTTAATGCTTGTAATATTGCACAAGAATTATGATATTTTTGCTAATAGTTTGTCATCATCCTCCCCTCCAGTTCCTCCACGCATCTTACAGTATTAGAGCTGCAGCAGCCAGAAATGTTCAGATTACCAAGAAGGCAACTCAGCATAGAAGAAAAAAAACTGGAGGAAAGAGGGAAACAGCAGCAGTCCCAGAGCTGTAGGTGACTACAAAGGAGTAATCCAAAGGCCCACATTTTTTGACCTGTCAATTAAAATTAAATGTAAAAGAAACCACAGTTGAATTTCACATGGAACTCTTTTGTCAAAGATAGAGGTAAGTGCATAAAGAATTTAAGATTTCTCTGAAGTGTCATTTCTTCAAGATGGTGGTTATTGACCCAACTGAAGATCAGTTATTTAAGATAAGAAGTGCATGTAAGGCTAATTTTTCAAATGAAAAAAGAGGAAAAATTATCTGCAGGTTGATTTGCCTCCATATAAAACCTCTTGTTTGCTTACATGCAGTAGGTAATTACATGATGCTGCTTTTGCACATTACTAATATACTACATTGGCAAGAAGAGTTTTGGCACGAAGTTTTTGCTTTGTTATTTTAGAACTGAAAAAACCACCAAGTAGAAACAGAAAAATAACAATTATAGCAAACAAATCTAATTTGAAAATTCAAGAAGAAAGGCAGTTCAGCAACCAAAGACCTCCTGGCCTCTGCCACTTGACTTCATGGTCTTATTCCAGCTGTCAGAGAAAACAATAGATGAAAACACAGTGAGAAGATTGAATATTCTAAAAAAATGCAACAAGGTCCCATAAATGCCAACATGCACAATGTAATCATTTCCATCAAAGAATGGCATCTATTTATCATGTGTGCAGAAACTTGTTATCACAATCACACTGTGCACTAAAACACAACTCTGCCACAAGAAAACTCTAGACAAGTATCTTGATTTTTTAATTATTTCTTTTTATTAACTTCCCCTAATTTTTAACAGCACTGTATTGGGAGACTTATTTTGCCCATTTCGACCTGACAGCTAAATTTCTGACAAATGCTTTATTCTCTGAAATTATTAATTATGGGTAGATGGTAATTGAAGCTTTTATCTGTTCAACCTAATAAGGGGAGTCCTGCTGAACACACATTGTAGGACACACCAGGCACAGAGTGAGCAAGAATCCCCAATAAACACCACAAACCCAAAAAAACACAGAGATGTGGCCACTGGGCGGATTCCCCACAGCACCCATGGGGATTCCAGTGCAAACCTGGTACTGAGGACTCTGCACTGGGATCTTTTGCCAAAAGCACTAAAGTGTTAATTAGAGCACCGCAGCCTCAACACCCTGTATTTTCTATTCAAATCATGACAAAAATACCCATACTGTGGACACATGGGTTAACAAAAGATCAATGACCCTGTCTCTTCTCAGCTGCCCATCACTTTGCAAAGTGAGAAAAAAATTCAAAATTACACCACAGAAAATATGTGACTAAGTGATGACACAGACAGCACAGAAGAAGAACTGAGAATTTCCTGAGAAAGCATCATCTTCTTTTCTACTACTTTTTAATGGTCAATATAAAAGATAGTCCGATTTTAAGGGAAAAAATTAGACACGTATCTGTATTACCATAACTGCTACTAAATATTTCAAGCCTTAAAATAAAAGGCCCTATCTAAATTGTATTTTGGCAGGGATTTATAGAGTGTCATTTTGGTAACATGGAAATAATTGATACATATCAAAGGTGGATTATTTTTTAAAAACTCCCTATTATGCACACCTAATATTTTAGAATTTCTTGCTTCTGTTCTCTTTGATATGATAACTATTAAAAGACTATGTGTAAAAAAATTCTTTACAAACTGTTCTCAAAGGAGGGCATTCTCTCAAAATTATTCAAGCTTGACATTATTTTAAATGCTGAGAGTAGTATGTAAAGAAATTAGGCTGAATTTCAGAAACGAAAATGTTTGAGTTATCACAAACATATTTGTTACCAAGATGCAGAGTGTTACTACTGTGTTATGGCTTAGGAAAGCCATTCTCAACTAGCTGAGTATTGCTTTTTTTAAATGTCAGTGAGTATTTATATCACAGTTCATCATACTCATCTACAACAGTCTCTGTCTCTTTAAGACTAAAATGTATGAATTTAATTTTTTTTAGATTTATCTATAAATCAACATAAAGCTGGAAATTTTGACTAGGAAGTCAGGAAATCAGCTCCGCAAATATGGTAAACTGTTCATAATTTCTGTCATTAAGTGTAATATATAGTAGTGACTGTCCACATAAACCATTGCAGATGTCATAAACCAGGCTGAACAACCAGCCTGGCAGTACAACAGTTTTCTGTAACATTTCCCACATTTAAACCTTACATTTAGAAACAAACAAATTCAAAAAACTGTACCAGCTGGTGGAAGGAAAACACAAACAGATCATGTTCTGTTTTTATTTGAAAAGGGAAGGTGGTGATCAAGCATCTTGTACTTTAGAGTTCTCCAAGTCCTTGCCTACTAATTAAATTCAGACACTGACCAGTGACACATTTCAGTTTGACCTCAGCCACCTAATGCTCTGAAAAGAATGTACAGGGAAAAAGGTCAAACAAATTCCAACTTACTTTTAACTACAGCCTCAAATTCTCTGTGAACTCCACACCACATCTTGCTTCTTTAAATGTCATAAAAAGCTTCAGCAGAGCCCAGAGAAACACCATCTTTCCCACAAATCTTTTATGATTCCTTCAGCTCACAACAAAGCAGTTCCGTGACTCCAGTAATTACATACACATCTCACAACCAAGAAAGACTCAGTAAGCAAAACAGGACACTATTCTTTCCCCTCAAAAAAAAAGGCAAAAATTACCCAAGCACAGTATATATTATCAACTCCAAAGTGATATACAGCCCTTAAAGTTAGCACTGATTTTATTGAGAGTTTCATAACTAAATACACATAAATCTGGCTTTTAGGTTAACCCGTTTCTTTTACCATAGCACGATGGAAGTGCCAGGTGCAATTCTAGCTGATTCAGCAGGAATTTCTGCCAGGAATTCAAGGGAGTATACATGGCTACAGATGCTCAACCACATTTTGAATGAATGCAGTGTATGCTTTTCATGTGCTTAAGCTGCTCTGCCAGCCAGTGCAATGGAGACGGTGCCACAATCCCAAACTCACACTTCCTGCTTCAAAGCAAATACTGCCAGATGTGCTACCTCCATCCATACTGGGATGCACAGGAACTCTAGATGAGGTTGAGAAAGGCTTCTCAGACCCCTGCTGAGCCATCAGTCACATTATTAGCTGACCCTCAATGTGAAGAAAGCAGAAGGCAAGAGCAGAGTTTGTTCCTGGATACCTTTCAGCAGCACATTCAGAAATACCATCTATTTATTATTTTAATTTGCTAAAAACAATATAGACACATGGTAAAAGCCCTGCTTAAGTATGATAATAATTCTTGCAATTCACTTATCCAGTTCTATGTCCTTAAATGTACATGTTAGAAATGCACATGCAACGCTTGATCTTCCCTTATCAAGTGGCAGAAAGCACTGCTCACAGCATTAACTAATTACAACTATAAATTATATTCACCACCCAAAACCTAACACTGCAAAGAGTTCAAAACCTCCATAATAAGCCAGAAACATTATGACTATCTTTAATACGCATTAAGCCACAGACCCTTGAGAAAAACTGAGTGAATAACACAAGGTGGATTTAGCTCCATTGTAGCTATGTCTCCAGCCACTATCACATTAGCATACAATCATCACACATTAATTAGCAAGAACACAAAATATCTTCTAAAAAAGCTTGTTTGCCGCAATCTTTCAAGGCCCATTTTCATGATGTCTGAAAGCTTAAAGTTTTTTCTTCTTAACCTCTTCTTTCTCTTGTGCTCTCCTGCTTTTTCTTCTTTTTCATCTCCCTTCCCCCCCTAACCCATCACCAGAGATGGAGCCTTTTTCTTTACGCTCATAATCAATCCTCCCAAGCTGGATTCCACTGCATCTTGACATAACAATCAATTACTTTCCACAACCAAGGGTTTCCAGAGAAAAAAGAGGCCAACATAAAGCTTTCCTTATTTGTTTTACAAAAGCAAACATGAACCTTTGAACAAAATTTTAGGGATGAAATGGCTATGAGTTTGATAGATAACTATGTCATTTGAGTACATGCAAAATTCTTTTTAGAAGAGATCAGAGAAAAAGTTAAAAGACTGAAAAGTGTGATAAGGGGAAAACATAAAATGAAGGGCAGATCATTAATGGAAGACTGTAGAAATAAAAGGAAACTAACTGAAAGAAAAATGAACAAAGGACAAGACAAAAAAATTAATATAAATTAAATAACAGATACACTATGTTCAGAACTTGCTCAGTATCATTCTCATTTATGAGTACATTTTCCCTTGTCTAATTCACAACTTGGGCTTTTATTCAGCGAGTCAACTCCCCCCAGGACTGTAAAATAAAGAAAATGGGATAATAATAGGGGTAATATTAGCAAATGTTTAAAAAGAAGAAAAGATCCAAAACCCATAGATTCACCCAGTCTTAGGAAAATTCAAGCACTAGTATGAAGTTTCCTGGCAAAATTACTATCTGTGTACAGCCTGATACCAGCAAGCTAAATCTGAAATCCCAAATGAGTGCATTTATAATGCTGAACAAGAAGACAGTGTTCTCTTTTCTTCCTACATGTCAGAAAAAGCCATCAATATGTTACTTCATAACTGCAAAACATTTTCTCACACACATATTTCGTTATATCGTGAAACACAGGAGGTCAGTACTGCACTATCGTAAGAGTTTTCCGACATCAGCTGCCATGGAATTGAAGAAAAAGTTTTCTTATTTTCAAACATATGGTCTGATATATTTCCCAGGAGGGAAGAAGGCAACAGTTAACCCTCTTCCTTGCTCTTTATTTCTATTTTGTGACTAAAACATTTTTTTTAAAACAGTTGCTTTAATCTGGGGGATTTCTTTTCCGTCTCTTTCTTTCTGAAAGACTTCATCTTGACCCTCACAGTTTTTAAGTGTCCCTGTACAATTATTGTCCTGCATCTGCATA
This sequence comes from Cyanoderma ruficeps, assembly GCA_008694505.1. Classification (NCBI taxonomy): domain Eukaryota; kingdom Metazoa; phylum Chordata; class Aves; order Passeriformes; family Timaliidae; genus Cyanoderma; species Cyanoderma ruficeps. The sequence goes on from VZDJ01000782.1 coordinate 33,160,751, forward strand.
ATTCAGATGTTTTAATCCACTATTCTTTTGATGAAGGACAGAACCTGATATATTTTCCTGCTTCAGTTTGTATTTTAAAACAAGACAAATGTTTACAGTAGATACTGTTTATGGAAACATATAATTGTCATGTAATTACTTTGCCACAGCTTTTGCTTTTAGTTTTTTCTATTAATCCATGTAAAACTAAGCTTTTACATATGGGCTACAAAAAATGCTCATCATATTTTAAATTAAAAAGATCAGCACCAGGGAATGTTTCCTCATGACACTCTCTTTGAACTCCAGTGAACTCCTCCTCCCACTCCTGACAATATTTGTATGATGGTTTTTGTTGCATTCTCAATCTGTGCCCTTTGAGCAGTGCTATCTTGAACTGCAATCCAAAAATCAATATGTATCTATCAATATCAGGAATATAATTTTATTTCCTGATTTTATTGACTCTTTCAAAAATTCAAAAATAAACCTTTTTAAAGCAGCATTTGAGCAATTTCCTTTCAAAGAAATAAAAAACAGCCACAAGAATTTTACATAAGCAGTAACAGAAAAATACACACCTACGACAGAAGCCCTAGGAGAGCTTGCATCCTATTTAAGTTTCAAAATTAGACTACTTTACAAGGCAGAAAAAACCTAGAAATTTCACTGCTGTTTAAATACCAATATATTTCAACCCAAAATGTCCTTGTCCCTGAGGAATATCTGCTAAATACAATGAGCACTTGGCTAACGGAATTAACTGGAGTCACAAACAGCATTTCATTGCTAGATGCTTACTGGATATTATTCTTTTAGTGTATAAAAATAATTTTAAAAATTCCTCATTTTAGAGATCACAGAACTAGCAAAAGAGGAGAAACTAAACACCCCAGTTAACAGAGCAGATCTTGATGTATGCCACTGCCTACTGAATCATATTTCTTTTTCAGTTCTAGGAATCTCACTAGTTTTAAAATCCCATGAAATCTAAACAATGGTATCTTATGTATTTATAACACTTCAGCTGTGTTCAGAAAATTGCTTTTTAAACAATCACCAAACCAACACTCCGCATTTCATGAAGAATCATTGCAAAGTAGGCTGGAGATGATTTCATCCAATCTTCTGTTGAAAGCCTGGGTTTAGATTAGGTTATTGGGGCCCTGTCAAGCCAAATAGTGAATTCTTCCAGCAAGGGAGATTTCAATACTTCTCTGGGCAACTTATTTCAGTGGTTAGTTGTTTGCATGATGGAGTTGTTTTTTCTTATCTCCAGGACAGAATTTCTCCGGAAGTAGCTATTCCCATTGCCTTTTCTCCAACCACCATGCAACCTTGCAAAGAGAGAACCTCTCATTTGTCTGCACTTATCTTTGGACATGGGAATTGTGATTAAGCTTCCCCTTAGTCTTCTCTTCTGGAGGCTGATAAAGCCAGTTCTGTCAGCTGTAGTTCAGACATCAAGTTCTCCCTCCCTTTTAACATCTTCATGGCCGTAACTGTGGCTGGCTGGGATGTAATTAATTTTCTTCATAGCAGCTTGAATTGTCCTGTGCTTTAGATATGTGACCAAAACAGTGTTCATAGCACATTAATGCCATAGCTGTTGTTCAACAGCGGTTTCACAGCTTGAGTATTTCTCAGTCTGCACCCTCAACGAATAGACTGAGGATGTGAAACAGTTTGGCAGGCAGTCATGCCAAAATACTCCTTTAAAGACAGCACTTATCCCAAGCATATAATACCTGATTTTATTAAGAGAATTACACTGACTTTTATATTCTAATTATCTTTGTAATGATTCTTACTTCTAATTACCCAAATCCAGGGGTCAAATTGTATCAAAACTACAGAATAATACCATTAAAAGGAAGTTCTTTGTTGAATTAATTTGGATTTTTTGCTTTTTTTAACGTAGGGCAGAACATGCTTTTCAAAAAGCTATTACATGACTTAGAACACTAAGTATCAAAAGTCAGTTTAATAATTTGAATCTCTAGGATTGATTTAAATATTAAGGTGTTACATTTGTGACGAAAATAAATGGGGCTTAGGCACTTGGGGGAATTAACTCTTGGTTTGGAAGTCAGAATGTAAAGGAGCCAGAATAAAAGAAAACTTTATCTCACGATTCATTCCTCATAACTTTAAAGGTTACCAAACACCATTTTTATTTCTATAAAAGTTCTGTCACCACTAAAAAGGACAACTGGTAGAAAGCAACCAAAAAACACAACCTTTATTAGTTTCCCACTTTCTATTTTCCCAAATTTACATCATGCAAAATTAAAAGCTTGAGGCATCTCGCTCCTGCAGCTTACAGGCAGTTCCCTACAACTAGAGAAGTAAAAGGCAGCCTAGGCTAAAAAGCAGGTCATCGTAACAGACTGTCATAATCTTGCCATCAGGCCATAAACAGCATATTTGGCTGCTCTACATACAGTGTTTCACCTTCCTATCCATAAGCTGGAGCTCTGGAAAGTTACAGGCATCCAAGCTTTCATCAGTTTGTGTTACTGTGACTGGAGAGATTCCAGTAAAAGAAATTCAGGTACCACCTCAGACCAGATGGAAAGAGGCCCTGGAAAGATGCAGAGCTATTACAAAGGATGACTGCAAAGCTAAAGTTCCAAAGGAATCATTTTGGCTTTGTAGATAATTTTTACTAATTTCAGAAGTGGAAGCTTCCCAAAGACAGATGAGAACGCAGATAGGAAGAAGTGCTTCTGATCCACTGTTGTTATCTTCAACAACAAGTAATAGAACACAATGAAAAGGTGGTTCCTGAAACTAGGGAACGGAAGTATAACAAATTTTGTTTCAAGGTGTTCTCAATTGTTTCCCACCAAATCTCAGATCAGGCACATGAACACGATGAAAAATTACAGCTGAACATGAGATTGACATTATCTGGAATTCAAGTGAGGGAGACTGAGATGGTAGAGAAATCTCACAATATGCCAAAACAGCCCTTTGCATCATAATGATCAGGTTTTTAAGTGGCACCTAACTATTTGGCAACAGCCAGGAGTTATTTTGCATACAATCACCAAGGCTTTTAGGATTTTACTGGGATTCTGGACAGTGATCATGCCAAAAGCAATGGGTGATTTAGCATAAAGGATGTGGGCAAGAAGGTAGCCTGCTTTTTAGGCACTACCCAACCACATCTAAGAAAAAAACTGGATATCCAGGGAACATGGGGTTAACTTTGGCACTATAAATGGGATTGGAAAAAGAGCCTTCTGAAATAAAGATTAGGACTGGGATTGCAATGCAGCCACACAAGGGAATCATCAGCAAAACTACTTTCATGGAGAAAAAGAAAAAAAAACAGGAGCATTTTGAAAACACAGGAGTTAGAGCTTTAACTTGCACTGGATTTTCAGAAGGACTGATTTTTTTCAGCTTTTCAGCCCTTTGCAAGAGCTCCAAAGGATCAAAGCAAGATGTTGTGCTGACTCTGGCAGCCATGGTGACAACTGCAGCTGCCTTGAAAGAGGGGAAACTTAAGTTGTGTTAGTAAGGAGATCTCCAAAGGTCTCCTTGAACTCTATTAGAAAGCAGGGGAATGGTGTTCATGACACATCATGTGACTACGCCTCAGTGTAGTAACCTATACACACTTAACAAAGGGCAAACTTCAGCATAAGAATGATTCTGTTCTCAATTTACATGGTATTAACTTCCCCTGCATGCACAGGTGAGTTCTTGGCAGTGTAATATTAATGTGACACTGTTGCATAGGGTTCAGTACGTTACTCCACAGTTTGTAAGAAGTGCTTGTTTTCATTTGCACTAATTCACGAAATTCAGTAATTGGCAATAGGTTGTTCCTAACATTAGTGCAAATTAGCAAGGTTCCACTTAATTTTCTCTAATTACTGGACTGAAAAGGATGATCGTGTACAATGAGAGATAATTAGCTAAGTGGGTATTAACCGGGGTTTTTGTGTATGAAAATCTCCAATCATTCAACTAGACACTGACTAAGGCATTTCCTTTTGAGATAGATGTTCCAAATGAACCCCATTAGCTCCCCAAAGCTGCACGGTAACAGCTGGAAATCAGCACAGGCAACACTCAAAGAAAAATGGGTTTGAACAGGAGCAGCTATTCCCTTCTGAATTGGACTGCCTCAGACTAATTGAGAACAACTTCGCTGGGCTGACAGAGCCTGTAGTTCCAACATGATAAAAATGATGTTTACACTCCCCAGGGGTACTGAGTAGAAGTCTGCCTTCTTGCACAGGAAACATTAGCAATTGCATCAGTTGTGAAAAACAGCTGCCTGAGCACCTCCTCCCAGACCAAAAAGACACAGAGGCTGCTCGTTCAGAACAGTAAGAACAGCCGCACAGTCAAACAGAAAACATGCACAAATGACCAGCGCTGGACTAAGCAGTGTATGAGCAGGCAATGCTATGGTAACAGAAATCAGATTTAATTGAAAGTGAGGTAAGAAAGAACTAGGGCAATAACCTCTGCCTTTCAATAGCATACATTCCTACTGTAATTGAAATATACACAAAGCAAACACCCTTACGACATAATATGCTTCAGTAATTTATTTCCAAATCAGGCTCAGGAAAGTAGCTTATATTTGTTTCATTTCTGATGCAAGAGCATGTGCCTCAAAGAAAAAAAAACTGGTAAGTAAGGGAAGATAGGATATAAAGCAATTTAAAGTGTTTGTTCCTGATCGGCTCTTTCAAATAAAATATCAAGCAGGAAGTCCATTTCCCCAGTCCTTCCTTTTCTTTCCTAGGTGAAATATCTTTCTATTCCCTTAGACAGACAACATCTCATCATTGCTGTTGTAGCTCATTACCAAGGTAGTAACAACAGGCAGCTACTCCACCATTTCCACAGCAAACATGAATCAGCCTGGTGAACACAATGAACCTCAGCCATCAATTCAGTACAGAAACAGAGTTTGCAGATGAATAATTTACTGCTGTCATCTCAAAGATTACAAAAAGGAAACGGTCTATTTATTTGTAAGGCAACATTATTGATAAATGTCCAGTTTAACCCTGGGATATTTGCTAACTTTTTTTCCCCTCACAGTAAGGAAATTCCAGTATAAAACTTTATTGAGGTTTTCCTTACAATATTAGTATTTATGATTTAATAGCAAGCTGTCAAAACAAAGATTATTTACTTGACTTCCTTGGCACTGCATTTCTGAGACTTGTAATAGTGTAAGCATACAACTGAAAAAAGTAATCTCTAGTAAACCAAATATCCAATAAATTAAGAAGTTCCTAGCTGCTATTTTGACTTTAGGCACTTAACTATGATTCCAAGAGAAGGCTTTTGCAGTCAATTTATTGACAGACCTAATGTCTGCATTGCTCTATCCAGCCTCAGAGAGAGAGATCCAAGACACTGAAATGCTGTTAAGTCTCTTTGCAATACAAAACACTCAGCTGAATAAATTCACTTTGCTAAGGACCCACAGCAGCAGCTACATTGCATTTAGCTCCCAAGCAGCTACAGATGACTACACCAGACAGAGCAAGTTCCTGGCTATGACTTTATACTGTCTGCTTGTTTTAGCAAAATTATATTGTCCTGTGATTTCAGTAAAATTCCAAGCAATTCCCATCATCAGTGATGCACCCAAAGTTTTGGAGCAAAGAGAAATGAAGGAAAAGCATGTTATTTTAAAACTAAATATGAGCTGCCTTCAGCATACATTAATAACAAAGCAGACTGTTAGTGAAATTCTAGCTAAAAATCTTCCCAGCTTTAATTGCATTAAAGGCAACATTTATAGGTACAAAAATAACTCAGTGGACTAACATCTTTCAAGCTTACATGATTTACAGTGTCAAAAAACATGTTCTAGGAATGAGCTAAACAGTTTTATTTATTTTATATTATATGGATTAAAAGTTAAGAAAACTAACTTACAGTTTATAAGGTTGATTACTTGCCTGTGAAGTCCCCAAAGTACATAAACTCTTAACTACTAAAACACAATTTTCTTGCAAGTAGACAGAAATAATGAATCAGAAACACTTAAATGCTGCAGGAATTTATGGTGGTGAGAAAGCACGAAGCAAGTAAAATTAAATAGAAATGGCTATTAAAACCATCTTAAAACATCCACTCCTCAACTCATTTGCAGCAGGCTGGGAAATCCCTCAGAAAAATGTTCAGGTTACATATCTCTGCTCATCTTATGCTGCAATTTAAAATAAATACCTTCAATAACTATGGTCCCCCAGGAAGTTTGTTTCCATTATTTCTGAATAGAAGAAAGCATCAGAGGTAAAACATTAAATGGAAGAGTTTTTTCTGAGCCCTGTCACCACACTTCTCAGAACAAGAAGGTTCTATATGGTGCTATAAAATAAGATGATCAGCATAATTTTCCAAAGCTTGCTGGTTCAGGATAGCAGTTGTGCTTTTCACTAGACTTCTGATATGTCCCATCTCTTTTCAGTGTTTTTTTTTCTTACATTTGACTCCAGTCTCCTGAAAAGCCAGATTTGATCTAGTTATCATTCAGTACTCAAACACTGCCTTCTATGTAACCAGGCATCAGATTCTACCCTGCTTCACAAGTCTTTGTCTGAGAAGCCATGACATTTTATACAGCGCTAAACACTAGGCAGAAACAGGCATTTTTAGGGGCACTGTTCATACAACCTTTTAGATATTCTGATCCATCCAGATCATTTTACATCCCAGGTGGCAGAAGAATACTACCCTATGGCCTTGCTATCTACAAGAACAGAGGAGATTTTTTAAGTTTTCACACACTAAGATCTACCATCAAAACACATATTCATAACTATAATGTGTTTGGAGCACGGGGACGATGGCCCCCTGGAGTCCTGCCCTCCACATCCCCATTCCTCGTCTGCTCACACACTGAGCCCTGCCATCTCTGGTGTTGTGCACTGCTGACAGCCTGCCAGGGCAGCAGCTCCATTTTTCATTGGTATCACTCATTTCAAAATATTCCAGTTCCTGCATGCTCAATTCACATCTTGTCACAAGAATTTGCCAGGTTAGATCACAGAGTAGAACTAACACAAGCAAAAGCCAAATGCAAGAGCTGGGCTTTAGGTTGAAAATAGAATGAGAGATTGGAAAAGGATGGAACTAAACTGAATAAGTTAAATTTGAAAGGATGGAAAAGTAACAGTAGCTTCTGTTGCAGAAGCTGATGGCAACAACAGCAGTACCAAAATCTCAAGTGTTCAGTTTAACCCACAAGGAGTGACCACAGGCTGGTTGCAAAGGCCACCATGTTCACAAGGCGTAGTACAGACAGTGTACGGATACACAAACCAGTGATGCACCAGAAAGCCACAACTCAAGTCAAAAACTCAAATCAAACATTGTTTGATTTTTTTTTTATTCTCCTCTTTTACAGATCAAAGCTTTGCTTTTTTTTTTTTTTTTTTAAATCAGAACGAGCAATATAACCTATTTCTCATTTATCTCAAATGGTGCAGTACCATGTGCCCACCCTGGCCCTGTGCCGGCTGTTTGCATTCCAGCCTTATCACCCGTGCACTGGAGCATCCCGTCCTCAACACACATCCCTCTTGCTCCCTTCTTAACAGGGCTGAGCAATCTGGATCTTTCTTCTGACCATGTTTACACATTCAAGTTTATATCAACAATTCATTCACTGATAAATATGTTACACTACTAAAAATATATCCTACATTGGAAAAAGATATGTGGTAGCTTCATTCACATTTACATTTCCCACAGCTTTAAAGAAATTCAACTATCCTTCCTGAAAAAAAATTTAAAACAAGAAATTCATGCTTCCTTTTACTCAGTAAAATTATTTTTATTGAAGTAGAATACAACTATTTTTAATTCACAAGATATTAAAAAGTAACATATTAGATGTAGATATATTTATATAAAAGGGTTAACATTTTAAACTAACCAGAACTGTAACTGCAAAATAAATTTTTGTCACTAGTAAACCACAGGGGAAAAAAATAAACCTTTGCTCCAAGGAGTTTCTAACGTCAAATGCTTGCCCCCCTCCCCCCAAATGTTTTCACCTAATACCTTCAAAGCTCTAACATTTGGCACAATTAAAGCATTTAGTATTTTCTTCCACTCGCTTTATTTTGAGCTAGGTTAAACATTATACTAATCCTACTCTTTTTCCTTTCTCTTTTTTTTCCTGACCCTTTCACTTGAAAGCCCATCAACATAATCTCCTGCAAGCATAGCACTACCTGACAAACTATCACCCCGAATAGACCTCAATCCATCCTGCGAGGCAGCAGCTACAAGAAATCATTGAACTCTGAATGGTCCCTGCACCATCGGAGAATAAATCAGGAGGACAATATATTTCTTGGATCTAAAACAGCCTCATCAATAAGTAACCTAAGCATCAGGAAAATGACCAACTAAAATGCTGATGAACGCTCATGGCCTTTTATTGGGGTCAAGGGGTAGGACTGCCCAGGATCCCTCCTGCCTTTCTTCTTCATCCAAATACTCTGAAAAGCCTAATACTATGCAATTTTGGATTCATGTGTTGTTTTGGCATTGCACCATCAGGCAAGCCAAGGCAAATTTCTGCTTTCTCCTTCTCACAGTCACACTCAGCATATTACACCAAGGCCAGATAGCTCAGGCTACAGACAGGTCAGAAATTATCAAGAACTGAAAAACAACCTCAAAGAGAGAGACAGGCTGAGAGAAATATCCTCAAAGCTTCAATATCCTTCAAAGCGCAAAAAGTATCTTTCGCTGGAGCAGACAAAGCCCTTCTGCAGATACTCAAAACCCAGAAGCCAGAATATTACATTTTGTTGGGAAACACGGGAAATGACAGAGGTTTTGTTTATTCAGTTTTTAATTTCTCTGCTAAGGCTAAAGCTCTTTTCATAGTTTCATTTGCTTAAAGCTTCTGCTTTGTAAGACTTTCAATTAAGAGAATGTGGCACTCTCACTAGGCTTGGATTTCTCCTATTAAGCAGCTTTGCTGGTCATGTTGTTAAGACCACCTCCAGAACAAATGCTGACCGAAAACAGAATTAATAATGGATTTAAAGGATACTACTCAGTAGCCTATGTACACAATGGGAACAGCTGTTTTACACAAAGTAAAAATATGCATCTGGATTGACTTCTTTGTTACAATCAGAAAAAAAAAAAAAAAAAAAAANAAAAAAAAAAAAAAAAGCCAAAGAGGTAAGAAATCCAGCCACTCTCAACTGTTACATAGAAAGCTTTATCAATTTAAGATATTTCAGCAGGTACAAATAACTGCTAAACAAAGTGCATATTTATAAAAGCTCTGCAAACGCAGACTTAAAAATCATGAGAGAAAAAACATGAGAGAAGCACATCAGTAAATCAGTATTTTCCCTTCTTCTCAATATAGATAGAAAGACTGGAAGCATTCTAACAAAAAAAAAAAACTGCATCAAATAAGAATAAATATTATCATGCTCATGGAAATTCTTTAATTCTACACTCCCATCATAATACAAATATGTAACAAGTTTATTGGAAAAAATTCAGCTAACAACGTATTGAGGCAATTTCCAGAGGTGTGCTAGCAGGGAATTTGATCTCTCAATCTATTGGTAAACTTAAATATATGTAAAATCTTTCAAATTTTTTCTCCTTGGAAAAGGAATTATGGATATCTGCAAACAGTGCAACATTGTGAGCAATGATGCCTCTCAAGAGTCCCTTGAACTACAAAAACTGACACAGAATCATGGAATCATTAAGGTTGGTTAAGATCACCAAGATCATCGAGTACAACCTTTGATCATTGCCACTATGTCAACTAGACCACAGCATGAAGTGTTTCTTGAACACTTCCAGGGATGGTGATTCCACCACTTCCCTGGGCAGCCTGTTCCAATGGTTAACCACCCTTTCAGTAAAGAAATTCTTCATGACATATTGAGCTTGTAGTATCAGTAGGAAAAAAACCCCTGATGTCTAAAAGAGTAAAAGTGGCTCAACCTTGTGGAAAAAAAAACTGAAACGAGAGATAAGGGCCAAATTCAAAACGTTTTCAGAGAACCAATAACATTAGGACAAATACAGTTGTTTATCATACTCTTTCAGCATTTATGGCCATGAGACTAAGGATGAAAAAAAAATGAAGGGAGAAATTAACATTGTCTCTATAAATTCCCTGTTCAGAACTTTTGAAGTTTGTTAAGATATTGTCACAAATGAACACAAAAATTGGTCTCATTACAACAAGATGGATGACTAGCTTCATTCCTTGGTAATAAACAGGTCAGTACTTCTGAAAAGATACGAGCTTAAAGTAAGGAACTAAAATGAAATCATTAATTGTCAAAATGTGACATTCCAAATGGATTTATCTAATACTTCAATGAACAAAGAATTCACTCCTATAATCTCACACTGGAAAAGAAAATATTGAGCTCTTATTCTGGATGAAAGTATATTAACAAAAATACTCATATGCCACTTTCAAATTATTAAATATGCCAGTCACTACAATTTGCTGGGGGTGTGGGAGAAAGATAATTCATTCCAGCCATTATACAAATAGAAGTCTAAGGCAAAGACTAAGAAATTTTTGGAGGAAGACACTAGCAACATCAAGAAAATAAAGCAAGTTCTCCTAAATAGAGTGCATCGACTAAAACCATATTCCTGAAAATTTCATTTTTGATATTCCTTACATTTACAGTAAGTAAATCCATGCTCCTTAGCTGTCCTTCCTTTCAATGATGACATTACCAATACTCCACGCTGGATCAGACCAGTCACCCCTTGAGTCAAGTTTCCTCTTGCTGATCACAAGTACTGCCAGTTTTTGTGAAAAAAGCAGTGTCAGCAGTAGGAAGCAAGACTACATGGAACCCCTTTGATTGCATGTGGCAGTCAGAAAGATGCAGACCTGAAGTCCAGAAAGGAAAGAAATAGTGATGTAGTCTCATTTTCTGGCTTTGGCAGACTTTCTTGGTACAAATATTCTGCTAAACAGGAGAGGGCAGGGGGACAAACTCAGCACTGACAGCCTCAATACACGACACTGCTGGGTGTGTTCTCCAGCCATTCCCAAGGCAAGACCTGGCATAGTTCAGCATCTGCTTCAGAGGAGGGAGCACTCTTGAAAGGCAGCAAGGACACGCCTGCAGGAGTTTTGCTCCTCTTGACCTGAGCAGTCACTGTACACAACCCAGAGGACACTGACCCCACAAACTCCGATTGCCATCACATTTCACCCGCGCTCAGTTTCACGCTTCTCGAATGCCACTCTGATGGGCTTCTTAGACACCATCTTAAACACTGTGAAATGGAAGAGAAATGCATACCCACTATAGGGAGAGAAGCCATACACAGTGTGGGCATAATCCAGTACACTTCATCTCTCTTTAGAATCAGGAATTAATTCCTGAACCTCTTGTACTCTACAGCACAGGTATGTCCGCAGCACCTGATGGCAATCCAGGATGCCTCATTTATTATGACAATTGTTTTGTTCTCAGTATTTATTTTAAATTCTCGAACACTAAATGCATTTTTCCTTCATGTGGGTTGAAATGCTGTACAGTAATCCAACTAAAACATAACTAATAAGAATCACAGCATCCAATTACCTGCAACACAGTTGCAAGCAGCAGAACAACCCTTTAAAAATCTAGTTCAAAAAATAAAAGCCAGAAAGAAGCTCAAGAGAATCTGAAGAAAAACTTGACATGAAAAAGAACATATACATTCTCCACTCCATCCTCTTCTAGAACAAAAAGGACACTTTGTTTTAAGAATTATAATATTTTGTAAAAATATTTAAATCATAGAAATTTTGATATCTCCGTTTTTAAGTAATTATTTTATTAATTTCTCCTCTAAAAAATTATAGATATTTCAATACTAGTCCTGATGCAGTTAAGTATTCCACAACAGCTATGAATTCTGTGGCTCTCTTTTGTTCCCTTTCTATTACTTCCGATTGTACAAGTAAAGGTAGTGGGAATCACTTTTGATTTTATTGATCCTAAGATTTTCTGCTAAAGATGTCGTACTTGCCCATTGATTTGATGTCATAAGAAAGTCTATAAAAATGGGGTTTGTCCATAATACTCTTAATAATAAATACTTAATAATAATTATACTTAATAATAAATCATGACCACCCTGCCCTCATCCTGCCACAAAAATTACCTCTATTTCTTGTAAATAGATGATCCCTTTTTACAGTTAAATATTATGTACATCTGAAATACACAAGTGAAAGGAAATGTACTATGGTTTTTTTCTCATAAATATATATTGGAAAAATTGATCTAATTATATTTATATATTTTGCAGCTTACTTCCAAGTCTTGGTCCTGGAAGATGCAGTTTTTGTCCCATGACTGTGTACTTTATAGTCTTCCTAACTTTTTAGCCAATAGGAATTTTGCACTGCTTGCTTCCAAGACTCTGCAGATACTATTGTGACCCCTTTTTCTGAAGTTCTGTTCTGGTTTTCTCCTATCAAATTACATAAGATTTTTCACATCACTGTGTTTAATAACAACAGATAAAGTACTAGTGCAAAAAAAAAAATTGTTGCACTTTTACTTTTGTATCATCAAATCATCAGTGAAAAGCTGATAGATTACCATTTTCAATAGCTGCTCGTGCGCAACTTTGTCTAAAGTTTCTTCTGAATGCTGGGTAAGTATTCATCTTCGCTTTGGAATGTGCTCCTTTCATTGTTATCTTTGCAGATCTTTTTTCAGACAAATGAGGAAACAGTACCAAAAGAGTAGTCTGAAGCAGTTGTTTTGCTAAGACACTGAAACCTGTAATTTTGTCCTTAGATATAAACGCAGATACACATAATAACATAGGTTCAGAAAAAAGAAAAAGAATTTACTCCTTTTATCTATACAGATTAACTTACTGATTATCAAGGTGTGATGTGACCCAGAAAGAAAACAGTGGAAAGAACAGTCAAAGAACAGTCAATATCATAAGAAAAATAGTTCTTTTTATAAATACAAAAAAAAAAAAAAAAAAAAACCCCACTACCATCTAAGTCCTTTATAGAAGTAATGTTTCCTAAACTGATCAGTACATGACCATTGAAAGTCAGTATAAAATTCTGTATAATTATACAGGCTAATTATATTAGATTAATTTTTTTAATTAGGATATGCTGTCAGTACCAGCAATCAGATTTAAGACTTCAGTCTTAACAACTTAAAGCTAAGGCAAACAACTCTTCTATTTCAAAAAGTAGCCTATAACTATATCTTACGTTCCAGTAGAAGATTTGTATTTTCACATATGAAATCGAAGAATTTCAGGGTGCTATAAATATGTCAATAACACAAAAATGTATTTCACAGAGAAATTCCCTCTCTGCTGCACAATCTGTTTATCTGTTTATTACCACTAGACCCTGTTTGCTGTCTTTGCCTCATGTTCTGGTGTCTCCTGACCACAGGGTTATAACGTGTTTATCTCCACACGCTGGTTCAGCATCTATGACAGCAAAGAGTAGCAAACAGGAGAAAAGAGGAGAGGAGTGGAAGCTGTACTGTCATATTCTGAATCTTACAGCCTAAGTAAATGCAAGGGCAAAAAAACCAAACAAACAATAAAAAAAATGAAACTGAAACAGTGTAGAAATACAGTGTCACAGTAACAGGAGCCAGTCCAGAGCAGACAGGATGGAGACAGAATCCCTCATGTGCTTGGCAAGATAAAAATCAGAAGAGGTGACAACCATTTTCCCAGAAAACTGAAAATCATTCTGCCTCCTGCACTCCTCTGGAGCTTTGCATTATTCACATCAAGAATGATTTTCATGCCTTTGATTCACACAGATAAAACAAGCCATTTAAATGGTCTTCAGAGGGAAAGAAGGAAGAAACCAGGAGCTGAAAAAAACCACATTTAGTAGGTGAGCATGATTTACACAGCACTACTGGGAAGGGATTCACAGGGGAGCAGGGCAGAGTTTTCTGCAGGTAGTCTGGGTTTATTTTAATGCATCAACCTAATCAACATCTCCAGGACTTGTCAGTCACAAATGATAGCAAGAAGATGCTTGAGAAGGCTGCACTCTCCTGGCTCTCTTATACACATGTGGTGGATTGGGTTCAGATCCTCAGATAACTGAGAGAGGACTATATAAATTATCAGCTCCTGATAGCTATCTGGAAAAGTTTCAGGGTCTTCTTACAAAAGAACTTAAAAGTACATCAGTCTCTCTGCTTGCCATATCATACCCCTTCCCCCTTTTCTCAGATGAAAGAACATTTTTTTATCTCTGTCTCTAACTCCAAAAACTGCTTTCTCCATGACTTCTCCAATGACCTCCCTCAGGGTACCCCAGGAAATCCATCCAATGTCTGCTCTAGTATATCCATGCAGCATTTCGTTCTCCCATAGCATTCACTGTGGCAGTTCATTCCAAAGGTTTCATTTAAAAGGTGCATATAAACTGAAAAGGCGTCTTTAACAAATCAAGCTAATAAAAATAATCTGCCTGGAAGTTTGCTAACATGTATGTTTGAAACAGAGAAGCAAAGAGAAAAAGGCAAGAAGATGAGAGAACTGGTCGAGAGGAACCTGAGGAAGGACAGGACAAAGACAAACCACTGAATACAAGTTGAAGATGCAGGGGAATGCTGGAGATCTTTTAGTGCATCACCCTACTCAAAGCACAGTCAACTACCACAGGTTCCTTAGGACTGTGCCCAGTCCTCTTCTGGAAATCTCCTAGGATGGTCACTCCACAGGCACCTCTCTAGGCACCATCTGCCAGTTGCTGCCAGGCACTTCTCACCCTGGAAAAGTTTTTCCTTATGCATAAATGCAGTCTGCAGTATTTCAGTTTACACCTGTCATCTCTTGCATTTTTACACAGAACTGCTACACAGTGTCAGTCTCTTCTTCAGCCTGAACAAAGAGGAGCATGGTCAACCTCCATGCAAACTTTTTTATTCCCTTTTCTGAGGCTGACTTTTATCCAAATGCTCAGTAATACCATGATTATCCTGGTGAGAGTTGGCAGATAAAGATTCAAACACAAGCAATTCCTGAGAAAGTAAGGACTGTTAAAATACAATATTGTTAGGATGACAGTCTGATTCAATTGCATATGTCTCATAAGACACAATGGCGCTTCTTGAAAAACACTTTATGGACTCTATTTATAAAGATAAACTGCAAGTATGTTTCTTCCTAAAGAAACACAGATACACTTTCAATTATCCAAGTTCCTATAAAGGAAGTACAAAAAATTTTCTCCCCTATGAAAAGAAGCACTTGGAGTTTCCAAGGACAGCAGCCTCAAGGTGTGTCACCATAGGCCAGGACAAGAAGAAATTAGGACAAGACCCATGATTTTGCATCAAGTTCCTCATGAGTTACTGGAAAGTAGATTTCCTCAGAAAGTGATGAAGTAGAATACAACTTAAACATCAGTCCTCTCTTTGATCTGACATTCTGATACTCTTCCTGCTGCAGAACATCTCTGTTTCTTTCTGCAAGTTCCACTGGAGTGGCTGCTTTTGATGTACACAGTATTGCCACAGATGAGGCCTAAAGGCCACAGAGCAATTTACACTGTTATAAAGTTAGAGAGATCAGTAGCTAAGGTACACGAAGGAAATTCCCAAGTAAACAAAGCTGAGATGAGCATATCAGTAACTTTGTAGCTGAATTTATCTAAGAGAGGCAACTGAATGTGGAAAGTTTTCATTGCACACTATGGAGTAAGAGAATGCACTAATTCCCCAAAAAGACACAGATTTTTCATCAGAGAGGCATAAAGAAAAATCATGTTTGAGACACTGGATCTCTGTCTCTACTCTTTATTTAGAGGATGAAAGACCTTCAAACTCATTTTTCTCCTGTCAGGAGGCATGCTGGACTGTGGAGTTCTCCAGAATGGAAAACAAACACAGCCTCTCCTAAAATGCACTTGTATCTCCTTCCAACTACAGAGCTGAATGAAAGCCCGTGGAAGCAAAATCTTAAAGGGGGGAAAAGGTCTGATATTATATAAAATAGAAGAACAGAGTTCTCTGGAAAGCTTTTAAATGCTGTCCTTTGACTTCTTAATACTGTCATTTTTCAAGTGTTCCAAAGAGCTATCCATTTTCTATTGACTCCACCAGAAAACAGTATTTTGTTTTGTTAGTTTTGTTCTTGTCGTGTTATGTCAACATGACATCCTGGCACCTGATGCTGATCTTAATGGATTCTTGACAAAAGATCCAGCAGTGCAACTTAAAACACTGTCAATTGCTGCTTAAATGAAAATAAAAATAACAGATTTACAAAAACCTAAGTATTTTAGCTTACACAATATTTAATGGTGTTTCTTTTACCAATTCTTCATGTTTTGCTGAGCAAAATAAAGAGTAGTCCTAAAGCTACAGATTTTGAAAAAAAACCCTTGGAGTCCTGCAGTTAAACACAGGGTTGTGCCCCTTCAACACTAAAAGCAATAAAGATGCTTACTCAGAAACTAGGAATTAGCTATTACTTTAGAAAAGCACTTCTCCTTATTCAGTAGTCAACATAATTTTTACATTACCTAACACGGAATTTTCAATCCCAAATTGTCAAATGCATTGGCAGGAGGCTCAAGGAGCTCTGATGAATACTGGAAGGTAGTAATAATGTGATTCTATCCAGCTAAGTTTGGTTTCATATGAAAGGCTTTTCTTGAACCATGCACACGCTTTTTTCTACTGCACAAGACTGAAATAGAATGAGACCTGAACAATGCCAAATTATATCTCGTGTATTTTTTTCAGCTGGGAGTCTTTCATCTTTCCCTGGAAAGACAGGACAAGGGACTAGATGACCAATAGGACTGATTGAGGATGGCAATTCCTCTATCCTTATACTCTTCAAAGTACTACAGAAAGTATTCAGAATTTACAGTGCTATTTTTGGAAGATTTAAATTGGATAAGGAAAACTACCTGGAATCTTTATTTCAGCATTGAGATGATTCACAGGTTAGGCTACTTAACACAGTCTAGATGTAAATCAACAACCAGGAATCAAATGATAATCAAAAACATTATGGCCTTTCTTCCAAGCAGGCAATTTTGTGTCCTTATAATTTAGATCTGCAAATCTTCTGCTGACTAATAATATTGGAAAAAAGGCACATTGTAAAAATTAAGGATTTCTCTCCATTTCTAAGGTTTGAGTACATCCTTATCTAATATATTATGACAGTGCATTGTGAACAGTTGCAGCAATTTTATTCATGGGCAAACTCCAAGTTTCTTGCTGATACTGCTTATCCTGTATCCTATAATACTAATTTCTCAGTTTAAAAATAGAGAATATTACAAAAAAAATATTTTCTTATGCTTCCATAGTGCCACAGAAACATGCTTCAAACAGGTTAGGGAAAGTCACCTCTGCTATATCCTCTGTTAAGATCAGTAACATTTTATTATTCTACTGAATCCCAACATTTTCTGTCAAACCCCTAAAAAACAATGGGCTGAGAATTTATATTCTTTTTAAAAAACCTGTAAAAAGTACTGGTTTCACAAAGTCCCTCTTCGTGACACAACAGTAGCTCTGGTACACAGAACCACTGAATTACAAGAAAATGAACCAGACTCCAATCTGAAATCCAGTCAAGTCAAGAGAAGACAGAGTGCACGAACTGCCCTCTTCCTACATGGCAGACTTTCAGCATGAAATTTCTCTAGGTCTTATAATCAATAACCATAATGGCAAAAGGTAAAGAATTTTAAAGACTGTACACTATGCTAAATATGTGCTACTCTTTCCATTTAGCACTCCTTCAATTTTATCCATCAACCTGTAGAGTCTTCCCAAAAAAGAAAGCTCTTGGTGTCTACTATCTGGTTTTTGCTACAGTTTATTATGACAATGACAGCTATGAATTTATAATGAGAGATCCCAACTAAAACACAATTCATTAAAATAAAAAAAACCCTCATTTTCATAAAATAAAATGCAATCAAATATTTTCAATTGTCTCACACAGGACAACTTCCAGTGCTACATAAATTAAAACAGTATAAAGTGATACTGGTGAGTGGGGGAGAGGAGGGTTTTTCAGATAAACATGTATTAATATCAATCAGAACTTTATATTATGCTAGATAGCCAGCATGGTGTTTGGGTCACCTAAGTCTTCTTTGCCATTTTCATTTCTTGTTTTCCCCCTATAATTTTAATTTATTTCTCATTAATCTACATAAATTTTGATTGAAAATGTTTTTAGCACAACCAGCTTAGAGACTGCCTCATATATTAGTTGACAGAGCCCATAAGAGATCCATAGACTGATTATTCAGTCACTTCATTGTTGATAAATATTAAAGGCTTCAAAATATCTGCTAATGACAAATCATAGTTTGTTAATCTCAAGCTATTTTAAGTTTAATGTGAGGTAACAATGATAGCTTGTCAAAGAAAAATGAATCCTTTGAGTTAAGCTATATCACTTCGAACATTAAAAACTATTTAGATGCTTCACGTACTGTCAAAAATGAAGGATTCCAGTGATGTCAATGGGCTTACAATGGTATGGTAACTAGCATAAGTAAGAACAGAAATGAAACCTTGAGTTTTGCAGTATTACACTACAGTATTTGCAGTATTACACACTTTAAAATATTTTTTATAATTACACTGCAGTGCTACTATGTATGTACACAAAAATATTACTACTACTTTGAAAAACTATAAAGAAGTGGACTGACCATCTAATATTAAGACAAAAGAATTTTTTTATTTACCTGACTTTGCAATTCACTTTGTTGCTTCAGGCGAAGATTTTCTGGTGTATCAGCCACTGTAGTGAAGGACTGCTTTGGGTAATGTCTAGAAGAAGAAGCACAAAGCCACACAATAAATATTTGCATATTTTAGAAAGTCAAATGCATCCCAGCACTCTTTCCTACAGTGTACAGAATTCTTTCATAGTTTGCTATGAATTAGAAGTATTTAAAAATATTGTGTCAGACATGCCTTACAGAAACAACACAAAAAAGTTCCTGCAATGAGTCTAAATCCCAGCCATTCATCTTGCCCACTGACTTCAAAGACCAATCAGCCAAAATTTGCTTTCAACAGAGTGATCAAAACTATGTTTAACTGCATTGTCTTGATATTATCACATGCTGGACAAAGACTAAACTAAAAGTCCTTAAAATTAAAATGTTTTTCAGAAACCAATGCTATGTAAGAGGGCGCAGCTGGAGTACCATGGGGTCTTTAATCCTTTAGTGTAGGAACCAGAAGGATCAAGGCAGGTACTTTCTGGGTAGAGGAAAGTCAAATGCTTTAACAGCAAATACATCAATACAGTAATGTAATATCCAGTACCAAAGTGTCTCAGAACTGCAATCAATCAGGCATCTCTCTTTCCATTTGAAATTTTACACCTTTACAACACATTCCTACTATTTGCTTTGGCATTTTATGGTACCATGCTCTAGGGGAGCCTGCTTGAGCAGGGAGGTTGGACTAGATCACCTTTGGTGACCTCTTCCAATCTTAATCATTTTGTGATTCTGTTAATTGTACCAGTCAAACCTATTCATTTACAGAATTTATTAATTTTCATGGATTTATCCTGCAGTTTTTCTATCAAACAAGAAGTTCCACTACAGGAAAGACCACAAAAAGAAGCAAATAACAAAATGAAACAGCACATCCCAAAATAGATATATTATTATGAGCCAGAAGCACTATGAGGAAACTGATTCTTATTAATTACTTTCCATCATCTTCAGCCTGAAACCAAAATGTTCACCTTACTACCATGTGAGGAACTCACATCTTCAGTTACCATTCACAGCTTCCATGTCTGCAAGCTCCCCCATATGTGCCTCCAACATTTCACAGTAAAAGACAACAGGTAGTGTTAGGGACACAACAACATTTGCAGCATAAGTTCCACAGAAAGAGAAAGGAGTAAGTGTCTGAAGACAGAGGATATGCAGTATTAAATATGTATGTTCAAACTCCAGGCCATCTTTAATTGTTCTTTCAACAGTTAGTTGTATGCTGTTGCTATGGTTTCATCATAAAATGTTCTGTGTAAACATGATCCATATTTCCTTTCAAAATTGTATTTTGTTAGAAAGTTTTCTGCATACACGTACTATTTCCATGAAGTGCATGGTTTCAGTAAAAAAAAAAAATCTGAAAAAATAAAGCAAGCATAAAAATTAAGAAGGACTTCTGGTTTTATCCAATGGCTGAATGTTTCCCCCTGAGAAATGCAAAATCAATAACTGATGAGAAATGCTGCCTGAACTTCATACAGTTGACTGTTCCAGGCCTGATTCCCCCCTTCAGATGACACCTTGCATTGCCAGACTCCTACACCACAGCAGAATGGAGTAGACTCCTGCACCAAGAGGCTGTGGAATATCAGCCTCTTGGAATATACAGGGTGTCGTTACACAGGGAAAACAGGATAAATACAGGACAACCCAGGGATTTCAGGTGCTCAAGGGCTAATAACTGCATAGAAAGACCAAAAAATTAAACACCTTGATGAAAAAAGCTTTTTCTCACAGCAATGTAAGAACTACCCCACTGGGTACTAGCAGATGGACAAACGATGTTACTCTCAGTTTATGGTGAGACACACTCCCACCCATTATGTCAGCCACTCGTCTCAGAGAGCTCATGTCACTGAAAACTAGAAAACAAAATTTCTAGGCATGGCGCCCTTCAGACTATTCTTTTGGAGTTACAGCCAAGTCCTCCCAAAGTCCCACCCAAGACGGAGCTTTGACCAGAGAGAGAGCATTGCGTTCTGCATACTTCTGCTGCTGCTTCCCTCCTTTTCAAACCAGGGGCTCCCCCACCAGCACCCCTCAGAGCCAGCCAACGCCAGCCAGCAGAACGGCTTAGCCACAGCTCCAGCAACACACAGGGAGGCAGAACGAGGCTTTGCATGAGGCAGATGGTGTCAGCATTGTGTAATATCTTGGGCCAAGGAAGATACTTCCAGAAGGGCTTCTCTTGTTTTTCTTCATTATATTTTTTATATCTCATGCTTCATTCTTCTGTATAGAGGCAAAAAACAAATGCCAGACTGGCCACAAGGAGGGTCATAAGCCCTTTTTGGAAAGCAGCAATGAGCAGATGGAGAAGGCAACAAGCCACCTCACAGCCAGGGCTTGTTGATGCTCAAGGAAGATTGTAGCAATGGTGCACAATTCACACCTTAAAGCAGAGCAGTCTTTTATATAGCAGCCATGAGATATCCATGGATAGCTCCTGTAGATGACAAAATCCCTGTCCCTAAAAAAATACAAACTGCCACACACGCAGTTAAAATACTACATTATGCACATGTTAAATGCTGAAAGCCTTGCTTTACACCATGTTTACATATCATGGCCCTGGTAGTCTAATCACACTAATCACATGTATTCATCCTTTTCAACATGGAGAACACAGAGTGCAGCCAGCTCAGATCGGGTTTTTTGGCCTGATCCCCTCGGGAATTGTCTGGACAACACTGAGCTAAGTGTCTCAGCCACTACCCCCAGGGACCCTGTTAGCAACAGCAGCAGACAACTGCAAACCCAGGTTCTCAAATTAAAATTCTCTATTTTGAAGCATAAAAAACATACACTTTGTCCCTATCATTCACCAGCTATTACTTCTGATCATTTGCAAAAGAAATGCTTTCTTCCACAATTAGTATTCTGGAGCTCAGATATTTCAACATTCCAAGCAAAACACTTGAGAACCAATGTATCTAAGATCATTATTTATTTTAGAAGCACTAGCTCCATACTTCAAGTAAAAAAGGTATGCTCAGTCTTGAAGAAGCAGTGCTTTAATATGCTTGAAAATACTATGTAAATGATTTTATCAATGAAAGGTATTTACACTTGACCATGGAAGAAAACAATACACATGACAAGGGAACAAAACTGCTGAAATTTAAATTGCTCTTTAAACTGATCATCTAAACCATTTATCAAAATGTATTACAGTGGTTAAAATAAGAATCATTTAGCAAAATTAAATTAGCAGTGCATTCTGCTATGGGATGTCATTTTAACTGCTGCTGATTTATGAAACCACTCACATGGTATCTCAAACCAGAAAGACATGGGTTTAGACACATCCCTGCTAATTTATGGAAATACTTGCCTCAAATGCATTAAAAAGACTAGTGTTAAATTTAAATCCTGTGTTCAGCTTTCCACATTTGTTTTAAGCTTACTAATACCATGTTTTCAGGATAATTACCAGTATTTAAAATATTCAACTATGTGAAAACTATCGAAGATACATTGTGCCATTGGATATTCAGTCTGAAATAGAAGGCTGAAACACAAGTGTTGAAATTCAATAATCTGCTTTTTTAACTATCATTTTAGAACTATACCACATTTCATCAAAATGTTCTGAATAAGGATAAGTCACTGGATGACAACAGCCTTTAATTCAAAAGGTTAACAGTGGTCCCTGATAATCCATTGCTCAGTTTCCCTTTTGTCCCAGATGATGTCTGAGAAAGAGCCAGGAATTGGTTAAGGAGGTTGATGTCATGTCAGCTATTTAATAGCAATGTCCAAAGGATTTTTTTTGTTTGTTTTAAGTCTTTGTTAGTTGTCTAAGTCTACTTAGCCAAATGTCTTACCACACTAATGCTATTAGGATTAATCCTGTATAA
This sequence comes from Cyanoderma ruficeps, assembly GCA_008694505.1. NCBI lineage: Eukaryota > Metazoa > Chordata > Aves > Passeriformes > Timaliidae > Cyanoderma > Cyanoderma ruficeps. The sequence goes on from VZDJ01000782.1 coordinate 33,183,392, forward strand.
AGATCTATACAAGAAGTTCCAGAACAAATCAGGATACACAGTGTAGTGTCTCTGCTGCGGGTTACTGTATTGCCTGCCTCAGCTGCACAGCTTGATTAATAAATCAAACCACAAGTCAATGTCTTGCTGCTTATGAGGAAATTCCTTCACTTTTGATATTTGAAAACAGGCTCAGTAATGCCTCCAAGAACTCAGGAAAGCACCTGAAAGTTACCTAGCTTTTCCAATGACTAAACATGGAAATTTTCCTAAATACTTTTTAAGCTGTAAAGTTTTCATCAGCTTTTCCATGCTCTCAATCCAACAAAAGGAAAGAAAAATATTCTGAGAGAGAATGGGATGAAGATTCAGCTTTGTCTCTTCTGCAAAAGGTCAGATTCAAAGACTGAGATAAAGTCAAGCATCTACTGGAATTACCCTCCTCATATCTCACTCTGATTTAACCAACATTTACAAATTATTAAGAGATTTGTGTGTATGTGTTTTATAACTGTAAATTAACTGTTACTGTTCAGTTACAGAATTATAATCCTTGTCAGAATTACTAGATTTCTATGGCGTTGTGTCTCCCCTAAAATACCTATTCCATATTTGCCTGCAACATTAAATTTGTGATATTTTTTAACCAGAGGACAGGTACAAAAATATTCAAATAAAATTTTTTTTCCCAAGCAGAGGGACAGCTCCATATCATCTTTTCATAATAGCAATTGCCATCACTGGCTGTCACATTAGGCTATCACTCCTCTCCCAAGTTTCGTCTGAAAAGACTGTTTTTCTAATTTAAGCAAACTCTAAAAGAGAAGGAGGTTTAAAAGGGGAAAAAAAACCTCTTATTTTCATTTGCAGTAATGCAGATTCAAAAAGAAAAAATAAACCTGTAAGACAACATAATAAAATTAAACTAATCTTACAAGAATTATAGAAAAATATAAAAATCAGTTACGCTTTTAAAACTAGCACTTCCATACAGTGTACGCAAAAATTGCAAAGTGAAATTAAAGAGTGAATAATGATCTAGCAGTCTGGATGTAACCCAAGCTCACAAATGATGGACAAGTAGGGAAGCTCCATCTCAGACCTGCAGGGGCCCAATCTGGTAAATGTGATCTGAGCCCATGTGAACAAACAGCGCAAAAACAGAGAGCAGAAACACAGGTCTCCAATTAAGTCTCAAATAGAAGACACATAACAAAATCATTTTTCAAGGATAAAGGTGACAAGTTGTGCATTAAGTTGTGCATGACTAGGGGGTGTTTAAACTGGCAGTTTGAAGAGGCAGAGGACTGTTTTTGTCTCCTCACCTTGAAACCGTGTCATTCACAGAAAGACATGCAAGATTCACAACAGCAGAGAAAGAGCCAGCAGGAGGGAAATCTTGCCCACAGCTGACTACTTGATTTGAAATTCGTGCTCAGTTGCACTTGCAGTTCTGAAGCTCCAGGAGGGATTTCTCTGGGTTTTCTCTTTTGTTTCGAGCTTTCTGTGCAAGATCACTTATTTGCATGCAATTAGAAAGGCTTTTGTAGAAGGGATAATGAAACTACTGGATAGGACAGCTTCAGTATGGCAGCACTTGGGCAATGAAGTGAACAAGAAATACACCACAATTCTTCAGAAATTATCCAAAGATGGCATTCTCTTTGTCTGCCTGAATCTACCCCTCTGTATGAAGAACTCTGGCTGCAACCAATTTGCTTTGGAAAATATTTTTCAATCTTTGCCTTCTGTTTTGCAAGGAACTTTTCAAATATTTAATTTCTATATCTGTACTTCTTATTTGAAGTAAAAGAGGAAGTTCCTCCTATACGCTAGCTACATGCAAGTTCCTTTTTAATGAGAAAAATCCCCTAGAGCAATGAGCTTGTACTGATTTGCAGGAGATTTAGCAAGCAATAAGATCCATTAAAAAAAGTAAGGAGATTCCACTTGCTTGTCAGGAAAGCCATAACATTCTCGCTCCTGGGGTGAGCAAAAGTCCAAATGTCCCATAAAACCAGGCACATGTTGCATATTGTACACTGTGCTACCAGAGTGGCACTTGATACACAACTGCAGAGACCCATTTCTGGGGCTCCCTTCAAAATCTAAGGTTATGAACCACATTAAATGTTCTGACTCTATCTGGCCTCAAGACACAGGTTAGTGCCTTACTGTTCTCTTTTAGAGCCTGAAAAAAAAATGAACTATTTACAGAAAATGTTTACATTTTAGATAAAATGGTTTAAAAATTGGGTAGCCAACTCTAATTCCAAATTTCATGACTCTCACCCTTTGAAATGTCACTCATAAATTCTACTGTACAAAACTAGCAGTGCAGTTAGCTCTGCAAATGCATGTCATACACCGAGGAACGCCAAAGAACTGGACTGCACACTAATCTTGTAATCACTGGCAGAAGGGACAGCTACGGAAAACAGGTCTAGATAGAAGACCTGGAAGAAGACCTAGCTTATTTTAGAATTTAAAAGGCCAGTTAATTTTTGAAAATAGTAAAATCTTGCAAATTTCCAACTTTTTCACAGCATGTATCCAAAAGTATTAACACTACTCATGTGGCCAGTATTGGCTAAGTTTTAGAGATAAAGCATAGAGGTCACAACATTAAATTATTTTGTGCTTACAATATCAACATGACCAAGAAACCTATTACAAACACATTTTTAGATACACGGGTTGTCTGAATTTGCAACGCTCCCATATTGATATTTTGATTTCAAGTAGCTCCTCTGAAAACTGCTTTGAGCCAGCTTGGCGAAGACAGAAGGCCAAGTGGCACTGGGCTAACACCAGCAGTGTCACACAGGCAGCTGGGCCCATGCTCTAACCACCAAGGAGTGCTGTCTTCCTGTTTCCTCCAAACAAGTGCCCCAGAATTAAAAAACACCCCAGCTCTCAGGTGATACTAGCTTTTTCCTCATTTCTTACATTTTTCTTCTCTCTTTTGCAATTTGATATTTATTATACATAGAAAGATACATTGTTAAGGAGACAGGCAAGTCTTGTTTCTTGAGAAATTTAGGTCAAAACATTTTAATTTTAAAGATTTGAAAAAATACAGCAGGAGGAGGACACAGTTCATATCTTATCATACAATACTAAGAATTGTTATAATACAGATCTCAGTCCAGTAGCATCCAGATTCAGTGAAAAGATCAAAAAGAGTAAAATTCAGATTTCAAAAGTAGAACTGCTAGAATTTTCAGTGGAGCCAGGCACTCACCCTTTCAATAATTTACCTATTCCTCAGCTATGGGATTCCAGTGCTTGGGGAAAGAAAATTAGTCAGTAGCAGACCAAGAACTACAGCGTAGCCTGGAGCTGTGCAGAAATCTATTGGCAGCACACTAGTAAGTACTGACAGCAGATCAAAAAGTGAGAAACACTGCTGGAGAAGGATACACAAAAGATGCACAGAAAGTTCAGAGAAACTTGAAAGGAGGAGGCAACTGTGGCAAAACAAAACAATAAACAAAAATCTGACTGCGACAGCAAAATCTGCCAAAAATGCACATACATATTAACATTTGTCACTGCTAGACTGCTTCCAGGATATCACCCAGCGAGCCTACCCAGAGCACACCCAGGCTTATATATCACCTAGACACTGAAAACTCCATGGAAGTCTAAGAAAACTTTGGAATCACCAGTGGCACAACAAAAGGCTGATGATTCAATATTCCCAAAGTATTTTCTTCCAGATACTGGGATTATTATTTCTTCCAAAATATCCAGGAGACAAAAGAACATGAATATAAGCAGGAAAAACACAAACTGAAGCCGAGTTTCTCACTAACTTCATTTGTCAATTTACAGCAACTGATCTAGCAGAACAAAGAAACACACAGCATGACCCACAGTTTACCCCATCAACATCTTGCTGTCCTCTTTTAAGGATGTCAGAAAGAGGTGTAATTCATGCATACAGGGGTGAAAAATTTTATTACAAAATTCCTACATTTTCTTGTTATTTATTCTATGTTCAATATATCAGTATCTCAAGCAGCACGACACTAAATTATACAAGTGTCATTGTTCCTAAGCAATTGGTAGCCCTCAGTATGGGAATTTAAACAGGAGATCTAAATGGACATCTAAATGTACGGCTTTCAGATACAAGGACCAGCTACAGACAAAACAGAAGTAAAACTTGAATCCATCTTAATAATACTTTCTTCTCTGCCAGCTTTTCAAGTGCAAGAAATACAACACAAGGGAGAAGTTTCATTCTAAAATTTTTAACGCTGAAAATCTATTGCAATGACATCAGAAATCAAGAACAAGTGATTATCTATTGCTCACTGCTTGTACTAAGTCTTCCTCTTCCAAGGGAGTATTGACTGCAAGAATGAATATTTGCTACTAAAAACTGAAGTTCTTATTCATGTATTCATTCAAAATGTGTTAGGCCATATAGAGCAGGATCACACCTATAATGAAACTGGAGTCCAGCTGTTGTGCTCTCCCAAAACTGAAGGTATAAGCCAAAACCTGGGAAACTAAATATGGACTAGTTTCTAGCTTCCATGTTTTCTACTTCTTATCTCATGTGTTAATTTTTCTAGCTTTTAATCTTTATGCTCTTCTTCATTTCTATAGCAAACCTACCGAGCCAAGCTTCATTGGACAATTCATTGGTGCTTCTGAATTCCAAAATTATCACTCAAGACACGGCAAATACAGTTAAAAATGCCTTTCTAACTGTAAAGTGTATTAAGCATTTGTCCTCTAAAATGGTGCCATCATCGGCAACACCAAGTTAGAGTTACAAAAAGTACATTAAACAGAGTTATGTTTGCATGTGTGCTAGAGGAAAAAAAAGGTTGTTTTTTTGTCAAGTGAAAATTTTACTAGTTGTTTATTCACATACTGTAAATTCTAAGCAGCTATGTTAACTGTGCAGCTTTATGAATTGTCTCTCCTTTAATGTATCTATTTGTATAGAATCAGCATTAATAGAAAAAAAGTTTATTTAGTTTATAAAAGATATTTTATTACGGTATAGTGTAAAACAATTTCATATTACAGCACACATGCCTATACAAAGTTATTAAATGATACATTCAGTTTTGGCTCACAAATGAAGAATACTCTCAGTAGAGCTTCTTTGGCTTGTTCTGATGAAAGGGTACAAGGGTGAAAAGGCAAACACTGCAATTTGTAATGTAAATTCTTGGCAAGAGTCAATGGATTACCAATTTAATTTAACACTGTTCTATATAACACATCACAGACCCCTCACAAGCATAGGATGTCATATTTCACAGAACCTCCAAATTCTAAAGCCTGGGTAATTCAATCAAATCACTAATTCCTTTTTATGTATTTATCATGAAAAAGCAACAACTACATCACATTTTCACTAATACCCTGCAAACACCTACAGAATTTCTGCATATATTATGCTCTCAGCTCCTCATGGACTGTAATTATTTTGACTAGAACCAGGTGCAGTTGCCATTGGTAATTGGTTTCTGTCCTTTCTCCCTGCTTCAAACAATACTACCATGTATCTTCCCAGTAAAGTACAGGGGTTTCTGTCGTGGCTCTTAGTATTTTCAATTGAAGGCTTAGGCAAATGAAAGAACTTTATGTAATTCACAGAGCACGGGCTTTCTCATCACTTTCTCGGACACAGACCCTAAATTTCACCCAAATACTGTTCCAGAGACTGAATCAACTGCATTGCATCTCATCCAAATGGTTTCCACAGGTTTTCACAGGGAAAGTTATTCAAACCATAGAATCATGAAATCATGGAAAAGCTTGAGCTGAAAGAGACCATAAAGACCATCTAGTCCAACCCCACTAACACGGTCAGGGATGCTGCTCATTAGATCAGGTTGCTCGAGGCCACAACCTAGCCCTTGAACACTTTCAGGGACAGGGAATCCACAGTTTTTCTGCAAACAAGTAGAACTTGATAATATCTCCCGAGCTTTTCCTTCTTTTAGGCTGAAGATCTGCCCCTCAACAACTTCAGGTCAAAAGGCAAAGAAATGTTTTCCATCTCCCCACATGGACAGAAGAGAGCAGCTGATGAATGGCTGCTGATATCCTAACAAATTAATCCTTTAGGATGTAAAACAGGCACAAACAAAATTATATAGAAGAGGAATGCAAGCAATTCCTAAGCCAATTTCCACAAATGGCCTGCCCAAAGCATAAACCAAGTACTTTAACTACAGAAAAATGCAGAGAAAAAAAGCTATTTCCATGAGGTATGTAAAAACTCAGCATGTCAGAGCAGATACATTATCACACTGCCAGATCAAATGCAAAAAGGTGAACTATGGGATAGATGGAGAAGAAAGGAAGTCACTGAACTAATAGTGAAAAGACAAGTGATATATGTAAGATGAAAGGACAAGCTCATGCTTCAGATCACACAGCTTAGTCATTAAATAGCATTTACACCACAGGAACATAGAAGACCTGGGAAGGTGTTCATAACCATGAAAAAAAAAGTGAGATATCTCCTACCTTTCCTTCTTATTCCGAAATACTGCAGGCCACAGATCTGTCAGATGTCACTGTCTGAGCCCCTTTTACACCTATTACTGCATTTCTGCAAACCCATCAGCCAGATCCTCCATGGCCAGAGCCCTCACAGGGCAACTGAATCCATTTAGAATAAAACTGAATATGTGCCTTTGAGTAACAGGCAAAGAGGGATGACAGGAAATGTAAAGCAAACTATTTGTAGCTGCTATGCTGACGTTCACAATTGCAGGAAATATGTTCACAAGTGAAGCTTGCACGTGAATACCTAAAACTGGTCTTATGGTTTAGAAATTATTATTTATCCTGTTAGGGCATGATGAGTAACACATCTTTGCTAACATAACAGACAGTAAAACCATTAAATTATCATCTTAACAAGTCAAGGTTTCAAGACCACTAAGATTCCTTTAAACTGGTTGAATAAATTTCAGCTGGTAAATTACATTTTGACTAAAAAACACTTTTTGTCAAAAAAATGCTATTTCACTACAGTGCTAGTGACTTTGTCACCAAATTTTGTTACAATTACACACAGATTATTACTAGTAAAGTCTTTCCCAAAAGCAAAAACAAAATAATTATTTTATGAAAATTAATGAAGATGATATCCATTAGTTATTTCATTATTATTAAGGAACTTTAATTCAATTTCCACAGAATCACAAAGCTTTCCATTGGGAGTTAGCTTTGTTTTCTAGAGATTTACTAATAATCTATGCATGCAATGATCCAGTCAACCCTCTCTGTTTACAGAAATCAAAAGCATATTTCCACCAATTTCTCGCAAGTCAGTGAGGAAGAAGTCCGGAGCCTCTGAGGCAGTCCAGTGACTAGCATTCCCTGAGTGCCAGCCAAGTCACATGAAATCACCAGTAAAGCACATCGCTTCCTCTACAGGCCTGTTGAAATTTACTCTAAAAAGATATTTTAGTTTACAAAAACTATATTTTCTGAATAGTTCAGGAAAAAAACCACAGTATTTTAAAGTTGAACAAACCATAAGCCTTTCGTCAAAACTGAACTGTGCTGCAAATGTCTCTTGGATATGTAATTATACTTCCTTGTCTGAGATTACTGAGATTACTCCTGGGAGCTTCACATGGATATTTATACTGTGGTGGAAGTATACTACCAGACAGGAGCACAGAGTTCCTACCATAAATAGCTTTCAACACAAGAACAAGTGCACAAAATAAAAGCACTTTCTATATTCAAACTAGGGCATTTCCAAGTGCTTAAAGCAACTCTTAAGCATCTGCCTAAAACTGCAAAAAGTCAGAACAGATTTAAATCTTAAAACATATTGCCCAAGTCTACAAAAGAGCTCAGTTTTGCCAGGCCCTTCATCTGTCTGTCCTCCTGCACCAGCACACATGAGCCTCTGACTGACAGAGCTCTGTCTGCCTTTTTATCAAAATCCAGATATCCAAGGTGTTGAGCATTGTCACTTCTACTCTATTCAGGAGTAAGAAGACCTCACTTGAGAAGTCTAAGGCATCTCTGGAGCACTGCAGTGGTCAACAAAAGCAAAGAACGAAAGACCTCTGCACACCAAAGCCTAAGTTTGCTAAGCATATTATCCAAGTGAAAAGTAAAATAGCTGAATGACAGTTGCCCACGCTGAAGACTCAGTGAACATCCCCAGTTTCACTGAAATCCAAATGGTCAAAGGCTATGGTGGAGTCCAAAACAAGTACCTGAAAAAACAAACTATTTTTACAAGACAGAAATTCTTTGGAGTAAAAAGATATCTGGGGGGAGGGGGGCAGGAAGAAAGTTTGAAGGCATACTGAAATAACTTGGTTTTGTCAAAGCCCTTAAAAATACAAAAGTTGTGCATTGCTCACTAGTGAAAAACTAAATGTTCCATTTTGATGAGAAGTTGGATATGTTACAAAGAATAGGTATAGGGATTACTGTCAGCAGAGCTGTTTAATTTCTGCTTTAATAAGAAATAAAATGGAACAACAGAGCATAGCTATTTTTGCTGTTCAGAATTTAAAGTATACACCATCCCCATGCAAATACTTTTATGTCTTTTAAGCTCCTTTTTTTCCTCTCAAGACTTTAATATGGCTGTTAATGTCTTCTTGTGTCTTTTAAGGTTCTTGAATTTTTAATAAATTAGGCTGATACTTGGAGCTCAATCTCTGGGAGTTTCTGGCTCCGACACAGTGTCTAGTCTCATGGCTCCCTATCAATTATAAAAGATTGATGAGGCCCTGCCCTGAAAATCCAGTTGATCCACAAGCCTAAAGGCACAGGAGCTAGAGCTGTGGCAAAAAACATTTCTTCAGGTTGCCAGCAATGGTTCCAGCTAGTTAGACTTTTACATTGGTGCTAACAAATCAAAAACATCTAGCAACACTCTCTGGTAGCAAGGCTGACTGCCACAGAGCAGCACACATACTACTGCTCAACTCTCCTACTGTCCAAAACAGGGTTACCACATTCAAACTGCCTGAGTAGAGCAGAAGCTGGCCTGTGTGTGAACAGAGCCATACCTAGGAACTGGCTGGGAGAGAGGACAAGCACAGGGTAAAGTTATTGTGCCTGTCAGCATTTCAGCAATTTAACCATGAGTTTCACACATACCTCTAATTTGCTAATACAGATGAAGCAAAGGAGTCTGAGTTGGAGTTCCTATACCATCGGACTCCCACCCCCTGTGCTCTCCAGGAACAAACTTCAACAACTTCTGCTCCAACATTTTAATAACGTCCATTTTTCTAAATGTGCGGCTTTTCCAAACCTTCTTGCGTTTTTGTTTCTAAATCACAGAGCCAGGGAAGAGTTGAGGCTGGAAGTGACCTCTGAAAATTGCCAAAGCACAGACAACTAGAGCACATTGCCTGTGATCATGCCCCTTCTGAGTATCTCCAAGGACACACCCACTCTGGGCAACCTGTGTCAAGTATTCAATCACTCTCACACTGGAAAGTCAACCTCAAGTTCATCTGTGTGGCCCTTTGCTTCACTCTAGTATGTCCCAGCACTCCACTCCAGATCCCCACCAGGGTTGAACAGAAGTAAACTTCCCTTGACTTGCCCTATCTGACCCTGTGTTTCTAGTAGTGGATTAAATGAGAAAGAAAAAGACACATATGTTTAATATTTAAACACTCAAATTCTGTTATGGTCATTAGTTTCTTGTCATTACTATTATTTACCTCAGTGGTAAATTGCCTGCTACTAAGAACTCTCATACACAGATCAGGTAGCTTTTTTCCTCCCCAAAGCCAACAATTGCTTTGTAAGGTAAATAAGGAAAGGACAGCTGCAAACACTCATAATCAAAGTAAAACCAGTAGTGGAATGAAGGCAAAATCTTCCCAATGGCCAGCACTGCAGTTGGCCAGGGAAACAAGACTCACTGTCTCAGTGTATTTCACTTCTTGTCCCTTTTGTTGCTGACCTCGTCTCAAATCTCTACCCCAAAAATTCTGCCTAATGGTTCTGAAAGTGTTGGGAAGGAAGCAACAAAAGAACAAGGACTCTCACATGCCAGAAGAGGGTTCTGTTTCCGACAATAATTCTTGCACAAAGGGCCTTCAGTGTACAGTTCTCTCTATGTGGTGCCATATACAATGATGGCCTTGCATATGTCCCACCAGAGGTGACTCCACCACCAGCCTGACAACAGTTGGAGCCTGAGAGAGACACACCATGGTGACATACTGATTGCTACTAGAGAAGGCTCAACCATCTGTCTCCTGCTACTTGCATGACAATGCAAGCTGCAGTTTAAAACACTTGTTATGTTAGATAGCCTTAAGCCTCTCTCTGCTCATGCCCTGCGTGGGCAACATAGCTTCTCTTTACACAGGAGGATGCCTGGGCTGCACGAACAGGAACACAGCCAGCAGATCAAGGGAAGCAGCTATCCCCCTCTGTCTAGCACTCATTAGACCACACCTACAATCCTGCAACAGCACTGGGCTTGCAACACCAGGAAGATCAATAAACCAGAGTGAGATCAGTGAAGGCTATCAAGATGGTCAGCTGGCTGAGACTTGCCCCATGAACAGGCTGAGGAATCATAGCTTGTTCAGCCTGTGGACAAGGCTTTGAAGCAACTCAACAGCAGCATTCCAAGACTTGCAAGGAGTTGGAAAAGAAAGAAAGAAAAATTCTGCAAGAAGTATCAAATATAGGGAGCCGGGCTTTTCATAATGGTGCCTTATGGGAACACAACAGGCAATGAACATAAATTGAAAAAAGAGGGGTTCAGGCTTGATATAAGAAGAAACTCTTCCACCATAAGAACAGTCAACTAGTGGAAAAGGTTACCTAAAGATACTATACAGGCTCCACTGCTGGATGTTTTCAAGATCTGAATGATCACAGCTGACACTCTTGTGAGCAGACCTCCTGAGGTTCCTTCAGCCTGAATCATCATATGATCCTAAGATAGCAGGCACTCACATTTCTAAGGCTCTGTAGAGACATCTTTGAACTGGTGGGCTCTTACACTGAGGACAGTGGGGTCCATGCCCAGCAGAACTTCAGATACTTGGTAAAATCTGAGCCTTATTTCCCTCTTGAACTATATGAAGATAGTGCACCTGCTTGCACTGTACCTCAGCACACTAGAAAAGGAAATAGGTATCAGAATAGGAAATAGACTGTACCAGAGCAGCAGCCCTTGGCTGGGTTTTCCCTGAATTTCATTAAAGTCAAAGACAGACATGCAACAACCAGGCTGAGTACGAGGAACTGGGTGTAGAAGTAAGGAGATGACAACATCTCAGCTGTCTTGACATGAGGTAAGCAGTGATAATTTATCCAGGTATTTATACATGAATCACATGTATAAGCATGTGCTTCAAACCTCATGGATAAAATGAAGTTAAACAAAATAGATTTGGTATAATGAAAAACAAGCTCAGTAAATATGCCACAGAGTACTCCTGCATCATTTCCCAGTTCAGTAGCCCTCAACAGGAATCTTGTCAGTTCTCAGAAATGGGCCAGTAAAAACCTGGACTGAGCACAAAACAAGGCATATAGGGAAAATGTGCAACATCTTTTATAAGGTAATGGCCATTTTTTCTGTTTTCTCAGGCTGTAGTAACTAAATATTCTCACATGTCACTGTCACCCTTACACTGAATAACCCACCTCGTCCTTGTTCATAGCACATTCCTTTCTACTGTGCTGTGTTAAACACATGCACACATATCCGCTACCAAATACTTCACTGAGACCCCCATCAGTCCAAAAGCACTCAAGCCTCAATTGCCTTTGAAGGAAGCAAAGGTTACCCAGGCTAAGCAGCAGCTGTTCTTGATGCACACAAGCAGCAGGGGCTGTCACTGGAACAGAAAGACAGCGAACAATTGGGTCAGCACATGAAAGTGGACAGTCTGCTGTATGTGACCACAACACAGCTCCAAATAGCTCTGAGAAACACTTCAATGGGAACACAGCATAGCTTCCCATCCCTAGCTTTCTATCCTGCTAAACAGGACTTGGCTTAAGGTGGGAAAAGTCTGTTAAGACTTTTTTTACTGCAGTCCCACTTGCAGATTATGGCCCAAGAAAAATCCTCATTATAGCAAACAGCCCAAAACATCAGATATTTTTAAAGCACCTTATTTTTTCTCTGTAACAGACCTAAGGTGCAAGCAAAAGGCAAAGTATTAGAAATATGCAATCATTCAAAGACTAAAAGGGTGACCAATTAAAACAATTACTCTTTCAACTGAAAGACTTCTTCAGCTATAGTCCATTTTGAATGTGAATCACAGGCCTCTTACGATTAAGAGGAAATTTTTGTAACTTTGTATTTCTTGACTTCTGCTAAAACAAAAACAAACTGACGCAGCAGAAAATTTTTAAAAACCCATCCAATTTCAAATGTTAAACCTGTATATGCAGCCAGAACAGCAAATGCAACATTATCTCCTATCTTTGGTCAATGTTGTAACTTTAGGTTCCACCAATTACTTTTCTATTTATTTTTCCAGCAAGTCTGAGAACATGGACCCAGTTAATAGAAGCAACTCAGAGATACACACTCTCGCCAAATATGACTCAATCCATATTAGCCTTAGGTACAGGCTTTGAGTTAAAGCAGATTTGTGCTTTCCATTTTCTTTCATTTGAGTTGATCAGTTCAATTTGATCTTTGTCTGTTTTTAAAAAAGGTTTCACTCGGATTAGAAAAACTAACCTTTCCCTGAGAGGCAGAACCATCTGAATTGAGAGCATGCAAGGAAATATTGATGGGGGAAAGCAGCACAGTACTCAGCTGTATCTCAGCAAAAAAAGAGGGAAAGGTTGAAGAAAAGCAGAGTCTCAAAAATGTTTCATAACAGAGGGAAGTGGAAGAGAGTAGCTGGAGAATAAGGCATAAACTATTTTCTTTCCTGCCATTATTTTAATAGCTGACAGTGACAGAAAGAGGGGGAAAAATGGGTCAACCATGCTAGACAAACAGAAACTCCACATTGCTATCTCTGTCCCAAAGAAAGGAGGACAAGAGGGTCTTTTACAAACATAGCATGAAATGCACTCAAAGTACAAGCAGGTCTCTCATGCTTTCTATCATACAGTCTGCCCTGAAATGTCAAGAGATCTGAACATGATTATCTGTCTGTCATTAGGAAAGAGAATACACTTACAGATCAATGGGAGCCACTCCCTGATTTATGAATCTCATATCCCTCCTAATTCTTCTCAAAAACATCACGAATCCATATGGTGTCCAAGTGTTACATTTTGTATTTGATTTAACTTAAAGATATTTAAAAGAAACAGAACCAGACCCAATATGTTTCTGTGCAATTGAAGAGTTACCCACTGACTCCTTCTTAGCTGGGTCTCAGGAATCCAGAGTGTCCTTTATAATTCAAGTGCATTAAATGAGATGTAAAGAACTTCCCATTCAGGAGGTAACAGAAACAATAATTTTTTTATTAAAAGAATCTCGAAGAAATCGTGGGGAATTGCAAATCTGCTCTACCTGCACTTTTTTAGTGATGTATACCCTAAGCAAGGTCACTGTTCCCTGCTCTGCAAAGGCTTCACTACCATTTTTGTCTTTTTTTTAACCACAGCTCAGAGTTCTGGGTAAAGAGCCTGATGTCTGCAGGTAGACAACAGTAAACCTGCAAAAGCCAGCAGCAGGGAAAGGCAACTTCACCAGTAGCACACAGTGTCGCCATAGAAATCTGTAACAAAAAAGTGGGGAAAAAAAATAAAGGAGGCAAGGGCAGCCAGGCCAAGAAATTAAAATACAGACACACACACAGAGTTTCATAAATATGAAGTGACAGAGGCATAAAGATAGAAAAGAGAAAATTAGTGAGGGAAAAAAGGCAGACGAAATTAAAAAGTGATGTTTTATTGCAGTTTGGGGAAAATGACTCAGCATTCTGTGGGCCTGTAATCCAGAACCTGCAAATTTTTTTTCAATCTCTTGCGATATTGATTACGTTAGAAATCACAAATACAGGAACTGCACAGCAGGGTAAATTACTCCCTCACAACTTCATCAGAAAGACTTGCAGTGAAGGAAACATGGAGGAGGGCACAATGATCTTTAACAAACAGCAGAGCTGAAGCAGTAGCTAGAAGAAAGCGTGTCATTGTCAGCACGACTGTTGGCTGAGCACAAAAAGAAAAAGAAAGAGAAAAATGTAATAAGAAAAATTGTCACAAGCTGATCTTCAGACAATAACACAATAGGAGTCAGAATATGGACTATGGCTATTAACTGGTAATTCAGTGGACAGCAGCTACACAAAAAGACAGGAAATTAATATGCATTGAGTGGGGGTTTTGTTGGGCTGGGCAGTGGTTGGTTTTTTACTTTTAGACTGTTACTTTGATGCTAAACGATTATCTTCTCTAAGAGGTGTGAATCCAATTGCAAATACAGTCATGTTCTGCCCCCACAGTAAATAGTAGCTTGTCAGTTTGTTGCTGAGCTGAAGCTTGGGCTCTCTGCTCTCCAGAGAATGCATCACATGATGGGTTTGCTGCCCATAATGGGTACAGTCTACTGCCCAGACATCACCATATGGAAAAAATCACTAACACTTTTTAAGGTCAATGAAAAGAAACAACTCACATTGTTACAGCCAACAACCATGCAAAACTTTGCTGACAAATCCTCAATGCTGATATCTAAACCAATCACCAATAGTTGTCTTTGAACAAGGACCATCTTAAAGCAGACGCACTGCTTATGCTTTCTTCAATGAAAGCTTAATGGGCTTTGCTGATGGGATCTGTGATAAATCGACCCACTCAAGGGACTCTCTGCAGCCTCCAGTCAAAAAAACTTCAGTGTCTTGGCTGGCCTGGAAGTTGGCATGCTGCCCACTGCTATGTGAACCATGGCAAAATTACACATGGGGCATAAACTAAAATGAACAAACCTGAACACATTACACAAATACCTCAGTAGAAATACACAGCTCTGTGCTAGTAAAATGCTGCCAGTGTATATTTTGGATTTGGAGACAGCCTCCATCTGTAATACAGCCTTAAGAATGTATGCTCCACCCAAAAATACTGCATAGAATTCACAAACTTCTTACTGATTTCACTATCAAATTTGGCAAAGGCATAACAACATACAAGTGTTGAGAAAATTAAGATTAACACAGAATTTGTTTCACCCAAAGATGTTCCTCATCTTCCAAGTACACGGGTATGTGAGAATTCTTTATGGCTTTCTATATTCTGTCTCCCTCTTTGTGATCTCTAACCAAAAATCTGACACTGGGTCAAGTTTCAGCTGAACAATTTTCTAGCAACAGTTTTACTTGGGCTATATAAACCTTGTTCCAAGAGTTTTCAAGGTCCAAGTGCATCTCCTGACCATACATCACTAATGGTAAAGTAAGTTATGTCAGTGTACTAAAACAGGAGTGGATAGCTGAGTTGTAAGGCGGCAAAAATCAGACTTTCTCCAAAAAAAAACACCCCACCCTGTTTGTCAGTTTGTCACAATCAGCATGGAATTTAAATTAACAATCTCATTTTGCTAACCAATAAGGCTACCTCTACACATCACACATCAATGGAGAAAGACAGGCACCTCTAAATGGTGATCCACTGCATTCTCTAACAGCCAAGATAATACTCTGTATAAAAGGTAGATTCCGCAGGAAAAAAAGCCAGAACCCGTTACCACTCCCTCCATGGAACCTTCTGGAAGGCAGTGGCTCACACCAGTCAAGGGATACCGTTCAGCCTTTTGAGAACTTCCCAGCAAATAGCACTATTTATTGAGAATCCTATTTAATGCCAAAACACTGCAAAGTACTATTCAGTTTCCTCTTCCACTGCCATCAGGCCATCATTTATCCTACCCAGTCTCTCTGCACATACTTTTTTCCCCTCTTTGAAGCCTTGATCTGAGAGCACTGACATTTAGTTAATGAGATAATCTTCATAACCATTGAGAGCAGAGTAAATAACTATACTGTGGAAAGAAACCTGAAACTATTCTCACCCTGAGTTTCACTAAATGGCTGGAGACAATGAAAAGTATAGTTGAGAAAGAATAGACCAGCATTTCCACATGCATATGGATTACTGAAGTACAGTGGATAGAGGAGTTTCCCCCAGACTCAGCCTACTCAAGATGCCTCTATTCCAAATGATATTTATACTTCACTTGTGAAAAATACACTAAATAGAAAAAATATTTATGTCTCCGATTCACTCAGTTATTTTTGTCCAGGTATGATAGTGAACTTTAGAGCATTACTGTTAAATGGAAATTTTAAAAAAATATATTAGGAAGTGAGAATTTTCTTTTTATAGCTATTGACAATTTAGCTGCAGTTATAACACACAGAGTAAATGGAAATATTAGGGTTATTAGGAGCCGTGGTATTTTAAAATTGACTAATCTTGATTATATAAAATGCTAATGTGTTCTATAAACTTTTCACAACAAAGATGCCTCAAATTGAGAAGGCCCAAAAATGCACCAAATGGAGCACACCTTCCCAGAAACAACTATTAGGCAACTACAGAAAGTCACTGGATTTCAATTCATGGGGTTAAGTGCAACAATTACCTCAGAGTTCATGTATTATTAATACAAATACTTGCAAGATGGTATAAAACTGAGTTTGTTAGCTCAGATTTCTACATCAGGGAGAAAAAGACAAACAAGGTTCTTGCTGCAACAAACTATTCCTGACCTTCAGCAAAAACAGGGGAAGGAGATCAGGTCGATAGCAATCGGTAGGAGCACACCTGGGAAGCCCAAGAGTTACTGAACCGGAATGGGATATTAATGAGTCCTGACACTCCTTTCTGAGCAATAATCACTGGGTCTCATCACCTATGCTTGCTTTTTAGCAAAGAATGCTGCTGCACAATATTATTTTGTCCTCAAATTGAACTCAATACAGCATATGTTTCCTGATTTGGAAAAATCTATACCACTTCCTGCACTTGGGAAAATGACAGTCTTCGTCACAAGAAAGCAAAGGCTACTGTACATGTAACATATTTGTTTCCTCTCTTGCATGAAAGAACTCTGGTTTAAGAAAATAAAAATTTTAGATGTCTTTATTTATCCAGATGTTTTTTAATAAATCAAAACACTAATCAGTGTTTTATCTTTTGTCACATTTCTGGCAAAAGTTTTCCAAATATTTATTTTTATACCAAATATAAGTGACTATAAAACTACTCTTAAAAAAAAAAGAACTGCAAAGAAACTTCAGGACAATGATTGCTTCCTGTAAAGAAAAGTAGGGAGGTCTTACAATGCATTTCATGCAGTATCTTACAGTTTTTTGAAACTCTTCTTTAATTTCCATGTACTTTTCTCTGATAAACCCCTTTTCTGTTGACTGTAAGTCTGATAAAATGAGAAACAGGGATAGAACAATTTCTCTTACATTCCTAGAGTCAGATCACAGAGATGTGAACCATTTTTCTTAATAATATTTTATTCTTATTCTAATATGCAGAATAGCCATGAAGTCTCAGCTCCTGAGGTATTGAAAAGTCCTACTGTAACATGCTTGAAATTTAAAACTAACTGAAATTCACCTATATGTAGGTTCATAGTACCTGCACAAACACCACACAGTTTATTATCAAGCTGGAAAAATTTCTAGTTTAGCATCAGATTGCTTGATGGTCACTACAGTTTCAACTTCATTTTTATGGCTGAAGTCTAGAATTATTTTTTTTTGTGTTCCTCCAGTTGAAAATGCTTGACTATATCCACAGAATTTCTCTAGTTCTTTCTATTTTTCACATCCTCTGTGAAGTTGCCCATCATGTTTTAGCTGTGGAAGAGCTCTTCGGAGAATTTTTCTAATCTGTTTATGAGAAGATCTTACGAGAGTGCCATCTAGAATGGCAGGACATTTTCCCAAAGATTTTGAACCACAATCAACAACAAACAATCAAATCGTCCTTGATGCTGCCAACTTCTGGTCACCCAGAGTTTGTGACATCTGATTTTGCTTTTGGAACCATCACCTAGGCTCTTGGGGTTCTTTCCTTACCCTCTAAACACACTACTGAAGTTCCATGCAGGATTTTTTCCCCAGGCAGCAGCCTTGTGGCAAATTCAACATCTCCATCTTCGGCCCTTTTTCCCTCTCCACACAATTTACACATGCAAATTTCCATTCTGCCCAAAACTTTCAGTTGTGACTTTCCTGTCGTGATCTAATCCGTCAGGGAGCAGTCAGAGGCCCCTAAATCAGAGATGTCTTTTGAAAGACAAGGGGGGGGGGGGGGAAACTGTTCTGCTACTAACAGCACAGTAAGAAGACAAATTTTAAAACCAAGAAAATATAAGATCTTCTGCTCAATAAATTACAGCCTATGACCTAGTTTTCATGCTCTTAATACCAGACTATCTCAATTCTTTGGAAGAGGAAGAAACTGAGAGCAGAAAAAGAAGAGCTGGCACAAAACCTGTACCTGCAATTCCTTATTTGGACCCAAGCTAATGAAAAGCCCTTTTTAAGTGTGTGAGAAGCCAGTCAAAGTGTTTGCTGCTGTCTGCACGTGTGGCCTTCCAGGGAATTTGTAAAAGTACACTTTTGAAAGGAGCATGAAGCAGGATGCTCAGCTAGCATAGTTCCTCCTGCAAACAGGCTGTTCCTCAATCACAAATTTCTCTCCAATATCCCTTGAATTCACAGTCGTCCTCTACACCAACCACTGTCTTAATTCTCTTCCTTCCCTCTACCACACAGGGAGNAAAAGCTGCAAGGGAGAGAGATCATTAAAAATACTGTCTAGACAGTCTTTTTAATTCTTAGCAGTTCCTTTTCAAAAGGATTACAGTGTAAATCTGACTTTGATAAGCAGTATAGTTGCTGAAACAGGGGCTTTGAAGAAAACTCAAGATACTGCCTGGTACATCTCTTGCTTCAGAACAACCACCCAGCCTGTTTGTGACAATGCTCCTTCAAATCCTCCAGTCATTGAGACTCCATGGCACTCCCCAGCGGCAGTACCCCTGACAACCTCTCCGTTGTGCAGCTGTAGCAAGGGTGGGATGAGAGGGCATTCCTTAAATCCTGAGGACTAGAGGATGGAATGAAAATTCTGAGGTTATCCTTCTGCACCTGAGTACTGAGTTCCTAACTGAGCCCTTCTCTCTTGTGACCTGAATAGCAGGATGCAGTGTCTAAGAGGTGGCAGGAGAAGTGAGAGGCCAGAACAAATGGCACCTTGAGCTCCAGCTCCAGGAAAGGTCTGAAGGGATGGGGGAGAAGGCCAAGCTGTGGTATATGACAATCACATGGGTGAGAGCAGGCTGCTCTCATTGCCCCAGCCTCTGCAATACAGGTTCTTGGTGTTGTGAGACTCTGAAGCCAGCAGGAGAGTAAAGGGAAAAATATAGAAGGGGACTACTCTTCATACTAAACTACGCTGAAATTCTGCTGCATAGGGGGTTTCTGTGCTTCTGAAGACAATGTTCTGAGATTAAATACTGTTGTTGTGCTCAAAAATGCTCATTTCCCACAAGACTTTAGGCTATAGAACAATAACTTCTGATGCCCCAAAGCATTACCACCTCTAAACTCAAAAACTGCAAAAGTAAAAGCTGGCCACGAGAACCATCAATACAAACACTCAGTTGCCTCAAACAGCAAGGATAAACTGCAGTACAATGCAATGCTCTATAATGCAATAGATAATAAACGTGGCATTAAATCCTGGCATCAGTTTAACTCTTCCAAGCCCTTCATGATAATGTTTAATTTTACTTTCTTGCTCTGCTATTCAAAGTGCTGGACCAGTATTACATTAGTGTTTGTGGAGAAGATCATTACTAAATACAACTATGGAAGGAACCAAGGAGTATTTACTGGCTTCCTTTCAGAGCTGCTATAACAGTCCCTTAGAAGGGCAAAAGGTAGAAGGTATACAGTTCCAGAATGTTATACCTTTGGAACAGGTCAGCAGCTTATTTGCTCCCTGAGTTTCTTCCCAAGTTCCATCAAAGCACAACAGTACTTTCTCTAATAGAAACTCTTTTGTTCTGCATCCATCCTACAATGCTGTGCCATGAAAATGTCATCTTCCCAGTGGACTTCTTTTGCTATCGTTAGTTTAAAAACAAAAAGCTTGCCATTACAATTTTAAATTTTCCATAGGCTCAAACTACTCTGAGAATTTAACACAGTATCCATATATATGCAAAATTACAAAAACTTTAATTAAAAAACATCAATACCCTGGTTTGACCTATCTGTCCACTCTCAGTCATTTTAATGAATTTCATCGGTCTTTCTGGTTCACAAAAGACAAGACCATCGTTTGCCATCAAAGGCAAGCATTATGTATAACTTCTTTAGTTTTTTTAAATAAAGATAGTCTTTTATTCAATTCAAGTATTATTATCTCATTTTCCTATAGGAAAACAGTGCCTGGGCAGCTGACAGGATCCTGGCCTTAGGAACCCAGTTCTTAAAGCTCACCATAGTGTGCTTTATCAAAGGTAAATTCTGATATCAGGACAGCATCAAAAACCAAATTAGGCTTTCAGGATTTTAGGACTGAAGTTTCCTAAACCCAGAACACCTGCAATTTGAGAATTTATGTCAAACAAAATCATCTCCAAGATTACTGCTGTTCCAAAAGATCTGAGCACTCCTGGAGTTTCTCATACCAATGGTGTGACTCCATGTCACATTACTTCTTCTGCCCCTGCAGGAAGAATTGTGATTTCACTGAGTGTCTAAAATCTGCAACACAACAGAGCAGTTGGACACCACAAGGGAACTCCTCTTACTCCACAAAAAATATTTCATGATTATGAAATTTACCACCCAAGTGGATTTCATTGGTCCTGTTCCTTCAAAATACACATCAACCTCCCAGACAACACTGTAAATAGTTTCCATGTGAACATATTTTGACATTGGTCTAACTAGCAGCTTCCACTTTAAAAAACTGAAAAAACTCTATGTTGCACATACAATGCACTTTTACCAGCACTTTTCACAGATACTTCAAAAGCTTTGTGCAGGGAGTATGAGATCTGAAATTCATTTCCAGAAGATATTAAATCAGTTCTGGTCCTTTCTTAA
This sequence comes from Cyanoderma ruficeps, assembly GCA_008694505.1. Taxonomy (NCBI): domain Eukaryota; kingdom Metazoa; phylum Chordata; class Aves; order Passeriformes; family Timaliidae; genus Cyanoderma; species Cyanoderma ruficeps. The sequence goes on from VZDJ01000782.1 coordinate 33,204,439, forward strand.
ATTTAATTGCCAATGCTAACTCTGTGCCCTTTTTGTAAAGCAATAAAAATTAACTTTCATGACTCACAAAAACCTGAGATATTTACCAAAAGAAAAATCTGTACATCTTTATCCTATTTTGCTACTGGTTTAAGTTATGCATTACCAATATTATTCTGTCATATCTGCAGTAACCAAGTCCCTTTATAATACAAATTAACTTCACTTTTTCTTAAGTTTGATTCACAAAGTTAGATAAATGAATGCAGCACATACAAGAATAATCAATTTTAATTGAAAATTTTGTTCTAGCTTAACTAAATAATAACAAAACCTAATAAAACTAACTCAATATTGGAACAATAATAGAGGGTACTGTAGTTCAGAGATATATACCAACTCCATCACTACTTCTCTTACAATACATAAAAATAATAGAAAAATAATTTGTTAATCCCTCTAAACTTTAACTACACATTATGCAATAGCTGAAGCTTCAAACTACCAAGAAAAGGCATGTATTATTTAATATTTTATCCAACAAGATACCATCCCATATTTAGATAATAAATGTGACACTCCTTCCAAGTTTCCTCCCCTCATTCTGTAGTTAAAACAAGTTTCTCCTAAGCATCCACCAGATATTTTATCACAGATTTCAATCACAACTTACATTTCTCATGCAAAAATTATTCACATTACCTGCACACAAGAATATTATGTCAAAGGGCAAACAAACATCCCCCATTCCATAATACCCTTCCCTGCAAAGTGCTACTCTGTAGGTGGATCAGCACTAACACACCCAGAAGAGTGCTGCAGCAATGGCTAGACTAAATACTTATTTGTACTATATGCCTTGTATTCACTACAAACTTCTCCAGTAACAATTTTTTCAACTATTCATCAATCCACTGGTAACCTCAATGCAACTATCCTTGCTAGATTATCTCTTCGGTCACACAGCCATTCATCTTGCACTTAGTGGCCATAACAGCTGCCCATAAAAACCTTAAGTGTACAGAGGGATCCTGTTGCTGGAGAGGCAAGAGAAATTTGTGGCCACTGCAATGAATATGCACCACCAGACCTAAATTTAGAGAAGCCAAGCAGAGCTTCACCATCACAGCTCTTTGCAATACACCACATTGAGACTGAAACAAAACCGAGTCAGTAATTAAGTCTCTCTGATTCAGCCACCTCACATTCTTGACTGTTCTTTGATGAACATCCTTTCCTACCTCCAAAACTTAAAAGCCAAAACCAAAGCTAATGATTAACATGCTGATTAAATGAATTCTTAACACCACCAAGTTACAGTGTGCTGCAAAGTTTTTTCTTTTCTTTCAACAACTGTATCAAGAATATTTATTCTTCCGTTGAATAACATTCACTAAGCACTTCATCAAACAAAGCCAACAACATTACAGCCCATTAATTTTTCACTTTGGTCTAATGCCAAAACCAGTTAAAATACCTCACTATCTTTCATCCTGCAAGTAATCACGTTAATATGCATCTGCCTTCCCCCAGCCCAAACAGTACCACATACATACTCTGCACTGCTCCTTGGTAAAATCTGTTACAGACAACACACCACCACTCTCCCCAGAAAGAGAATAAATTAGCCAAAGAAACTCCCTTGAAATCTCAGACATGAGGTCACAGCATCTCCTACTATAGTCTGAATTTTACTGAGGCCTTCACTGCAACTAAGGAAAAGAACTTACAGATATTTCAGAAGACAGATTTGAGATGAAGCTTTTAGAGTAAATGTCAAAATCAAAGGAAATTTTTCAATGAAAAGAAGTTTAATAGAAAAGTGACCAAAAACAAGCACAGGACAACTGACATTTGGAGTTCTGTACATACAACTTTGGAAGTTAATAATGCATGCAGATATCCTGATGAGAGGCAGTGGACTGAGGACTTTGTTTTATTATATGCTTTTATCCAGGTAAGCTTTTACCTATTCTTTCCCTCTTCTCTTTATGTGCCCTTCTGGGAAACTCACACAAACCATTAGCTTGACTCAACTCCTCCAATAAATTTGGTTGAAACCAATCAAAAACTTAAAAGTTGCTGACGAATGATCAGACACGGGGGGAGTACACGCTCAGCATAAGGAGGAAAGCAGACTGGCATGACATTCGCCTGAACTAAATGAAAGCAACAGTACAACTAAAGAGTCAAAAAAGCATCAGTAATCTAACCAAACACAGCATTCTCACATCATAGCATTGCATATATTTGCAATCTAGAGTAATCTCAAAGTCAGTCCTTTAAATTCGTTGACCTATTTCCTAGTGGCCCCCAAATGTTTTGCAAAAAAAAAAAGAATCTCCTCGATGCCCAACACTGCAGCCTTTACTGCCCTGCCATGATTTAAAGTTTTGCTGAGGACTTCTGTGAATGAGGTTTAAAGATTTATTTTCAGATTCTCTTTAATTCCTTAAATTTAGGAGCTGCTTTGCACATGAAACAAGAAACTTTTTATGATACACAATGAAACCTGGAACAATATAATGTAATGGTGAAGTGCTACAGGAAGGGCTCAAATCCTCAGCATTTGTCACGGGCCAAGAAATGCAGTTTTCCTAAAATTCTGCCTGCAGAAGCCTTTGCAATTTACAGAAAAGTCCTTAGCCATACCTGCCAGTATTCTGCTTTCTGCACAAACACATCTGATGAGGAAGTTCTCCTGAGTAGGTCTTGTTGCTGGTTTCAGAGGACAGCTCGAGGAGGAAATAAAAATCACTATATTTACTATGATGCCAATGCAATATAAGTAGAGATATAACTTCCTATTTTAGAGACCTTTCAACACCTACAAAGAAGACTAGATTTTAAAATACCTGCTATTATATATAGAAATGTTTTTTACACACATATACATTTGCATCAGTTTTGGCATAAATCAAACAGATCAAAGAAAATACTGGAAGAACTTGCCAAATAGTCAAGAATGCCTTTTATAATCAAATGGTGGTTTAATCTATACATCCTGCTAGTGGGATATGCTTTATTATGTAACAGGTTTAAATGGAAATTATGGTAAACTGTTCGCTTAGGTGCTCAAAAAAATAGACTCAACAAACTATAGCTTTCAATGATTCTTTTTCTTATAATCCAAACATTCTCCTCTTGCATAGCTGCATATTAATTTTTTCACAGACAGCTAATACACTAACTATTCTTTCCCTAGGAGTTGCTCTGGAGGGGAAAAAAATTATTTTTGTAGCTCTTTGACAAGATGGTTGATTGTTGTGGCATGTTTACTCCCAACATGAACTCCAAAATGTCATATTGTGCCTCATTCAGCCTTGCCTGTTTAAAACTGTGCCAACATAACAACTTGCATGCTTTCAGCAAACAGTTGTATTTCTCATGGCATCGCTGCATGTGCACAGACAACAATATTTTGGTTTTAAGATGCTAACATGATTCAGTTCTGCTTTGATTAAAATATGCTTGATTACATGTCATTACATTACATTAAAGTGACAAGACTTAGAGATTTAGAGACACATTTTTCTGTGTTTAAAATTACGTATTTTTACACTTTAAAATAAAATTTCTCAGCCCTATGTGCTCTTAGTAACAAAAAAAAGTTTTAAGCCATTTCTGGCAAGGCCCACATTTATATATCTAAATTTAAATTGATGGAGGAAGAGGAAATTGTAAATCTCACTTCTGCAGTGACGTCCCCAAGTGTTTTTTGTTCTGTAAGATGCAAAAAACACCCTCGAGCATACATGGAAAGCAGTCTTGCCCAGAACACACACAGAGGCAACCAAGAACAGGGAGACAAAAGCACTACCCTTGTCTGCTTCCTATGGTCTCAAAACAAATGACACTTTTTCCTACTAGTCTTTCTTAATATCATTGATTAAAGTACAAAAACAAAGAACTTAAAATTACCCACTACAGAAATTAGCCAGACATTACTGATTTTCCATTAGCTAGGTTTGGAGGTCTGTCAATGATCACTGCAAACTCACCACAGGTATTTTTGGTATCAAGAACAAATCCTCAAAGCATAAAACATAAAAATATCCTGAATTATTTCACTGTTGCTGTAAATATAAGGAATTATGTTTCTTCTCTGAACTCTCCATGTAAAATTAGTAAATAATTCAATATTTAAGGTTTTTTGGGTTTGCATAGCTGAGATAAGCAGCTGTGACTTTTTCTCAAGGGAAGGGTGGTTCCTTCCCAGCAAAACAATCCAGGTCATCTGTCACTATAATGACATCAACTCCATGAAGCAGTAATTTATTTTTAAAGACTTACTAATTTAAATTCACTGTACTCTACTTGAAACCTCTAGAAAAAAAAATCGGAATTTATTTTTGTGAAAGGCAGATTATACAACTCTCTCACATCTCTAACTCTGGTTCTGACCCGTCTAGCTAGACTTACTATTTCAGTGACATGCCAGCAAGCTGATAGCAATATCAAAGAACTCAGCAATTTTGGGATCCTGAAATAATTCAGTAATGAATCAGACTTTTTCTTTCATTCTGCTATTCCTTTTTTTCCTATTAGAGCCTTTCCCTTCCGCCTTTCCCCTGCAGCTTTCATACCCACCACAAAGAGCTGTGCCCCAGCAGCCCAGCACAGACGTGCATCAGCTCATGGCAAACTGTCCTCCTGCCCAACCCCTCCAGGGCTCCATCCCTCCCTGCTGGAGGATCTCTGCCACTTAGAAGATAAGACAGCATGTCCTTTTCATGCTGCAAAAGATGTGAAATGCAGTTCTGAGGATCAGCTTCAAGGCAGCACTCAATCGCAAGCAGAGCGCCGCTGATTTCAAACGTGGTTTTGTTCCTGCTGCTGCTTTCCATATTTCAACACCTGGACTGTGCAATTCTATTTGCATCTCTGAAAGGAGCAGCCAGAAAGACCAACAGTTGTCAATTACTGCAATCACATATCAATCACTGGTTTTATGTGAATATGGTTTGGCCACCAGGATATGCAGACCCAAAACTTTTCCTGCAACTCTTTAGCTCTCATCTGACAGCAGAGTTAAGAGACCGGGTAGGAGTTAAGCCTCTGGTTATCAACCATGAGTCACTGTGCTTGCACACAGAGCAAATATGCCTTAATGTCAGCAGTTAAGAGAATGTTCAGCTCTAGTTACAGCCCATGTGAAAAAGATGAGAAGAAAGGAACAGAAGAGGTGCATTAAAACCATACTAATTTTGTCATCCAACTTGAATCTCATACACAGCATGGTGCAGTGCTCAGGGAAGGGCTAAAATTGCTTTACCTCCCTTCATGAGCAATACCATGCCTAGTGGGTCTAGATGAAAGATGGATGGCTTATGGTCTTTGACCAGATATTACCTGTGACTTTTTCCATAAAATTTACAGCAACATTATTTTCTTTTTGCATTATTACTGCATAACTCTATGGCATACAAATATTTAATTCCACAAAAATTATTCAATAGCCTATTCTTTTCCACAAACCATGCTCTGCAGTGTAAGTATAACTGTCTACCACATTTATTTTACCTAGTTCCACCACAGGGTTAATTACCTTGGGCAGATCTTTGTGCTAACACAGCAGTACTGCTTAAAGTACTTGAACAAGCTTCTTTAGGGCCTCTTGAGTGCCTCTCTGCACTGTGCCTCAGGGACATATTCTGAGAGCTGTATTTTTATAAGCACCTTGAAGCTGTGCACCAGCTCCCAAGATGAGAACTTGATGCCTATATTCATCTTCTAGGCACTTTTAAAACACTTGCTGTCAGCTTTGTTTTACACAAAATAATAATTGTAATAGTTGTTACTTCAGTAGGGTGCAAAATCCTCAAACATCTGATGAGGAATTAGAGTGAGGAAACCTCTGGAAAAGATCAGGCACAACCACTGAATCCCAGAAGCAAGTATAAACTGGGAGCAAGTTCTCAAAAATTTCATACACACCCCTAACTCCATATGAGTAATATTGGGTGCTGGAAAAAAATATAAAGGAAGCCAGATGTTAGATTTAACAAGTTATTAAACAATTTTTTTAAAAAAAAATCCATTCAGAACAGTTTAACATAAAGACAGAACTTTAACTGAGGAAGTACCATATCACCGAGTGCTGGAAACTAGGAATATACCACAAAAATCTCCAAAGTCCTTGTCATATTCAGGCATTCTTTCCTCAGTCTTTCCTAGGGCTACTGTTACAAACAGGATATGCACTACATGGAGTCTGCTGGACCCCGTACAGCTGCTTCTATCATCTTTACTCAACATTTTAGTACAGGCTACCAGGGAAAGAGGCATCCCTGGTAGCAACACAGCCCGCTCATTACCCCCTGCAAGACTGCAATGCTCAACTTTTAAAGCAGAGCTTGGTGAAATACAGGAGCTGGCAAGCAGGGGTTTGGAGGCATTCTTCCCATTTATAAATATATTCATGTGGAAAGTATACCCAATATTAGTAGTCTTCAAAAGGTGACAGATAAACAGAAGAAAATACAGCTGGGACTTACACACAGTCTCTATCTTATTAACAGACAGCTAAGGGAACAGGTGTGGTTCCTCAGCCCTGGATACAGGTTGCTGTTTTAAAATCGCCTTTAGTTTCTATAAAATTTTTATGTGTGTAAAACAGATATTTTCACAACTATTTCTCATGGATGTCCTTAATTTTGAGTTTTGCTCACTTAACTAACTCCTTTGGCACACAGCAATTTGAACCCTGTTCAGGTTCCTTTCCGGAAAAGGCACAATAGGTAATCTTCGTTCAGACAGAAAGAAACATAAATCTTTCATTGTTATGCAAAGCCAAATAGGGAAACAATTGTTCTCCTGGTACGAAACAAAGTAATATTGTACACAATCCATACAGGGGCAGAGTCCCAGCTGGTTTGAGTTTGGTTGTTTACAATAACAGCAGTAGAACAGTGTCAATCGAGACACACACAACATGCCACCAAGAGTTTCCAGCAGAGGCTGCATGAAGAAACACCAGCAGTGCTTTTCTCTCCCCCACCTTACAAGTTTAAGTCAACAAATCAAAGCAATTATTTGCAGCTCTAAAGCCAACTACAATTTGCACCTTTTGCAAAATGATGTCTCTCCTGAATTGTGTAATTTCCTTCTAACTCCCACTACCACTAGAATTTTGCCTTCTGAAGCTTGTGAATGGAGCTCTTAAAGAAATTACAACTTCAATCAGTGGTTCAGCTTCTTTTAACCATCAAAATTCAACACTTCCTTTTTATTAACTGATGAAGTGAGACATGTCACTGCTCAAAGCAAACAGAATACAGTCTCCAAAATCAGCATGGTTTGTTGGAATGGGAGCATATCTAATTCCCAAAAGCAGAAAATAAGTCTGTGAACAAAATATTATTATTATTGCTAAACAAAATCTCTCAACAGCTATTTCAGGGCTCACTCCTAAAGATGCCAAATACAATGAAGAGCCAAATGATGAGGTATAATTCCAGCCCTCTAATCAGCAATATGTGTGAGAGAGAAAATGGATCAATAAGACTCTGAACCAGACAGCGGCTTAGAACAGAGGGCTGAAAAACTTAAAACAGCCACAAACAAAACTACACAACTCCAGCTCTAATAAACTCAGTTCCAAAAGCCCTGTGCCATGACAAAAGAACAGCAAGCACAGAAGAGGTGATAGAGAGGATAATTTCCACGTTTAGACAGTCATTTTGGATGCCATTGTGAACGTGTACAAGGACCATAAGGATTCATTACTCACAGGAGAACATTCCAGGGTCCAAGCATCAATACTAATGGCATAGCTGTTCAAGAAATAATATTTCTCCTTTGGACATTTAACCACCCTGCTCAAAGATACTTTGTGTGATTATTCCACAGTTTCCAACTAATAGCATTCTGCAGCACACGCCAAGAGATTTACACCTGCCTATGTAAGTCACTAACAATAATCCAATATAAGATACTGACAACTGGAGCCAACGATACAGAAGTGGACACTGACCTGTAGTGAAACAGAATTTGACACAATAGACTGAAAGCCATCCCCCCTTAATTTAGACAAAGCTTTTATATTTTCACTTGACATAGCAAAACAAATGAAAATTTCTAATAGCTGCCTGGTATATATATATTTAGTAAAATCAATGTACTATTACAAGTGTTAACGTCTTATCTTTATAAATAGAAGTATTTATTGCTTGCTTTGTATTACAAAGAATATACCAACTAGATTATTTTAAAATTACATGTTACAGGTCAATTTAAATGACCAACACAGTTTAATGTATTTCAGCAAAAGTGTTCACTTTCTAATGCATGCTGCTGCTGTGCCAAGCTTGTCATAAATAAGCAGCAACATTTATTCCATCTACTACACATTAAATGGGCTGTAGGGGGTGAATATCAATTCAGTGCCCTGCCTTCTCATCTTTTTATAAGGCAACATTTGTATCTTATGCACTTTAAAATCAGCAACAGCAAGATAGGTTTCTCCTTTCTCAAAACTTTGATTTTAATTGCTTTCCAGGCAAAAGGGTGATCTGAAGTCTAACAATTGCAATTGCTGTTGGTCTGGTTATTTAGCAGTAAAAATTAAGCATCCCATATTAATGTCCTACTGCAAGAAAAATAAAGCCCTGCTTACTGGGATGAAGGAGACTCATCACTATTCCAAATAAATTATCAAATTCTTTAAACAAGTCAGAGAAAGAGAGTTACACAGTGGTCCACTATTCATTAGTGGCATGGTTTGATGATACTAATGATACTACTGCCAAGGATACTGCCTTCAATTTGATAGATCTGAAGAGAGTCAGTGACTGATTTGTCCATCATCGAGTCCATCAAGGAAAGATTTGCTAATCAGCTCAAAACCAATCTGGTTTGACATTTGTCTGAGTCACTAGCTACAGACAAATCTGCACTCCTTACACACAGGAAAGGTTTCATAACCATTCCCATGAGCCAATTTCAGAATAGCCGATATCTCTGGCTGAACAGGGCAGTTAGCTTCAAGGCAGAGTTCCAGCTTCACTTCCAGCTTAGGGAGCTTACAATGCTGTCTGTCTCCTCCTAACTATCCTAACAGGCCTTCATGATGTTACTATTTAAAAATCCAGGGTATACATCCCTGGTAGTTGGGAATTACTGGGAAGTTACAAATTCAAAGTCCCACCTTTCCTCCCTTGGGGCACAGCTCTGCCACTCATGCCAAAAGAGACAACACAAACAACTCCATCCTCCACTGCTCAGGAGCTCCACGGCAGCAAATCCCACCAGACACCAGTTCAGCAAGGCTGAAACCTCTTTACTCCAGAAAAGTAATAGACAATTGAGTCAGAATTGAGCCACTGGACAACTGAATGTGTTTCAGTGCTTGCATCTGCTTTTGTCACTCCTTTGAGAAAATACATGGTACAGATGCTGAGCATCAGTTTTTTGTCACTAAGCTTAAGAGATGTCCTGTCAAAAAATTATTTGCACAGCTCTCAAACTAGTGCAATAACACAGAAGAGTTAGAAAGTGGACTGAATTCTAAACACTCCCGTTCAAGGAAGGATTTACTTTTCTTAAGTCTAAATTCCAAATTTCCACATGAGGTTTTTTATGCCACATGCCAACAAAATGCTCAATGCTGAAAAGATAAAAGCAGTTCTGTCTTGAAAAGTCTCTTGTTTGAAAAAAGATAATGAACTAACATCTCTTTCTCTCACAGAGAAAGACACAAAAGAGTAACCTTGGTTTGTTGTCTTTTCAGTTCTCTAAATAGTCTTCTCTCTCTTCAAAAGTTCTTTCTCTTCTTTTGTAGGATATTAATCCCAGCGGAATTATTTAGAACATCTCATGGCACACAGCGAAGGTCTGATCTGTTACCAATATCAAGGATGGCTGAACACATATGGACAATATAGGAAATTACGAAGGACCATCCCTACAAGACCAAAGTAATAGCAGAGCAAAAGATTTAAGAGCAAACAAGGCCCAGGCTGCAGATATTTCCCCCAGCGTCATATGGAGCTTGCACAGAGTACCAAACATTTACAGTAATGAAAAGCAGAGATACACAGAGAAAAGCAGCACAGTCTGATTAATGAGAAAAGACACTAATCATCATCAGACTAGCACTTAAATACTACCTTTCCAAGATGAATGTAAATTCATGGATCACAAACAAATACACTTGAATGTATAGAAAGCTGATGTCTTCAACTAAACAAACAGAAAAGACACAAGAATTTATAGTATGTAACAAATTCAGGACATTGAAAATACAGTTCATGAATACTGTTCCAATTGTAGGCCTTACATTTTGCAGGTAATTGTCAACACTTAAACACAAAAGCAAACCAACAGAAAACACAAACCTCAGTGATTTTCTTGCAAAATTATCTATAGTTACTCTAAATCATTCCCATGCTCCCAACAACAAATACTACAATTCATCAAAACTGTAATAAGACTGTTAGCAGGACAATAACACAGACATTCTTAAAAATCAGAAACCTAGCCCAGCTGTGAGTATGGAAAAAAACCCACACATCCCTCATTACTGTATAAACACTTTTCTGACTATGTTACATCTTGGTAGCAGTCCTGAGAGATCCATCCAATACAGAATTGTAATCAAAAAAGAAAAGTGAATGTGTGGGCCTGCATTAATCCTTCTCCTTGTTACATACTGATACTATTAATTTACAATTAGTTCTTGGATTAGAAATTTAAGATTTTATTTCATAAAAACCATTGGGAATTAGAAGAAACTGCAGATGGAATTAACTAGATTTGTAGGAGGAAAAAGAAGGATTCTGTCTATCTTGACAGCCCAAAGCAGTGCCATCATCTCAGTGTTTTCCACTATAACTGCTATTAAGGTTCATGTATCTAATCAAGCCAAGGCACAGTAAGAGAAGGCAGGGTAGTTAGAGCCCACAATCTGCCTCAATGTAAGTCCTTTATAGTCAGTGTACTTCACCATATCTGCTCTTGAGGTTGTTTGGAAAATCCTGTCCACCTGCTCACTACACACAGAATCTCCTAACATGGAAACAATTCAGAAAGAACCAGAAGGAATATGGTAGTTCAAAAACCTGGTCAGCAGGTGGTGGGGTGTCCAACATATGCATTGAAAAAAAGTTACTCCCTGCTAACACAGCACAGGCTTTCTGCAAATAGGAAATAATTGAGAGGTACCTGGAAATGAACAGCAGGAAGGCCAAAAGGATCCCACTAAGAGCAGATAACTTTTATTTGCTACTGCTTTGACTAAAGCATCTACACATGCGCTGAAGTTATCTGGACCACTACACCACTTGAAATCAGTAACTACAAGCCACATACTCAGCTGAAATTACAAATAATTTAAATAGGCCAAAAATCTGGTTTCTTAATCAGCTTAGATCAATGCATGAACCTAACACATTACCATCAAAACACAGGATTCATGACCACCTCTGCCCCACCACCCTGCTGTGCAATCCCCATGCCCCTCTTGTTTCAGCCCTGCCAACCAGGTTGCCCCCAAGCAGCAGTAGTAATCCCAAAAAAAGGTGAAAGTGATGGAAGCAGAAGAGGGACAGAACTGAAGCTTTCAAAGGCAATGCAGTCTGGGCTCAACTTAAACTGATCACAAAGCAGCACCCAAATTAATGTCAGGATTAGAAACAATTTGCTCAATGATTCCAGAACAATATACAGATGAAAATTCCAGTTTCCTACGGCAAAAACTCTTAAAATATGTTTAAGCGTCGGAATTTTTATAAACTTAATAAGATTTATGGAAAACAAGACAGCTAATGTCTAAACAGTCTAAAGGTACAGATACTGTTAAGGAACTACTGTGAACAGATGTTTGTGGTCTGTGGTGTTTGACATTCACAAATGCTGATGTTGTCTGGATAGCCCATTATTACAGCTCAATTTCCTCGCAATTACATGAGGAAAAACAGATTCTACATAGTTAAACAATAAAAGGCTTTGTTATTTACCTCTTAAACAAGAGTAGGGCAAATCAGAAGGCTGCTAGAACAGAGTTTGCTAATATGAGTTTCCTTCACTCAAATATAAATAATGGGAAAATCAGTCCCCAGAAAATGTTTGTCTTCTCAGAACAGAGACATAAAAGAGGGGCCAACAAAGACCATAGAATGGGAATTTCAAAATTTCTGGCATTGAACAGATGAAACATTTTTGTCTGTTAAACAGAAAAAAAATGGCTATTTGTGACGATGAAGAAAGTGTAATTTGATAACTACAAAAAGAATGTTTAAAAAATGGTATTGAAAGGCTTCACACAATTTACCTATGTTTTATATTCCTTTTAGAAGAATTCTAACCACAGTTACTACAAACAAATCATTTAAAAGTTTTACTAGCTACGTCTATGAAATAAGAAATCAGTAGTATTAGTCAAGATCCCCAATGTCAATCTCATTCCTATATTGTATAAAAATGCAACAATTATTCCATATTTGTCTGCTTACAAGTAAAAAAAAGTAAGTAAATTGTTCCCTCTCTCTGCTTTTAAAACAAACAAAAAAAATCTGTTAGGTTTACAGCTTGTGTGTCTTATGAGCAAAAGTTATTTTCATTCCAAATCTATTAACTTTCTTCACTAAAACCGATGACTGCAAAAATTGTTTTTTCATTTCAATAATACCCAATTTTTAAAATATAATTTCTGAGCAAATGGAATGTAGATATTTTTCTTTTAAGAAATACTACCTCACCTTCTCAAGCTGTAATTTTCTTTGACACAAAGCATTATTAGACAGCGTCTTGCCTTAACTGCTGCATCACTAAGTAGTCTGGAGAGGTCTCATTTAATGTTTCTCTCTTCAGAGACATCTGACTTTTCATGAAATATTTCAACATTCATTGAGTCAGAGATCAACACAGTTGGAATGAGTTTATGTTTTAGACTTTTACTTGGGAGGTAGGAAAAAACAAGAAAGAAAAAAAAACACGTAGTGCTTAAGTATGGCATCCCTTACTAGAACGTAGACTGCACAAACAGTGAAATATGGTAGCTCAGCTTGCTTTGAAAAACAGACACCTGGGTTCCACAATCCTTGTCAGGATTGGAAATGGATGAGAGCATAAGGAACACCACACAAACTCTGTTCAGCATCTACCTTCCATGACTATTTTCATTCTCTGACAGATAACACCTGCACATCTAATTCCTGGGGGGGAAGTAGGAGTAGACCTTTATTAGAAATTGTATCAAATCTTTTTCTTATTTAAAATTCTTTGGGCATGTCTGCGCAGGGAAAATCGTGAATGCTGAGCCAAATTGAATTCAAGTGTGAGTTGAAAATGCATTACTTAAAACATATTAAACCCCCATGTGGACAGTTTTGTTCATAAGTAAAGTGGCCCAGTTTAATCTGACTTAATTAATATGTTACAAATTCACCCCCCCTGTTAATTAAACTTCACTTTTCTGAGCAGGCCCATACAGCCACTCTGCAAAGGGCTGTGAAACACAGGAGTTGGGAGCTTCTCTCCTGGATTAGGCCCTGGGTTTTGTGCGAGCCAAAAGTAGTCTGAGGGGCAAGAACTGTGCCTGCATTTGGAGCACATAACTGACAAGGAAGCTGAATCAGGAGGGAATCAGGAAGTTTCCAACTCAATGTAAAAGTCTTAACAAGCCAGGACAAGACTCACAGGAAGAAATCTGCTGTAGAATAACTGGTGTGAAAAGGTGCTAGACACAGGAACAATTGTTAAGAACATGCAAAGCTATGTTACCTGAATGTTCAAGCAAACTAATGTAAACAAGTATTGCTTTCATCTTACTTATGTTTTATACTTGATTCCAGTTTATTCAGGTTCTTTTCTGCAATGTTTTTTTTTTATTGCTATTTGAATGTGCACAAGACCAAGGAATTAAATTCAGGAACCACAACCAAAGCAAGAATAACACTGCAATTAAAACTGGAATGTACATGCTAGTTCTAAGCCACTAAATAATCCCATTTTCTATTCCTAGGTTTTTAAAAGCACTGGTTCTACTCATATCAAGCTCATACCAAGCAGATAAAGGACACTGAGACAACACACACACAAAAACTTATTTCATTTATTATTTGCTTATTACTTTACAGCAGCATCTGTAGTACAGCAATATTAGTATCTTAAAAATTATTGCACAGTGTAAAGACAAGTGAGCTAAACTGTAGCTGTGTTAAGATGTTTGGTGGTAAGAGTAGGATCCTTCTGTCCTCACTTTGCTCAACTGCGAGCAGCTCCTATCTGCAGTGACGCTAATTCACTGCTCTGACGGTTGTCCTATGGCCTGTGTGAAAGAGTTGGTATTTTCTGTTCCTACTGGGCAGGTATCCAAGCTGTAAAGCTACTGTTCATTTGTCACTAATTGATACCCTTGGTAGTCCATTAAGGAAACTATGGAATGAATAAGCACCTCTCACTGGTAAAAATATGCTCAGGATATGGTAAAAAGATTGTGGCGCACTGGCAAAAGAGCATGAGAAAGGCTTCACTGCTACTCATGCTCCATCCATTCAGAAGATAAATAGAGGGCTTCATTCTTCAGATCTGTCACTTTGGCATCTTTCATTGCAATAAATTAGCATTTAAGAAAAGCTACAGGAAAATGAATTCTTCTTGCTGGTGACAAAACCCAATTCTCACACATAAACATAACAAAGGACAATCACTTCATAAAATATTCTCTGGAAAATAATGTATTATTCATACACTGAATCATGCAAAATTTCTCTGACCTTTTGTGCTTGTCTTTTTCTGGATGTCATCAACTGTTTTATAACTTTCTCGGATCTTTCATTCTTTCAAACTCATCCAAATTAAGAAGTGATTTGGTCGTATATTTTAAATCATCATAAAACCATTCTACTAGAAATCTGAAAGAGAAGCAACACTTTTCTTTCTCCAGTCTCTCCCAGTGTCTATTCATGCAAGATTTACTAATTGTTAAACAATCCTCTAGTTTCACTTTTGGCTTCTTTTGCATAATGTGTTGTTAAATTACATTAAGTTAATGAATAAGCATTTCAGTAGAGATACTTCATTTCCTTTGTAACTGTTTCAAACAAGAAAGACAGCATTCTAATTTACAGCATCTAACAGTCTCAAAAATTAATGCTCAATGCTAAACAGCTGGAAGCAGTAATACTAAAACTGTGCCAAACACAGAGAGACAAGTCAAGCATTTAAACTGCAGCCATTACAGTTTACTCCATGGTGGCACATTCCTAACAGAAAATCATGCAATCTCATCACCATTATCACTGAATACTCACACAGAACAACATTTGCACTAAAAGGAACATACACAGTTTTCATGAGTTTTGTGCATTTTTTTTGTTAATTTTGTAATGATAGAATTTTGCATCTTTTTCCATGGGAAAATGCAGCAGCCAGTCTGGCCCATGCCTCTAGTCACTATGCCAAGGCTGTAACATTATCTCATGCCTGAGAAACCTTGTACTCCTCTGACATCATTTGAAAATGAGAGTAGCTGGAAAATGGTCAAATGCAGCTCAGTGAAATAACACCCTTGCAATTTCTCATTGATACCCACAGCCTGTATCAAGCCACGAATTGTTGCAGTCACCATAAATCACAGCCATGCAGCAAGCAATATTTAACATAAGTTTTCCAACAATACAGCTGATTACAATTACACACAGAATAATTTCTAAAAATTGACAGAAATAAGTTCTGGGTGTAGCAGACAAAAAGTTGTGAGATTTCAAAGTCAAAGGCAAAGTGAATTTAAGCAAAGAAATATGTCATCTATTTTTACAAGGGAAAAAAATGAAATAAAAGGAGCTCAGTTTTTGTTGCAATAAGAGCGGCTTAGAAACTTTTGCAAATGCACTGCCCCTACTGAAATAATACACCCTATTGTCCCAGCTGCTGAGCACCCAGCAGTAAAGCAACACCCAGCAGGAGCAACAGCTTTTCAGCTTTTCTCATAGCAGGGCAGCTATAGACATAGCCACATTTTCTAAACCTTTACCATTCAAGGCAGCTCAGCAATCGCCAAGACCCTCCAAGAACTTCCACTGCACATACAGAGTGTCTAACCTTACAACATAAACATCAGATTCAAAAATGTAATTAACTGTACTATAGTCTGCATCTCTTCAGTTTGTCTTCTCCCCAGGCTGTAGTAGCTTTAATCTAGGACTAAGAAGAAATAAAGAAAACGCTATTGCATGTTTAAAGTCAACTCAAAATCACTTTCAGAATGAGAACACTAAAAACCAAACATAGAATTTTCCAACACTGCAGATAGTCATCTATAGTTGATATGGAAAAAAAAAAAAGTTTCTACCATCTTTTCTGAAAGCTGATGTTACCGTGGAGTGCAATACAGAATTGCAAATCACAAGACTTATAATGTCTTAGCTTATTTCAGTCACTGCTGGAAAATCCTGACTACCTAGTGGCAATTTCCCTCTGGGTGTGCACTTTTTTCCATGTATACAAGTAGGCCCTACATTTTAGAGTCTTACACACAGAATGAATCCTGTAGGACCTTATCTTAATAAATTCGTTTTCCATCATTCCATTGCTATGTTCTGAAACACTGGCACAGTATTTCAATTCTTCCACGATGGACAGCTCAGTGAGCCACAGAAACAATGCAAATCTATATGTACTTGTACAGTGACATTTGAAGCTCCACCTCAGCCCTTGTTTGAGCATGACGTGGTGAAGGAACAGATCAGGCATACCCTGTGTAGGACTGTGAATATAATACTACTACAGAGTGTGGGAGGCAAGCTATTTCACTGCAAGGAGAATCTGACACTGGAAATTTCCATTCTCTGCATATTTTAAATGTAAACTTGGATCTTATACATGAAAAGCATTCAAAACTGGAAAACAAATTCAGCTTGTGTACCTGTAACAATAGAAATTAAAGTTAAATCAATACCTTGATTTTGCCTTAGGAATTAGTTAATCCCTCCATAATTCTTTCAATTATTTTACAGTCACAGCACACACATAGAACACTGGCTACGTAAAATACATGTGTTTAATGTGTGTTTGACAAAAACGTGTATGTCAAAACAGCTTACTGCAGATCAAAATAACTATTCGCACACATGTTGCAGCTTGACTCCACATCTGCTATATTTTCACCTCTTCACTATTTTAAATCCATCTCTAGCTTCATCTGTCCTGACCGCTGATACAAACATCTTGCTTCTGCCTGTTTTAATGCCTACAGAGAACATGTCGATGACCCTTCCCATTTTCATTAGCTCCATTAACTTCAAGCTTCATGAACCAGCTGAATTTTGTGACCCTCCTCAGGCTTTATCCTAACCTTTCTTGATGTCCTCAGTCTAGAAGTAGCCTTCCCCCACAATCTCCGCTCTAGTCTCCCCAAACTCTGAGCAGATACTCTACTTTTCAGTAGGAATTACTGTTTGGAACAAACACAAGTATTTAACCATACTACTCTGCTTATAATCTCATGTCCACATCTAGTGAGAGCCATTCAAACAGAAGTTCCTGTGAAGCTCTTCCTTTCTTGATACAGTCTGGAAGTCAAATACTATTTCATTTATCACACAAGGACATCTCAGAGTTCAACAGGACTTCATATGATTTAGGACCATTCAAAGCTTGAGGAAGGGGATTGGATGAGAACATACTGTTTGCTGCTATTAGCAGCAAGCTGGACAGAAAATTGTATTTATTAAAAAAATTCTAAACAACAAAATGAGCTCAAAAATCCATAGAATCTATTTGCAAGGTGCATACTGCAGGAGTCATTCTATTAGATTAAGAAAATGCTAATGAAATACTAAAAAAAAAGAATCTGTCAAACGCTAAAATAAAATCTCAAAATGTACTAAATTTGCTAAATCCTCATCACCATCTTCTCTTTATAGAACACCCACAGTGTGCCAGTACTGTGCAAGAAAAACTCAATCTTTGATACAGTTGTTTATAATCTGTATAGACGACACAAGAAGCAGTAATGAAGGTCAAAGCAGTTGGAGAAGAGACTAAAGCAGGAATGATGTGGGCAAGGTTAGGAGGTAGCTTTTGCTTACTCTCTCTGTTTTCTGACTCATTTTACTTCTTAAAGTACACCTTAATGAAGATGCAACAGAAAAAACAGGATCTAAAAGTCATTTTGAAAGTGTGTTCACAAAGGAGAGATTTGAATGACAGTGGAATCAAGACTATAAAGACAAGGGTGGAACTGGAGGGAATGTAAAAATAATTAATAGTTATATACCATCCAGTAGGAAAAGTCAACACCAGAGACAAAATAGGGCAGCTCCTGGTCACATTTAGAGAGGTTGGAGAGAGGCAAGAGATGGGGAAATGGACATGCAAGAAATAAAAGGTGCCAAACAAACCATCAAAGCCAAGACAACAGTTTCAAAAGAAATAGAGACCACGGACAAGAGTGAAATGCAGTAGGAAATTTTATCAAGCTGGGGGAGAAAGAAGAGGTATGGAAGTTACACACCGCTGTTCCGCTTACACAGAACAGAAGATGAAGACAGTGGGCCTCAAGGAAATGCACAAGTACAAAAGCCTGGGGGAAAGAGGTGAACATGTCTGGCCATGTTTACATTTTGTTAGCAGAATGCCTTTGGAAAATTCTAAAATAAGGAGGGAAGTTCATCTATTAAACCCTTATATACACCCATCACATACAGTCCCAAAACAAAGCTAGGTTACCCAGGGATGTTACCAAGTCAGACAAGAAGAGGCCTTATGGAATTCTCTTTCCCCACATAATAAATAAAACAGCATGTAAAGCACTAGAAGATGCCATAAAACCTGGCAAAAACCCATGCCCAAATCTGGGGCGGGGGAAATTAAAAAAAGGTGAGGTGGGGGGAGAGAAGGAAAGCAAACTTTGTGAAGCCTGAAAAAGAAAAGAATTTTCCATAAATGTGACTCATGATTCTCATGTCATCAAAAATACCCAGGTACATCAAATGTAAAAGGTCTCTTAGGATGTAAAACCTGTTGTTACCAAGTCTAAAGTGCAATTTCCAGGGAGTAAAAGAGACCCAAGAAGAGCCCGTCAGAGAATTAGCAATAAGGTCAAGGATAAGAGAATAGACAGAATTTTCAACTAGCACTGAAGCATAAGGGATAAGGAAAGAGCAATTGCAGCTGCTAAGGAAACTAGAAAGAAAAAAGCAATGTTGCCAACTCTCCAGTTCATCAAATAAAAAAAATTATGATGATAAATGAAATTCCTGACTTGTCTGTTTCTGTACAGAAAAGGGGAGAAAGCACTTCTAGTGGTACAGACTAATCATTGCTATCTTAATGAAGAGAAATAACTCTGTGAAGTCAAGAGCATAAAAACTTGTACAGAACTTGCCCATTTTTTTCTAATTGTCTTCTAAGGACTACTAAGTCATTTTACTGTGAACACTAACACAGCACAGCTATATTTAACTGTTTCTGACTTCATTCTGAAAAGAAGTGAATGAAAGAAAAACAATACAGAAATTCTATCACCACCACCATACCATTGCAATATCATTTCACTTTGGTAATATTTTATTGCCAAACATCCATCCTGAAGACAAAGACCTCCCTCCTCTATAAGCTTCAGTTCTGAAAATCTGCTATGTTCTTCCATCACATCCCCTCCTGCATCCTGTAGTTTTCCTTCTCCAATTTTACTCTCTTATTTTTCCTTAGATCTTTGCTCACTCAGAGCCTTGACACTCTTCCTTTATTTCTCATTCCTCCTACGCAGTTTCTTTGCTTTCGTTCTGCCTGCTGCCCTCTTTTCCAGCTATCTGTACACTGCAAGAAATATTTAAATAGAAGATCTCACTTTGAAAACTCGTCTCCCCTGGCAGCCTCCCCGGGCTGGGGCGGCCGCTGGCACTGAGGCGCGTTGCTAAGCAGCTCTTTAGCGCCCTGTTCCAGGGACTGGGACTCAGCTCTGCTCCACGCTGCTCGTGCAGTGCTCTGCTTTGCAGGCAGCAAGGGGCCTGAATACCTCCTCACAGGAAGATCAAAGTCCTGCTCCTTCCTGGAGGTGCGTGGGAGGAGAGATATGCAAGAGCATATTGTATTTTTTAAAATAAAAACGTAAATAGGCTCTCCCAACGATGCCCCTTCTACAGTATTCCTATCTCCAGAAGATGAGTGATATTTTTCAGCTAAAGAACATCAAGAAAAAAATTTTGAATGTCAGAGAGAAGTATCTTTAAAACCAAAACTAACAACCACTCGCAACCAGCTCACCAAACTAGGCAGCCTCTCTGCTGCTTTCCAGCTGGATCTGACCTCTGAGGTCTGTTTAAACCCAAGCACAAGGAGGCCCCATGTATTTTGGACCCTTGGTGCAATGTTGATACTGTGCCTGCTGGGTAAAGCAACATAATCACAATCAGCCTAAGCACACTCAAAATTGCTGGACGTGCACAGGTAAACAGCAGGGCACAGTCCTGCTACATGATCTCCAGTGTGGTAGCATCAGGTGGTGTTGCTATCATTATCCCATCCAGACACAATTTCTAGGTCCTCTCTGAGTTCTTCTCAACCTTCAAGTGTAACTGGTTACCTGGCTATTGAGACCTATATGGTATAAGAGCCACACCCCAGATCCTGCACTTCTTTTGAAAGTGACTTGATGGCTTGTTGTACTAATAGCCACGAATGCCAGGTACCAACCTGGTACCAACCCCAGAATAGCAGATATCAATTTTAGAAAAGAGATAGGAGGATGAACATTGATATGGCAGTGCCTTACTGCTGAGTGGCATATACTACTACTCCCTCACTTCATCTCCCTGACCCAGATCATATTTAATGCCCCAGGTGTCATTATTTTCCTTTAGATTCAGGTGGGTGAGATGGGAATGTTCAAGTCCTGAGGTGGACAAGCAGAAACTGCTGGTCTGGGAAGCCATCATGGCAGGATGCACAGCTCTGGATTTCAGGCAGCTCAACCCCTCACACTACAAAACAACTATGGATGGAGCTCACACCTGGCAGCCTCTGCACACCAAGTCACTAGAACATACACCACAGAGAATTACTGAACTTATTCTCTTACATAAAGAAAGAGATAGGCAAAGTACCTAATGTCAAGGTTTCTTTCCAGTACAAACCTACCGTAAAAGACAAGAGGTGAAGCTGAAAAGGAAGGCCTGATATCCCTGTTTCTGTTTTGCCCCAAGACTGGCTAACCAGTCAGCTGATGGCTGAACACACACAGAGAAGACCTGACAGCATCTCTTACTTTGTCACTAAACTAAATGGAAAGAGATGCTACGTTTAATAGAAGAGGAAAAAATATTTTAAATTACACCCAAGATATTTTCAGTGGAGAAATTTCAAAGAGAATTAAGAAGATTAGTAAGTTTTCATGACAGTTGCAGGAGTTTATTGGATTTAGTGAAGACTTGCTAAGGGAAGTCTTGTTGACAATAAATAATCTTCTCTTGACTTTTGCAGTTATCAGCCAGATACGGGATTGATCTATCACATAAGGAGGAGCATCAGAGAGTATGTGCACATTTGTCCTGTGTATTTGGCAAAAGAGAGTAAAGATGGAAATATGTGTGATACACTGGCATTATATGTTGTCACATCAACATTTAATACCCATATATGCATGTAAACTGATCTACAAAGTGAATCCAGAAGTTGCTTGAATGACATCAAAATTTTTTCATACTCTCACAAATCTAAGAGCTCTCTTGCACACTTTGCTGATCAACCTATACTCCTCATCACAAGACAAACTGGACAAGTTACAAGGCTGGAAGAGGCTGAACTGAACACTGGAGGAATTATAACTGCTGTTATATTTGAAATCATGAAAGTTTAAAGAATTAAAAAATATTAGCTCACTTCATTTCCCAAGTTTTGATGCATATTTTGCTGAATGTGGGTATCCAGGAGTACAGGCAGAATTCTCTGCCTCAGAAACAGAGGCTCTGCTAAAAGTATCTTGACATTTCATCTTACATACAGACAGTCTGATCCCTAATTACTCAGTATATTAAGTGAATTGTAATTCTCATCAGAAGGCTGCTGAAACATTTAATCCTGCCAGCATTTCAGGCTGTTTCTCTCAGGGAATTTGGGGGGATGTCTGGGAGGATTTAACATTTTTCAGTGCTAAACAGAAAGCTGATACAGGGCCAAACACATCCTTTAATTTCAGGTGCTCTCACTGCATCTTTTACAAATCATGCAATTGTGCAGTAAAGCTGCCCTCACGATGTTCCAACAGTTCTTCAGTGAATGTACATTTTAAAAAGAAAATACAGGTGTCTAATAACTGAAGCAATGTTTCATGCTACATTAAAATAAACCTATACACATTCAAGAGTATACCCTTTTTTTTTTAATAGGGAATAGTATCCTACCATACAATTTCAAAACATGTTTGTAACAAACAGAATACAAATTAGTTCTTACATAGAGCTTCGCATGAGCATAGCAAATCAGTCTCCTTCTTTAACAGAATAAAAGAGCACTCAGGTGTAAAGAAACAAATTGTTCTGTGATCCAGAAGGACCAAGAAAACCTGCACTGAAATTAGGTCTCCTCAGATCCTAGCAGCAGTCTTTAGCCACCGGACAGGACCAGCACCTTGGGCATTCATGGCTCTTCCTAATGCACTCTGACTCTACCATGACCAGGGCCTGCTGCCCTACTGGCACCACTCACTAGAGAGGATTACAGCTGCTGGCATCAGCTGCATTATGAAACCAAATTAGTATGACAGAGCATTCACATAATCAGCTCCCTACAGACAGTAAACAACTTGTTCTTCTTTGGAGATGCCTGTTTGAGCCACCTGACATGTATTCCTCCTTTTAGATACCTCCTCAGAAGTTTTCAGCATCCCATTTCCCATTAGCTCCTTTTTGTCTATACAAGAGTTGGGAACAGAATCCCTAGAACTGATAAGAGAAGACAGGATAAATACAAGTCACCAGTATAATAGATAATGGTGTTGTTAAAAGTAAATGTCATTATGAAAAAAGACAAACTAGGAAGAATCTGTGGAAAGCAGAAGGAATTATAAGAGTTTCTTAAAGTATTAAAAAGGACTATAGGAATTTAGGGGGTTTTCAGTCTGAAAATAAAGTCTGATGTGAGCTATGGGAATAGCATTACAATATATATAAAACATTACAAAAAAACAGAGGTAGCAATTGCTCTCAACACACAGTAGGAAAGAAGAAAAATATTCAAGATAAAGCTACAGAAAATAAGATGACTTTCAGAAAAAATAAGAATTTTACGGACATAACGCAACAAGGACTCTAAGCTAAGCAAACTAAATTTTAAGAACAGATTAGAAAAACATAGCATAATTTAGGCAAACACAGTTCTACTGCAGAGCAAGATGGGCTAAAATGATACAAAGTTGATTCCCAGTCTTTAGCTCTTCCATGCACTACACTAAGAGTAATGCATGCATTAGCTATATATATAAAGACATGCAGAACAATGGGAATAATTACACTGATTTGTCATTTAATTTTTATTAGTGCCTTCATTAATATTAATTTATTTCCACTTAGGTTAGAAAAAAATGACACTTCTCTACCACTAGATATTATTACCTTATTTCTTTACTGGAGTGTGCCGAGTACAGCTTCTCACCACAGACCTGCATGGGGTGCATACCTGGTCACTCGTGCCAGAGAGCTGAAATAGCCCCAGGCACGTTGCTAGGTACATCACTTCCTTGTTCCTTGTGTGCCAATTACTATAATAATTTGTGTCCTACCTAGCCTGCTCCTGTGAGCCAGCTAAAGCAAGGACAAGTCTTTGGTGTCTTTTTCCTTGCAAGAAATAACATAAAATGCTTGTAAAAACGGTAAGTCCCATTTCCACAGAATTTCCCTTACCAGCTCACCCATAACTTCCCAACTCTCACACCTTGGGCTTTTCCCCCCACTACTATTTTGAGCCCGTCCAGCAGTGCACTAGGAAAGGACACAACGTCACAGGAATGGGGCTTGCTCACCCTCATCATTACCTAAGGGAACACCCAAATTAAACAGATAGGATTTTATCATCAATAAAGAAACTTGGGGTTAAGGAGGTGCTCTCTTCTGGTTTTATACATTAGTATATTAATTGACAAAATGAAAATTAACACTAAATGCTAGTCAGACCAATATGACATTCACTATCTAACCAGATTCACTATTTTTCTATGTATTTTATTTACAAAGAATATTGATATGGAGCTGATATATTTCCACCAGATATCCTTGCTGGTCAAAAATCTACTCAATATTCAAAGTAAACTAACATAAACGTCCACAAATTCTAATTTTTCATTATACTGGAACTGTTTTATGAAGAAAGAAAATGCTAGTTTATGTATAGTCTGAAGCATACATCTTACATAAGGTATTATAAAGACAGAACAAGAATCATATTCATAACTTCCCTTTCACTTCACAGATAATGTCAGAATAGTATTTATGAGATTGTGGGTACATTTATAACTAGGCCCGAAATTTAATATTAAATGTCCCCCTTACGCAAAATTTCGTTCCACAAGTAAATGAGAAGGGAAAGAATCCCTCAAAAAAGAACAACTAACAATAAATCAAATGGAATATTTTCCCATTAATTAAAATATCTGACTACGTAACAGTTTAAGTATTAAATGCTTAAGAAACAATCTTTTTAAATAAGGTATTTTATCTTCTTTCAAAGAAAACACTTCTGTGGGTTCTCTCACTGTCACAGATTATGGATTACTGTGCTCCCCAGCTTCAAGGTTATTTCAGAAGTTTGTTAATCAACAACTTGGTGAGTTAATCAAACTTTGGTGAGTGACAACAAAAATAGTCAGACAACAGTCATATATGGGCCAACTTTGAACTTTTTTTCCTCTGTGCAATACACTTCCATGTTATTACTTAGTAATAAACCCGTAACACCAACCACCAAACTAAACAGAACATGCTGTGATAGTGCTTCTTTCTTAGTAAAATACTTTATTCATATTGAAGACAAGTTCTACTGATGTAGAAGGAAATGTAAAGGTAATGCAGAAAGACTTGCATTTCTAAAATATTAGTAAAGGTTTTACCTACCTCAAAATAGTCATTGTTCACCTTTGTTAATCAAACAGGAGGAAAAAAAGTATCACAGGGATAGCAGCTATTTGAATCTTGCTTTTTCAAACATTCTAAGAGCATGTCATCCAGCAGGCCCAGGCAAACACCTAAAAGCAACAGCAGGAAGGAGCCTCCATGTTTCAACACAACTGGGGACATAAACACTTCAAAGACAGAACACGGCAGGTGCTTGCTTGATGGAAACTTCATTACCAAGCGAGTGACTATCGCCAGAAAGGCAGCATGATGCTTTGCTGTGAGCAGAAATTCAGCTGGAAAAAAAGGGAGAATTCTGGTCCTTGTACAGGCAGAGTGTCACAATGTGGTCCCCTTTTCTATCCACAGCAGATGGAGCCACTACAAGGCCAGGGCCACTCCTTTGTGCTGTGAGAGGCGCAGCCAGCAGGATTCACTGGTGTCGCAGCCCTGAGAAACGAGCATCCTAATGCCAACTACCACCTCCCAGAGCCTGGTAAATAAAAAGGCTCATGACTAACCAGCAGAGTATTCTGAAAGTGCTTCTTTCACTGCCGACAGAGTTACCACCAACACCAGCAAATTTTTCCTTGTGCTTAGAAGCTAACAGAAAAGGATACATTTTAATAGAATTCACTGAATAGTATTTATATATGTGAAAAAGTTAAGGACAGATCTTTATTCTATAAATGTAATAATTACTAGCTATAGAGTTCTACACACATAGATCTTCTGTCCAAGAATTTGTATGTCTTCCTTTTTAATAAAAGGCCGACAAAGCACACGGGAGACCATAAAACAAATAGAGAGCTTGGAGAGAAGAGATAAATTGCCAACATAGATTGAGCAAATTAATTTTTTTGTTTAATGAAAGACTATAGAAAGGGTTTCCAAACACTGAATACCAATTAATCAAATCATTCTGAAAGGACAAAAATAAACTGGGGGGAAAAAAGGAAAAATAAACCAGCACTCCATCACATCCTAAATAAAAAGAGTATGGCCCTTCTTTGTTGTCTGGCTGCAGGGGTGCCCGAGTGACTGAGAACCTGTGTCTTGGAAGAAAAAGGTCACCTCTCATTGGACAGCCTACCATACAGTGTCATCATGTGTTTGTGGATGTTGTAAAAGCTTTTACCTCACTGTCCTCTGCATGTAGCCACAGAGACCAATCCAATTCTGTGTAACTTTCTTTTAAGAGATTAGTTTAGAAATATATTTTCTAAATAGCAGAGATTCTTATTGCTGAGTTACTCTATATTTCTCATTAAGATTTAAAAAGGCATATGACTAAATTCAGACATTTTGCAATATTTTTAATTGTCTGTGAAACCTTTTTTCTTCAGGCTATATGACATACATTTTTCTAAATGTCAGTCTGACATGCAGCTCAAAATTCATAAATCTGAGTTGAATTAGCCCTGCACTGTCAGTTTTAAGAGAGCTTATAACAAATCAAACCTCCATAAACTCATTAATACAAAATAAATTGTTTGGATTCACCTAATTTTCCTCATAACTATGCCTGAGGAATTCACAGGTTACTAGACCCAAGACAATACTGGCATAAATTTCAGATCTATCACACGATCACTGAACAGCCCAGGCTGGAAGGGACCTCAAAAACCATCCAGATCAGCCTTACATGGGACAGGTGTCCCAGGTGAGATTACCCAGCCTCCTGTCCAATTGCATTTTGAAAACTTCAGATGAAGACTCTGCTACATCCCTGGAGAAGATGTTCTTACTGTAATAAATAAGTAAGTTCTTTCTTATGTCAGGATTAATGTTCTCCCAATGCAACCTGTGCCCTTGTCTTCTTCATGTGGCTCTTTGCAAAGAGAGAGCCTCCTGCCTCTTTGTAGCTGCCCTGTAAGTACTGGGACACTGCAGCGAGGCCCTCCTTAAGTCTTCTCTTGTCCAAGAAGAAAATACCTAATGCCTTCAATCTTGCCTCAAAGGGCAGTTTTTCCTGCCCTTTGATCATCTTTGTGGCCCTCTCTTGGACCTTCTCCTGTCTGTCCTTGTCTTTATTTAATTGTGGGGACCGACTGTGAACACATTCTTCAAGTGCAGTTTGGAGATGCAGAAAAAGATCACCAAAAACAGAACAATGGGTATTTTTCTTCTAAAACCATGAGATAAATATTTGGAGATACAAAATGTTGCTTTGGGGGTTTTTTTTATTTCTCGTTTGTTTGTTTTTACATTTATGATGCAGGTTTGAATGACACAAGAATGGGAAGGCAATGGTACAGGAACACAGCGTGCAGTGAGGTGACAGGCAGAGCTCAAAAATAGGCTTAAAAATGGAGTGCAACAACTGAAATCTCTCCTCTCCCACTAACTTGCTCAAATGCCTAAGAAACACCAAAGGACTGAAAACCTGAGTTGGTATGAGCTCCAGAAAATTAAGATACTTCGTTCTGACAGCTGTCCAGGGACAGCCATTGTAAACTGGTTCTCTCACAGAAGATTCACTTTATGAGAGATAAGCCTCTGTATCTGAGCCAACTCATGCAGATTAAGCTAACATAATTGAGGATGAATAAAGTCTGTTTCATCTATCATAAAATGAGTCAGATGAACTGAAATCTTAAAGCGTTTGTTTCTCCACCAACTACAAAAACAGGACTATTACAATGATTTTGGCTTACGTACATCGGTGTGGGATATGTCAAAGGTAGGCAAGATGAATGCCACCCACAGTTTTCCAGTCAAGGGATATGAGAATAGTGAAACAACCATAAAAGGCTACAAGCATTTGAAAGCAGGAAGAGAAACATTCAACTGTGCTGAGGCCTGTGAATGGCATTTTTAAAATAATAATTATTATCTCTGTATTCTTGCATTACATATAGGAGAACCCTGAAGAAATTAAATGTATTTTGTCTTTGTAGATTTTCTCAGCCTCATAGGAACCTGAATAACTTCATTTCACAAGGAACCTGAATAACTTCAACAGGCAAATATAGTAGGCAGAAAAGCAAAACTATTATTATTTCATTATATAACACCAATATGCTTTGCCCTGCACAAAACCTCATGCTATCTGGCCTCACAGTTTTTAAAATGTTTTGAGTTTTATATCCTAAAGCACAAGAGACGAAATTCAGGCCTCGTCATACAAGACTTTTAGTTTGCTTTATATATAGATTTGTTAAATTAATTTGCATTTTTTCATGGGATTTGGGTCTGTGATTAAAGTAGGCTCTAGCATTTTAATAACACTCCATCTGTCCCAGAGGTCCTTGCTTCATTTTTACTTTCACAGGCATTTTAAACAATTAGCTAGTGTTAGAAACTTCTCAATTTCTAAATTCTTCTTTAATATATTGCAGAGAAGGTAAACAGAAATCTTGAGCCCTGTTTGCAAAGAAACAAAAGACCTTAAACATTTCAGGAAACCTTCAACTACGGTAATTTTAAGTACTTGAAGACATGTAACACAAAACAGCCAACACTTTTCTAGATATTTCCTTTAGCTATCAAAAAAGATGCTTTACAAGTATCGCAATGCTTAATCTCTAACACACTTCTCTCTCCTAAGAACGTGCGTATAACACTATGGACATGAGCCTCTCTCTAACACACAGAGTTATTCCTATTTTATTCCTAATATCAAGGCAAGTCTGAGAAAATAGGTGGCATGGTGGAAAACTGCACTCCAGTGGACTTCTTTGCTAAATTTCAGGATTTCAAATTCACCTAAAAATGCTGTAAAACAGCATTATCCAAAGCTACCACAAAACCTGGCACAATGGTGTGAGTCAGGTGAGTTACATAAAACACCAAGCACTACAAAGACACTCATTGTAAGATACATAGTGAAAACAGGAGCTATTAGAAACGTACACACAGCTAGAATACACACCCATTTTGTGCACTTGCTTTCCTTTCAACATCTTTAATTATAAGGATATTGTAGATATATTATCACAAATCAACAAATCCATTTTCCACAGCGTGTTACTAAGCAACTGTAACCAAGATCTTGTGTAAATAAGATTAAAATTCCAAGGTAACGGTACCCAAATACAACCTCACATTGCACAGCCAAAGAGAGTAGAAAGTGTTCATAATTAAAGGAAGAATGACGACTTAGTTTTATGCTAGTTCAAACAGTTTAGATATACAGAAAATGTAAATGCATTTATATCATTTTGTACTCATTTCCACAATACAATGAACCCTGCAAAGATCTAACAATCATGGTGTATTTTTCACACAAAATATTACCAGGAACACCATATCCCTTATATACAACAACAGAAAGAAGGATACTGCTCTAACTAGTTTCTTGATAGTTTTAGTGTAGACTGTTACAGTTACAGTTATTTTAGATTTTTGTCCTTGGTGCTTTGTTGCTATTTCACAGTAACATGACCAGTAATGGCTTTTCTGGTTTTACATATTCCAATGCAACATAATTGGATAGGAACTGTGAAAGGTAATGCTAAAATTATTCTTTTACTTTTCCTCTCAACTGTATGCATGCCTACTTTCACATGAACTAATTAAAAAAAATCTGGATTTGAAAAAGTACAACTGTAAATGCAAAGCAAAAATTAATAAAGTTATGTTGTTTTCCCATTTTTATTGCATATTAGTTGAAATGTGTTTATTCGGGAAAGAACTACACTGGTCATTTCAGTATATATATTGCTTGCAATTTTTATTTTGGGCAGTTTAGATCAATGAGACAATTTAATAGTAAATTAATAGCAACAAATTGTTTTCTGTCCCTATGTAATTTGTGAGAATAGTTATGCTAATTTTCAAAAGTTGTTTTTCTAAAGAAAAATAAGGTCAAATAAGTAATCTGGCATTTTTCTTAGCATTGGAAACCTTCATGGCACCACTTTGTTATCTTCTATAAAGCAACTATAATAAAATATAATCTATTTTGGTCATAGTGAATTAAATAGTAAATGGGCAAGAGCTGGGACAACATTTAGAGCTCTACAAATAGTCAGACACCTATCAATTTCCCCAAAGAAGTGATGGGATTATTCTTGAATGGGGGAAGCTTAATCGCACCTTATAGTATGTGGAAGACACTAGATATGAAACCATTGGATAACATTGGAAATATGTGTCTGAGTGAAAAGATTTTTCCATATGCCACAACCTTCATGAAGGCTGCACCAAGCAGAGCTTTGTAAACAATTCTGTTGGTGCATAGCCATTCATCTCAGCTGTGTTAGCCTTGCAATAGAGATGGGTGAAAAGCAGGAAATATTTGTAGTTACCCCAGAAAGTCACACCTTAAATGGGAATGCACTGAACACTCAAATGAAAAAGATCCTGCAGCATCAGAATGTCATTTCTACTGTCATTTTGAAAGGGAAATACTTGAAGAGTGCTATCATCCATCATACAGTTTGTTTGCAGAGTGCCTGTTATTGTTGTAGTTGAATACTTTTTTACCCGGGAGATGTTAGTTATGTAAAGCTGATGGGCCAGTGCATTGTAAAACAATACATGTCTCTGAGAGGGAGCTGGAATTCTTCACGTCCTGAAGCATCATTTTGAGGACTTTCTAGTCAAAATGAAGACAAGTCACTGAAACAGCCTCACCATAAGTGTAGACTATTGAAGGAAGTATGAAATAATTCAATACTCAAAAATACCATGTGAATGGTAGTATGGTGGTAGGTTTTTTTCAGATGCTGTATTGAAGGGTACCTTTTAAAAGTTAAAGGTGCTTTTTAGATGTGGTTGCAACTAGTCATCCTAGAACTGTGTCTTGTATCGCCTAAACTGCTCTCATTTCTGGAAAACAGAAGTGTAGACGATAAAATTAACTGAAGTAGGCCACTAACTACTCTACATTCTTTTTTTCTCTATGGGAGGAATTAAGAAATACAGCCTTTTGTACATTTTTGAATGTTCAATTTGTCACCCTTTTTCCAGCAGGAGATATGTGGTCAATGGAATATCTTGTGGATTGATTTCATTTGTGCTGTAAGCAGAGCAGCTTTTATTGACCTTACAACACATTAGTATAGTGGATTATGTCATTAATTTATATTTTGACTGACATAAAATATTAAGACTCATAACCATTTCTCTAGGACAAGCAATATGTGAAGCAATGGGGAGAGAAGTACTTACTGCACGGTACCACCGGCACAGCGGTATTAAAGTGCATTCTTGGTGAAAGGTTAATGGGGAAGTAGAGAAATGTGCCATTCCAGCAAGGCTGGGCTATGGACAGAGTAGTCATTGTAGGAGAATTCAGGATAGAAAAGGCTCTACACATATTATATGTTCTTTAAATGTTTAAAAGAGGCAGAAGAACTTAAAAGCCACGAGTGAATAACGCTGGCAAGTTTTCCTTTCTGGTCCATCCACACAGTTTGTTAAATGATTCTCCTTGCTCTGGTAGCAGAGAGCCTGCCAGGAGTGCATTAAGCATCATGATTAGTATCTGTCACGTGTTTGTTCTCTCATCTTCTCCCCAGCAGGTGGTGTGTATATGCAATGCACTTTTTTTTTTTTAGGTTTAAAGAAGACTCTTTGTGAAGATGCATATATGTGTAAAATGAGGCAATGTCAATTAAGTGGAGCGTGTGCTTGGAGCAGAAAGGGTTTGTGATATTCCTGAGTTCCTGAAAACTGGGCTGAACAAGGAACAAAGTATCTCCAGAAAGATTCTGTCTCCATTGCAGCTGATTTCTAGACAATGGCTTGTGAGCCAGTAGTAAAATAACAGTTTGTCCCTTAAGATTGGGTTAACGTTGGAGGCAGCCTGGACTGTAGCGACCATACCTGGTGAGTCTGGGATCTCAAGAAGCAAAGTCATGATCCCGAATTTTGGAAGAGTGAAATTCCAGTTGTTGAAGGAGTTGGTGAATGAGATCCCCTGGGAAATTGTCCTTAGGGACAAAGGAACAGACCAGAACTGGCAATTCTTTAAGGCCACTTTCCTTAGAGCACAAGAGCTCTCCATCTTGGTGTGTAGGAAATCAGGCAAGGCAGGCTGGAAACTGGCATGACTGAGCAAGGATCTGCTCCTCTCACTGAGGAGTAAGAAGGGAATGCAAAGCTAATGAAAGCAGGTTGGGTGACTTGTGGGGTGTATAGGGGTATGATTTGACTGTGTAGGGATGGGGTCTGGAAAGCCAAGGCACAGAAGGACCAGGGCTTGCCAAGGGATGTGGAGAATAACAAGAGGGGATTCTCTAAGTCAGAATAGAAAGGGTAAGGACAGTATACCCCTCCTGAAAAATGAGAAGGGAGAACTGACAATAATAGATGCGGAGAAGGCTGAGGTAGTCAATGAGTTTGCCTCAGTCTTTGCTGGCTGCCAGGCTTCCCAGGTCACTCTGAGCCTCCAGGCCAGCTGCATCCTGGGCTGCATCAAAATTGGAGCGACCAACAGGTCAAGAGAGTTTATTCCCTACACCCCACCTGAAGTGCTGCATCCCGCCCTGGGGAACTCCAGCACAAGAAGGATGTGGGCCTGCTGGAACTAGTCCAGAGCAGACCATGAAGATGGTCAGAGGAGTGGAGCACTTCTCCTATGATGTCAGGCTGGGAGACTTGGGGTCGCTTAGCCAGGAGAAGAGAAGGCTCCAGCATGACCTCACTGGGACCTTCCAGTACTTCAAGGGGATTTACAAAAAAAAAGTGAAAGTGACTTCTAAATGAATACACAGTGATAGAACAACAGGGAATGGTTTTGAAGGAGCTATTTAGATTAGATGTTAGAGTGAAATTCTTTATTTATGGTTGTGAGACACTGGAACAAGTTGTCCAGAGAAGATGTGGATACTCCCTCCTTGGAAGTGTCCCATCCTTGGATGGGCCCACTGGGTCAGCAACGCGATCTGGTGAATGGCCTTCCTGTCTGTGGTGGCTGAGGGTTGCAACTGGATGATCTATCTTTAAGGTTTCTTCCAACCCAAAATGTTATGCGAGTCTATGTTTCAATTGGGGTTGTGTTTTAAAATATTTAGTCACATTTGTTACGAGGTCAGATAACTTGAACTTTGAAACTCTGTGGGAAGGCAGAACACAGAGGCAGGAAAATTTCATATGTTTACAACAATCTCTTCTGCTTAGAAAGCATTCTGGTCCACTCTGCTGGAATTGGAGCTTCCTCATAAGCCTATAGAATGTCTGAGTGCTGGAGTGATGGAGACATGCCTGCCACGTGCAGCCAGTTATTAGAAAAGTGCTTTTACTTCTGTATTTATGACTGGAAAAAAGTAGTTTTTTCCCTATTGGAAGTGCAACAAAAAAAAAAATTTAATCATTGTATTACAGTATTCTTTCACACTGTGCATATGAGTATGATATCTTCTCTTAAAAGTTGTAGTAATGACTATTAATAGATTATTTAAAGTAGTATATTTTTGTATTGTTTGGATACTGTTAAATGGCAGAATGAAATGCATATGATGAATATTCCCTATCTTGTGTAACAAAAAACAACTGTGCAAATAACAAAATTCCTCTTTTCTTAAAGGTTTCTCTCAAAAACACATAGCAAAAGAAGCATCATTCATGGGAAAAAAAAAGAATGTTTCTTAAATTTTATATTACTTTGTTTAAAGTCTCCAGTCTAGCAATACATTCATCATACATGTGATTACATAAGACATCAAATTCCAAATGTCACTTGGTTTATAAGACTAAGTTTGATTTTGAAACTTCAGATCAAGACTAAAAATTTTGGCAGATACACCATCAGTTCAGGAGCTTGAGACAAAACCTCCTAGAACAATCATACAGGAAACACAAACCACAGAAGATAAGGAATTCAATTCAAAATAAATTAGATCTATGTTGAAAGACTTTGTAAGCATTTTAACAGTCTTGGGATTGTCTGGGTGACTCATTACTGCTCTCCAGGGCAATATTCAACACACTTGTTGTGGACAGTCTAACACACTGCTTGATATGTTAAACTAATGAGGGTAGAACCCAAAATATTAATTCAAGTCCATATAAAAAAGAAACAACACATTTATTAATAAAGCACAAATAAAATTAAAAGAAAACATGCCTAAGAAGAAGGAAATTAAAAATGGAGACTACAACAACTATAAAATTTGTGTCTTAAAGTGTTCCACAAGGCCATCACTACTACAAATTTATTTTTAAGTTTCTCCCGCACCTCAGGAAGCAGCAGTTTCTCACATCCAGTTGCACGAATACACACACCATTCTTAATATCATGTGTGATTGAGAAACAACTTTCTTTTTTATTTTTTGAGAAGAATTGTGATCAAACTTTTCTCCAAAAGGAACATTTTCTCTAAAAATGACCATACTTCACAAGCTATAGGAAAGAACCCCAACTATATTATAACTCCATGCTCTTGAAAATAATATATTTTATCCACTTCCACATTCACAGGTTCTTATTTGTAAACTGTCATCATAACACTAAATGTAAAATACAACTACAGTAAAATAAATATATGAAAATACTGAAATATTGTCCATATTAATTACATTATAGTTGTTTTGGCCAAGTACATGTAAGCAAAATAAGCTTAAGTGACAAAACTAAATACTTTGTACCTGAAAGCATTCTACTACTACAAAACCAACAAAGATAAAATACAGATTCTTACAGGGGGAAAAAAAATTGTTCAAACTCTTAAATTCATGCAAAACACCTCCCAGTAAGAAATTGTTCCACTGGAAAAAAGAAATCAGCAGTCATAAAATTGATTAGTAATAATTATTACTATGAAACATTAACCTACTAGACTGTCAGCTTTAAAGATCTGTTCCAAGTGTGTTCCTGAACA
This sequence comes from Cyanoderma ruficeps, assembly GCA_008694505.1. Taxonomy (NCBI): domain Eukaryota; kingdom Metazoa; phylum Chordata; class Aves; order Passeriformes; family Timaliidae; genus Cyanoderma; species Cyanoderma ruficeps. Next base: position 33,239,237 of record VZDJ01000782.1, read on the forward strand.
TCCACTTCCAATTTCTTTGGTATAAACTGTTACAGATACTATTAACTGTACGTACTAGTTATCTGTTATCCCAGTTGTGAAGTACTGCCTTGGCAGCAGTCTTTCTGAGCATATACATCAAAGAGGCCCTTAAACATTTACACAGCACATCCAAGATGTGTGCAAACAGTGCAACAAGGCAGACACACCTGTCCCAAACCAGGGGCACTGGTCACAGCACATCAGATGCTGAATTCCTGACACACATGAGGCCTGTGGTGGAGATGAGAAACCCGCTGGAGAGATCTGACACCAAGCAGCCAGGTGGCTTTGCCAATGCACAAAGAAAAATGGCAGAAGAAAACAAGAGTGTCCTGTTTGCTCACCAAACTAATTCTTTCAAAGCCTGTGTTCCCTCAGAACAAAAGTGATAGGACGGAGGCTGTGAAAAATAGGCAGCTGCCATTTTCCTCAGGGTGAAAGAAACAATTAGAGAAAAATAATCATTTTTACCCTGTTTCCTTCAGCTTCTAAAAGTTATCTCCTTCTCATCCACACCCAACCTAAGAAGCTTAATTTTTCCTTTTAGCATATTGCATACACAGTATTATTCTGTGTAAGAGACATAATGTGTCATTGTCTTTTGGGCAGTAAGAGACTCCTGCTGCTGACACAAATGAGGCCTGAAACAGCAGCAGTAGCATGGTCATGAAAGTTAAGCATTTAATCAGTATAAGAAATTGAATGCTGCTCTTTTGAGTCTCAGCTCCACAAAGACAAGAGTCATCCTGAAAGCTCTTTAACGCAGGAATGAATACACAGCTTGACCAGCTTGTATTCAGACCTTAGAATGTCTTTCCAAACTTCCTGAAGTAATTAGTGGAGAAAACAATTATATATAAATAGGGCTACATTTTTCACGTTTTACAAAAAATATCCATAGGTACTGAAGCAGCTTAGTAGCATATCGAACCAAATCTCTTCACAGATCCCTTACATTTCAAGACAAATTCCAAAAATAAATCTTTGGTTATGCTAAATTGCTCATAATTAATAAATGCAAAACAGCAACAGCACCAATCCAAATTATCACTGCTCAGAATAACCATCTTCATCTCAATGAAAAAAAAAAAAAAGAGTGTTTACACTCTACCCTTGCTTGAATTAGACTACCAAAAAAACTAAGCAAATGCTTCTTTTCATTTTCACGTGACTCTCATATGCACTTCCTAGTTCCCCCTCAAGATTTTCATCTTTCTAGGGGCACTATTTGGTAGCCTAGTTCAGTGTACAGGAATGTTTTTCAGGGGGCATAAAACTGAGAACTGTGTATTTCCCAATTGTTATGATATTTCTCATTAATTCCTAAATTCATAACAATCACTTCACCGCATGTTCCTCAAAGCAGGATGAACTCATCAGTGCCTGTAGTGGCAATAAACTGAGTCACATTTCATATAACAGTATCTTCTATTCTGAATATTTATTTAAGACAATGATAGAATTAAGACAATGATAGAATTAAAGGAACTCAGACTGAGCAAATATTCTGCAAGAACTGACACCTGACTGTGTGGTGAAGCGTGGCATGGGAGTAGACTGACCATTAACTCAATCCAAGCTCATCTACTTGGTTTTCCTTTTTATCCTTCCAGCTTCTTCCATTCTTGTTAATATGAATTTCCAACATTTCTGACACAACTATAATAGAAGCAACAAAGCAGTATCAATAGTGAGGTATCTGGAAACGTCTGTTTAATCTCCATTTTGATCTTCAGATAAAAATAATCCAAAAGCTCATGACAAGATCCATGATAGCAGCCCATTCCTAATCAAAGTCACAAAAATACAACAATCTCAGAAAGCTTGCGATTGCTAAACTGAGAAGTTCAACCAACATTTTTATAAATTATTTCTCTTTCCCATCTATCCTTGTTTTCTCTGCATACATCCTCTCCTTTTCCCCTCATGTAACCAGACATCATCACCATCAAATGAGATAAATTCTGGAAAAATTAGTGGAGGTGTCATATTTCAGAGACTGTTATTCTTCTAAATATATATTTTGATACATTTTTTTCTTCCAGACTGGTTTTCCCTTTCTCCATTACTCCTAACACTTTTGTGCTAATGACACAGTGTTTGAACAAGTTATGCTAATAACTGTTCTAACAAGCTTCATCTCTATTTTCTAACAGCCTGACAAATTCCTACCAACTACTTCAAAATATAACTCTCAGACCTTCCTATGTTACAGCATAATTGTAACTCCAAGCCCTCTAAGAAGCTTTGGTTTTCAACATATACATTTCCAGGCAGGTCCTTTAGAACATGTACTGGCACCTCCCTTACAGCAGCAACACACCAAGCATGCTGACAGTTCTAACAGCATTAATCATCTCCTGATCAACCACTTATTGAGCCCTTCTGCTGCTAGAAATCCTCATGCTGGTCCCTTTTCTCTTTTTTATGACTGAGCAAATCCAGTCAGAAATGCATTTGCAGATCCACACAACCAATACTATGCAACATAACACCCTACTGTGTTGAATGTATACCACTCTACACTGTTCAGCAGAAATAGTCCATGCTTTTTTTATTTAGTTAATTTATTTCCTCTTGCCACTTTTCTCCTCCACACACTTAGCCACTTGCATTTTAATTAAGTCTGATACCAGCATCTTTTTCTTTTTTCTTTAAAATTTTTCCCTAAGTATTTCCATATACAGTTTTCTCATGTCAAAAGGAATTGCATTACAAGTATTGAATTCTTCCAGAATAAAACTGGAACAGAACAAAACAAAAACAGCTATTACCACTTTGTTTGCCAGGTTTAAAAAAAATACCTGAAGTATAACTAAATTAAAATGCAGCACGACTTTATTTTTAAATCTGTGAAATTGGCATTACACCAATACACCTGCATGAAAAAAGCTGCCACTTAGAGAGAAAGAACATGATGGACTACCTCCACACATTTGCTCTCCTAACAGGGTAAAAAAACATAGTGTGAATTTTTGAAACTGTGAAGCAAGGAAGGAAATTTATCCAGTATCCATATAGTTCTATATTTTTAGAAATCCTCTTTAAAGAGTAACCGTGCACTTCCCAGAAAAGCCTTTGCAATATATGCTCAAATGACAACTGGCCAAATTACAATTCGTTTTTCCTTTTTAAGCTGCTGTGGTCTCCTCTCAAGTGTGACACTAATGGTACATTTTTGTGCTCTCCTCATACTAAGATGTGATGGAATCAGTTATCACCACACAATTGCAGCACAACCAAGAAGAGAAGTTTTTGGAGAAGGAAAACAGGAGACATGGGGAGGAAATACAAGAGAATAAAAATTCCTCACTACTTATCAGCCAGACTTTTCCCCCAAGTACAAACGAAAATTACAGAGGCAACACGAAGAGAAAGCAAGAGAAAATAGATTGGCCAACTTTGATGTAACATCTACTCCAACATCAGAAGACAGAGGGAGGCAGAGAGAGAAGAAATTGATTGATCTGCAAATTAGGCAGAATTACTGCAGGGGTTTGTTTTTCAAAAAGCTGCAATATGAGATGACATAACTGAAAGAAGCATGAACTGGCTGGTGTCATTTATAATGAGAGAGACCAATTATTCAACAAATACTCTGCCCACCTCTTCTTAGGGCAAAGTTTTCCCTTATGAGTCCTGCCCACTGTCTCCTTTTCAAGGAACTTCAATACCACACAGCCAAACACTGCCCTCAGTGTAACTTCTACAATCCTTAAATTGAGCAAGGTGCTATAAGCACACCACAATATTCAAAATCATTAAAAGAAAATAACAGTAATTGACCACTCAGCCAAGATTGTTTATTGTCGGGATAATTACAGTAAGCTTTCACTGACATTGTATGTAAACAGCAACATATGCTTCTTGACACTGAGCTGACTGACATGATATTGTCCTTCTCAATTGGCAACCACCAGCTCTAGAAAAATTATAAGTTGTATGAAAGATTGCAACATTCACTTATTTTTCTTCAAGCTTTATAAAGTAGAGAGAGCATTTCAGGACAGCAGGTTCTTTTGCTACCAACAGCAACACTAGCAGAGCTGCACAGAACTTCAAATTCAGCCAGCTGAAAATATAATGGGAATTTCTATGGTTTAAAACATTTAAAACCCCAAAAAGTTAAACCACAAAGCTGTTATCAAACCATACCATCAAGGCTTCACAAGCTTGCCACAGCTGGTTCCAAACCTCAAGTTGTGCAATGAAAATAAGCAAGTTATGTGGAATCACAAAATTTCATCTATGGTTCTTATTCTGTTGCCTTAATATTTTAATAAATATAATAAAATTAACTTCATCAGTCTTTAGGACTGAGTACAGAAGGCAACAGTAAGAAAACTGAAGATTATCTTAAGCATCACCAGTGGCTAGAAGACTAGCAAGCAAAGAAAAACCCGCTTATACTGAAGCTGTGTCTCAATAACCACAGTCCCCTGAGAATATGTTTAGTATATTTTATGACTATAAGTGCTGAGGATATGCACGTGTTCTTCCTTGGAAAAGTTATCTGCTATCTACAATGACCAATAATTATATATATTAAAAACACACATCTACTTGAGCCAAGACATCAACTGGCAACAGGTCAGGATACCACACAGCAAAGCTGTCTATGCCTAGCGCAGTCTTCAATCAAATAAAATTAAATAAAATTAAATGTATTATATTCATTTGCATATTTTCTATTTATTTGTCCCAGAAACACCCTAAGTAATAGTAAATTGTAATTGTGCTTTGGAGCAACAAGAGGGGCAACAACAATATTTTACCTACAGGTAAAATATTAAAACAGGAATTCCAAACACAGACCCTATACTCACATCAGAAACTAGACATGACAGAAGTGGCTCAATGAAATCTGAGAATTCACCTGCTCTGAGAGGAAAAAGGTAACAACTCATCTCCCTTGGGGTCATTTTTCTACTCCACTTAGACCAGCAGGGAAGCAGGCTGACTGCACTAAGCTGTAGGTCCCCATGGTGCTCTCTACAGCTTGCCATGACGAAAACCAAGGCACCTGCTGGAGCTCAGAGAGTCCTCTCCCTGCACACCCACCATGCAATTAATATATGCAGATCTTGACCAAACATGAAATCAGGACATGGCCAATTAAACATGTTGAAACAGAACCCAAGAAACAGGTTTGTATCCCATTAATCAGATGCAATCACAGAAATAAAAACAGCCCAACTCTTCCCAAGATCTGAGTTTCAGTGATGATTATTCTTTAGTAATTCCTTTGCAACTAACCACCATCTGCCTTATGCACGTTATGCAGCAACTCTGACAAAGTGTTCTTATGTGCCTTCTTGGAACAGTTTAAAGATATGCATCAAACACCTTTAAGGGACTCAAATATATTTTGCCTGAGAAGCTCCTTCAACTGTTCTAGCAAACAGCTCAGCTTTACTTTACATTATTGGATACCACCAATAGTACTTTGGACTGAATACTGAATTAACCAAAAAAGATAACACAGAAATGAGCAGCAGGAATGTATGGCTCTTCTAAATATAGTTGTCCCTTATATTGAAGCAGAGTCTGCATAAATATCCACGATTATGCTATTTCACAATTTTACTTTTTCTCACAGAACTCAGTGCTTGATCTAGCACTCCATGAATAGGTAGAGAGGATAAAGTAGCTCTCTTATTCATCACTGCTCACTACAGAAGGGAAGGCTGCATCAGACCTGATGGTACATACTGCTCCCAGTACCCTTCCAGGCCTTCAGGTAGCAACCTGGGTGAAGAAATAAAGATTATACTTATTAAATTTGCAATGTGCTTACAGGCTTTCTGGTGGGAGGGTTGACAGGTTGATAGGAGGGGGCTGTAAGCACATTAGAGAACAAAATTAGAATATAAAATGAACCTGACAAATTGGAGAAGCAGCCTGGGAAAAAAAAAAGGAGATCTAGTTCAATGAGAACCAAGTGGAAGATTCTGTGTTTAGCCAAGAACAATTAACTGCTCAGATAATGGATAATAACCACTGCTGAGGTTGCAATTCTGCACAAAAATATAGCCCACAAGAATCCAAATATAATTTAACAATAGTTCAGGTTTTACAACAGAAAAAATTAAAAGGCAAAGACTGTACTGGGATTTAGAAGAGAAAAATTATGTACAAGTACTCTTGTTGCTGCACCAGCTCTGATAATGTTCCACTGGGCACTGAAATGAGAAATATACACTTTGGAAATAATTGAAAGTAAAGAAACAAAAATTAACATAAAATACAATCCATCAGGATGAGGATAGAGTTAGAGCTGTTTTGTTTTAAGAAAAGGTTGCTGAGCAGGGACAAATGTTTTCAAATACTGGAGTTCATACTCACGCAATGCTGAATAAGAAGTAATGGACTTTAAAGATACAAGCATAATTGGCTCTGATTTGAGACCCTTACCAGCTGTCTTTCTAGCAATTCTGTTATTTTCATTGCCCAATTAATAGTACATTTTAACAGGAAAGTCTTCAATACACAATGCTAATAAAGTGATCAAGTACAGATCCTTGCTTTCTAGGAAGGTTGGCAAGGGAGTTTATGGGTTGTTCCTTTTCCAGTTGAAGATGAAGAATTTGAAAAGCCTATTTATTCTGTGCACTCTCTTACAGCAATTCTTAGAAGTCGCCCCATCAGATTTCAGGCTCATTCTCACTGCTTCTTACATAATTTTCTTTCTTCCTGGCATTTTTAAACTGAGAAATAACCACCTGCTGAAATCAATACTGAAAACTAAGATAATGCGAACTATTTTTAGTAAGAATAATATCATCACGCTCCTAGCCACCATCTCAAAATTTTCTGACAGGTAGAGAAAAAAGAAAATAAAAACACTCATGTTTCACAGCTAAAATCAAAGGTCTAAACAGAAGTTCACCTTTCAAGACAATGGACTGCACTTAATGACCACGTTAATCCACTGATTAAAAGCAACTGCTTCCATTTTCCAGACCATGTGACTCTCCTGAAAGCTGCACCATGTTCTTATCATTTCCAAGCTGATATAAATCATTTCCACTTTTTTTACCCCACCTCTAGAGTATACTAAAATGTAGGGTTTGACTGCTCTTGTACATTGAACATGTAGTACTTCTAGTAACATCACAATATTTCAAATGTATTCGCATAGCTATTTCCTACTGGCACCAGTTACAAAGAAATTAAACCTAGGAAAGAAAAATAAAACTGATTATGAGTTTTTCTTCATGTCAATAATCCACACTAAGACTGATGACAGCAGATTTAAATTTTAAGTTATGTAATCATTCCATGATTATGGTGGCTGCCATACATAAAAACTTGAATTAAACTACCCTGCGTGCAGGCAATTAGCAAAATTTTTGATACTAAGTATTTCAAAAGAATTTATTGCAATAGTGAGGTTGTTTTGGCCAGAGGGTATATCAGATCTATAGGACTTGAAGCTACTAGGTTTGCAGAAATTAAAAAGTACGTCTCTGTTGGATGTGTTCACACATGCAGGAAAGTCTGTTTGCATGAGCAGGTAAAGCTAATGAAGAGAGCATATTCCAAAAATATGCATTTCAGCTTCTACATTTTGCATAAAAAGTAGTCTTGTGTTTTGGTCTAGTGAATCTGTTAAAAGAAGAATTTATATGAACATCCGTAAGAATAAGTTATCATATAATCATCCTACATGATTCAATCATTTAACAAGCTTGACAACACAAATGGGTAGTTGCCAAAATGCCATTCCTTTCCTTGCATCATCTTGGTTATTTGCAGCTGGAAAGGGTCAGCTTCAGAGTTTTCTTATTTGCAAAAGACAAAAATATCAACTTCTCTTCTTGACATTTCCATATATATTAAACAAATATTTAATAACATCTATCTGCAGATATTAAGGTGGAATAGGGATTCAGACCTGCATTAAGCCACTGTGATGATAAATCAAATTACCAAAGACTTATTAATTGCCTTAACCTCTTTTACTACTTTTATGCACATTCAGAGAAACAAAGAATGACTCATTCACCTGCTTCAGGCAATGCATAGCACCTGGCTGAACTGCAAAATTGTCTGAGCCCTTCGTTTCATCAACATTATTTCACAAATCAGACAGCAATCCAGAAACATGGCATATCTAAACCAGACTGCAAATAAAAGGCAAGACTAAAGTCGCTAAGGCAAACTCAGCAGTGCCCATGTGCTGTGCATCCAGAAGCCTCAAGATGTTGTATATGAGGCCTTCCAGATGAAATGAAAATGCAAGTAAATGTAACTTAAAGTACCGTAAGTTATTACAGCACTGTACTGCTCAGATCCCAGCTGAGATAAAAGCACGATACTATAAGCACTACACAAACAAGCAGAATTAACTATCCCGACTCAAACAGTTCACAAATTATGTAAATAATAAAAAAGAGAGGGAGGAGAGAACCAAGTTGTTCAAGCTTTTCTCTACAAGTAAGAGAACTGAAAGGTTTAAAGGAGACAGATTGTGAAAACTCTGTGATCCAAAGATGATTCTTTTCAAAGCCACAGTATACACATACACATAGAGACAAAGTTTTCCCTTTAACCTTATTGTAAAATCTTACATAGATCTACAACTTACAGAAGCTATGTCAGTAGCCCTGACATTACTTTTGGTATCAGTGTCTCTTTATCACAAGGAAGGTATAAAATCATTTAGATTGAAATGTGGCAAGATGTCCAGCAAAAAACTTGCCTTTAAAAAGAGCAGGATGGATCCTGCATTTACAAATAGTTCTGCCCTTTTCTAATGGTCACCGAGTTAAAGTACTTCACAATATGTTCCTTTCTTCACAAAATATTCCCAAACCCTTCAAAGCACATAGAGGTATTATCAAAGATAGATGCTTTCCAACTTGTCCTTATGAAAAACTAACTATGGCTTCCAAACCTGTTGAACAGCTTCCTCTGCCATTCAAATTAGTGCATACTTCTTCACTTTTATCTGCAAATTGCACTCTTATCAATGGATGGCCTCAATAAACAATTTAGTAGTAATTACTCTTTGTCAAGTGTTTGTAGGTGTTTGTATGAGTAAATTGACATTCTTCTCTTCACAGACTTTATGATCAAGCAGCATTTAACATAAAAATGGATTTGCGTCTTACTAATGAAAACAAAATAAGACACATCATAATTTGAAATACTGTAATGGTGTCTGCCTTGCAAATTAGTAACCTTTGAGATGCAAGGATTCTCTGTCGAAATTTAAGCCAACTGTATTTTCAAAATAGTCTTGCAAAAACATCTTAGCTGTCCTTTGAAGAATATTAAAGTTTGTCAAAACCACAAAGCACACCTTATTCTTCCCTTCACGGTTCCACAGAGCACTTGAAATTATTTACATTACATGATTAAGGTTTCTCATTTAAAAAGGAGTGGTATAAAAACCCAGCAAACTTTAGTTTACAAAAAGTTAAGAACAAAATGCAACTTGTTGATATTAAACGTTACATCTTGTCTATTTTTTAATGGAAAAAATCCCCAATTCTTTTCATGGTTTTACATTGCTGCTTCCCATTTCATACATCAGGTTTGAGAGACATTTCAAAGGTAGAGATTATTTTTTCAAGGCTCACTCTCACAAAGCTCTTTAAAGCAACTGCCAGGAAGAACGGCACCTGAATGGTACATAACAGATCCATCCATCATCCTTACTCCCCCTCATCCATCAACAGAAGGACACACCACAAGCCATAACTGCATATATGAAAAACTCTCCTGCAACAGAAGTTAAATATGCACACCTAGGAAACCCTCATATATTACCATGGAGGAGATTTTACTAGCAAGCAATCTTACTGAGTACAAGTAAGTATCTGATTAGATGAGAAAGATCAAGCAACCAAAGAGTCATCACTGACATTTAACCACAAAAATATAGGTAAAAGGCACCTATCAGAGTTATAATTACTGTAATGCATGTAAGCCTGTACTTCAACTCAAATAGTACCACATGCGGGCTCCCATCCAGGGCCAATACTCGAGGTTAGTCTCAGCTTGTAGCATACCACCTGTCAGAGCATGACTCCCTTCCTACACAGCTCTCTCCAGCCCGTGACACTGGCAGCAGACCACACTTTGCTAGGAGAGGTCTAATGTCACTCTCGTACACTGTGTGGAGCGCTCCAGGGAAAGCTAGGAAGTTACAGATGTAACTCCATATGTTCCTAAAGCAATCCAAGTACAACTGTGCACACTGAAACAGGTGTTTCGAGTTTTGGCAGCACAGCAGATTTATAACATAACTTGTATTTTAGACACTGGATTGTATTTTAACCTGAAAGAAATGACCATATGCTGTTGAACTTTTCTGTTATGCCCAGCCATAGACTATCTATTTCAACATCAAACAAACATTTTAAGATAAATACAGGAGAATATTTCTAAAGAAAATTAAAACATGTCCATAGCTTCAAAACTCTGTCTCTTAAAACATGTTTTAAGTACATAAAGGCGACAATAACAACAATACAAATAACATATAAGATCATATTTGATTCCAAAAACTTAAGAGCTATCCTTCTAAAAAAGCATATTATAATGGTTTCTAAAGATTAAAACACACTGAAATGCAATTAGCAAATTATAGAAGCATGGTACAAAGAACAATAAGCAACTTTTTTTCCTCTGTGTATCAAATGCTCTTTTGCAGCATTTACAAGCCAAATATCAGAGCACTCTTCAAAATCCACACAACAGCAAAATCTAAAAGTTGAATGCATCATGAGTATACTAGAGTATAATCAGACCAATATTAATCTGTTTTCTTAATCAAAATCTAAGAGAATAGCAAAATAGCATGAAGCAGTAGAAGCAAGGATTTTGTAAATACCTAGCTTAGAAATCTGGGATACGTGGAAAAACTAACAGTTTTAAAAACAGGCTGTCATGATTTCTGCCAAACTGCACAACCGAGAAGCACTTTGTTTTCTTATTACAAAATGCTGATCAGGTCCATAACCCTGAATAGAGAGCTGCATAATGGACAACTGTAATCCAGCATTGCCTATAATGAACGTAGCAAGAGTCACTACTAGATCCAACACATTCTGGGAGGAAAAGACCTGTATCCTCAGACTGATAGGAAAACACTCCCTAAACACATCATAATCAAATATTTTCATCTTCTATCACACCAATGCAAGTAGAATACCCCATCTGAAAAGATACTGACCTGCTCTAGACTGTGCTGCTCTGTCTAGATTAAGTTTTTAGAGCACGACAATACCTATTTGACAATATCCACAGCCAGGTTTTCTTTTCATGTGCATTTCTGCAAGACTTGACATTTACAATACTTACGCATTGCAATAAGGTTTCTTTTCATATCCTTTGTAGTTATTCATGTTCAGAGCCATTTTGCAAACTTCACAGTGGAAACATCCTTTATGCCAGTACTGTAAATAAATGTGAAGTAGGATTACTTATGGTACTGATGTTTTGAAAGCAGGGTTAGGGTATGGTAAACATAAAAAAACAATTACTTGTCAATATTTTGGCCGTGCTTTATAGGTCTCTTAACTAAACCAAAATAATTGCTTTCACATGAAACCAAAGGTGCTTCTGAAACACTCTCAGAAGTGTAAATTCTCTGCTAAGGTGATTGCCAAGACCCTGCATGCTGACCTTGCCACGATGATTTTAAAGATAACTGAAGCAGGAGTTTGACGTTTCTCTCGTTTAAAAAAAAAAATCGCTTCCTAAGAATTCAATACTATGCGAATGCAATCACTAACTAATGTGACGGCTGGCTTTTTGGTACACCGCACAGACACTAAATTTAGCACATAATACGGCATTTTCCTCCGGTGGCTTCTACTGCTTCGCCTTGCCTTTCCGGGAACGGTAATTTGGCGCATCTCTCACAGCCTCAGTGTTGTTTATTTACAGAGGGACCGCGCTGGGCTATAGCCGGTTCCACCGGGGACACCCCCGCGGGACGGGGCTGCGGCTGCCCCGCTGTCCCGGCCACCGTCCCCGCCGAGCCGGCCACGGTGCCAGGGGAAGCCGAAGCTGCCCCAGCTCAGGGAGGCACCGACAACTACAGCCGGGAAAGGGCCGCCTACCACTTCATCCCTCGGGGAGCCGAGGGGGCGGCGGGGACCCACCGCCGGCCCCGGGCACCGTCATTCCCGGGCGGGCACGGCGGGGCGCCCCGGCCGCTGAGGGCCCCGCTCGCCCCGCGCCAGCGCGGTGACACGGCCGCTGCCCCCGCCGCCGGCGACAGCGCGGATGCCGGCGCAGCGGCGGCCCCTAAAACGCTGCATTTGCCACCTGCCGGCCCGCCCCGATGCCCCGGCGGCTCAGCCCTGCCCTGCCCTGCCCGCCCCGCCGGAGCCGCGGGGAGCGGGACGGGCACGCCCGGGAGGCGCCGTCCCCGCCCGCCTGCGCCCCAGCACCTTGTCCAGGCAGTTGACTTTCTCGGTGGGATAGACCACTTTGCCACAGCGGGCGCACTGGGGGTTCATTTTGCGGCTCCTCTGGGGCGGCGGCTCCGGCGGGCGGCGGCGGCCGAGGTTGCGGTGCGGCGGGCTGCGCTGGACGGGGCTGCGGGAGGCCGATCTATCATCCCCTGCCCTGGCGGGGACGCCGGGGGTCCTCAGCGACTGCGGGCGGGCGAGGAGGTCATCAGCGGCGACTGTGGAGGAAGCGGCGCTCCAGCTGACTGCGGCTCGGCAGCATGTGCGAGTGGGCGGGCGGGGAGCCGGTGCTGCCGCCCCCGCCGCTCGCCGCCCGCCCCCGCCGCCTCCCCCGTGTGCCTGCGCGCTCGGCTCGCCGCGCCGCGGGCTCGGTGACTCACGCCGAGCCCCGCGCTGCAGCCGCACGCCAAGCCAAGCCCACCGGCGCGGCCCGCAGCGAGGGGAGGGCAGAAGGGGAGGGCGAGCTCCGCGCCGCAGCCGCCCCGAGGGGGGCGAGATGGCTGCGGGGGGGTACCCGCTGCGCCTCCGGGCGCACCTGCCCGGGGCTCGCCCGGGGCGGGGCCGGCCCTGGAGAGAGGGAAGGAGGTGGAGGTGGAGATGGAGATGGAGACGGAGATGGAGAGCGAGAGCGCGGAGCAACGACGGCACTGCCGGGGCCGCGGGGAGCTCGGGAGCTCCCCGAAGTGAGGCCCGAGGCCTGGCCTTGCGCCCGTGGGTACCTGCCGGGCGCGGCCGCGGCCTCCCGGCCGCTGCACACGCAGCCCCCGCAGGCACAGGCGGGTGTGGAATGTCTGTGTGTTCCCCCAGCCCTGTGTCCCGAGGAGTTTTCGGGTGCGGCGCTGCAGCCTTTCCGGGGCTGAGTCTCGCCGGGTCTCACCCGCGGTCCCGCGGGGCAACCGAGTCGCAGCCGGAATGGCAAATGACGCTCCTCGGAGCAGGGTTTGGGCAGTCATTTCTGACTTGCTCTGCGGCGCTGTGGAGCGGTACAGCCAGAACTCATGCGATTTTTCTTCGCTGAGGACTTCTTTAACTACCTGGAATATAAGCCACGCTAAGGAAAGCACTTAAGCCGAAGCAGCGCAGCTTTTTCTGAGGGTTTATTCAGTAGTGCAGCACTCTGTGTGGCTCACAGCAAGGACAAATTCTGCACATACTTGGGTGTTATTAAGTAATCAGAATGCAGTCAACTAAACTGGAATAGTTGGCTATAATTCTGCCTTAGCAACCCAACTTTTATTCACTGGCTGTTTAAAGGCACAGGGAGAAACAGTAATTTCGTTGAAATTAATAATATATGTGATTAAATGAGAAACACCTAATCAGGCTTTAAATATTACATGATGGAAGTTGTAAAGCTGCCTCTGCCTCATCTAGCCTGAAACATCTGGCACCCAATGAAACTCAATGTTGAGATGCTGGCTGTGCTGCAAGCAACAGGAAAGCAGATTTGCAGGTAGTCCTGTAAATGTTTGTTGTCTCCTGTGGCTGAATCGTGCAGTAGCAAACAGACAAAAGTGCTGACCAGCCCCATTTCTGTTCCTGTGGTCTACATGCTGGTCCTTTTCGAAGCCAGTGCTAGCAATCTGCAGGTCTCAAAAATCCTGAGATTTCTGTTGTTGTTAACCAAATTACCTTTGATGCGGAATTTAAGATTTGTCTTCTCACTGTTCCTCATTGACAATAGCATGATAATTTTTCCCTAATACCTCAAGGCCAAATTGGCCTCAGTCTAAGATTTCCCAAACAGAAATAGGTGCACAGGCACCTTGCAGTGCCAATGCAGTGATTCTCATCCTCTGCTACCTCTGTGCTGTACAGATTACCTTACACTGTCTCTTGGGCAGTCTGACTGGCTGTGAACAATGGCTTTTATTCAAGGAACTCTGAATGCTAGGCGTCTGAGTATGCTGATAAAGGAAACTTGAATACATGGTAACTCAGTGTTTTCTGTGGGAACTGTTGTTTGAGGATCTGTCTAAAATCCCATCTGAGTTGAATTAAGCCCAACACACAGGTAAGCAATCTCCATCTGCAAAGGCTACACAGTATGGAGGAGCAGCAAGTCTGCACTGAGGACTGGGATGGAGACTGATTTAAATTAATCTCAGATAGAAGGCAGTGAATGTTACTTATACAGAAAAAACATCTTTCTTTGATGACTTAATTCTTTCCTAGCTTAGATTCTACCAATGGCTTGTATGTGAAAAGACTCTGTAGCCCATTGGAAATAACTAGAGGCATGCAGCTTACCCTATCAGCAAGTATGAAGTCTTTGAGATAGACACTTCATTCCATTCCTAAAATCCCAACTAGAGGCTTCTCATGCAGACAAAAATCATTTGGATATTACTCTCAATATTACAATGAAATTCCTCACCTTACTCTTAAAGGAAAAACTTCTATTAACCAAAATATCAACACTAAAAATGGAATAGTAACATCAATAGGAATACCTGGAGTTGGATCTGAATTCAGTATTTCAGCAGTATGAAACCATTCCAATATTTCTCATTGTTTCGGGATCCTTTTATTATCTTTTATTAGTTTTCTTCAGAAAGGGGAGAAATTAATGTCTGAATCACAGTCTTCATTTCCACAGTACAGATCTCTTTCCTCATCATTGCAACTTTTGTTCTGCTGCTACTGTAGCAAAAAAATGGGTTCTTTTGCTCCATACAAACCAGTAGGAGAGAAAAATCTGCTCCACCCATAATAGTGAGAAAGCAGTAAAATGTTACTTGTCAGTAGACTTTCCTTTTTCTGGGTAGGTAATGGTGCAATGGTAAAGTCCAGCAAAGCAAAATACAAGAGCCCAGCTATGTCACTGACTAAGAGTGTGAACCAAAGACTGTGAAGCACATAGGGGCAAAGACCTTGCAGTCTAAAGAACTGCTGCTGCCCGCATGGAGCCTGTGGTAGCTGGTGGACCTCTAGACAGGTTCCAGCACTGATTCCAAGCTGGTATGTGTTGCCAAGTTGTAAGTGGCATCCCAAGATTTCAGGCTATTAAACTTTTCTTATCTGGTGCATTTCAGGGCTGTCATCTAGCCTAGATAATTGAAAAGTGTGTGTTTAGCTGAGCAGTACAAATTACCGACACTTGCAAATAGATGCTTTTTCAGCATGCCTACAGTGGCCAAGTGCAACAGACCTTCTGGGGCAGCTGTGTTACAGCATTAGAAATATTATTATGACTACGTAAAATGGTGATTCCAAAAGTTCCTATTTCTATGGCAATACCCTCATCAATTGCATTTTGTATTTCTTTGTTTGAGAGAAGGCTTTCAGTGCTCGGTTTACTTTGGTTGATAAACATACCAATGTGTGCTACAGAAAAACACCTAGATCATTACAGTGAGGGGTGTTTTCACATGTTGATACTGAATTTTACCTGATATAGAAAGGTTTCAAAGACCTGTTAAACTACAAAGTTACCCTGTATTATTGGAAGTGACTTGACAACATCTTGAAAGAGACAACCCATAGAGGTTTGTAGGTATCTCAGGTTTATATCCAGTTCTCCTTGGAACTTCTTGGAACTTCTTCAGCTTTCTTTCCCACAAAATAGATTCCTTATAATCCATCTCCCACAGCTGGAGTTTAGATTTGTTGGAGCCATCAAGTGAATTTAAAGCACGAAAACAAAGCCTTCTGTCCTGCAAGTCACCACCCATTTCATAAGCCATACATAAAAGCCCAGAGAAAGTGTTTACTGTCTTTGGTGATCACTTGAAGACATGGTCTTTTCACCCAAATTTCTACAAATTGAGTCTTCTCATGAAGTTATGGCTGTATAAAACTCTATTGGACAAATAGAAGTTCATGTAAATATAGTGATGAAGTGATATCTTCTTTCCATAGCAAAGAATGTGGCTTTCTTTTCATTCAGAAACATATTTTTGAATTTACATTTTGTGGAAAAAAATACTGTAGGTAGTATGCCCCAATTAACATATGATGTCCCCCGTACAGTGTTGTTATTCATTTTTCTGGAATAAATATGCCAATATGTTCTTAGACCCTGATGGACTGTTTTAAAAATATACATGTTTGGTGTATTTCATTGATTTTTCACACTTGGTCTGTTTTTTTTAACAGGTATAAAAATGTGAGATAACTGGAAAATGAAGATAATGTGCTAAAAATAGTATCTGATTGTTGTAACAAGTTCATAACATTTGGGTACTAGTTCTAGCAGATAATAGGCCTTGTGTCATGTTTAAGTGGAAGGATGGTCTCACAGTTAAGGCACTGCATGGAAAATTGCAGATGAAGTCTAAGCAGTATTGCAGTACAGATAAATAATACTGGGAGAGGTTTGGTGAAATTCTGTGGGTGTACTAAATTATGTAGGAAGGGAAGAAAGTAAACCAAAATGTTGGTTGGCACAGGAACCGGCAGTCAAATGTTTATCCCTTAACTGTTCGGGCTTAGGTTTAGCCACTTAGAGGAAGAAACTGCATGGTTACATTTAAAATAGAAACAATGTAACTTTAATGTGACCTTGTTTAGAGCTACCCAGGGCGCTGTTAGAGAAATGTGCTTTTATGTTTTCTGCTGTGAAAAGGTAATTTATACTTTCATATGCGAGGGTTGGAGGAAGCATGCTTTCAACTTCAGCTATAGAAAAGCTTCCTACCAAAACCAATACAAACCCAACAATGGTTACACTTTATTATTTTCTGCAATATGATCCAAAATCCACTCTGCAGTGGAATCTCAATGTGCATTTTCAGAATTACTCAATCCTTAGCTGCTCGGATTAACCTAATAGGGCAATGAAATACTAGAACAAAAATGGTTATTCAATCAGCAGCAGTGTTTTCTCTTCTCAGGATCTCCTTTCTTCACTCAAAAATCAGCACACTGAATACTGCATCCCACAGTAGCTGTATGCTTAACAAATATATAAAAATGTGATAATGATGAGTCAGTGCAACTTATAGGATCATAAAATATGTTGAGTTGGAAGGAACCCATCAGGATCATCAAGTTCAACTCCTGGCCCTGTGCAGGACCCCCCAGGGATCTCACCATCTGCCTGAGAGCATTGGCTGAACATTTCAACTTAGATAGGTTTCATGTTGTGACCACTTGCCTGGGAAGCCTGTTTGGATGGACTGTAGAATTGCCTAGAAGAAGGAGCTCTTATTCTCTTTGTATTAATGTCACAGTGGAAATTTCTATTATTTATGCATGGGGGTAATATTTTGCCTGATTAGTTGGATGTTTCAGGATCCCTGAATTATAATTTCACTTCATGTTATGAAAAAAAGCTCAGTAAAATGAGCCAGTTATTTGAATTATGCTGAGCAGAAAGTTGTTACCTAGATCGTTTGACTTTGTTTGACCTTATAATAGCTGATTTATGGGCAAAAAGTAGATTGAAAACTTCATTTAGGTGCAAGTCTTGTTACCTTTGGTCATATGTATGTGTTTTAAAAAAGCATACAGTCTCTATAATTCAGGTGCACAAAGCAGGTGGAGTTCTGTGGATAGCAATACACAAAGTGTTTTGAGAATTTGGCTGTGCATGCTTGAGTGTTAGCTGCTTTGGCAGGCATGCCCAGAGAAACACACACATGAACACGCAGAGAAAGCTGTAGCCATACGTCCAATACCTTGTAGGCTGTGTCTTCAGTGACTTGGGAATGGAAAAAAAGTCAGCCTGACGTAGGGCTCAGTAATGTATCCTAAGATTAGAGAGGCTTTGTGTATTGCTATCCACACCCTTCACATTAACCTTGCATGTCTGACAGTGCTCCTCGCTGCCAGGGCTGTGCTGGCCAGTGCCTCAGCTCAGCCATTCAGTCCATTATTCCGCTTACAGAGCAAGGTGAGCAGCTAGCAGGACCCAAAACAGTGCTTGCATAGAAAGGAGTCTGAAATCTGGAAGCTCCAAACCACATTTCCACATTCAGTGACAGAGCTTAGAATCAACATACATTATTAGTAATTTTTTTTGTTTTTATAATTCCATCCTCTTTGTTACAGTCACTGTATTTTTCAACCCAGTTACAGCTCAGAGCTTGTTCTAGACACATAAATGAATGTTTTTGATTTATGTATATTGCATTGAATATGTTAGGATTTTTTTTTTAATCAGCTCTGTTGTTACATCCCTTCCTAGTCAGAAAAACATAGTGCTACCATGTTTTGCAGGAATAAAACAAATTAATAAAAACCAAGAATTAGGCGGGATTTAAAGTCTACATATTTTGCTTAATAAATTAAGTATTTATACAGGAATGAAAAGTATTAAAAATACTTTAAAAAGTAAGGTATTAAGTGATTTATACAGGAATGAAAAGCTATCATCAGAGCTCCTGGAGAAGCTGAAGAAGATTGTCTTCTGTCAGCCCTATATCCTGTGTCAAGAATTAAAACTAGTGGCTTTATCTCAATTCAAAGAGATTTTCAAAAAGTTTACCACTAAAGACAACAAATCCAAAACAGGCAAAAGTCTCTATGCTGAACTGTAGGCTAAGGAAGGACAGAATGTCAATCATTCATTCTGTTTTAATAGCTATTACTATTACTAGAGTTACTTGGTTTTGCTTATGAAGATTAAACAGAACGAAAAGGTTATTAATTGTGGAGATTGTTCATTGCTCTATGTTTAGCCTGATTACAAAATAGGAATTTAGAGATAGAGTTCAGGTCCTAAATTTTAAATCTAATGAGAGGGTTCTGGTAGCTTTGAGTAAAAGAAAACAATGCCATTATTCATACTCTTGGCTATGCAACCACTTTCCCATTATTTCCAAAAATAGTAGTTGAGTAGCTTCCTGCCTAAATAAACAGTTCATGTAGATAGAACTTGGGCTATAAAGCTTTTTAAAATAAGGTTTCCTTTTTTTGAAGCTGAACAACACAGTGAAATACAGGAAGGGTTAGGCGGTGATTGGGCTGGATTCTTTAAGTTAATGTTTTAAAAGGTTACGTGACCAGTTCAGAGTAACTAAATACACTTACTCTGTAGATGGCCTGGAAGTATCGCAGGGAGTACGCCCCCTCCATTGCCAGATGAAATAGCCTCTTGTAATAAAGATACATAATCATTAACTGGCTTAACTCTGGGCTTCAGAGGAATCTGAGTTTCCAACCCTGCTAGAAAGATTTTAAAATTCTGCCTTCACAGTGCAGACCTGACAAATCTCACACATCAAGGGGGAGTCTCACACGTTTAGCTCCCAAACTCCCTCCCCTGCAGCTCGACCTGTTTCACACTCATTTGCAGCACTGTGCCACGGCTGCTCTCCCCTTCTGTAAGCCCACAGCTGGATGGTCCAGGCTGCAGTCTGCCAAACACTTCCAGCTACTGGAGGATATCAGGAAAAGATCAGCAAAGAGGAGCAGGATGCACAATGCAGCATGGCTACGTTGCTGAGGAGAACAATGGATTCCAGGGGAATTCCTGGAAATACTAGCAAAATCTCTTTCCAGAAAGTAAGAAGTAAAATCTCCTCATAGCTCAATGCAAGCATTTTTCCAATTGATGTTACTTTTTAGGCTTTCTGTTTTGAACACAGAGACTATGAGTTCTAAGGCTATTAAATAATATATTACAAACTTTTAAAATTATAATCTATAAATAAGCAAATAAAAAAATTACAGATCAGACACACTACAAGTTTAGGTCAGCAAGATAATGAGTGGTGATATTTATCTTCCAGCAACAACTTGGTTTCTGCAGCACCATTCCTGGCACTGGGCTTGCAGAATATGGTAATGGAGTACGAGAAAGGATTGAGGAAAATTCACCTTCCTGAACATACCTGGAGATAAACTGCTAAAAGCACAACAATAGTACCTTTAGCAAAGCCCACCTCATTTTGAGCTCAGCTCAGACACTTTAAAGATGTCACTGAGTTCTTCCTTATACCTGAATTTTAAAAACAGATCTTCAAATGATGGAAAGATTGGGAACAAATGACCAGTACAGAGAGCCAGCCTTCACGCTCACCACTGTATGGCTCTGTGACCTGAAGGGCACCGTCTGTGTCTTGGTGCACTGCTGCTTTCATTGAAAAGCCATGAATAATTATTTGGTAGGAAAGTCTCCTCTCTTCAACATCTTTTGAATTGTATTTTCATAGGCTTCTTTACTGGGCACAGAACAAGTTCTTATTTTAACCATCTTCCTAAACACAGAACTATCATATGGAGATATATAAGCCTTAAATGGGGAAATACACAATTTATTCCTGTTGTTTATTTTAAATTAAGTAAAATTGCAATAGAAAATTAATAATCTGTGGAAGTTTTTCAAATATCTCGACTGTTTTAACTGATATGGTTGTGCTATGAATAGAAATTTTTGTACATATAGGAACTTTATTAAATCTGTTTCATCTTTTTAGTCTGAACCTACTCTTTTTATTTCTTTCCTCTTTGCATGAGACAACACAGGAAATAGCAGACCCAATCTCACTGTCATAGAAAAGATGCATGTGCCTTTCTTTGCCTCATATGTCTGCTCTTGCTCATGAAGAAAAAGTTAGAAGACAAGAAACAAAACTAACTGTTCAGCCAAAAATTCATCTGAATAGTCCAGACCTTAAGGAAAACTCTAAATAATGTTGCATTTTGGAGGAGAGCTTTTTTTAGATATGATACAAAGGCACACACAAAACAAAGAGGAACTTTGAAAATGCACTAATTAACTCCTTTTCCTTCTTTAGAACCTTTCCTTACAACCTTTAGAACTGCAGCTAGCGCATTAACTTTAGACTCAAAAAATAAATGGAGAGCAACATTCAACATAAGTTAAATATTCTAACATGTAATTGAGTATTTTCAGTGTGAAGTTCTCTTTTTTCTCTGGCAGCTTTCTATGAATTATCTTAAATGTTATCTTAGGAAATGCAATTATTATATAGAGCATTAAGCAGAGCACAAATATTGGTACACTGCAGAGACACCAGTTAATTTTCTTTTGACTACTGAACCATAAATAAAGGAAAACAGCATAGTTAAATGGTTCTAAAGTTACATAGCAGCAAGCAGTGAGTGAGTTACCATATGAAAGATATAGTTTTGGAACATGATCCAGGGGGAATTATTGTGAAGTTACACTGTACAGAACATTTCATTCATTTAAATCACCTTATAAAAGTCCTGTGGTGGATTCTGCTGTATCCACCCCTTCCCTGCTGTAAACTGCAGACCAGATAGTCAGCCCAAACCAGGTTGGCTTGGTTACAGAGTACATTTCACATTATCATAAGAGTGAAGGATCAGCACCACAGCCATGAAGTTCCCAGCCCAGTCTTTCTAAGAGTTTCCCAAATTAATCAGGTGCCTACAGCACCTGATGTCCCTGGACTGCTGATGTTTGATTCAATGCATGTTGAAACCAACTGAAACAATTTTACTAACATCTGTGTGTGCTAGATTAGAGTTTAAATACAATAGACTATTTATTTTGCACTAAGGAGGGGTTTCAGCATAAACAGAAAACTGTGTAGTTGGTTATGTGCTGCCACCATACACCACCTTTAAATGTCATGTGCTCCTTCCATACACCAGTTAATGCAAGAGGACAGGGAGCTACTGAGATTGAGTTTGGCATAGATATAATCTTTCTCTTCATCACACTTAGCTCTGATGAAAAAGAGGCCAGCAGGGCTGGTGCAGAAGGTGAAGCTCAAGGCCAGACTGGGCTGCAATGGCCATGAAATGATCAAGATCCTTGGGGCAGCAGGGAGGAGTCACCGCAAGCTCACTGTTGGGGACTTCAGAAGAGCTGGCTTTGGCCTGCTCAGGGACCTGCTTGATAAAGTACCATGGGATATAAAGTCCTGGAGAGAAGAGGATCCCAAGGAAGTTCATTGATATTCAAAGATCACCTTCTCCGAGCTCAGGAGCAATGCATCCTGACAAAAAGGAAGTTCAGAAAAAATGCCAGGAGCTCCTGGACAAACTCAAACACAAAAAAGAAGCAGGGGCAGGCAGCCCAGGAGGAATACAGATACACTGTCCAAACAGCCAAAGATCAAGTTAAGAAAGCTAAAGCCCTGAAAGAGTTAAACCTGACCAAGGATATCAAGGGCAAAAAGAAAGTCTTCTGTATGTGCACTGGTGATAAAAAGAAAAATAGGGAAAATGTAGGCTCTCTCTGAAAGGAAATGGGAGGACATGGAGAAGGCTGAGGTATTCAACAACATTTTTGTCTGTCTTCACCAGCAAGTGCTTCAGCCACACCTCCTGCATCACAGAAGGGCAGGGCAGGGATTGGGAGAATGTAGAACCACCCAGTATGGGAGAAGATCAAGTGCGAGACTAAGAAACCTCTGTGGGACCTGATGAGATGCATCCATGGGTCCTGAGACAGCTGGTGGAAG
This sequence comes from Cyanoderma ruficeps, assembly GCA_008694505.1. Classification (NCBI taxonomy): domain Eukaryota; kingdom Metazoa; phylum Chordata; class Aves; order Passeriformes; family Timaliidae; genus Cyanoderma; species Cyanoderma ruficeps. The sequence continues at coordinate 33,262,035 of VZDJ01000782.1, forward strand.
AATTGGCTAAGCCACTATGCATCATATGTGAGAAGTCATCATAGTCTGCTGAAGCTCCCACTGACTGGAAAAGAGGAATATAACCCTCATTTTTAAAAGAGGGAAAAATGAAGACTTGGGGAACTACAGGCCAGTTAGTTTCACCACAGTGTGTGGGAAGATGATGGAACAGATCCTCCTAGAAGTTATGTTAGAGAACATGGAAAATAAGGAGGTGATTTGTGACAGCTGACATGGCTTCACTAAGGACAAATTATACCTAACCAATCTGGTGACCTTCTATGGTGGGGTTACAGTGTTGATGAATGAGGGAAGAGCTACTGACACCATCTACCTGAACTGTGCAAAGCACTTGACACTGTACTACATGATATCATTGTCTCTAAACTGGAGAGGTGTATTTGACAGATGGACACTCAGTAAGTAACTCAGTGCTAACTCAAAGAGTTGTGGTCAATGCCTTGACGTCCAGTGGAGACCAGTGACAAGTGATGTTCATCTGGAGTTGGTGTTGGGACCAGTACTGCTTAGCATCTTTGCTAGCAACATGGACAGCAGGATTGAGTGTACCCTCTGCAAGTCCACCAATGACACTGAGCTGTGCAGTGCCCTTCACATGTTCTAGGGAAGGGGTGACATCCAGAGAGACCTTAACAGGCTTGAGAGGTGACCCTGTGCCAGCCTCATGAAATTCAACAAGGCCAGGTGTAAGATTCTGCAACTTAGGGTGGTCCCAAGCAGAAGTACAGGCTGGGTGGAGAGCAGCCCTGAGGAGAACTTGGGAATGTTGTGGACAAGAAGCTATCAAGATTTTTGATCCAGCAGTGTGTTCTTGCAGCCCAGAAAGACAACAATATTCAGGGCTGCATCCAAAGAAGTATGAGCAGCAGGTCAAGGGAAGTGACTCTCCCCCTCTTCTCTGGGCTTATGAGACCTCACCTGGAGAGCTGCATCCAACTGTGAGGCCCACAACATGAGAAGGACACAGATCCATCGGAGCAAGTCCAGAGGAGGCCATGGAGATGAAGCGCCTCTCCTATGATGGCAGTCCGAGAGAGATGGGTCTTTCCAGCCTGGAGAAGAACAGGCTGCAGAGAACAGGAAAACATTTTCTAGTACCTAACAGGGAGCCTGCAAGGCAGCTGGAGAGGGACTTTCTACAGTGGCATGTAGTGGTAGGACAAGGGGAATGGCTTTAGACTGAAACAGGGTAAATGAGATGTTAGGAAGAAATTCTTCACTGTGGGGATGGTGACACACTGGGACAGGTTGCCGAGAGAAGCTGTGAATGCCTCAACCCTGAAAGTGTTCAAGGCCAGGTTGATGGGGCTCAGAGCAACCTGTTGTAGTAGAAGGTATCCCTGCCAATGGCAGCAGGGTTGGAACTTGATGATCTTTATGGGCCACGACAATCCAAACCATTCTAGGATTCTATGATTCTGTTATTTCTGGGGGCCATTTCAAATACTATTGTACTGAATTACTTTAGAAAAGCTTTAGAACTGATTATCCACAAGATCCTGATAAATAGATGTTAACCACCCCAAATCAGCTTTCAAAGAGGTTCTTAGTAAAAAAAAAATATTCATGATTGTAGAAAACTTAATAGTGCAACACATGGAAATTATACTATGGGAACACTTCCAAACAAGCACAAACTTCCCCAATTTGATGTTATCAAATTACTTGAATAGAAAAATGACAACATAACAGTTACTCTTCTATGCTGTAAAAAATGCATGCCCCACCAATTATCATTCAGAAAGGTTGTCTCAGTCCCCATACTTAGGACCACAACACCTGCTGTGTCTGGCTCTCCATAAGTTAAGCAAAAGCCACATTTTGTAGACTTTTCTGGATTGGCACTTGGCAGATTTCCTTTGCTCAGCATGTATTCCAACTGGGATAAATATTGAGGTCAATATATAAATATCATGATAGATAACTGCTGCAGCTACAGTACATCTACTCTCCATAAATCCAGTTAAATAAGGCAGGATTGCACTGCAGATCAAAATTTATATCCTATCAGAAAACTTTCCCCATAAGTAAAACAGAAATTGCACCTGTGTGTCTACACTGGTAAGGCTGCAGGGCCAACTCTAACATCACAATCATCTTGACACGAAATCAGTCACTTAGTCCATAAGGTGTTTTTACCTCATGTCTTTGTGCTCCCTCTTGTAACTTCTGAATGCTTCTGCAGTGGGAGGGTGACTGGTATGATGAATCCGACATATAACTTATTATTCTGCAGTCCTACCCAGTAGGACTTCAACTGCAAGCATAATGGAAAGAAAAAAATCAGGGAATCCATATTTGCGGTGGTCCGGTGTGTCTTGGGCCCCCTGTCCCGCGTTGCCTGGCCAGCTCTGGCACCGGCCACAGTGAAGGTACAGTTCTGTATCCTGAGACACTTTCCCCAGCCTGTGGGGCCTTGCTGCAGTGGCAGCGTGAGCAATGGTGAGGGATAAAGGAGGGACTCTGCTGGGAAACTTCTGCTGGAGTTTATTGAGCTCCACACGGGACCATGTGTCCACCAGAAAGTCTGCCCATGACAGCGGGGTTCCTCTCTGTACAGCAGGGGAGGAGCAGGGGGTGGGGTACAGCTTGGAACCAATCCAGGGTGTGAAGGGTGTGACTCTGTACATGGATGACAAATATCATAAAAAATCAATAACGCAAAGGGAGGGGACAACCGGGATCCTGCCCAATCACTCGACATCCTCACTACAACTTTCTAGACATCAGGGCGAGGCTTTGAGGTGATGGACTGGACCCATAATTATGATTGATTGATAATAATAACTGGGGTAAACCATAAAGGGGTAAAACATGGGGTACATGGGACAAAACATTATAACTTATACAAAACAGTATAAAACAAGGAATAAATACATACAGAAAACTGATAAAACCAAAAAACACGCCACTACACATATTTGGAAATTTGTTATAATTAATTGGTTTTCAGTTCAAATATGTTTCTCTTACTAGGCTCAATTTTTCTAACACAGCGCTCTGCAAAGTTCTTCATGGTCCTGGTAAGGAAAATAATATGTAAAATCATTAAGGGAAGAACGCAGGTGCATGTGAATTGCAGTTGTAACTATTAATCCACTCAACTAATGATAGCTCAGAAAACCCACATGCTGTCAGATTTTAAAATTACACCAAAATTTGTCAAGTATATCCTCATAATTACATGTAATAATTGTCATGTGGAATTTCTTCTGTTCATTTTGCTGTTCCTACAAACTAACCTGCAAACTGTTCCAAATATAAGTCAAAACCTTCTGCTAGCCTACCAAACAGCCTGAAATACAAACCACATATTTACTTTGGGCAACTTAATCCCAAAAATTATAAAAAAGATCAAAGGTAAATCACAGAGCTAAAATATACATCTATAATGTTAATAGAGAAATACAGAAAGTTACAGCATATAAATATGTATGAAACTAAAACATATTTGTTACAAAATAATGAGAACTAATTATAATGAAACCTCCACTGATATCCAGCCCTCATGAGTACAGCAGATTAAGAAATGTCTAAGCCTGGCAAGCTTTGGACTATGTTGTGTGGAACTGGCTGTTCTTATAGCACTGAAAACAGATTTTTTTTTTCCTCTCCTGACAATAGTGATTTCTTGCATCAAGACAGAAAAGGTCATAAACTTTTTATGGTTTCATTAATTAATTAAATCCAGGTTAGTTGTTAAGAAGAATGTGTATGTGTGGGGACAGTAAAATCCTGGCATAAACTGTCGTGATGAAGTCACTGTCTTTGCCAGGCATTACAAAGTTTTAGCCAGTGCTGAAGTCAGCACATATCAGGTGACAGTCTGAGTAGGGTCCCTGCCAACCCACATTGTTTTAAAACTGTGTCAAGAAAAATATAGACAGTACTGATCCTGCCTTGAGACAAGATCTTGGGGCTGGTCAATCTTTTGAATTATGTTTCAGCCCAGTGCTTTGACTAGGTGGCTCCTTATGTTAACTATGTCAGCTTTCCATGGGAGGGATTTTCCCTGGCATTTCACGTGCCTCTCTGCTGGAAGTGAGCCAGGGTGGGTTTGGGCCATCCCAGAGCAGAGCAAAGAGCCCCACCAGCAGGACAAGAGTCTGAGGAGGGCACAGGAAAGGAAAACTGGGCTGAAGCAGGATCCTGCCTTGCAAAACTTACCTTTAATGATGAGAAATTCCGATATTGGGAAAGGGGATTTCTCAAGAAAAAATGGTCTACATTGGAATGAAGAATGTGCATATCCCTTATTTAGTGAAATTGCTACAATATTGTCTTCTCTTTAAAAGACTTCACCTAATTACGAAATATTACATCAGTATTTGGCTCTACTACATATAATATATATATGACTATACATATGAATATATATAAACAACTATATATAAAGCGCAAGTGAAATTCACTTGTAAATACTAGAATAGCCTAAAACTCAACTGGTCTGTAAACAAGACATGTTGAAGTCCAGCTAGATAGCTTCACAATTTTCCAAGTAACTGCAGCAGTGAAGATATCAGTTGTTTGAAGAGAGGAGTATCAGGCTGCTGGCTTTTTGTTTTTATTCCTATATTATGTTGGGGTTTTTTAGTTGTAAGGAGGCAGTGGCAAAGTCCCTTAGGTGATCTTAAAGGTATATTTACCTTTCTGGAAGTTTAGTCCGTGCAAAGAAACTTTTAAAATGCTTGTCTTCCTGGAAAAAAATGAAAACATTTTATTCAGAGGTGAAAAATATATTAAATGTTGTTTTTTCTGTTATAACTACAATTATTTATGTTTACAGTATTCCAGCAGCTTCCAAGGTTCACTGAAGGTAATGAATGACTACTCATAATTTAGGATTTCATCTGACTTTGTTCCATGCACCATCCAGCTTTGAAAATTACAGGTTTACTACTGCCCAGCATTGCTATTTTAGCAACAAATTGGAACACTACTACTTAACATCTCAAGGATGGTTAATATTTTTGATTGCTTTTTAACAGAAAGCATTTACCCAAAGGAAAGGCTGGTAGAAGAGAACATTAATTGAGTAACCTCTCTATGTAAGGAGAAATGGTAGTAATAGTATTACTCGGCATTGAAGGTCCATAATGGAGCTTGAATGAATTTATTTACTTTCCCCCAAAACAGTGAGTGCTTTCTGCACTCAGATGTCCTGAATAAACTGGGAAAGGCACATAAATTTAAGTACACTAAATACATGCTTATCAGAAAATGTGTGGCCATTAGATTTCTCTTATGGTTTGATTTTACTGTGATATATAAAGCTCTTCCCTTTAATAAACTAAAACATCGGTGGAAATCAAGTGAAAGTGAGGGAGGAAATTTTTCTTCTTTTCTTTTGTCTCCTGGATAAAGGAACTCTCTTCATCAGCCCACAGAGATTGGCACTATTTATATAATATGGAAATGCCTCCATCTAAAATGCAGTAAACACTACAGACCAGTGTAGACAAATTACAGAAAGAGTAAAAAATTTGTTGATTCTATCCTTAGAATAAACTAGGTTTGTTCTAAGAAAGTAATGATATAAAATTTGGGAAAGGGCTTTTTCATTAAAAACATTATAGTGGATACAGAACCAAACTTTTACTGCAAGAATTTGAATTGGCCAGCCTATTATTTGTTACCTAGCTAATATATCTTTTTTGAGGGATGCAAAATGGCCATAGAACATGCTCCAAATAGAATGCTGGATTGACTGCTCAAAGACTGACTCAGAGTGTGATGTATCAACTTCCACTGTCATGGTCTCTCATACTTAAAGACTTTGAAAAAATAATTTACTTTAAAATGTCTGCCTCATAGGACCTGTCTTTAAATAATTGTTTAAAACCATTACCTCCTGAATAAATCTGTAAGAAAATGGCTATCCTTTTCTTAGTATTTTTTGACAGCAGGAAATCTATCTATCTATCAGCCAAAAAATATTATTTTTATAGAAGCTCTGTAATACTGGATGCTTCCACATAGACTGAATCAGCCATTTGCTTAGAGGAACTGTCACATACTGCACAGAAGCTGTGTCACAGAATTATCAACTCTTAAAAGTGTGAAGAGGACTGTCTTCCTTCACAGTCAGTTGAAGTTGAATACAATGGGTGGTTAAGCTGCAAGAATCACATTTTTGAGTCTGTATGTCAAGCTGATAGTAAATTTCAAAAATTCATTAAATCTCAGTAATCCTTAGGGGAAGATTTAAAGATGATGAAAAAGGAGCAGGAAGTTGTAACAGAATCAGGTCTGTTCTGAGTAGCTCTGCCTCAGCAAACAGGACAGAAGGACAGCCAAGGATAGCCAAAGAATGGAAAGGAAGAGGAAATCAAGAGTCTAAGAAGGCTGAGGAAACCCTGGTAGCAGGTTAGATGGCTGAAAACATTTGGATGTGTTTGTTCATGTGTATCTGCAATCCTTCTGTATTTTCTGTAAGTGAAATTTAGGTTAGAGGGAAGATGGCACATGCTTACATAATAGTGCCCATGCTGAATCTCCATGTAAATAATTTGTGCTGTTGTACATCTTCTGAAGAGTGAAATATAAGCACAGCTTCCAGAGGGAGGCTGGAAAGACCTTCGCACCTGTCACTGACTCCTTTTCACCTACCCCCCTGCAACACTGGTGGCTCCCACAGTGCTGAACAGTCCTGCAGGTTCTCCCTAACACTTACACAGCCAAAGGGAAGCTACACTGCTGTGCTGCAGCCAGGATTTACCTGGCATGTTTGTGTTTTCTTTCCTCTCCTAACTGTTAGGATCTCTTTCATGTGAGCCAATACAGATGCAGTGCCTCAACACAAGGGCTGGGATCACCTATTTCAGGTGCCTTTTGCCCCTGAACACAAGAGCACATCCTCTCACTAGAGTTGCATGTGTGCTCAACAAGGAGTGGGATTGAGAGGGTTAGTGCTAGTTTCAGAGTACTGGACTGAAAGTAATGCAAATGCTTCATTTTTGGTAGCAGCTGCAGGCTTTCAGAATGTCACTGCTAATGCTTCTTCAAAAACCATATAATTAGAGACACCCAGACAGTGGTACAATGCCTAAACCCTGCCCAGTCCTAACAAATCAGCAACATGTGCTCTCAAAAACTGGGTACAGCTTTCTCGTTAGTCAACGTGTGGAGAAACAGAGTTGTTCATCAAGGCTTGATGAGACACTGTACTGGACAGAAAAACTACCACAGCAAGTTATAAACCATATTTTAGCAAAAGCTTTAAAAAAGAAATCTTAGCCCCAGACTGAAAGCTAAAAGTATATCTTACTCTGGTCTTATAAATTGTGCAGAACAATCATAAGTACAAATAGCACAAGTCTGTTCTTGAGCTCAGTAGCTGGCAAGTTTGCCCTTTGCTGATCACAGACATTCAGGGTTCATGGCTGTACCCAGCTGCTTGGGCAGACTGGATCACCCGCTTCAAATGGAGATTCTGGAGAGATCCCAGTTCTGCCCCAGAGATGGCAGGGCCACAGAGAGACCTCTGCATTGGCCTCTCAGTTTGGCTGAGGAATCCCCAAATCCAGAAGACAAACACGAACACCAATATGAAACCCATGGAAACACAGAAGTAGAGCCTCGGCAGGCACAGGAGAGCCATACCAGGAGTGGCTGAGGTCTCTTGGTCCTGTTCAGCTTGGAGAAGAGACTGAGGGGACACCTCACTGCACTTACAACTTCTTTGTGAGAGGAATAAGAGGGTCAGGCACTGATGTCTTCTCTGTGGTGACCAGTGACAGGACCTCAGGGAATGTTCTGAGATTGTGTCAGGGGAAGTTTACATTGGATATTAGGAGAAGGTTCTTCACCCAGAGGGTGGTTGAGCACTGGAACCGCTCCCCAGGGAAGTGGTCACAGCACCAAACCTGACAGAGTTCAAGAAGCATTGAGACAATACTCTCAGGCACAGGGTGTGACTCTTGAGGCTCTCCTGTGCAGGGCCAGGAGCTGGACTTTGATGATCGCTGTGGATTCCTTCAAACTCAGGATCTTCTATGATTCTAGGTATTTGGTCTGGAAAGCTGTAGTTATGGAACCTGTCTCTCAGCAGGGGTAGAGTCATGTATATTAACTCCAGAAGGATTGTGTTGGCTCATTAGTTCCTCTTTTTAAAGAAGAATTTGATCTAAGAGGGTTTATCTACCTTTGAGCAAAGATGTAAATGTCTGCTGCAGACAGCCTGCACATTTTTTTAAGGGACAAAGAATCTTGAGAATTATTATTAAAATAAAGACTAGGAAAGTTAGCAAAATACGGTGGCTTAATTCTGAGCTGGTCTTCAGTCCAACATTAAGAAAATGCACATTCACAAAATGCAGCACATTGCAAGAGGTTAATGTTTACATTTGTGATTGTGACCACAATATATATTCATGCAATTTAGTGTTCTAGATTCTGTTTTATGAATTTCCAATCAAGTAAAAAAATCAAGACATTTGATCTTAATGGTACTTGGCAATCTAAGGCAACAGACAAGAGGTAGATAAAGGCATGAGAGAAATTTAAAAAACAATGAGAGGATGTTGGTAACTGTAATAATTTACACACCCACACAGACTGAAGTTCTTAGACATTACTGGAAAGACATCTTTTGAAAAGAAAAGCTGACCTTAAGAATGTCTATGTGAGCTTCATTCCAGTAAGAGAGAAAGAACAAAGGAGCTTTGTTTGAAAAGCAAGTGGCCCACAAGGGCAGTAGATTGCTCAGCGGCTCATGTGAAGTCAGTAGCATAGGAGCAGGCTGTGAAGAACCTGGAGAGCAAAGAAAAGTAACTTATGTAGCCCACTAACCAACCTCAAAGTTTTTTCACTGATGCCTGTTTTCAGATATTTCAGGGTGAATGAAGCACTGCTCTGAACTCCAGAAGTGAAAAGCTGGTCCAGATCCTACAAACTGCATAACTGAAGCACATTCTTTTAAGCATGAGTTTCTCCTTACTGTAGTGATTCACTGGCACATGTCTGAGAGACTCCATCTAGAATTCTTTAATAGAATCTGGAGAAAATTACAGTAAATTCATTAAAGTTCTTTTGAAAATGTTTCTTTATTGCTTTGGGTCTGATCTGCTGAAAGATCCATTGGTCCAGCACAGCCCATTACCTAATTCTAACAACTGGTTCCAAGTGAGTTTATCTTTCAAACTGGAGTTTCCAAGAATCCAAAATTCTAATTTTTTGCTTTAAGGCAAATGCAGAAGATTTTCTAAGCCTTTTAGGCTTCAGATAAAATATCCAGTCATCTGAATCTTGGGGATGTACAGGTCATCACTGGATATGTGGGTCTGTCCCAGCAGCAGGCAGGGGGGCATGGGAGATTCAGGGAATTCTGAATTCTGAATTTTGAATAGAGAATCCTCCCCAAGACATAGAAAACCTTTAGAAGCATGGTAATCTGCAGAAATAGTTCAGTAGTCTTTCCACAGAGTTGTTTCACAATTTTGTAGAGTTTCCCCCTGCTCCCACAGTATGAGCTTCTTTCATCTGTTGAGGTCACACACCATTTAGCATCCCAGTGAAATTTGTCAGTGGGTTTTAATATGTACAAATGAGTGTACTTAAAAATCACATTCAGACAAGCATATGCATCTTTTTCATCCTATTTGCATTACCAAGCTTTGGTAGCAGGGAGGGCCACAGGGGTGGCTTCTGTGGGAAGCTGCTGGGAGCTTACTCTATGTCTGACAAAGCCAATCCCTGTCATGTCCAAAGACAATGTCCTACTGGTCAAGGCTTGGACAATTACAAATGGTGGTAATGCCTCTGTGATAGCATATTTAAGAAGAAGAAAAAAAAAAGTTATTGCACAGATGTAATTGCTGCCAGGCAAGAGCTGGGTGAGAACAGGTGAGAGGAACAACTCTGCAGACACCCAGGCCAGTGATGAAGAAGAGGCAGGAGGTGCTCCAGGCACCAGAGCTGGGATACCCCTGCAGCCCGTAGGGACACGGTGAAGCTGCTGTGCCCTTGCAGAGCACAGAGGTAAGTGGGAATGCAGAAATCCACCTGCAGCCCACGGAGGAGCCCGTGCCAAAGCAGGTGGATGCCTGGGAGGAGGCTGTGATCCCATGGGAGGGATGAAGAGAGGACCACGCTAGACCAGCCTGTCCTTGAAGAACTGCACCCATGAGAGTGTGACCCACACAGCAGCAGTTTGGGGAGGACTCTTGCCATGGAATAGACTCATGTTGGAGAAGTTTGCAGAGAACTGTTGCCTGTGGGATGGATTCATGTTGGAGAAGTTCATGGAGAACTGTCTGCAGTGGGAAGAACTCAAGGGTGGAGCAGGGGAAGGGCTCCTCTCTCTGAGCAGTGGGAGAAACAATGTGTGATGAGCTGACCATTACCTCTGTTCTCTGTCTCCCTACAGTGCTGGGAAGGAGGGAGGGGTGAGAAGAAGGTGTTTCTAAGATTATATTTTATTTCTCATTAACATGTTCTGATTTTGTTGGCAATAAATTCAATTAATGTCTAATTTTAGCCTGTTTTGCCCGTGATGGTATTGGGGAGTGATTTCACCCAGTCCTTAACTCATGAACCCTTCACTGTATTTTTCTCTCCCCAGTCCAGTTGTGGAGGGGAGTGACAGAGTGCCTTTGGTGGCTGCCTTGAATCCAACCAGTATCAACCCACTACAGTCTTTTTGGTGGAGAATATGAGAAAATCATGAGGATTTTGAAATAAAGGTAGTAATTGGGAGAGGTAATGGGCAAAACAAGCCCTGAACAACGTTAGAGAGTAGAATGGGTAATCTTTGTTGTAATTGTGATGATGGGTCAAGAGGTGGATTTTTTATAAATTGTCCATATTTTGGTTTGTGTTGTGATGATGTTATTTTGGTTTTTTGTGGAGACCATTCATTTTTTACAGTGGCTGAGCTGCATATGGGAAGTAGAGATTAAGTTTTTTATCCTTTGCTTATGTGTGCACAAACTTTTGCTTTTTCCTTGTACTACTACACTGCCTTATCTCAACCCACTAGTTGTTTGCCATCTGATTTTCCTCTCCTGTGTCCCACTGGGAAGGGCAGTGATAGAGGAGCTGGCTGGGCACCTGGTGTCCAGCCAGTACACAAACGTGCTGAGATACAGGATCCATTTTTCACTTGCACACACTGGTAACATTACCTTCACCAGCAGAAGGAGAAAATCATAAGGACATAAAAGTCCAGAAAGGAACAGGAAGACATTTCTTTGACATTTACTTATAAAAGGAATCAGTTTTAAACTGAATCAATACAAAATGAGATTAGGAATTTTAAAGATTTATTCCAAAATTGAATAGTTTCTGCCATAATAAATAATGCATCTAATGAGGAAAAAAGGACGCACCCCCATCCCCCAAGAGATTTTTTTCATCAGTGTTACTCTAAATTGCTCTGACTGTGCAAAATAGCTGTGAGTGAAGTCTCGCTGAAGCAAGCAAATCACTGTGTGGCACACTTTAAAAATGCTAAGGACTAAATGTCCCTTTAGAATTTAAAGCAGGTGTTCGTACAGAGAAGCACAATATAGCAGAAAGTGACGATCCAATTCCAAATCAGCAGCCCTGCTTCCATATTCCTCCCACACATCCTACCCAAAACTGGGACACGAGGGGAAGCCAGCATTGGCCACCACTGTACCCAGAGGACTGTATTCTTCACAGGACTCCTAAAATGCCTCCTGTCCCTGCCCTCATCTCAGTAGAGTCGCCTTCCTGTCTGATGTAGGAAGCCAGCAGGAGGCTGTCACAAAGGGACTGGCAATACTGCGTATGCCACCTCCTTTCACTGGGCATTTGATTGGGTCACAACAGTTTACTTTTCACTCACAGGATAACAGAGATCAAATTTATAAGAAAGGACAGCACCTCTGCAACACAAGATAACTGTGTATAGATAGTCCACAGCTGGGAAATACTGGCAATATAGTTGAAATTAAAGGTAATGCTTTTATTTCTAAGCAAGAAAACCTCTATTGAAGGAATATCCTATTGTCTTCCTTATTAAAACTCCAGACACTGCAATCCAGAGACAGCAAGACTGTAATAATTTCAATTTGATTTAATTTTAAATTTTTAATTAATTTCTAGTCCTCTACGCTGAATATTTTTGTTATGCAGATATCAAAAATAGAGAGTAAAAATCAACAATTTTTTGTATTTCCTGTGTATTCATCTCATGCTCTGATTCACAATTTTGGAATACTAAGAATTCTACAAGAGTTCTTAGGGATAATAACCATATGAATTACATAAATATAATAGAAAAAGTTGAAATCAAGCATAAAGCAGTCTTTCTTATTCTGAACTTATTTCAAACTTTCATTCTAGGTTTTCATATTTCCACAGAATCTGCTTCTTTTCCACAATTTATGTTTTTGGATTCTAAACAAGGCAATCCTTGCAGGCAGACAGTAACTGCAGGGGACATACTGCACAGCACAGGGATCTAGAAGTCCATGCCTTAGGTTATACACTGCATGGTATATTCTTTCTTTGAAAGATTTGTAATTAATCATCAAAATGAAGGCGACAAAACTAAGTGTTATGCTGCCATTACCCAAAGTTTATGACAAAGTGTGAGTTTAACCTCACACATTATCCCAGTTTAGCTTCAATATAAAATTTTCAGCTTCAGGACCTCATAGATAACAAGATTAGCACATATTAATCCCTTAATCCTTTCTCTAATTGTTATGAAATCTAGAGTCATCAACAACTTCAGTCAATCCTGACCAGCTTTTTAGTCAGATATCGGGTTTTATCATCTATGCCTGCATTTGTAGGCCTCAACACTGCAAAGTGTGATAAAGCCCAGGTGAATATTACCATGAATATTACATGAGTACAGTGCATACATCTGTATAAATCTCTTTTTTCTAAAACAGTTTACTATGAAAAGAAATCACTTCATTTGAGAAGAATCAGGGTAAAAATATTCCAAACTTACTATGCTTTATAATAAGGTTTTCCTCTTACACGCATTTTTAATGGGTTTACTTTTGGTGTTGTTTCCATAGGCTTCTAAGCCTCAGAGCTTGATTTTGTAACTCTGGCTGGTTTACTACAGATTGGTTAATTGCTAGAAAAGCCAAAAGTAGTTAACAGCTTTCACCCTTGAATAAAATGTTTGCACAATTGAAATGGCTGAGGACAAAACTTTATCTAGATTTGGAGATTCTACAACTGGAAGTGTAATTTAAGTTTTTGGAGGAGGAAAATAAATACTTTAAATGTTGATGCTCCTTCTTCTTTGGAGGGTAAAAACAGCCTGGAAAATTACTGTGAGTTCCATACTGAAGAAAATTATTAAGCTAAACTAGAATTCTTAAATGTTACTCAGTGTTACACTGAAACTTTAATGCACATTTTAAAAGAAAATGTCCAGCACTATCAATCATGGCATGAGAACTAAAGATGTCGAAGGTATACACAGAAACTATTTTTAGAATGGGTGCTCAATTTTTAGATTGCAGGGAAGAAACTTCAGAGGCTCTGTACTGAGCAGGAGTGCAGGACTGACCAGGGCAGTGCAGGAGTAACCTGTGTACCCAGCACAACACAGAGCAGCTTTACCTGGGCAAGCCGTTCAGAGAGGAAAGGCAAAGCTGGGAAGAACTCTGAGGGAATGATTTAGTACAGTTCGTTTTGCTACCCCAGCAGGTTTGGTTCAGAGGCAGCTCTTACATCTCTGCATGGTATTGACAGGAACACTCCACTTAGATCTTTAGGCACAGTATCAGCTGATGAATTCAGGCTCAGAAAAGAGGAATTGTGGTCTGTTTGCTGCTCTAGAGAGTCATAAAGAAGCTGGGGGTAACAGAGGCTTGGAGGTCTGAACCTACATGGTGGGTACTTTTTGGGACCTATGTCAGGTCCGTAGAGTGCCTTCGACATCCCTCCCTAGCAGCATGGATAAGTGGCATGGTGCCAAACACTGAGTTTGGTTTTAATACACTGTTCAGCTTACTCTTCTTTCAAAATGTCATTTTGAGTGCCAAAATGCATTAGAATGCATTTTTTTTAATCCAGGTCACAGTGATGGAGTAAATTCCTACTTAATTATTAAGGAAGATGATGACCTTCATTATAGGATATTATAAATGATTATAACACAAGGAGCAGGTAAGAAACAACCAGGACGTACAAGAAATGAGTCATCTGGTATTGTGTAGATGGAAAGAGACAAGACACAAAGACAAAACTTTCTATAGCCTCCTGGATATTTCTGGACCTGTTATGAAAGGTGAAATTAAATTTTGTGGGAATCAACTCTAGTTTTTTTGGATATTGACTCATCTTGTGATAAGCAAGTGTGTTTGTGGCCTTATCATACGAAAGATAAGTAATTGCCCATTTTTGCAGTGCCTAATTGCTTACAAGAAAAACAAAGTGATAATTCAAACACAAATATCTTATCTGAAACAATTATGTTACCAAAATAAAAAAGTTAAGCCAGTAACTATCTTGCAAATATGGGGTATTTACAGAATACCCAATAAGCAGTGGTTCCTAAAGTGTTTCTAGAGCATGTCTTACAATAAGTGACCTGTGAGGAGAGGAGTTTTGACTTGTTTGCAAGTGCCAGTGCAAAATTCAATTTATATTTTTAAAAAATCAGGTAGCAGACTGGTTTTAAGGGATGTTTATATGATCAGTGGCACACAATATGTGAATGCCATCAAAATTGTTGTATAAGTTTCAGTTTTTCCATTATCACTTTTCTTAAAAAATAGAAAAGGGAGAAAACAGCTTTGTCACCAGCAGTTCTAACCAAGTCTTTACCTGTACCACCATTAGCTGAGGCATGTCTGCCAGTCCTGGAGATTTACTACAGCCAAGATTACTAAAGCAGAGATATCTTCTGCAACCATGGGAGTTAACTTTTTAGTTACTGTCAGCTATCTTATTATATTTAGTATATTTTACTCTAAAGCAACATATCTACCAGTCTCTGGAGTCATTTGGAGTTCTTAATGTGTCTTCAATCTGTATGAGATTAGACTCAGAAAGGAATATTTTCAAACATCCAATTACAAAAACAGATTTTCAATTTGTAAATGTTTCATAAAAGAACAAGCTTTTGACCATGATAGTCTTGAGCAGTTTAAATGATTTCTTCACTGCAGTAGAGTAAATGCAGGCTTAGCCCATCAAATCTGTCAACAACCATGAATCAGTCAATAGCCATGAGTCAATAGATACAAATGCCAAAATACTTTGAAAAATAATAATGTCTTTTCAGTTTTGGATGATAATAAAATCTCCTAAATCTGTATTCTTTATGTAGATGCACCTCCTGATTGGAAATCAGTGAACAGTCCGAGTGATGTCTGGTCTCCCAGAGATGTGTGTCCTGCCTCAGCAGATTCCACCAAAATAGCTATGACCTCTCTGCAGTACTTCCAGCTCTCCTTCAAACTCAGTAAAGCCCCATGTCCATTATTTTCATTTTTTCCCCATGTCTGTAAAATAAATCCCTGCTCGCCAAGAGGCAGCACACACAGTGTCTGAGACACATCCATGCTGACTGGCCAGACAGTGCCTGTGTGCATGAGCAACATGGCAAACTACACTGAAATAGCTCTCAAGTTCCCACTCAGTCCCTGCCAAAGCCAGGACAGTCAGAAAGACTCTGGGTTTCGCCCACATGCTGATTTTCATAACTCCATGATTTCCTATCAGAACTGATGGAATTTAACCAAGTTCAGAAGTTACTGGAGGGAAATTATAGAAATATTGATGGATGAACAAACTGACAGTGCACTTCCACAAGTCTTACTTCCTTGGGAAACCAAAGTATATAGGAACAGATTCCAAACCTACAGTTAAAAGCACTCTCAGCCTACATGTGTGTATCATTACTGTTCCCTGTCTCCACTCATCTCTCTGACTGATGTTCATATAATGAGGAAGGCATTTGATATTTTTGTTCTTTATCTTTTAATTAGTAGAGCATATTTCTTTCCAGTGATCCAACCAGTGCCAGCAATTAAAACAGTTACTTGTTTCCTCAAGGCCTTTCTTACACTACTCACGTTTCTTTGTGCCTCACAAATGTATAATCTGCATCACAGGAGAAGAACATTACTGGTTTGATGGCACAAATGGGTAAAATGAGCTGAATGTCTGTAGATAAAACCTGATTTAGAGATGGGATTTCAAGTGAATACCTCCTGAATTGCAAACCAGTGTTTTGCTCTACAGCACGCTGACTGTCTGCCAAAGCTACCACGCAGCAAGCACTACTCCAGCACAGCCACTGCCACCCAGTCTGGATGCACACACCTTATCTGGAGGGTGGATGAGTCCAAGGAGCTTGGCCATGCTCTCCCTCTCTGCTTCCAGAGAGACCATCTGTTCTTCTCAGTGCCTTTTGCTTCATGCTTGCACAGATTCAGTCCTAGACAAGATTTTTCATCTTAACCTCATTTTTGACACACTGCCATTATTTTGTTCACAATGCAACTAAAAAAAAAATCATTTCCTTCCTGTCAGGCTTAATCTCTCAATCAAATCTAAATGGAAATTCGTAGGACAAAGACAATGCACTTCTCTAGTCACAGGACTTTCTCCCTCTCAAACTTCTAAGGGCTTCTACAAACCAAAACAGTTAATAAATATTTTTAAATGGAGAATTAGGCAACCTAAATAGAGAGAGAGCTGTTCTTAGACCAGTAATCATATTCAAAGGAGATTTAATTTGATTTCTTGGAAGGATTTCACCTGCAGCCACCATCTGGCCGAGACAGAGTTGAAGAGTTTTCTCTGTAAATCCTATTAATCCTGTTGAGTAGCATGGGATGATTTTGAGGACCTTTTCTTCTCCTCTTTGCAGTGTTTCTGAAGGCTGACTGCATCACATAGAATTCACAATCTGATGGCTCCTTTTTGATGCTGGAATTGCTACAGGGCATGGTTGCCTAGCTGTTAAAAATTATCACATACTTATGTGATATCAAGAAGGTTTACTTTCAAAACCTGATTTCTTCCTTTCCTCCACTGAGTACTTTTGCAAAGACTAGAGGGGGAGAAAACTCAGTCTTTAAAATTTTAGTTCTCATTCTACAGTTACAATTTTTTTACCTTAAAATTTTCCTGAGGAAAACAGGTTTTGTCTCTTCATTTTTCATTAAATAATCAACCAGTTTTAACAATAAATTTGTAGTATTATTTTATTGATTTATCCTAATAAAATAAATCCTCTTTAATGTTTCTGAGAGTTAAAGGCTGCTGTAGGATGTGCTATGGAGGTTGGCACTTCCCCTTGTGTAGGGCAGGAGAGTCCTTTCACCACATGCCTGGTTTCCTCTGGCTCCACCTCAGCAGTACATTCAAGATTGCTGTGAACTGCAGGGCCAGAGTCCAGCAGGACTCACATCACATTTACCTCAGGTTAATTCAGTGGCTTCAGAGGGTTCTTTGTTTTCTTCATTGTACAAGAGCAGAATCATTCCTCTGGTCTCCCAGGAGTGTTTGTGCTTGTCTTTCCTCTTGCCATATGCTATTATGAACTCCTGAAATTGTTTGTTGCTTTATTTTATGCATAAATATCCATGGCTCAAACAATCTTTCAGTGTCTTGCAGAAAGAAATATGTCAAACTAACTTGAGAGGCCTCACAGTCTGTGCAAGAAACCTAACAGAACTAACACTCAGTGTGACAAAATGCTTGTCAAATCTAGTCTTCGCTCTATTCTTATTCTTCCCCAGAATTAGAGAAAAAAATACGTGCACTGATCTAGTATCTGAATTCTGGACTTTGTCCTTTGAGGATACTTGTCTGGTGGGGATACCTATCCGTGGGTCATAATCAGTAACTTCTTTTCTTCCTAGAACTCTTCCGTTCTGCTATGAATTTGTTGTGATTGCTACAGAGAATCGACATGTTCTTACGTAACCATGCTTCTGAAATTGCTTGTCAATTCTCATTGTGTAAATCTCCTTTCATTCACTTATTGCAGATGTTTGTTTATCCCTTCCACAGACAGGGACACTGGTAAGATGTATCTGTGTGTGTGTGTACATGAATTTGTACCTTATTTTAGCCTTCTTCTATTTTTAGAATAGTAGCAACTCTCCTATAAGAAAAGCAAAGTCTTACTTCAGCCTGAGATAAAAGGCAACCTTCAAGGCACCACTCAAGTGAATTGCTTTTTCACGTAATTCTGCATTTTAAATAAAGGAGCAGGCTAGAGGCTGTGCTGTAATGGAAGGTTTCCCCAGCTTATATAATAGCTCACACAGACAGACAGTCCTTCAGAGGCTGCTACTGCAATTCAGACAGAACAAGTCCAGTCAAAAACACCATCCAGAATAACAAACTAACGGGCCTTGGATCCTGTGTCCAAAGCAGCCCCCAACCACCCTTTTTTTTTTCTTTTTTCCCAAGGATGCTCTTAACTGTAAAGCAAAATCAGAGCACAAAGGGAAAGAAATGGGACTGAGTTTGTCTTATTAACATGGCACGCATGTGGCTGGCATTTGCAGAAACCTGCTATGAGCAACTCTAAACTCTACAAATAAGTGTCACTATGGAAACTAATCAAATGAGCAGAAGTATGAGAGAGACCGCCCCAGGAAAATGTCTGTGAGGAATAAATATTACTATAAACAAATTCTTTAGCTTAAAGAGCCCCACTGAAAAGGCTGAAGGAGCTGGCCAGGTGTCTCAGGATTCTGGATCAAGTTCATGACTTTTTCTCACCGGATCAGTGGCATCCAGGAGCATTGTGAGTCTACAAAGGGAAAACAGAGCCTGCTTCATTCCTGTGCACCCTGGAGCTCTTGGCTCAGAGGAAAGCCTTGCTTATATCCTCCAGGAGGATGGCTTCTTGGCAGAGTGATTCATCCCTGACAGCTCATGAGGATCAGGATAAATAGCTGGGGAAAGTGGCAACTCAAATTCAAATCAGAATTAAATGTTTTGAATGTGCAAAGCTTTTTACACTGAAGCAAAAAATATGTTTCATTTCAAATAAGTACAAAAGTTACAATAATTTACTTTTGCAGAATATCTCAGCTACTTCTCTAAAGCAAAAACCACATATCTTTTCTGCAGTTAACATAAGGAACCATGTGTGCACATCTTACATGTAGTATTTCTAAACTAATGCATTTTAAAAATTGCAGTAGTTCAAAAGGAAATAGAAACATTCATATCTCCTATTAGCCCAGGGCACATGTCTTTATATTCAAATACATTCCATGCTATATTGTTCTTTGTTACAACATTGCATTGCATTATAAACACTGAGCCTTTTGAAGGAAAGAAACCAAGCCCAGAGTTTGTGTGGAAGCCGTGAATGTGCTTATCCAGGTTCGGGGCTAAAGCAGAAAGGTAAACATGGTGGAGTCTCCTGACTTTGATCAAGCAGCACCTTCAGGCAGCTATGACCTGCTGCTCCTCATATCACAGCACTGGTCTTTAAAGAAGAACATCCAGCAAGTTTTGGAAGAGAACAAAAGGACAGTCAGCGTCTGAGTCTGATCAAAGTCAACATCAGCTGATGAAGATTAAAAAATTAGATAAAATGTAATTATGTTGACACTAGCAATATCTACTTCTCTATTTTGCCCTTTCAATAACAAATGGTATTACAAATGTGTTCCAAACTATCCACATTTACTACTTATTTAAGATGGGTTTGCCTGTAGGTCACCAATAGAAGATTGACTGAATATTTGGCTCTTGGAATCACTGGGACAGATCGCAACATGCAGAAACAATCACTGGTGATATTTTCCTGTCAATGCTGGGCCAGCTCAGGGAAATTCACAGACTGCAGCTTTGAGAGGTTTATAAGCTATTTGGTTTCCAGCAGAATGACGTGGAGGGAGTTATATGTGAATTTTAAAAAGGGATTTAATCAGAGAGGTGATTATAATGATAGAGAGACCAATTTGGAGACATTTTTTGTGAATAAAAGAAGGCTGCTCATTGGGCATTGGTCAGTGATACTACAGATCATCCTTTTCTAGCTGTGGCTGTCCCAGGCTTTTGGTAAATATGGTGCATGGCACTGAAAGCCTGTGCAAGCTTCTTTATGCTGCCGTCTTTACTGTCAAAAGCAAATCTCTTGGTGACTGCTTGAAGCAAGTATGACTAATTCAGGACTCCAGCTATTGGGCGAGAGAAACTGCAAGAGCATTAAAGTTAAAAGATCTGGTGTTCATTCACACATATATTTAGCTATGATATTTATTCCCTTTTAAGTGAAATAAATATTTCTTTTTCACTTTGTTCTGCCCAATACCAAGTAGAAGTAGAGGTCAAGAAGAAAGCTTTCCTTTAAAATGCTCTAATCCTGCTGTGAGTCATAGAATCATGGAATCATAGAATGGCCTGGGTTGGAAAGGACCTTAAAGACCATCTAGTTCCAACTGCCTTGCCTTGGGCATGGACACCTTCCACCAGACCAGGCTGCTGAGAGCTCCATTCAGCCTGTCCTTGAATATTTCCAGGGAGGGGATAGCCACAACTTCCCTGAGCAATCTGGTCCAATGCCTCATCCCCTCACAGTAAAGAATTTCTTCCTAATTTTTAATCTAAATCTACTCTCCTTTCAGCACAGCTTCAGCCTCTTCTGTGTTGAAGATATGGTTCCCCTGGACATTAAAAAAAAAATATATAGCCCAAATCTCCATTCCCCCTTAGTCTTTCTATAGTCTTTCTCCGCCTTTCTTGTAAGCTTTCTTAAGGCGCAAAAAGGCCGCAATTAGATCACCCCAAAGTCTTCTTTTTTCCAGGCTGAACAATCTCAATTCCCTCAACCTTTCCTCATAGTCGATGTAATCTATCAGAAGTTTGGTCTGAAGCTGTTCCAGGGAGTGCTGGAGGTGGAAGAGCAGTGAGGGGGTTATCCAAGTCCCAGGCATTGCTGTGCGCTGAAGGATGGAGAGCAATGGGGCTGCTCCAGATACAGTTTTTCCTGTAACCCAGACACTTCTCCTGTGCCTTGAACAAACATTGTGAGGAGGAAGTACACATAAACTGACTCACACAGAATGCAAGGGACACAGGGCCTCCCTACAAGATCATCCTCACAATTAAATGTCTTCTTTTGACTCACAACAGTGAATTGTGCTGTGCTGTAAAAAGTAGCCACATTGTACAGGAAAACTGAACAAATTTCTTGTGCCAAGACAGACAATTTTTAAAAATGGAGTTTCAAAAGCTAGAAAAATCATCCATGTACAATTCTTCAGGATTTTACCAGTCCCTCTCTTTTTTTTTTTTTTTAGTAACACAGATAATGGAAGTATCAGTACACTATGGAGGCCCACCCTCCCCAAGCTCTGACTTCTTGGTGTTGAATATAACTGAAGAGTTTTCTGCTCTTTATAAAAGCATGGAATGCATTTGCATATCCAGTAGTGTGCATATTATTTTTAAAGTCAAAAATTATATCGATGGTAAATGTAGGTGGAAAGTAGAATAAAGTATCAACTGCTTGATGGAGACAGCACTTAAGAAGAAGGCAGCTTGTGTAACAGCTTCTCTGCAATTTTTTAAGGCTCTTGCTCCCTTTAGTTGCCATACAGCAGAACAATTATTTTAGGTAACTCCGGGGNGTATAAAACCAAACGGGCTATTGTAGATTGTCATAAAAATGTTATAGACTGCGAGGTGCATCTGAGAACCTGAACTATGCTGTTGGGGAAAGTGAAAAACCTTCCTTTCCTCGGTAGGCAGAGCTGGAAAAGAGAAACTTTTCTTCCCTCAGGGTGAGGCCGGGAAGGAGGAACGTTCCTTCCCTCAGAGAGATGCCAGGAAAGGAACGTTCCTTTCCTTGGAGAGAGGCCGGGAAAGAGGAACGTTCCCTCCCTCAGAGACCGGGAAAGAGGAGCGAGCGTTCCTTCCCTCAGAGAGAGGCCAGGAAAGAGGAACGTTCCTTTCCTTGGAGAGGGGCCGGGAAAGAGGAGCGTTCCTCTCCTCAGACAGAGGCCGGGAAAGCGGAGCGTTCCTTCCCTCAGAGAGAGGCCGGGAAAGAGGAGCGTTCCTTCCCTCAGACAGAGGCCGGGAAAGCGGAGCGTTCCTTCCCTCAGAGAGAGGCCGGGAAAGCGGAGCGTTCCCGCGCCGGGCGCGCAGAGCGGCGGGTTGTGCTGCACGGCGGCGCCATCTGCTGGCTGCCGCGGGTGTTGCGGCCCCGCGGAGCCGCCCCTGTCCCGCGGCCGGAGTCGCCGCTGGCCCTGCTGCCGCCGCCCGACCTGCCGCCGTCATGTTACACGAACAAGGACAAATATTGTTAGAGCATTCCTCTGGCACCGTGCTGCTTTGTTCTCGAGTTCTTACAGATGCCACGCTGCATCATGGAACAATAGAGTCGTGGAATAGTTTCGACTGGAAGAGACCTTAAAGATCATCAAGTTCCAACCCCCTGCCATGAGCAGGGACATCTCCCACTACACCTGGTCGCTCAAAGTTCCATCCAACCTGGCCTTGGACACTTTCAGGGATGGGACATTCACAGCTTCTCTCGGCAACCTGTCCCAGTGTCTCACCATCCCCACAGTAAAAAATTTATCCCTAACACCCCATCTAAACTTTGTTTCAGTCTAAAGACATTCCTCTTGTCCTACCACTACATGCCACTGCAGAAAGTCCCTCTCCAGCTGCCTTGCAGGATTCCTGTTAGGTACTGGAATATGCACACCAATTCCCTGTAGCCTTTTCTTCAGGCTGAACAATCCCAATTGCTTTAGTCTGTCCTCATAGGAGAGATACTCCAGCCTTCTAATCAACCTGGTGTCCCTCCTCTGTACGTTCTATATCAGTTTGCAAGTCAGAGTTAAATAGGTCTGAGTTTGTCAAAAATGCAGTTTCATGCTGTTAACCTGTTAGAGGGCAATGTTTCCATGTGTGTCTTTCATTGACTCTCACTGTAGAGCTGCAGAATTTTAGGATATTAAGTTGAAGGTAGAGTATTAGACATGTTATAATACTCATTACTAAAACAAGCTAACAAGGGGGGGAATGTCTGAAGCAGAATTCTACTATTTGAAGTTCTTTTTTGTTAACATTCAAGTTTTATTACTCTTTTTTCTACTTCTTCGTGTAGTCACAAGCAGATTTTCTTCTCAATCATTATTTCACAAATCTTCAGAGACAGAATACTGAGATTGTCACAAGGCATTTGATTCCATGAATTTTGCATTTCTGAAAAATATCATCAATCTTGAAATCTCCTGATAATGCTTCTAGTAAAATAGGAAACTGTTAAAGTTAAGAGAAAAAGCCTAGAGTTGTGGAAAATATCTGGCTCTATAGATGCACTCCAAGGAGTAAAATAACAAATTTCCACCAGAAAAAGAGCAGTATTTCCGGACTCCCTTTTTTTTCTTTCCCTTTTTTTTTTCATTCTTTTCCCCTTGTCTACACAATCTGTGCTAGAGGCAACAAAGATTTCAAGACAACTCATCTGTACCTAAGCTTGTACCTTCTCTTTAGGCTTTGAGCCAACTGTTTGAAGATTTTACATGAACAACCTTATGACCTAACATATCGGTGCTGTTGCCAATTCACTCGTGCAATCACATGCCTTTCACTTGGCTCTTTTCTCATACTTATGTAGAAATCAATCCCAAGCATAAATGAAAAATATATGCTTCCTTGATGGTTTTATGCTTGTTTTCATTAAAGTAATTAAAAAGATATCTTATCCAGGATACCTTACACTGTACTGGCTAGAGGCAATTTTAGGAGAGTTTTAGGATTCAAACTTAGGAAAGTTTCTATGGTCTTTTAGCCTGTGTGCTAAGCCTATCCTATGTACATATTTCTCCTACCTCAGAACATTTTTCAGTAATCCTTGAAACACAATTGTTCCTTAAATGCATTTGCCATATTGTTCTCAATCAATTCTCAATCAACCCACGGAAGTTAATGTAAGGACAGCACAATTCACTACTGAAACTGAACTCCAGATCAGTCTGACCAAAGAACCTGAGGATGAAATAAAGGAGCGAAGGTTTCCAAATGTCACTGTAGAATAAAGAAATGAAATCAGCACTTCACTGACCTGCAGAAGTGAAGAGAGGTAGGAATCACTATCTGCATCCCCAAAGTTTCAAAGCCATATACTGAGACAGTTGGATGTTTTCCAAACCTTACAGATCTTGCACATTCTTATGTAAAATCAGTCTGCCTCCTCCTTTACAGTCTCTCTCGTCCCTTGGGCCGCTCTGTCCCACGATGTCCACCTGTCTGTGCAGGGACTGTGGGATCTTCAGGGCTCAGGGTGCCCCACAGCTCATTTCTTACCCATCTATTCCAAGCCCTAAGCTCAACCATCTGCTGGACAGCCACAAGACTCAGGTGAGCACTCGACTCTCAGGCTCCTTTTAGGAGCTGAGAAGACAGCACTGACTGGTGCCCCAGCTGTATTTCCATCCAAAGGTTTGGATCACTCCAAATGATGAACTGGCTCCAGTAATGACCCTGGTTTCCCCTTACAAGTATTTGATTATGTCCATTATTCTGTATCACGTGTTAGTTATTATCTTTTATTGTATGCCCATTATGCATTTCTCAATTGCTTGACTACTTTATCCAGACACTAAATGCATAATCACATTCCGGTCATTAGCACTGCACATGCAGTTGATGCCTAAGCCCTGTTACTATGGGGGCTATATCTGGATATATCTGGATGTCTCCCAGGCCATATACACTTGTTCTATATCCCGGCCACAGCTGAGCATCCGTAGTCCACACAGAGCTGTCTACTTCTGTCAGGCCTTCACGGTTTTGTGAAACACTGATTTGCAAATCACCATAGCTTCCATACTATAATTGCTATTTCTTTAATTCAAAGGAGGATAACCTATACCATATATATATTTACTTAAGATGATTGTCCTTTCATTTATTTAAATACAGCAGGAGTACTTCTCAGCACTACAGCCTTTGGGCTCATTTTGGATTTTTTATCTAGAACAGGAAGGATCAAGAAGA
Organism: Cyanoderma ruficeps; assembly: GCA_008694505.1. NCBI lineage: Eukaryota > Metazoa > Chordata > Aves > Passeriformes > Timaliidae > Cyanoderma > Cyanoderma ruficeps. The sequence goes on from VZDJ01000782.1 coordinate 33,286,989, forward strand.
TAGGAACCTCTTAATGGAAATGGCAAAAATTTCCAAAGAAGTTTTCTCTGGAAATATCCTACAAAGAGAATAAAAAAGAGAGAATGTAGAAAGATGTAGATTCAGAAGAGTAGCACAGAGATGGGATTTCTGATCTATCCATCAAATACAACAATAAAAGAACATTTGATGGGATGATGAGATACTGCAAAGCAAAAATATATATTCCTAATAAACAATGTCTATAAGCTACACAACTTGCTGCCACAGGAGGTTAATGAAGGAAAAGCATTATGAAATTCTGCCAGGAGCACTTAATCACTTTCTCTTCAGATTCAGATTTCTCGTGTGAGAAAATAGACTTACTGCCTAACAAGTGCTGTAACCACAGGGCTATCACATAAATACCCCTTTTTAGTGGCCCTGTGGACCTCTGATGTGTATTTGTGGTTCTGGTTAACTTACAGTGGTGGACAAACAAGCAAACACGGTGTGAACACCTATGGAATTGGATAGAAAGAACTGGAAATAGTGTTTTGTGAATCAAGACAGACTTGAACTGATGTCCTGTCTCAGTCAGGTCAGCTTATCTCAGAAAAAGATGAAGAAGCTGCAGAATGTCTTCAGAGGTAGATGGCAAAGGAACAGAAGCACAGGAAAAACTTTCAGAGATTGGGATGGTTTACCCGTGAGGGAACATGAGAGAAATGAAAAATACACAGAGGAAACAAGCAAAATTCTTTTAGTACAAGAGCAAGGAGACATCCAGTGACAGCAACAAACACGGATTTGATGAAAGACAACACTTTTTTACTCAGAAAAATATCATGTATTACCAGTTTGTGGAATTCATTCACAGGAGCATTTAAAGTGCTCAGGAGAACTGAAAAGAAATGCCTAGGAATACTGCATGTATGCAGTAGGAATCATTCACAAACTAGAAGGAAAAAAACTTTATTTAAAAGAATGAAGCTATAAACCCTTGCTCATCAGAGAAATAGACTGATGAGGTTCTACAGGGAACTGAAAGGTAACTGTGCAACCTCTAGTTTTTTTCTCTGAAGCTGGCCTTGATGTATGACATTAAATTGGGCCAGATGAGGCCTTAATGTAGCTGCCAAAGGCAGGAACTAAATATTAGGAACATATTTACCTTGGGAAAAGGAAATGGAAGAAGAGAAGAGGAAAGAAAGTGAAAGCAGACAGAATACAAGAACAGCAATAAATGAAAGAACATGAAGAAAAACTAATAAAACTGACAACAAATTAACTTCAGTGTTACACTGGTAAATGTGCCATTGGACTACTAAAATGAGAGACATGAGGGTACATGTGGCAGGCTCAAATTTTCATTCTGTGATTTGCTTCTTCACAGAGATAAAGCATTAATGGTCAGTTTTGGAAGCTACTAAGACATATTAAAGCACACTAAAAACCACTTGTAGATAATGTATATGTTCACATAAACACTTCCACATTTTGCCATGACCCAGCCAGTTCTTTATAGTGATTCACTACAATGTAAGAAAATATTGTAGCTTTTCTTTAGGGGAAATCTTGCCATTAAGCAAGAAAATTAAAGACAAAGCTTCCCCAGTCAGGTTTTTAAGTGGATAAATGGAGATTTTAAAATGGGCATCTGGATTCTGATCACTCACAAGGAAGAAAAGCATCTCACCATAAATACAAATGTAAGAACCAGGTGTCAAGATATCATAAACAAACGGGAGGACAGAGTGAGCCATCTGCTTCATCAAAGAAAAATTTCATACCCTGTAAGTCTACAAAACATAAACACTGGATGATAAGAGAAAAATTTTGTTTTGTCAAGGTCTCAGAGGTAGGAACTGCATTGGGTAGTGGTAGGGTTTGTGCCAACCAGATAAGGAGAGGATGAATCCAGCCAGAGCTGCTGGCTCTTCCTGACTTGTGACCTTCAAATAGGGTATGTTGCACTGGGAACAAGTGTCAGCCCATAACTAAGGAATCCATGGGGTCCTCAATCCCAGCAATCCTTCCCCAGGCACACAGGGAGTGAGAACCCCAGCCAGAGTGAATGGGAATGCTCCCTGGAGTGAGGTCTGTTCATGCAATTTGGGCTGGGAAAGCCAGCAGGAATGGGAAAAGCAGGCCTGGAAACATCTAACACGGTTGTAAAGGAGTCACGCTGAGAGAGGAGGCTGCTGCTGGCAGGTGAGCTGTGTCCAGCCACATCAGGGCAAGGTGGATGGGCACTGAGACAGGACATCAGCACAGAGCAGGGTGGGGCTGGTGCCTGGTGAAGGAGACCAGAGTAAGACGAGAAGGCAGACACCATGTGTATGTGAGGCTGTAGAGTTGAAGATGGTCATGATTTAAAGAGACACTTTGCTTCAGAAAGGAATTTGGAAAGGTTGAGAAATCTGTATAACATCTTAATAATCATTAAGCTTCTTTGTCTCGTTAATTCATCTCCTCGCACTCGGTCAGGTCCTGCCTACAGTTAGGATGTCTGTTCTCCAGCTAATTGAGCATGGTCAGCTGCATGTCAGACAGCCCAATGTCTGTTGGGTATTTCTGTGCTATAAATAGTATGAAAACCCGGAGGTAAATATGGAAAATACCACTAACTGCATTAAAGGAAGAGGATGTCAGGTGTATTAGATTAATTCCCTATAACTATACAAAGGATTAGAAAGAAGTTGGTCAGTGCAGTTCCTCGACAAGTGATTGAATGCAGGGCCAGACAAAGCTAACAGTGCTTATATTTAACTTACTAATGCTTACTTACTAACGCGACATCGTGTGCACTGCAGGTGACCCCGAGCAATTTAATCAGAATTTAAGGTCGCTTTTCAGGATAAAAGGGAAAATCCAGCCCTCACAGTTGTGAAAATGGCTCCCTGAATGTGAACCACTGTATTTATATCAAAGATCTGCTCCGTTCTACTATCACCTAGCAATAAAAAATACAAAGAAACAACAACAACAAAAATTATCCTCTTGCTTGTTTCTATAATTTTTTAGACAAATTTCCATGCTCATTGTCATTAAACTGTTGCCAGCTGGGCAGACACGACATTATACTGAGAGGATGTTCTATTTGCCAGGGATGTCAAATGAAACAGACAGTTCAAACATGCCATAAGGACAAGATCATGAACTCTCTTAATAGTGCTCTGGCAAACAGTGCATACAAACACTGGGTGAGGAGTTACTACGTAGTGATTAACCAAAAGCTGGTTTTCACAGCTCCCCATTAAGAACATAAAATAGCACCATAAGTATTTTCTTCAGCTAAAAAGTAAATTAATCTGCCAAAACACCATGCCATTCCAATTGTTTTGCATTTCCAGGACTACCATGTGAAGCTGTAATACATATCAAAGACCTTGTATGAGATTCATGTGCTTCTGGGATGCAACAGTACACTAGAGAAGAATTCCTACTGCATCCAAAATTAAAACAACACCCGTGTTTAAGTAATTGAATTTGTCCTCAGTATAGATTGCATATGTGATTAGAAGTGGGTAATTCAGTCCTGCTCACTTCTGAGTGTTCTAATTCAGGAATACCCTTTTGGAGCAAAAGGTACTTGTTCTCTAGAGAGAGAGCTCACCTGTGTTTCTGTAAAGGTATTACAATATTAATCTCTCTTCTGTGCATATGCAATCTAATACCATAAAGCTGTTACAGTCAAGGGTCTTTCAAAGGGATAGACACATTCTGTATTTTTTCATCCAGGGTATAGTTCTTTGTATTTGCCAACACTGAAGTTAATTTACCATCTTTATGTTGTTTCTCTAGTTGGTTTAAATCTTGGTCAACTTCCCTTACAGGTTTTTTTCATAGCAGTTAATCTACATAAGTAACTTTGTCTTCAAAGTCCTCTCTCTCCCTTTGTTTCTCTTCTTTCCAGATTACAAACAAATACATGAAACAGCAGATGACTTTGCATGGCATCTAAAAAAAGCATTCTGCTGTTAATTTTACCATGATGGGAGTTGATTTTTCATTGCTCTCATTGGTCAACTGGCCAATTTAACTGGTGGATGCATTATGAAATACAGGAAATCCTGATGTGAAAAAGTTCACCCGAGTAACCTAATAATGCCACAGTATGGATTCTGAACATTTGTATTTCCATTTCAGGCACTGCTGGACTTACTGAGCCATTCTTGGTACCACCCAATCCCACAGAAAAGATTCAGAAAAGTAGGCAGGGGGCAGGGCTGGCTTTGTCTGCATCCAGCTCTCTCCTTGCTCTCCCAGGGCCAGTGGAGCAGGATCTGCACGTTCCCCAGGCCCCCCAGTACTGCTGCCAGTGCTCCATGCCTTGTCCCTCAGCACAGCTGCTCAGACCATGGGGGACTCCAGCATTGGTCCCAGCCCAGTCTTCTTCCTCACCTGCTTTCCTTCCTGAAAAGGGACAGCATAACCTTACCAAATTTATTTCTGCCCTGCCTCCTATACCCTTCAGCCAAAATGCAGCCCTGCATCTGACTTTCCTCAAATCCTGGGATTATGGACAGGAGTTAAAAGTTTCTCTTAGCAGTTTTGTTTTTTTTTTTTTAGTAGCTGTTGCTTTGTTCCCCAGCTCATTGTGCCCCAGCATGGCTCACCAGGAGGTGCTTGCAGGGACAGCAGGGAGCTTACTGCTGAAGTTGAAACAATTCCATTGAGGTCTTCAATTCCATTTCCATTCAATCACCACAGCTGACTAACCCAATACCAAAACTTCATATGCATATTTCTTAATGCCAAAAGCATCAGACTATTGCTCTGTCTGGCAACTAGTTCCTTTATTTAGGTTTAATTCACTAGCAATTGGAAATTTGGCAGCAATCTCATCATGACTGGTTTCAAGGGGCTATTTAAATACAGGAAAGTACTAAGGAATATTAGAGCCTAGATTTTATTTTTCTAGAATAACCATTTAAGTCAGACTCATAAAATTTTTTTCTATAGTCAATGTAATTTTTTTAAAGTATGAATCATCAAGTTAAAATAATGAAAATAACTGAAAAATTAAATTATTATATTTGTTCCTCATTTCAATATGTACATCAAGTTAATTAATTCTACAGTGGGCAATACTCTCATTCATTATCTTAGTATGACTATCAACTTGTAATGAGTTTTTAAATGGTGTCAACTGAATTTGAAAATATGACTACATTGCACTGTGACACATGAGTTTTTGTGTATTACTGCACTGATCTCCAGGCACGATGCAAGTACAAGCAGAAGGGGAAGAGGTTTGTTTTGTTTCAATTCCATTTAAATTGCTACATAACCTCACGGAGGGATTTAGAATTGTTCCTTTTTTCCAAGCTTAAAGCCAAACACTTAGAGTATAACCTTGTACTACATTATGAAGCAGATCACATGTAGAATCCTGCTCAGGTGTTTGGTTGTTTAATGTTTCACAAGGACTGGGGCACAAAATTAACATTTCTGCACTTTCAGACTACTGGGAAAAATATGCACAGTTTCACTGAATACTCAGATAGTTTGAATGTCTGATTCAAAACAATGAGCAGAAGACAAACAGGTTAAGAGTAAAATAACACTAGAAAACATGGAACTAAAAACATGGTTAGTCCACAAAGAGATATTACTCACTGAGTGATGTGGTGCTGGAAATCTCTTACAATGGCAAAAAATTTAGCTTTCTATGGCATCAGCAATTTTAAACAGTAGATAGTATAATTCTGTGAAGAAAAAGTTTGAGCTGGTTGTACACATATGTGTGTGTTTCCATCTTAAAATTCGACTGCAGAAAACATTGCAAGCAAGGAATCGCAACACTAGAAAAAAAGCCTTTCATCTGTAAATTTAAGGAATTCCTAGATTAAAAACCTGATGGTGTTATGGAAATTTACTATCTGAAATAATACAGTCACTCTCACTGCAGACAATTGGTGAAATCCTGCTGATTCCAGACCCTGCCATTGAACAGAGGTTGCAAATCAAAGTGCAAATTTCACCCAGGATCTTTTAAACACCTACTCTGACAGAGTGGCAGGTGGGAGTTTGTGCTTGCTGTTTTGTCTGTCCTGCTTTGCTTTGGAAGTTCAGAAGCCATGTTGATATTACAAAAGGACTGTAAATCTCCTCTTAAAATCTGATTGACGTTGCTGGAATGAGGAATTTCTTCTGACTGGTGAGACATAATTGGGTATATTCCAGTAGTTTGCATTCAGATGCAAGGAAAAGAGATTAGGTAGATTAACCTCCATCATCTGGGAGATGACATTTCTTGCTGTGTTTGAAGTATTTTGTGAAGGAAAGATGGCACTGATTTTGAAGTTTATATTAATCAAATCTCTTTGATTTTGTTTGATGCAGCAGCTGCAGTGACACACCCTCACTCTTTGAAAGCCTTGAGCTGTGAGGGCCAGGATTTAGAAGAGACCAGCTACAGCTCAGAAGTGTCACCTTCAGCCTCCAGGGGGAAGGAAAGCACTTGTCTAATTTCTCCTCTTATCTTCTTAAATTTGCTTTAGAATTGGAAGCAAAGATGGCTGTATATATCCTGCTAGAAAGCTCTGACTGAGAGTAGGTTTCTGCGCCAAAGCAAACTTTAAAGTTAACAGATGGTTACATGGCAAATTTTTTTTTTCTTTCTTTCTTTTTTCTTTCTTTTTTCCTCCTTTTCTTCCATCCTTTCTTGTTTTCCTTCCTTGTTCTTTTTCTTTCCTTCTTTCTTTCTTTCCTTCCTTCCTTCTCTCTTAAGAGAAATTGTAGATGCAATCTCCTGTTAGTAAGGTCTTCCTGACTTGGATTTGCAACAGTGAAATTTTACAAGTAAAGAGACTACAGTCACACAAATTTATTTTATGATTTCAGTTTATCATTTTGAAGTGGTATTGGGCTAAAACCCTGCAAACATTTCCAGGTGTTTCATCTGCTTCAGTCATACAGACACTTTGCTCTGTGTTTGCTCTTGTGTTTGCAAGTAGCCCTGAGGTGAAGTGAGAGCTCCAAGGGTCTGAATTAGAGAGCATCAACCTCTGTGTGAACATCACCAAAGGTTAACCGTGACAATCAAGCAAAACTGACACATCTTGACATTCCATAGAGGGCAAAGATTTCTTCTCTTCAACCAGGTACATAAACTATTTTCATTTGCCTGGAAAACCTTTTCCAATTGTTGGATTCACTGGAAACCCTTTCTGTGTACCCTGTTAAGAGGTACAAGCTGATCTGACCACTAAAACGTTACCTAGAGAAGAAGAACACTGAAGACATTTCTCCTCACCCCACAGCCCCAGTCCTGCCTGCTGGGAAGGGTGCACAGCACTGCAGGTTTTCTCCACCATGCCCAAAGCAGTTGTTTGTGCATATCAGCCGCCATCTATCCCCAAGTGCAGAACCAGATGCCACTTCCAGTTGGGGCCCTCCACAAGCATGGTCCCACATGTCTCATCCCAACTGGACTGCTGCCTTTCCTTGGGGGAAAATCTTTAGAATGGACAAGGCAGGTAGCACAGTTTCCAGCCACACTGAAGACAGGAGTGGTGGCTCTCCATGTTTGTTACAACCCTTATGTTTAGAACTATTACAGGGGGACCAGGGGTGTGATCTGAGTGAAGCCTGGAATTCAGCCAGCCCTGGAGAGATAACTTTGAGTGAATCTTGTGTCTTCATTTTAGTTTCTTTAAAAAAAATCAAAGCCCAGAAAAGGATAAGTTTTGACCTGTTGTTATTTGCTTTGGCAGCGACTAAAAGGGATAAGGCAACTACCTGCTGACAGGCTTTGACTACACTTAATTGCTGAAAATCAGACTGTGAGTGACTTGAAGTGATAGGCAAATACTTAATGAAACTATTCAGACCAGCAACTTTTCCAATGAGAGCAAACCAAGGATGTCAACCAAACATTTATTGAAGCTGAGCCACTAATGAAGCAACCAATCAAAATGTATTTATACACAATTGTAACTGTCCTATTCCCAAATAATTACTTAGTATATCTTAAAAAGTGTTGAGTTTTTTCTGTCTCTCTTCTGAGAAGCCATCACCCCAAAGAAATCTTCTGTTTCCATTTATTTCACTCCTCATCCACAAGTCAATCACAATATGCCATACAAGGCACCAAATATTAACTGAAAGGTGTAATATTACTGTAAGTGGCTAGAAGGCACTACTGGTACAAATATCGAGTTTTATTTAACTACTATATCACAGCTAAATGTTGGGAGAAATTCTGCAAGTTTGGGGCTCAAATTCAGCACTCATAAGACTGCTCTCTGACTGAAACAACTTCTCAGAAGATATTCTGGTTGCAGATATAGGTACTGGATCTACTTTACAAGCAAATGTAAATATTACTCATTTTTTCATTTCACAAAAAACATTGAGGCTAAGATATCATATTTTAGCAGTGATTAGTAGCTATTATGTCAGAATATATCTCAGTCTTTTTGGTATGGTGTCACCAGAAGGAATTTTTGACTTAGGTATTATTTAACACCATTTTCAAGAAGAATGAGATTGCCTAAAGCAGAAACTCTGCATCAGACAATGATAAACATGGTCCAAAGTCCTATGAAATTTACTTGGGAATTAACAATTGCAGTTGGGTCCCAGCTCAATCCTGAGTTTTAACAGGACTGCAACAGTTTTCCAGACAGCTGTAAAGAGAAATTGCTTTTCCTGAAGCCTTGCATCTTTTAACAGAGCACTGGCTCCTTTACCTCCTCTAACTGAAATACTGCCAAAACCTGAATTCTCTCCACTCCTTTCGTTTACACTATTCCTTTCCCTGGCAAATAAGAAAGTAGGAAAGGATTAGTAAAACATCTTCAGCAACACAAAAGAGCAGCCAGCATTTCCCCTCATAAAAACCCAGTCCAGAGGATGACACAGCATCTTTTTGACACGTGATAAAGTTTTATAGTTGTACTTACCCAGGCTGTTACTAATGCAGGGTCTAACACCTCAGCATATCTGGGACAAAACAGACACCTCTGCACTGTCCCCAGTGTCATGTGCAGCCTCTGAGCAACCCCTGGGAGACCAGCTCTACTCCACAGCTCTGCCAGATGTGGCACAGTACAAGCAGCATCCAGAGCCCACTTATAGGGTGAAGGACAAGCAGGAAATATTGATGAAGATGGCAGTAGGGACACAGGTCTACTGAAATTTGACAGCTTTACTATCTTTCTGTCACTTAAGCTTTTGGCCTAAGCTCAAAAGAGAAGGCAAAAGAAGCAGCAGCAATAAGAAAAATAGTCACAGGAGTTACCAGGACCAGATCAAGTTCGCCTGAGTAAACACAGGCCATTAAAAGCAGGCTAAGGATTAAATCTAGGCTCTCCAAAACCAAAGTGGCATAAAATCATTCAGGTGGGAAAGACTTCTGAGATCAAGTCCAACCATTAACCTAACACTGCCATATTCATCCCTAAACCATGTCTCTAAGTGCCACATCTACACATCTTAACACATTTTCAATCCCTCCAGGGATGGTGACTTAACCACTCCCTGGGCAGCCCATTCCAGGAACAGATAGCCCTTTCAGTGAACAATTTTTTCCAAATATCCCATCTAAACATCCCCTGGAAAGGCTTGAGGTCACTTTTTCTTGTCTCATCATTTGTTACTCGGATAAAGCAGCTGACACCTACCTGGCTACAACCTCCTTTGGGATAGGTGTAGAGTGCAATAAGGTCCCCCCTGAGCTTCCTGTTCTGCGGGCTAAACAATACTATCTCCCTCAGCTGCTCCTCATCAGGCTTGTGCTCCAGACCCTTCCCCAGCTGCATTGCCCTTCCCTGGACTCTCTCCAGCGCCTCAATGTCCTTTTGGAATTGAGGGGCCCAGAACTGAACCCAGGATCTGAGGTATGGCCTCACCAGTGCCGAGTACAGGGGGATGATCACTGCCCTGGTCCTGCTGGCCCCACTGTTCTTGATGCAATATGCCCTTATTTACAGTCATGCAGCTTTGCATTGGCAGTTAGATGTGAAAGGCAGGCTCTGCCCTGCAGCTGGCTCCTCCAGCTCTGAGCTTTGCTGCAGCACTGCTCTCTGCCCATAGGTGCAGTGAGACTCCCCCAGCTGGACCCCCACGTCTGGGCCAAGTTTAGCCCTCACTGACTGTTTGCATGTTACCTGTTGCTGTGTCTGACCACTTTACTTCTGCAAGTGTTCTCATACATTTTAAAAAACTTCTGTATTAAAATTATTCTCTTTTCACAGTAAAAATATACTAATTATGTATGTCTTCCATATGATAGTCATTTAAAACTAATTTGCCTTATTTGCTGTACTTTATTATTAATTCTCCTGGTAGAGTTCTCTCAAAATCTGTCCTTTGGAATACTTTGGGATTTTTCTCCTGGAACAGATTCCACAAACTTTTTTGATTAGCAGTTCATAATGGGGACCAACAGTAGGAAGGTATGGAAAGAATAAAGGAGAATTACAGGATAAGCTGATCGTTCTGCCTGAGTGAAGGTGGTCTTGGCACTTTCTATTACAAGATTCTGTTTTCACTTGAACTTCCAGGCTAAAATTTTCATTCAGAGTGTTTGCCTTCACTTGACTTACTTGAAAACTTCAGGGAAAAGAGCTCAGCCATATTCAAAGACAAAAGTGAAGGAGAAAACTGATCCAAAAATCTGGATCTGCTTTGGAAGAGCCTTTGTAGTTCTGGGTAGAGAACTAGAAACTTGTGCAGGGAGTTATCTAAGTGTCCTGGCTTTGTCTCTTGCTATTCTGGAAAGGGGCAGAAGCAAGGAAAACACTGGAATTATGTACCTCAAAATAAAAACCTGAAGTTCATAATTTGTTAGAAACAATAAATAAAGTCTGTATTTGCAGCAAAGATTGGTTTTGAGAATGTGCACAGGACAGAGCTCTGCTTCGGGAGGGAGATAAGAGACATCGGACCCTGACAGTGACAGACACAGGGACCTGGCAGGGACTCACACAGAGAGCAGGATGGAGAGAGGAGCTGTGCAGGAGCAGCAATCCCAGGCTGGGCTATGGCTCACAGGCAGTGTCAGCTGTGACCAGCTCAGCAAGATGCCCTGGATAAAGAGCCCCAGAGAGAACTTTGGGGCAGGGAGCATGGTAGTGAAGTGGAGTAATTGTGAAATAGGTGTGAAACAATAGGCTGAAGAAAGCAAAGCCAAAGAAAAGGGCTCCATGGAACTTTGCAGGGCAACACGGGCTACCATTCCCTCTCCTGCAGCTCTGGAAGTCCCTGCCACAGGACAACAGCCCCGGGGCAAGGAAGACCAGAGCTGCTGCAGCCCCCAGTTATTCCGTTACATCCAGCAGCAGCGATCTGGGCAGGAAATCTCCAGGTTTCGACCCCGCTGGTGAGTTGCAAGAAGAGAGAATCGGGGCTGTGGTTAAGACAGTTGAGTGTTGCCTTTCAATTCCAGCCCCACTTCTGCCACAAGCTCCTTCGAGAGCTCGCCTAGAGCACAGGGTTCACACACTGTCACCAACCGTAAGTTCCTCTTTTCTGGCCAACCAAACCCACGCCCTGGGCTGGGGAACTTGCAGGGGTCCTGAGCTCTCCCACCTTCAGCCAAAGTCAGAGCTGGCCTCTGAACATAAAAATGTATCTGTTCTCTGAAAGATCAGGTAATGGAATCTCATAAAGGTCCCCTTAGTTTCTATAATAATGTTCCTGAGCTGCACCTCCCCAACACAGAGGCATTAATAATAACAATAATAAAAATTGGGCATTTGCATGGTGTGAAGACAAATCATTTTTATTATAAAACAATGACCCCGTGATAGAGTGACTTAGCAAAGACCTGGATACTATTTTTTTATTCAGATGTCTTTGAACGCACTAACTTATATATGGCAAAGAGTGAGTGATGAGAAATTAAAGTATACCTTAAGTCTTCATTCTCTGAGTAAAAGCTCTTCCTTCTGCTGGGAAACAGATTAGGTTTTTAGATTTAAAAAATGATGACACAGAACAGGGCCACTGAATCAATGTCCTCTGTAATTCTGCTACATCTCCTTCTCACTTTAAATCTTTGCTGAAGTAGGAGGCAGTTCTGTTTTTCCAGGAAGAATTAAATTCCAGAGCAATTGCATGTAAAACTGGCAAACAGGTGTTACTACTATACAGTTCATTTTAGAGAGATTACCATTGGTTACATTGAATAAATACACGAATGTCAAATACTAGTAACCAAACATAGACATATATTGGATACTCCAGATAGTGTGAAAATAAAATTGTAAAATTATAAAATTTTATATTGGTGGACCCTTTCCCTTCCTCTTCCCTTTCCCTTCTCTTTCCTTCCTTTCCCATTAGGTATGTACACTAAATTGCAAGAGCTAAATTAATTATTTCCATTTCCACACTTCACTGCTTAGAGAAGCACCTACAAAACACAGCAGCACTCAAATATACAAGAATCACAGTCTTTATTCTCAAATGGATATGCATTACATGCTGGAGCACATAGCTAAGATGAAAAAATCCTGTAAAATGAAAAAACCCTGTCAGCAAACAACAAATTTTGACTTCTTCACTGTTAGCAGGGCCAGTCTTTGGATTAGCACTGACTCGTCTTCAGTTGCTGGAAAAAACAGATGTGGTTCAAAGAAGTCTTTCAAAGTGGTGGAGGCGTTGGCGCCTGGCCAGACCGGCCTCCAGCCCGCATCAATCAGCTCAGGGGTCTCCAGCCCCATCCTCCCTGCTCGCCCTGCTCCAGGCAGCGCGGAGTGGGACCAGCTCGGCAGGCAGGAGCCCGGCGTGTGGGGCTTCCCAGCCTCCGTGCCCAGCGCAGCCGCCCCGTCCCTGCCCGAGCCTGCTGCGTGCCGGGAGGGGCTGGCGGCTGCCAAACGCGGGGGCGTGGGGGACGCGGTTTCACCGAGTTGCAACACTTTAAATCTTAACAGTATTCCTTACACCTGGTGGGCTTTAAATCAGAAAGGAAAAAAAGAAAATAAGAAGAAAAAAACAGGGGGAGGGGGGAGAAAGGAAGTGGGGAAAAAAAAGATTTATTATATTAATATGTTCTAGTACTGGGCTGTCCTTGAAAGTCAGAGAAAGGGTTGCCTATGGATAATGCACTGGGTTCAACCCCTGAGATCCAGCTTTTAATACTCACTTTGCACCAGAGGGCCATGTCAGTCAGTCCTGGGAGTGTTGACCAGCAGTAAGACAACTTATTTACAGCAGTAAGTCATCCATTGGGGTCAAGTGAGATTGTCAGATAGTAATGTACAGTTTTATGTTATGTATACATATACATATATATAAATCAGGCATATCTGGCCCAGTCTTTGCATGCATTTCCCATCATTCTATCCTGGTTTAAGTAACCTAATGCCTTCAGAGTGACTTTACCTCCCCATCCAGAGGAGCTGTGAATCTTAATTAAACCACATATGAAAGTGGAGGAGAAGCTTTCTCTGTACAATACCCCTACAAAGTACTCAATGTCTACTGTTCTCATTTAAAAAAAAAAAAAAAAGAATAGGGGTCTTGAATAAAATTCTGTTTAATTAAAATCACGGCAGGTTTTCCCCTTTGATTTCAGTCAAAACCAGATTTTCATATGTTATAGTTTCCCAATTTAAAATTCAAATAACAACAACATAAAATGCCCCATTGGGCTAGGTTATATGATCATTGCATTTCCTCTTTCTGTAAATACTAATAAACTTATTCCACAGCCTGTTGGTGGCAATTGCTACAGTTTTCTCCTGCCAAGACTTACACAGAGTGAAAGTACTCCCAGGATTTGGCAAAAGAAGCTTTTGGTACAAGTCCAGGTTATCACCGCGTAGAGAAATCCTGAAGACTTTATTCAGTTCTTATGTGGTCCTTTGGTAAAATTACATCACTAAACATTCAATGGAAGCAATGGGAGTGGGAGGCTTATTCTTTCCTTATAAAGTTAATAAGCTACCTTCTTACTGTTCATCCTCTTTCGACAGCTCTCAAAGCAAATATAGCATATGAAATTATTCAATAGGAACAAACACTTTGTTTTGAGGGTTTTTTACTCCTCTTGCAACACACTGGTTGTTAATAGTTTGGATCATTGCAGGCCAAATTTAACAAATTAGCAGTGCCTGAAAAATGAAATATTATATTTCCAGTATTAGTCATTTTCTCTGATTGATCTTCTACTACTGCAACAGAGCAGCCTTATGTAGGAAGCAGAGCAGACATTTGTCAATAGCCCAATCACAGTGAGTAAAAAACCTTGTATAAAAAAGAAATTAATGTTCATGTTTGCATTTTCTGCAGAATTACATGCCATTTTCAATTAAATTTCAAGCCAAGTCTGTTTGGAGACAGCCTTCATGTGAATTCACCCTAGCAGAAAACAACCTTGTTTTTAGAAAAAAACACATGAACTATTTTGCCAGTCATACTGTGTTCATAAAAGTGTTAATTAGGCTTTGAAGTTGGTTCTATTATAAAGCACAATAGTATGAGAAGCAAACACTCAGCTGAGACAAGGCGCTTGGGTTTTTTATCCCTTTTCTTCTTCCCACAAATATCTTTTTCAGGGTGGACTCTGTACATCCATTCTCCCAAAACAAGATTTCCTGTCACACAGCTGTGTTCACTAAAGCCATCAAAGGAGTTAATAGATTATTAATAGCAGTTAAAGGTTATTACTTGCAATACTCTATCCCAGAAAGAAATCCCAGAAGGAATATGAATCCCCATTGGATGCATTTCATATAAATATCTTGAAGAACTGCAGTTATTCCTTATTCTGTGAGACCCACCAGACCACTCCTTTCCTAGAGAGACTTCTGAAACAACAGCAAGCTTGCTTTTCTGTGCTTAGTGATAAATCTGGGAAGCAAGAATGTACTGTGCATATTGAACAGATCCTTAAGGCATACAAAAGACTTATATTCAACCCAGCTCTTAAATATTCAAGAGTCACTCTAGATTTTCAGGAAATATGAGTAAAGAATACAGACAGCAGGAAAATTCGGGTTTAACCCTTTCCCAAAAGGTGTTTTTCCACAAACATTCTCACTGCTTTACAAATTCTGCACATCTGCACTGCCACACACTTGCAGTCCACAGGGTTCTGTGCTTGGAAAGAGCCACATTCCTCCAAGAGCCCTTTCAAAATCCATGCCAATAGTAATTCATCATTTGTATTCGTCGCCTTAATTAAATACCTATTCGGGTGCACGTTCACTGATTCACATAGTGCTACCTTTTACTGCGAAGCTGGGTCTTGGAATAATCCTTCAGCAGTGTTTTTTCCTTGAGTCTGAATTTGTTTCAGGATAGGGCTCAACATGGAAGTACGCTCAGAAATACAGATACAGTTATTCTGAAGCCCTAATAATTCATCCCACTTTCTCACAGTGCACACATGTCTCTGGAGTGCTGTCTTACTCACTGATACCAACCCACTGCTTCAGGTAAAACAAAAATCTCATTTCCAAAAAAAAACCAGAGGACTAAGCAGCCAAAATTACTTAAAAATATACTCCCGGGTAAAAGAGTTCATATGTTTCTATGAATCATTGGCTGTAATTCTTTTTAATGTACAGAAATTCGTTCCCCTACAGAGATTCTATTCCTAGAGCTGTTTTATTGGAAGAATTCAACTTATAACAAAAGTAAATGCATATCCTTTCTCACATATTCATTTAATTTTCCCCAGATGAGGCTTTTAAACATACTATAGTCAATAAAAGTTCAAGTTCTTAGATATTTACTTGTTTCCACGTTACATGGTAACATGATTGAAATGTAAAAGTCCAGAAAACCTTCTGCTTTGTCTCTGAAATCTCTTAACCTTTACTTAATGCTGGTTTGTGACACAAGGCATGAAATGAAGCTGAGAAATAGTGCATCCTTATACTACTGTGAACCTAAAAGAATAATTACTAAGTTAATATCAAAGGTGATCCTATTTTAAACCTGTGCAATGACAATAGATTGGTGAGGATCAGAGATGCTTACCTATTGCTTACTGCGAAGTAATAAATGATGAGTCAATTAACTAATTACTCTAATGCCATTGGAGCAAAATGCTGGAGCAGAGCTATGTGCTAAGGGTGGACAAACTCTTTGTTTCAAAAGGCTTTACTTAGTTCCTGAACTAGTTGTATGTTCAAGCTTTTATCATTAACTTTCAGTATTCCAGGGAATCCTGCCAATGACCAATTCAGGTTTGTTAAATTACAATACTCACTTGTACACAAGTAAAATAAAGGTCATAGAAGCTTTTAGTTTTTTTTTTTTTGCAGCATCCTGCAGAAACCCAATGTGAACGGTGATAAGCAATGCAAGTGATATTAATTCAGTTTCCCCTTTAAAAAAGGAATCGGGTCAAAGGATATACCCTCTAGGGTATGCGCTGGGATTACACACCTGTGATTAATCTAACAAACTGCTGGAGATGTGATTGTTTCTTCATAGAACTGCAGCTGAAACAACAGTTCTTTGGCAGTAAAATAAATGTAACCCCTTGCGGTGCCCCTAGACATACAAGATAATTACAACAAAGTACCTTCATAGGAAGTTAGGACACTCCTGCTGCATCATTAAAATAAACGGACCTGTGATAACTGATGCAGCCTTGGAAGTGCCACAGAGGAGCATGGTACTCAAGAGATGAAAGAGATCTGCTCTCCTCCCGGAACGTGCATGTGACTTCCATTAACTGTAGTGGAAGCTGAGATTTCTAGTCCAAATCTAGCAAGAATAAGAGACAGGTTTTATCCCTGTGAAGTCAACTGCAGTTTTGCCATTGAGTTCAGTGGGGCAAGACTTCTAAAGTAAAACTTAATTATCCCGAGGCTTTTCAAGGCCACTCTGTGCCTCACGGTGGAGCCCGGTGTAGAGATTTAAGCTGTCCTCCAGCTAGCTGCAGGAGCTGCAGAGCTGCATCTCCCAAGCAGTTATCTGGGACAGGCATTGCCTGGGAAGAGGCAGCCTGGTCACAACAGCACACTCCTGCTGCAGCCAGGCCTCCTGCCCAAACCCACACGGGCTGTGCCGGACCACAGCGCAGGACCAGCAGCGGCCTGAGGACCACCCAGCCACTAAATGCATTCCCAGGGGATTTCCCAACACTAGATACAGTTAAAACACCATAAAGGAGAAACAGTACTATAATTATGCTATTATATCAATTAAAGGATGTTAGGGTGTATGAATACCAAACAAACACGAGGTCAAAGTTTTCACAGCTTGGGTGATGACTTGCAGGCCAAAGTCAGTGAAAGGAAGAAAGGGTTCCCAGTGACTTGGTGCGTCCAGTACCAATCCCATTTCAGTACACATGCAACATATCCATTTTCATTACTAACATGACAACAACAGCATTTCAACAGCTTTCTTCAGGTAGTAACTTCCAAGTGCCCACAAAATCAAACACCTCAGCAATTCAGAATGCAGTTGTTATAGATATTCAATTTTTTATTTCAGCAAATTTTCATAGCTGTACCTCATAGTAATGCTCAAATGTCTTCACCTCCTCAGCACACATACCCAATTACTCATAGACGAATCACTCCAATGAAGAGCTTTCTAAAGCCCTGTCTTAAAGACTTGCTTCTCACTTACCAGGATATTTTAAGACAACATGTACACAACTCTATAGCCAAAACATTGCAGAGTCGCAAGGACTGGTAGCAAGCTCTGTTGCAATCATGCTGGAGTACCAGATACATATGAGAGTCAGGGTCATTAGGAGAGCTCATTCATATTATGTTTATGATCATTTAGTGGGAAATCAAATATGTTGAGGCTGCTCTCCTTCATTATTTTTTTTCTGGACTGGTAAGCTCAGCAGTGTCCATTTATTTGATTCCTACCTTTTCATCCTTTTCTGCTGAATAGTGTGCAGATAATGCTGTAAATCTAAAGGAAAGATCTAGCCTTCAGAGCAGACAATTTTCTTCTCTGGAAACAGGAAGAGGCAATGTAGCATTATGTATGTGAAAGTTGTCTTCACCACTTCAAGAATGAAAAATGTGATTTTTATTTTTTTAAAAGGTAAAACTGTACAGGCATAAATTCTGCATAGGTAAATGTTTATATAGGAAAGTTTACCATGTTACAGAATCCTGTACTAAAACAACTAGGGCAGTATGACTCTTTAATGTAACTTCTGGCACAGTAAATTTGTCAGTATAAATGGGGCCCTGAGCTGAGCAAACACACCAAGTTGTCTGTCTTGTGCCAATGGAAAAAGGGTCTAATAGCCAGGTTACAAGGAAACAAGTGCCAGGTTCCAGCTTATTTAGAAACACAATGAGAGCATGTGGGCTTAGCTTTTAGGGCAAGAGTGAAGGGACATTCCAGGAATATCTCCCCCTTCCAGTCCCGCTAACTGGTTGTACCTCTTGGCTAAGAGCAGATTCGATTCACCGTGACGTGAATCAAACGTTGTGGATAAGAAGCAAAAGATAGATAAAAGAGGAGCTTTGTTCTTAGATGCTCTTCTACTCTACCACTAAAAAAAACACATGCCATCTAAATACTGCCCTACTGCAAAACTGGCAAAAAAACCCAGAATTTGAAACTGGTTAGAAGGTTAATAGCTGAAGAAAATCTTATCATGAGATTCAATCTTTTTTCAATGCATATCACATACATAAACAAAATAAACACTAAAAATTTAGAAGTCTCCTAAAAGAATAAAGTAACTAAAATAATAAAAAATAAATCCCAATGTCATTAAAAACTGCTGCTTTGTATGAGATTTTAAATAACATAAATGAAAATAACATCTTTTCTTTATTAAGTCCAGTGTTGCACTGAAAATTCTGAATTTAAAGATGAGCTTGAAGAAAGATAATTCTACATTTTCATGCCAGTAATTAATTTCTCATACATCTGTATTTTTCTTTCAATTTGATAGTCATTCCTGTCACGATCCTCATATTGATATTCAATACAATCATTCCTAGCAAAACCAGTTAACTGACTACATGATTATCATATTATCTCAGTGAATTCTTCTTTTGAAATAAATGCCAATTAACCTAAGGTAACATGATGCATAAATGAAATAACTGCATCTTAAATAGTCTTCATAAAAAAATAATTCCCATGTAACACTATTTTTTAAATTCAGCAAATTCCCTGTTTACAGTAATTATCTCTAAATATGAAACAATTTTTATTTACTAATGTGCAAGAATGCATCCATATGAAAGTTGATACCCTTTATTTTAATCACATCAACCAAAGCTGTCATTTCTGTCTAAAGACTTGCTGCCCAGTTGCCAGACTGTGTGAAATACCTTTTCTTACCAGGCTGTACAGATTAACAGGACCCTACAAGCTGTATTTTATAGCTGTGCTTTCAGTAAATACCTTACAGATGTTTTCAGCTAGAGACTATCTTCTGTCTTTCTGAGTCTTCATCCTTCCACAGATTTATTTCTAAGTGTCTTCATAATTCAAAGTTCACATCAGAAAAAATGGTTATGAGCTTCTCTGCAGCTCTCTGGTCTTCAGGCCAGATCAAGCACAGTCTGAGCTGCCTTCCAGGAGTCTCTCCATTCATGAGTGCCTATTTCTTGTTTTGTAAAAAAAGTAAGAGTTTTTGGTCCAGATCTTCACTTCTGGTACCTCATATCAGTTCTCAGGATTGGACTCTGCTTTTAGCAAACATCACACATCTGGGGCTGGGGCACAGGTATCCAGCCCAGGCTCTCATCACCCCTGACTGGAGAACCTCAGGTAACTTGTATTTATTTCCCTATCCAAACATTAAGGAAAGTCTCTCCTTTGTATATCTGCTCCTCAGCAAGGAGTAGGGTTTTGACCAATGTCACATCCATTCACTGGGATATTTTAGCCTTTTGTTTGGGAGTCTCCCGGATTACTGCTCTGTAGCAAGGAGTATTTGGCTTAACTTAATAGAACTCTGATTGAAATTGTTAATTTCAGTCAATTTGTTACTCTTTCCAATAATTTCATTGTGTATTAAAAAGCTCAACATAAATTTTTTTTCAAGTCATAAACAAAACTTGAGGTATGGGGTAGAAAATCTTTGGTAAAAATTGGAGAGAGTGTCATGAAGATTTTCCCCCAAAAGCTGGAGTCATCATCTAGTTCAAGTCTCCAGCCAGAATAGATACACCAAAAACAAAAGCGAGGCAGAGGATAAGAGGTTCAGCCTGCAGTGCCTCCCTGACCCAAGCAAATAGAGTTTTGTAGTGAGATTTTGTTACCAAAACCGGTTTCACTTGTTTTTTTTCACTGCTCTGGGAAGACATCCAGGAGTAAGGCCACTGAAGGATGGAAAACTCATGTGTCTTGCCATGTTAAGGCACTATGGGGCAGCCATATATGGCAGCCTATGGGGTCATAAGGTGGCTACCAGATGTGATAAGATGAACTCTCTGGAATATTGGCATTGCCTGCCATCTCTTCTTCACAAAATGATTGCTCAGACAGGTCTATGCTTTTCTCATCAAACTGCATCCTACTTGGGAATGGCAACACCATGCAAGGCTGCCCATAGGCCTACACCCTCCGAAGCTGGGATGCACTGTCACCCTCCTCTGCTGTCAGAAACATGATTTCTAATCACACACACACGAGTTTTCAGGGATTTGAGACGCTCTCTGTGAATGAAAATTCTAGTTGGAAGTACAGAGATGAGTCTGCAGTATTTCTACAGGCCATCTGTATAATATAGCTTTGTTTTATAAACTCCATTTGACCAGGTTTTCAGTTTCAGAATAAGACAAAAATCCTACTCTGAGACCCTCTGTCCCCATCCCCTTATAAAGAAGCCTCTTTCAAAGCAAGAACCTCGATTATCTTCAAAAAGTAGTTTTACCACGGCTAAAGCCATTTTCCCTTACTGGATGGACAATTCTGGCTGAAGTTTTCCAAACTAATACAGCACAACCCAGGCTAAGGGAAATTTCAGTCTAAGCAGATAACAGATGGCAGAGTTATAAACAACTGAGTACCAAGTCTTTTAGTAGAAACTAACAGAAGACCTTAATAAGAGGTCGTGCTAACATGTCTGCTCATAAAACTTAACTTTTACGTGGCATATTCTTATTTCAAAGTGGACATATGAATAGTTATCATAAAATTGTGTACTTTCATAACTTTATGGTTTTCATCGCCTATTTTAATAGCTCTGAGATAGTCCATGCTATACTTTCATATGGTATGAGCTTATGAAAATAGTGATATAATCTCATACTATAAATCATTTGCAAAGGAAAGGAATATTATTGTGGGGGGTTTTCTAAGAAAAGAGTCTCTAGAAATGCATATTCATTTTGGTTATTTAAGTATATATAAATATTTACATTGGCCTTTCCTATTAAAATGTTTTAGCATTATTGAAAACATAAAAATACAATGATAGGGGGAATTCAGAGACCACTTTTCAGAGACACACTGCCAAGGGTATGCTGTGGCTGCAGAGCACAGAAGTGAGGTCTACAGTCCCAAGCAGAGAAATCACACACGCACAAGGCAACCTCACAATTACCTGCGGGTATGAGCTGGAGCTGTAGTTCCAGCCACAGCCACTCACTTGCCTTGCAAATACCAGAAAGGTCACCTTCTCTGTGCTTTTGATATGAGACATCATTTCACACAGTGTCCAGGACAGCTTGCTAGGTCTCGGGATACTCATGGCATGGTCATGAACGGGTCCACGATGGACAACAACCTGAGGCGCTGCAGCCACCCCGATCTCAGCAGTAAGGTCAGCCCCTCTGCTAGTGACAAGGAGATTATTTACAAGTGTTTGAGATCCTGCCATGTAAATGGCAAAGGACTGAGGAGAGAGAAGCTTCCAAAGCCCTGGAATTTATTTTTCTAAAAAAGATAGGATTTTGTTTAACTTCTATAAATTGTGGCTTATTGCCCACCAAACAAAATGTTAACAAAATAAACTTGTAATTTAAATTACTAGTACTTCCAGGATACTTAGAAATATATATTCTTTTCATCTATCCTGATGATTAAAAATGCCTTTGGGATCATGCCTAGAATAATGTTTCACAGTATGGAGGCCAATAAAGAGTCTTTTTGCTAAAAACTTGGATCAGATACACTGTTACTGTTCCCACCTCTTAATCAATTAAAAATATATATCATAACAGCATATGCCTTGTAAGAAGGAAAACACAGAAGTTATTCTCCTCTCTGAGAACACAAATAACTGCTACTCAGTTTAATGGGACATATATATGTACACCAAATGAAAAATATCTTCCAGAATATGAAGGACTCATATGTATCTGTAAATTATTACATGGTTAGGTGCAGGTTGGCTTTTCGCCATGCTAGACTCAATGCACCCAGTTTTGCCTCGCCTTGGAAGCTGAACAGTCCCAGGCCTGGCTAGCATTTCATGCAGAGACCATCTGGGCATTCAGTGTGCCATGAGCACAAGCCAAGGAGTCACAAGGTGGTGAATATTAGGCCATAGAAGTTGGATGAGTGGAAAGATTTCATTCAGCTCCCTCAATACTGTTGAACCAATGAATGAGAATTTCACCACTGCTCTCCTGCCTCTCCCTTCCTTTCCCCAGTAAGACAATATTGATTTTGATGGGAAGGATACAATGTAAAAAAAAAAATCTATAAATGTAGCATTAAATTAGAAAGAAAGTGAAGAAAATTGTAATAATATGAGTGGAGTTTGACCACTCAAAGTCAAGTGAAATCTGTCAGATGAAATCTGTTTGCAGAAATCTGAATTATTTTTTTTTATTCACTCACCCAAGTCTAATGGCAGGTATTTTCTTTAACAAAATAAACAAAAAGCTCTATGGATGAACATACTAAATCTGTGTTCTCGTATGCACTGTGACTGGTACCAAACCAAACAGAAAGCTACTTTCAATTTGCAAGCAGATTTGCGTGTAAGTTTGACCTCACAGCCATATTGTAAATTACAGGGATACTCTTGACAGTCAAAACATTTAACATTATGCTTCTAATCTAGCTAGTGCCTGAGGCCATTGCACAAAGCACAGAAGAAATCTAAAAACCAAGTGCAAGCTTTAGCAGGAAGGCAGGAGGAGGGAACTTCAACAAGTCCATTTCTTTGAGGTTTGACCATGAGAAACAAGACATGCTCAAAGCATCAAGAGCATTGGCAATAGCCAAGACATGGTCTTTTGGGGAGTCAGATCTTTTGATCACTTGATTTTATTTTTGCTTTCTATCTCTTCTTCCTACCAAGAACTGAAGAGTATTTAAAATGTTAGTTAAATAAAATTAGAGAATAATTTTAGTACTTACATGTTAGAAAGTACTTAAATGTTAGAAAACATTTGATAGCTTCATGATGCCTAGAGTCTGTTATACCTATACTTGAGAAACTTTCATGTCATTATGTTTTTAAGGAAAAAAAGTTGAAAATTTTAATGTCATGATATAAACATGATCAAAAACAAAAAGAAGAGAAGTTGGTTTATTTTGTAAATAAAACAAGCCACTGATGGCAAATTGCTAACCATCATCATGCTAATTCTTCTTCCCTGATCTGCCAGCATCTATAAAAATATTCTAGTGCACATCTACCCTAATGAAAGGAGAAAAACTGCCTGAACTACTGATATACCACTGGAATCAAAGGTCCCAATTCTCCTCCCACCATTATAGCGTAACTCCTTGGTTACAGCTATGCAAAGTGAACGCGAGGATAACTAAACCAGAATAGCAGCAATTGACAACAATTTACAGGGGTGTAAAATTTCTGTGCCGTGTTCTAGGCAACAAAGAACCACAGGAACTGTAATCCGTTATCTGAAACTTCACTATCTGCAAACGCAGACAGATACAAGCAAATCCTTCACTGCAAGCAGCAACGGGCTTGCCGTCATTAATCACTACAAGGAGGCTATTGAAGACAGACTCCCGGATGGATTTCAGTGGCAGCCTGCAACTTTATTAGCTTAACATTTCCAAGCAGTTAAGTGGATTCAGTGTAGGAGTTAAGGGACTCCCACCATACAAATTATAATTCATGGTTGACTGTCCTCAGCCTACCTATGGAAACCAGTCTCAGGCATCTGACATCTTCTCACCTTAAAGAGAAAGATAGGAGTGTGGAGGGGGGAATCAACTTGCAAGGGCTCTGGGTCTCCCTTTTCAGCAGTCTAACAGCAAAACCCCAACTCTTCACTTCTGGAAGCTCATACTATAAACTCTTATCCATACTAGACAGCAGGTTCAACTTTCCAAGTAATTATTACACTAAATATAACAAAGGTATAAAATGTACTTAATATTTATTCCATATTCCTATGTCATATTTATTGACATAATGACATATGAATGAGAATGTAAGAATAAAAATTTCTCTCCTTCCTCAGTTTTAACTGAATGGAAAATATGTTATTCTAACATCAAAAGAGGCAGACTATTAAATCTGCAAACTCCTGAAAATATGGTTCCTGGGTTACAACTAAAGGCCAAGAATGAAAATGGAGTGTAAATTAGAGTTCCCAGTTGCAGCACACATCATGTCACATAACCTCAGGAAGCACCATCAAGCCTCCAAACCCATGTTCTTCTAATGTTGGGAAACCTTTTAATTTCTGCATAAGATTTATTCATTGGCGGTCTATACCCCACTTGACCCAACACCGTCTGTTACCTTAAATAGCTCTTCTTCCTCTGTCATTTGTCTCCAAACCCCTCACAGATGTTAACTGTTTCAGTGACAAAGGGAAAGCCAGGTCCTACCATCTCCTGACCCAGCCAATGGGAGGAAAAAACAATGTAAAAAGGAGCCCTGTCCTTCTTCTGCCCTGTCCTGCCTATAAGAAGCTGTTCACCAAGGCTCTGACCACAGTTCTCATGTCTTCACTGGGTAAAACCACAGTGCAACATGTTCATTAGTCATGAAACAAAGAAATTATCCCTCTCCAGGAATTAACAGAATTTGACATTAAATAGATCTTGTTGAATGCACTTAGTGATAGCTAAGGCAAAAAGCTTTGGAAAGCTGAATTAAAATGGATAAAGGGAAGAACAGTATTTTGGGAGCCATGAGTTGTGAGGAATACATTGGAAAGGTTTTGTGACTTGGACACACCTTCCACTTCCCTGCTATTGATCTGCAGGTTGAATACATGCATTTCAACATGAGGACAAGATACGGAGTAATGCAGGCTCTCAAAAGAGCCATGGTCCCAGTATATCCAGGAGGTCAGCAGTGGGTGCAGTGGACAGCAAACACATCCACTAATGTGCAGGTTGCATTTCTTCTCAGGCAAAAAAGACAATAAATAAATCTATTCTCTGGATCACAAGAAGAAAGAGGAGTCACCCAAACTAAAAAATAAATTCGGTCTTAAATTTATGTCATATAGATTTGGACCAGTGGCCGAAGACTGTACCTGAGGGCCCAAGTCCCTGTACCACCAGCAGTCCCTGTGTCCCCCTCTGTGGAGCAGGAAAAGCTGGAGCTGAAGGGCTGGAATCACCAAACAGGGCTATGAACTCACTGAAAGTTTGTCTTGGCATTTTTTTTTACAGATTTACAGATGTCACAAATGTTCTGTTTAAAATATCCACCCAGCTGCTCTCTATCACCATCAGACAATGTAGCTCACACCGGTGCCCCTCCCTCCGAGACAGCCAGCCGCAAACAGGGGCTGGCCCGGCCCGGTGACAAAGGACGGCCCATAGGCCGCAGCAGGCAGCCTCACCGGGCTCTGCTGGGGACAAGAGGGGCTGGGAGGAGAGGGCTTGGCCCCGTTCTCCCCAGGGTGGCAGAAGATCCTCACGGAGGAGAGCCCAGCATGCTGAGGGCTCTGCATCACCCCTGGCACAGGAGGGGAGGGGTCCAGGGCAGTGACTGAAGAAGGTCACAGCCAGCTCCGTGCTTGGCACGAGGGAGGTGACAACTGCTGCGCTCTGGGAACAAGCAACCCAACTCAGCCCAGCAAGGAGCCTGCTGCAACAAGAGGCTACAGGAAAGGGGCAGAGTTGGCTGGAATAACCAGGAGAACAGCCCAGATCCTGGACTGCTGACACCCAGCAGCGGGGAGCAGCCGCCCTGCCCAAGAAGAGCCCCTGTGCTTTCCCACAGGAAGAAAAACCAGCCTGGTGTCCCAAGTCTTGGCATAAGCAGATGTCCTGGTCACAGAGAGGGGCCGGGGCCTAGCGCTGTGTGGGCACGGTGTGGATGTTCTTCTTCCACATCATCCCTGGAGACATGGTTTCAGGAGGTAACACTGAGCACCCCACAGGAAGTGAACCATTTTCCCTCCCTCTCTCCCTGCAGCAGGAGGGTCTCGGGATCAGCCCCTGCACAGCCAGTCACTGCTTCTGTCTCTCCCTTACCAGAAGGGGTGGTAGGAAAGGAGAGTGGCTTATTTGGAGTTTAATTTCCTGCTGGCGCTAAATCACCACAGCAGAGCAGGCTGCAAATTTGACCATTTTGCAAGTCTTCAGGAGTTTAGTGCCCTGGCAGTTGTCGACTTACTGCAGCCACAGATCCTGGTCCAGGTTACTGCTGGAGAATTAGAACTATAAAAACAGAAATGCAGTTCTTTTAGAGAGATTTGTTGTTAATTCTCTGCCAGAGGAGGGCTCCTTTGTCAAACTTTTATGCACTTCGAGAAATAGTGGCTAGTGGAGCAATTATCCCATTACAGAGGGCAATGGGCCAGAAGCTCTGACCTACAGTGGATAAAAGAAACTTTCTCCCACTGGGTCCCAGGCCAGGTTATGCCCACAGGCCATGCTTGGCAGGCACTAAGCACAGGCTGTCCAGAAGCAAAGCTGCTGGTAGACAAGAGCCACTGTCAGGAACTTCTGGTATGATCCATGCAAAGAGCTGTGCACACTCCTTTGGATTTGAGGACATCAGCATACCACAATGATGGCTCAGACATCTGAAATTACTCCAATTCTTGGATACACTGGTGTGCTGGAAGAAAGGAAAGAGTGAATTATACAAATGAAAATAATGGCTATTGCTGAATACCCAGTGCTGTCAGCAGTGGAAATCAAGCTCTTTCTGAACATGATGATATCTGGGTTCTTGTACAAGAACGAGATTGCTGTTCAGCATTAAAATGTTACAGGCTGAAGCAAGGAATGAGCTGTGCACAGGAGCCATCACTAAGGCTGTGCGGGAGGTGCAGCTAGCCAGTAATCAGGCAGTGGAGACAGCCTCTCAAAACCTCTGACAGCAACAGAGGAGGAAAGTGTTGAGGCAGACTGAGCAGTACACCTCGAGATTGAGTTAAGAGAAGCCTTGGCGCAAGGTAGTGAAAGGAAGCAGTCAGCACAGCACCAGTGCATTCTCTAGGAATTAAGGGGGAGTTTGCCAAGGTATGATCAAGTGCAGCATCGGATTGCTGTTAAACTAAGGAGTGTTCCTGGCAGGCAGCTTCCAGTTTTAATTCCCTGAATACCAGGTAACAGTGAAGCCAACTAATATTCTCAAGGTTAGTTTAACTGGACAATATACCTAGTCGTGGACATTCCTACCTGCACACCCTCAAAAGCCCAAAAGAGACATAAAAATATGCACTGGCTGCATGAGATGTAATGCACAGGCAAGTCAAACATATGGGTAAAATATAAGGAGCAAGACATTTCAACAGGTTTAGTTTGTGCAATCTCAGTTAGGGAGGTAACCAAAGGACCAAGAAAATAAACTGCATCTTTGGATCACTTCATTTCTTCTGAACCCAGAACAAATCAGGCACAATTTAGAAATACTGAAGGATCTACAGAGTTTTTTTAAATTAAAGAACTAAGGAGGTTCAGTTCAAAGTATTGTTTCTGAGTACTAAAAAGGCCTTCACACACTTCATAAAACACATTAAGAATGGCAAAGATCTTTAAACTTTTAAAGAAATGTCAAGAAACAAGGAGTAAGTAGCCTGTAAGAAGGTATATCCTGAGCATAACATCAGTGAGGACCAGCTATGGGTTTCAGAGCACCACCAGAAAGAGTACAAAACAAACAAACCAGCAAAACCACAGTTTTCTGGACAGAAGATACCACATCTACAAAACCTTTGAGCACGCTATCAAAACCAACAGCACCATCTTGCTATTTAAGAAAATAATTTTTTAGCCAAAGGAAAAGAAAAGCTGATGAGTAAAACAAAACAAATGAACGGTTTCTGAGACAGGTTTTGTTCAGGTTTTCAAAAACACCCCTCAATTTTCAGGAGTCTGAAATGCCCCAAAATCTCCTGGTGACATGCAGAACTGGTGAGGCTGGTAGGTGTTCTTTGATGACTTTCACACAGATTAAATGAGGGTTGCTACAGAACTGAAGAGTTCAATTGTCGTGGAAGTCCTCAAATCCTCTCATTTACATTTACTCAATAAGGAACTCAGTGTACACAGGCTCACAACAGCCTGTAGCAACCCTTTATCGAGTACAGCCTAGCAAGACATCCATGGAGTTGGATTCACAAACTAGCTGGATAAACATTCTCAGCTCAAGAGAAAACAAAAGGAAATCGTGACTGCTGTTTGCAGGGCACAAGTGTGCACAGGCTCCCTCTGGTTTCCCTCCACTGGACAAGACTGACCTGAGGATCCTATTTACTTCTTGTGTACAACAATGTCTATCAAAAAAGACCCCAGTCCAAATATAGTACAAGAGAGTAAGCATCTGAAGTTCATACAGATTAATTTCAAGGACTTAAAAAATCTGGAAATCACTCCTTTCTTGTGTATGACTTGTCTGAAAATAGGTGACAGCAAAGCTGCTGAAGCATGAAAAGGAGCTTGAGACTGTTACAGACACAATGATGAAATCCATGCTGCTGTAGTTCAGCCCATGGTGCTGCATCTGTGGTGATGCAGTACAAAAGTGGGAACTTCACCACTGTTGTTATATCTTCTTCACTCAGACTTCTTTCTTTTTGGAAAAAAGTACAACATGTTTCTGACACAATTTAAACCTATTCTGCTTTGATCTGTTTAATTTACATATTTGCAGGCAATAATGGAGCAGGAATACACAGAATTCCTATTTTTTAATTTTAGAAAAAAAACTGACAAGGATGTATAATAAGAAGATTTGGGTAGTAATTTGTCTCTGTAACCTAATTTGTGCAAGTTTCAGCCCAGGACGTTTATCATTCGCTTTCCACCTCCTCCAGGAAACAGGCAGGGGAAAGCAGAGCAATAAGTAACGCCTTGCAGAGCACGCCATCGGTTAGGCAGGAAGAGGCATCCTTCCTTCCTCTTTAGGGCAACATAAACTGCTCTATTTTAGCTAGCATTTTTTTGTTTTCCTGAACACTGATCTCCTTGCTATAACATTAAGATAAGGACCAAGACTGATCAAAAATGACAAGACAGCAACAAACAAAAGACAAGGAAGAGAGACAACAGCTCTGAGAGATCCAGTTCATTTGCTGACATCTATTTCCATTAGGATCAGAGGACACTCAGTTTCAACAGCCTTAAAACTTGACTTTAAAAAGCCACATTTTGCTCAAGAAAAGAAATTCATTTTTACTCTGTAATATGCACAGCCATCAGGCTATCACTGCTAAACAATTTTCTCAATTATTATTAATTTTCAGAAGAAAAGAATTTAGGCAGAACTTAAATGAGAAACCTGTAAAAACAGTTTGAGTGCCCAAAAGTTGCATCATAACGGCTACACAGAACAGGGACAAAGAGGGAAGACAGCACAGGAAACATCGCTCTGGCATTTCCTAATTCCTGAGCACTTGACTTCACAACCCCCACTTATTTTTGTATATCATTTCCTATGGACATTTCCTTCATGGAAAAGATAGGCAGCATCTCACACCCCCTCTCCTCCCAACCTACTTGGCCCAAAAACATGGGATGCTCTGAGGTGCTGTCCCAGCCTGTCCAGAGACCTCAGCTCCATGGCATCCTCTAAGGCTGGGAAGAACAAGGTCAAATCCTCAGGAGACTGGAGCACAAAAGCCCAAACACACACAATCTGTAACTGCCCTGAGGATCATGGCTCAACTAAACTCCCACACATTTTCCCAGGAGCAGCCAGAACGGTCTTTCCAGATACTGTTGTTGTTCCAATTACTGGATTGTGACACTGCTACAGAAAAAAAAAATCAGTTTTTCTCTAAGATTTGGAAATTTTTTCCTTATTTGCTTCTTAGCATGAGCCAAACAAACAAATTTCTTTCTCTTCTTTTTAGAGAAATCTGAAGTATTTTAGCTGAAGTTTTCCATCGCAAATTCTGCCTCAGGCTTAATATTTCTTTGGAAAGTTTCAGTCCCAGTAGTTAAAATTTGGCTGAGGTATAAGCATGGCCACATCATGGAAAGATTCAGAAAGCTTATGTTATAGCCAGTAAGACCAGCTCAGCCATTAAAACACATATAAACACTCATATATCTGGCAAACTTTCTCAATTATGGAAGATGCACAGCTAATGACTGAATTTCCAAAGGAACACACAATGTCCATAATTTACTCATGGGGGTAGCTTCTTTAGCATTACTCATGTCTATGCAGTGTCAGCACATCTAAGTCAAAAGAAATGGATTTTTTTAAAGCAAGACTAACTCTTGGGGAGAAAAAGAATTGTTGTGCCTATTTGTCTGTTTAATATATTTAGGTTATTTGATAAATTAGGGTACACAGAAGTGGGAAAACATCATAGCGTGCTGCCATTTTGTTTTGAAAGGGGAGAGCATTTCTCTCATTTTTTTCACTGTTCTGCCTATATAAATGATAGAATTGATAGAACATCAAGGTGTAAATAAATGTGCGATCTGCTGCTGGGTCTGCTGCTACAACCAACAATAAGACATCAATTCACACAGGACTCCCTGGCCACAGGCTGAAACTGAACCTCCAGCTCGTGCCTGTGGTGGCTGTACCCTGCACCCATCAGCCTTCCAGTGACAGCTTGAGCCCCACTGGAAACCAGCAGTTTTTCCTCACATGACACGAAGACACATGCATGGATTTTTTTGCTCTTCCCTTGTTTAAAAGAAACCTCTATTGACACTTCCACAATATTCCTTCGCATACCTTAATCCTCCTTCCTTATCTGGGATAAATTCAAGGCGATATCGAATACAAAGTCAGGACAAGTGGAAAGACAAATTATCACAAGGAATTGCATCTAGGGACCTCTGGGATAAAATCACGTGGATTTGCACGTGGCTCCACAGTTACTTAAATCAGCCTTATCTGCTACACTGGTGGTGGAACAGTCCTACTGTGAAACAACAGTATCTCAGCTTTATGTGCTTATCATCCTTGTTGTTCTCAAATTGACCTAGACAGGTAAGAATTACAGCTCAACTTGTAGATGGATTTTCATGCAGATCCCACTGTGATCAAGTACAGTCAGTTTGATTTTCAACAACCCTGCCAAATGAAAACTTACAGCCCGCCTTGAAACAAAGATGAATGGGTCTATCTTTGATGTTGCAAGCCCAGTGGGAGAGAAAGTAAATAAAAGGTGTTTATATGCCATCTTCTGCCATTAAAATAATGCACAATGCGAAGGCAAAGTAGGCATTTCAGTTTTAGCAAAATCAGCAGTAGCCTGCAGAAATCTGTCAGGAAAAAGTAGACCTCTTACAAAGAGCACATAGAAATAGTCTTTCTTATTTGCTTCTCTAAAAAGATGAATAGGTCTAGTGGTAGATTTTTGTATGTAGACACACACAGCAATTATAAAATCAGTCCTTTGTCATGCTAGAAATGGTAACTATTTCAAAATTATAATGGAGGCCACAAGACCAAACACCTTGTCAATTGTGCCTTGGAATTTATACCATTAAATTAAAATACCGGTAAACTAATTAATTGGTCACCTTAATATTTGTGCTGCCAAACACTTTGCTTTAGAAGATACTTCAGGGAATTTATAAGACCTTTAATTTGCTTGCAAAAGTCTAGCAAAAGGAAAGATTCAGAACCAGGAAAAAAAAACTTTTCTCAGTCTCATGACTTTATGTTCTGATTTGGCCAAGACACAAAGCTACAAACATTCACGTCAGTCATATTCTCAACAAAAATGGTGGCGACACACCAAAAATAACCGCACATTTCAACCAAAGACCAGGCCAGGAGGCTCCTGTGGGAGCGGCTGTAGCAGCCCCTGCGCGGGGGGCGAAGGCAAAGCCGGGAGGATGGCGGGGGGAGCAGGGGGTGCTCAGCCCAGCCGGACACCGGGAAGCCTTTTCTCCACAGCCCAAAGATCCCCGCGGTCCTGGATGCGACTTGCGCGGGGAGCCCTGTAACTCAAGCTGTGGTGCCCGGCTAGAGGTTCAGGTTTCAGATCCTGCTAACGAGGAATGCTGCTGCTGCTGCCGTCGATGGGAATTCCTCTGGAGGGGGGTGCAGAGAGAGAGAGAGGGATTGTTTTCACCTTTAGAAAACCCAGCCTACAATGAAAAGTACCGAAGAGTTAGGATGCTGGAATACGACTGCTTGTCGTGGTTTTAATTTAGTTGTTTATGTGCCGACCCTGTAAGACAGTCTTTAATTGCACAATCACGAATAGGATTTGTTGGGTTGTTTTTTGGCTTTTTTTTCTTTTTCCACAAGGCTTGATTCGGTAGTCAATAAACAGTTAAAGCATTAATCAGGTTTGTGTAAAGAATTTTTGAATTTTGTGTAATGAATAATTTTTAGGGAAATATTTATCTCATTGAGACTCCGGGTTAGATTTAGCTGTGGACAGGTAAATTTCTGTCATCCTTGGTTTCTTAAAAGGAGTTTTTTGAACCCCTGGTGAATACCACAACCCAGTGCTGCTGGTTCATTCTCTGCATTCTGGACGCTGGATGCGCTGAAGGAGCGAAGGGTGGGTTTGGGGAGTGGCGGCAGAAAGGTGAGAGAGGGAAAGCCGGCGAGGGGCAGCTCACCTGCACCAGCTCCGGCCGGAGAGCCAAACACCTGCCCGCCAGCAGCCTCTCCGGGAGCCCGGGCTGCTCGGGGACTGCCGGGGACGGCGCGGAAGGTTCCCGAATGTGTGGTTTTTTGGACCCATGAGCTCAAGCCCGTGGGTGAAACCGACGGCGCGGTCCCCGCAGGAGACCCCCCCGAGCCGCCGCAGCCTCTCCGAGCTTTGAACCACCCGGCGGTCGCGGTTCGAGCCCGGTTTTCCACAGGGAAGGAACCGAGCGCTCCCGCTCCGCCCGCCGCTGCCCGGAGGTCCCAAACCGCACCCGCAACCGTAAAGACGCGGTGTGCCTGTAAGAGTCGGGGAAAGCCGGGGCTGACATACCCCGGGGCAGGGGTCGCCGGTGCCGCACCCCACGGCGAGGGGCTGAGCAGGGGCCGGGAGAGCTGGGGATGGAGCTGGCACAGCAGGCGGGCTCGTAAGGAGCCTGCTCTGGAGCGGGAACGCGTATGAGGGTGTCCTGATGGGATAACCCGTGCTCCCGAAGGACGGCCACAGAACCGTGTCCTGCCTGCTTTGAGCCCGCGTACCGCGGGCGTCTCAGCGTCCCTCCGCAGCATCCCTCCCCAGCGCCGGGCTCCCTCGCAGCCTGGGGAGATTCCTGCCTGCCCGAGAAACTCCCAAATCTCTTGTAGGCCCTTCCCTTAAGGCATGCTTCATTAATACGCAAAGTAACACCAAACAAAGCCTTTTCCTCTGACCAAACAGTCGACACAGCCAGTGGGCTTTCCCTTCGCACCCCTCTCGGCTTAGAAAAAGGCCACGCTCCTTCCCCTGCACCCACCCCCTCGGAAGAGGCTGGGAAGAGGGCGGCTTAACCCTTCCCTGCCTTCTCCACCCCTGGAAACTTTAGTAAAATACCAGGGCCTCTAATCGCCCGGCTCAGTTATACCGCTGAATGAGGAAAGTAAATTATCCACTCATTAGGGAAGGGTTTTATTCTAAGACGCAGATGAAAAATTCTTGCTCTGAGTTTGTTGTGTTGATCTGTATTTATTGGTAACTTGACTGCCTAAATAAGAGTATATAAATGCACATCGTTAATACCTGAGAGGTCTCATAATATAACAGAACTCACACATTGCTTGCTTCTGACTACTATTATTTACAGCTTCCTACAAAAAGACATTTGGAAAATCAACCACATTTTCCCAGTACTACTTCTTTTTGTCCTGGGAACTAAAGGAAAAATTCAGCGATAGCTACACCAGCTAAACCCAAAGAATAACTGGATAAGTGTAGCGTTGTCTCCCTTTGCAGTTAATAGAGTTAGACGTTCATGTAAACAGCTGTCAGTCTTATTGTGGGGATATTTTCAAGAGAAAAAAAAAAAACCAAAAAAACCTGTTACAAGAAGGCATGGAAAAAAGCCTGTCCCATGTAAACCAGAGGAGATGCACTCCCCCCCCCCACACCCCCACCCCGTAGTGCTCATTTGAAAATCAGTATGTGTATGTTTCATTTCTTTAAAAAGGAGAACATGTCAGTTGCTATGAGCCCAAGATGTGACCTGTGAGCTCCAGGGTGGCATTTTAAAACAGAAGATGTAATCAAAATCTGTGTATTTGCCAGGTACTGGCACTCAAATTTCACAAGGTGATTTTCTTTTCTGTACAAAGTGCATCAATATATTTCCCTCTCTGTAAAATATCCAAGATACCTACACCACTTGGGTTTTTTAAGCTGTAATTGATATTTAGATTGACCAAGAGCTGTCTGGAAGTGTTTTCATTAACATTTTTGTTTGACTAGGCTGAAAAAGGGTTAAAAGTAACTATAGTCTCACAGTCAACAGAAAGCTATTGAAATGTTTGATTATCCCTGCAGCAAAGGAAAGAGGATAGTAATACAACAGCAACCTCTCTTGGGGTAAAGTCAAGATTTAATAACCTAGGACCAAAGCAATTGTTCAAATCAAGAAAAAGGAAGCTCAAAATATTTTCCAGTACAATCTATTTCATTGTGTTTATTTTGATCAAGATGCCCTCAGATAAATAGTCCTCTTCCATGGAAGGCAATAGAAATGTCACCATTGACTCCAGGGAGATCAGGATTGATGCCTGGACATCATGTGGGAACATTAATTTAATATTGCACAAAACAGTGCAGTTAAAGAGTCAATATTTGCTGTCCGTTCTCCCCCTGTTTTGCCAGATTTTTTATTATTATTACTGTTTAATCAAATCACTGTCCCAGAATTCAGTGATGGAAAAGATGCAGCAGATCAAGCAATCATACTTCCTTTGAATCTACTGTTTCTCTCTGTGGTTTTTGCTGATGTCTCATGAGCGCAGTTTTAAAATGTCCCAGGTGATAAGGGCTCCTTAAAGAGCCTTGCTATATGTTGTAATGCACCTCTGACTATGATCAAATCCTGCTGTTTCTTGCTATGCAGGAAGTCTTTCCAAATTAGTCTAACACTAGGGCTGAGCACTGTGACTAATAGGCATAACTGCACTGTTCGTGCTATCTGTAAGGCAGATTCAGCAGGGAAAACATCAGCACCGAGAATGTGCTTGTTATTCCATGAATAAGGGGCAAACTCTTCAAGGAAGAAAAAAAAAAGGGGGGGGACCCCCAAACAAACACCAAGGGCATGGATTTGAGACTTTAAACCTTTAAACCTGAACGTAAGTAATAATGCAAAGATGCTTTACTCCAGAGGTACTTTGTCAGTAACTCTAGATACACTGAAGGAAAATAAAAAACTCAACAGCAGCCTCAGGGTATGGTACCCGTGCCTCTCGCTTCACGTGCTTCTTGACCTGTCACTGAGCTGGGACTAAACAGGAGAAACTGGGACCCTCAGTGTTAAATTCTATGAATCTACAAAAACATATTTTGTTCAAGATTGGTCATTAGATTTCACCCAAGATCTTGTGTCTGACAAAAGCGTGTTTTCCAGGAAGGCTTAAAACCTGCAATAACAATGAATTAGCCATTTCCCTTGGCAGCATCCTACAAATGTGTGTTCCCTCACACGTGAATTTGTCTTGCCCCGGTTTCCAGCTATTTGTTTTAGACTATTCCTTTCCCCAGTAGGTTAAAGAGACCTTCTACACTTCATATTTCCACCTCTTGAGGGTATTTCATGTTGCAACCCAGTACCTTAAGAAATTACATGTTCCAAGAGCATCTTGTACAACATTTTTGGTTTTCAAACCATAAGGCTGGGAGGGGAAGGTTTCTTTTCCATATTCTCCAAAATTTCAATACCTCTTGAAAAATAAGAGTGCAACAGGATGTGGTTATTCTGCTTGGCTATAAAGTTGAGGGAATGGCTTGTATGGGAAAAATAGGAGTAAAAGTATAAACTGAGCAGCTGTGAGAGAAAGATCCCAGAAGTCTGTTGGCTGAAGATAAAGTTTTATTTTGTTGGATGCTCACATAGAATTTTTTAATACATCTTTGAATAAATATTGTTGTAAAGCCTTTCCATTTTCTTCCTAATACTGGCTTCCAAGATGTAAAGAAAACAAAACATTCTTAAAGAGCAAAGAAAATTTCTGAAGTCCCTTTGCAAGAAAGTCAGGAGTGCCCTGTCCTTTAGTGAGACACAAGAGAAACCTATTGCAGACCCTTCTCTGTGATGCCTTGTGGATGGTGGGTGGGAGAGCTGCAGCCTGTAGACCAGCCTGCCCTGAGCAACTGTGGTCAAAGCTGTGCCCTGAGAATTTCCAAGGGACAGGGAGGTCCCAAGACTGGAGGGGCCAGGAGTTCCTTGAGATCCTGGTGACAGAAGCTGTGGGTTAACCTGTTCCACAGCACCCAAGTGATGGTAGCTCCATAGGTGGATCTTTGGAAGGGGAATTGCATCTGAAAAAATTAATGTAAACCTCTTTCCCAGTTTAAACCAGACACTGGTTGCCCGCGTGTGGTTCTTATTCAGATTTCACTGCTGGGAAACTATTAATCTCTACAGTCATGTCCATTTACTCTGACACTTGTTTTGGCCCCGGACAAAGAATGTGTTTGATAAAATGAGGGCAATATCTTTTTCGTTTATAGAGGCAATTAGCTACACACTCTCTGTTGTCAGAGCGACACAGCATCAATCACGGGCAGAGATCGGTTTCTTTAAAAGTTAAATTTCCTGCTGTTGGCCCTGCCAGTGTGTTAGTCACATGCATTATGTTTACTTTGGGGAGGAAAATGTGTTTCATTCTGTCAAGGGGAACAAAATGCTTTGGATGAGGGCTTCTTTGTCAAGGCAAGACAGAATATGCTGATGCTTTAGATAAAAAGGGGAGATAAGGTACCTGATTTGCTGCTGCGGCTTTAATCGCGGTTATTATGGCTTATTGTGACACGGTCCGCTGAAGTCCACGGGATTGTTGCTTTCTCATGGTACATCTTACCCCTTCAGGATTTTACACCCGCCTGCTGCAACATTTAGATTGACCAATAACTCGCCGTGTACTATTTTTGATTCAGCTGTGTGTCAACCACGGGGTGAAATACCTCTTCCTCCCTCCAGCATTTGGGTGTCTTGGGTAATTTATAGGGGTGCAGATTTTTGCCTGTATTTCTAAGCTTCCAGTGCTAAATTTTGAGGATCTTCTCCGGACGAGCGAGCCCCAGCGCTAATTTCTCGGCTAACCCGCGCAAACTTCAAGCGCAAAACCAAAAAAATCAGGCGGCGAAGCGTAGAAGACATGCCAGTCCCTTCCTCGCCTTGTTTCAGAGCTCGGCTGGGCTATCGCGCCCCGAGCAGCCCGCAGGGCACATCGCGGCCGCGCAGCGCCGGCAGCCGCCCCTCAGCTCCTCTGCGCGGGCAGCGGGGAGGGAAGGGCGCGCAGGAAACCCATTTGATTTCGAGAACATTTCGCTGCTATTCCGGCCGGCTCGGTGCAGGCTCGGTGTCTCCAGGCACCGTGAGGGCGCCGACGCTGTGCGGTGGAGCCACCCCGCCGCTACCGCCGTGCGCGGAGCTCACAAATCACCGCTTAAAAACACGAGAGGGAAACCTCGTCGTGCTTAATGGCCTGTGTGGAGTAGCTCTAGTGCAGATTTGTCTTCATTAGTTTCCATCACCACCAGCCCCCCAAAAAACCCATCCCTCGTCTGGAAACGTGAATGATTCAGCCCTGAATTTTCAGCACAACGATCGCGCTCTCACGCAACCGAGAGGCATCCCCCAGCACCGCTCCTGCCTTTTAGGCTTCGTTTCGGACGCTAAAAGAGGTTCGGATGGGGGTGTCCCCGCAGAGGTTCGCCGGGGTCCCTCGTCCTGCGAGGCCCGGCCGGCCCCGCCGCGGGCACCGCGCCCTGCACGATGCGGCCCCTCGGAGGCTCAGCGCCGGCGCTTCTCTGGGGGGACCCTTCGCGCTGTCACTGCGCCTTCTCGGCAACCCCAAGAGCATCAGTAAAATCACTGCTCGGTAAGGCTCGTGGACAGCGAGGGGTCCACAGAGAAGCGCACATGCCGGCGCCTGCACCCCCGCTGCCCCGGGGGTGGCAAGACGGAGCCGCAGGGCCTTTGTGGGGAGCTGCAAAACACCATGCAAAGGAAGAATAAGGGAGACTCGGGTCCCCCGCCCTCTTTTTTTTTTTTTCTTTTCCTCTTCTTTTTTTATTTTTTTTTCCTTTTTTTGTTCCCTAAATTAAGTTTATTTGGTTTGCTCTACGGACGAGTGTTTCAGGGCATGGAGCGGATGCTCCACGGCAACAGCCTGCGGGGAACGTCCCGTTCGGCACCCGGCGCAGCTCCACTCCGCCTCCCACGAAATGAAGCTGCCACCCTGCCCGTGTGCTCCGTGTGCACGGAGCTTTGGGAGAGCTTTGGGAGTTTGGGAGACCTGCCCTGGCAGTCGGAGAATCCTTCGCTAAAACTGCTCGGGGTTGGCAGGAACACTGAACGTCTCACCCGTAGGGCAGGACCATTTGGATGGGCGCTACTTCTCCCTGCCCTCTTTCCTTTTTTTTTTCTTTTTTTTTTTTNTTCCTCCAACCACCCCTCGGGCCCAGTGGTCCCAGGAGGAGGAGGAACCCAGTGCAGCCGCCGGTCCCGCGGGATGATGCGTGGGCAACGAAGCCTGTCAGTACCCCGGGAGGAGCGGGGTGCTCCCCGCCCGGAAGGAAAGCAGGAAGCCCCGGGGGCCGTGGGCACAGAGGGTCGGCCAATTAGCAGCGCCGCCGCCGTCGGGGAGGCCGGTTTGGCCCGGGTAGATCCACCCGTACCTCCTTGGAGGGTGCCCCGACCCCGGCAAACCCACTCAGCGCGATACCAGCCGCGTGTCTCGCACAGTAAATCACGCCCGCGGGAGCGCTGCGCGCATTACTGACATGCACCACAAACAGAGCGGTGCCTTCACGGGAGCCGGCGCCACGGACTGAGACGGCGGGAGCACCGAGGCTGTTTCCGGACGCGGCCAGGGGTATTCCCGTCGGGCGGGACGGGGGTCGCGGCGCGGAGGGGCCGTCTCCACCGGCCCGGCCGTTCCACCTTAAGAGCTCCTGC
Source organism: Cyanoderma ruficeps (assembly GCA_008694505.1). Classification (NCBI taxonomy): domain Eukaryota; kingdom Metazoa; phylum Chordata; class Aves; order Passeriformes; family Timaliidae; genus Cyanoderma; species Cyanoderma ruficeps. Next base: position 33,326,247 of record VZDJ01000782.1, read on the forward strand.
CCCTTTAAGGGGCGGTGCCGCCGCCGGGGCGCCGCCGCGCCGCCGTGGCCCTGCAGGGGGCGCTGCCGGCCCGCGTTTGGCGGGGCCGCGGCCCGGGCTCGGCGGGGCGGCCCCTCGCGGCCCCTCCCGGCCCCGCGGGCCCGCGGCCCGGCCCGCCCGGCACCCCCGGCCGCCCCCGCCGCCGCCTTTGTTCCCCCAGCGGCCGGGGACTCTGCGCTGCACTGGGAGCTCCCGCAGGGCCCCCGCGCAGGTGCGGGACGGGGACCGCCGCCGTCTCCGGGCTGAGCGGTGTGCCCACCGCGCCCCCGCTGCCCCGTCGCCCCGGTCTGTCCCCGCCGTGCCCGAGGATGCGCGGGCGGACGGGAGCGCCCCGGGTTTTCCCTTCTCCCGGCCGATCTGCCGCAACGCGCGGGGCTCGGCCAGGCCGCGGGTTTGCGGGGCCTCCCGGCCGCTCCGTCCCGCTCCTCCCTCCGCGGGGCACCGAAGGAGGACACGGGAGAAGCGGCGAGGCTCCCCCAGCCCCGGCTCGGCGTTCCACGTTACCGGCGCCCTGCCTTTGTTCGGACCCCCCTACCGGTTCAATCGCCTCTCCCTCGTAATTCGAAATACAATTGAAATTATTTTTTGCTTTAGAGCCTAAATAAATTTAAATAATCTTAATTTTAATGTGACGTGACACCTATTTTTTCCCCAAGAATAGTGTGAATAAAGCAGTCATTAATTAAAGCCAAGATGTCTCCGTATAAAGAAGATATCTGGATGTGCGGTGGCTGCAAGTCTCTAGCCGTATTAGCAAATGTATAATTGAACGTTTAGATAATCATTGGGTTTGCTTGTGTGTCTGTGTTTTAACCTGGAAGCACTACATTCATTTGGTGGGATTGCCAGGGTCCTAAATATTTGCATTTCTGGTCAGCGAATAAATAAATAAATCCGTCCTATTGTGCAAAGCAATATCTCCTCGGCAATCCACAACTTCGATAACTGATCGAAAATTTGATAACAGGGCAGCCTCCCCTTGCAGCCACATTGAGAATGGCCACATTGAGAATTGGTTAACCGTCCCATCCTGTATCGCAACCCCGTGAGCATTTATTTTCCCAAAGATAGGAAGGAGCCAACACAGCTGTAAGGCACGCTGGCCCTGTGCTGGACCCAGGGACTGTGTTTTCGGTGTCAGAGCACGGAGACGGGTTTGAAGATGGTAAAATTGTGATGGCCACCGACCCTGGCTAAGGCTGCTCCGCCGGGAAATGTCGGTCACCGGCTCTCAGAGACTTCGCCCTAGTCTGCCACATATCCTGCCTACTTTTCCTTTTTCTCCCAATTTTGTGAGAAATGGACTTTGTTCAGAAGCAGTCGGTCTTCCGAACAGACTCCCATATCACCCCTCTCCTGAGTCTACAGGCTGATTTGAACACATTTTTCCTTACCTTTTTACTTGTCCTCTTTTTTTTTTCTCTCTCTCAGCCTTACGGTACTTTCCTGAGAATTTGAGATATAAAATGCATTGCAAAGGAGAATGGAATCATATCTAATTAGTTATTAGTATCAGTCTGTCAAATATCCTTCTTATTAAGTTATTCCTGCACCGTGCACCCATTCCCACCCCGGCTCGGCACGAGATCTGCAGGTCCCAAAAATACCTATTTTCTCGTATTCAGTATTCTATCAGGGGCCAGATTTTTAGTCTGTGAAGTTAATTTTCTCTTCTTAAATACTACCTGAAATCTTTACGCTATTTCTTACTCTATTTGGGGGCTTTGAGCAATTAAAGGAGCATAAAGGAGTAATTTATTCCCTCTCTCTTGCTTTTTTTCCTTAGAATTGGTATTTTCCCACTATAATTTAGAATGAAATGGGATTTTTAAAAGATCCAGAGTTCTAATCTCGGTTGATGTTTTGGTGTATTCACGGTAATGAGTCCTATTCCCTCGGGTCATGAAGCCCCCAAATGTCAATCAACCAAACTGATTCAGAAATGCCATTGTTCGACTCCTACGTCACTCGCCTTCCTCTCATTTTACTTAACAATACCGGAGTTCTCTGATCACTCATTCGGAATATGGGCATTATCTGTGGAAAATGCACAAAGTGTCTTGATCTTTGGCTGGCAGATACTGCTGGAGGGTTTCCGCCGAGCAGACGGTGCGTGTTTATACTTCTGCACCCTGGACTTTATTACAGCTCGGAGGAGCCAATGAATATCCTGAAAGCAAACCGTGCCATAAATCCGTCAAAAATTAATTTGTCTGAGGAGATGTTACATTTCTATTTCCGCGCCCAGAGCCGGCCCCGGCACGGGCTGCGTCCCCGCTCCGCGCTCCGCGCAGTCCCCGCCGGAGCGGGCTCCGTGTCCCCACCGAGGGGCCGGGGTCCCGCCGCGCCGGACACGCGTGGGAGCTGCCCCCAGCACGCAGCTCATGGACAACGCCGAGGGGCTTCTGCGGTCGCGTGTCCCTGTGGAAAAAGCGATCCTCTCTCAAAGGAGGGTGAAACAACCTTCCCCAAAGCAGGGCGTGGAAATGCCCCGTTTCGGTCTCTTCCGCGGTGCGTGGGGACATCCCGCGGCCGCCTTCCGCCAGCCCCCGGCTCTCCGCCCGGCCGGCAGAGCTGAGGTCCCTCCTAAGAGGCGAGCCGACGGCGTTGCTTTTGCGGATCTCCCCGTGCCCGATCATGACGGTGTGTCCTCGGGAGGCAAGGGAGGAGGCTGAGCCGTGCCCGGAGCCTCGCAGCGAGCCCACGGAGGAGAATTAGTGCTATCCCTCACCCAGCCCGAGCACGGGCTCGCCGCTGGCCGCAAGGCGTGAACGTCGTCTTCATTTAAAATTAGTGCCATAAGCTCCCCAGCCCCCAACCTCAGCATTTAAAGTGCCTTTTGTCTCTTCATTTCACTTAAGCAAGGTTTTTGTTGCCGGTTGCCAAGTTCTATTAATGCAGAATTTAATCGGGAAGCGCTTTTCCCCGGTCCCAGCAAGACGGGAACAGCAGATTCTGAGGCCTGAAACGGCACAAAACAGATCCCTCGGCGATAACTGCTAATACCCTACAATTTAATGTCGTCTTTAGTAAAAACCACTTATGTGGCAGCAACTTTTTTTGCGCTCAAAGGAAAAACTGGTCCTTTATGTTTTTTCTCTCGAGCACGCAGCAATCACGACCGACACTGGAATACGAAACCGAAAAGGTTTTTTCTAAAGAGAAGGGCCTTAATTACTAGATTCCGTGTACAACTAATCCAAAGGCACAATTAAAAGGAAATTTAATAGCGCCAGTTTCTATTTCACTCTGACTCGCATGTGTCCTCTGGCTGGATGCTCCCAACCCGCCTCTCCCAGCGCGGAGCCTGAGGATTTCCCTCTCCATTTTGTTCGGGATCTGTTGGTTTTTCTCAATATCCCCTTCTCCCTGTAGTGGGAATAAATGGAAAGCCTTCCTCGGGATTAAACCCTTAGATTTTCCCCTTTGCTAACCAGTAAAGGGAGGGAGAGGGAAGAGAGGAAATGAAATTGTTATGGAGATTACAGTGTATGTCACCGGCTCTTTGGCCAGTCCTGGGGTTTTGTCGCTGAACGGTTAAGTGCAAACTTGTATTTCCCTTCACAAGAATGGACAATTTTTCTCGCTTGTTTGCAGTTTTCCAAAGTTCTACACACAAATCAGTGAACCTTAAGAGACCCTTTCACTCTTTTATTGTGAATATTTGTCAGTGCTCCGGGGCAGTGATTGCAGTGACAGGTGAATCCAGGGGCCCAGCGATGGCGTCCCAACTTCATAGGTTTGGGAATGTAAAAGACTACCGGCCCTTTCACTCGGGACGTGGCAGTCAACAGGTTCGCATTTTCTGGGATGTAATTCCTGTTCCCTGCAGCCGAACGGCAACGGAGCAAACCCGAGCCCGCGGCCACTGTCCTGCCAAGGCTCAGACCCAGCTACCGCAAACAGCCTTGTGCCGGGCCGCCACCCCGGCCGGCATCCCGCTGGAATAGGGGGAGGGAGGAGGCCCGGAGGGCGTGGGAGGACTCCCGCCCGGCAGCCCCGCATGACGCCCGGCCACCTTCTCTCCCGAGTCCAGCGTTCAGGCGGGCTCCCGCCGGCTCCCGCTCCTCCTCTGCCCCCTCTTTAATTTTCATTCCTCCTTTTAATTATTAATTAAAGCCGAGAAGGGCTGTGGCTGGGGCGGGGAGGGGGAAGATATGCAGGCAAGAAAGGGAAGAGAGGGCTGGGGGCAGCGGTGGGAGCGGAGGGTTGTTGGAGCGCAGCTTTGTGTGCCGCCTTAATTGGCCTGGCCACAGAGGGGCTGCGGAGGGGCCGCCCGGACCCGCTCCCCTCTCGCCGCCCGCCCCATCCCTGCCCGTCCCGGGCTCCCGGTTGGACCGGCAGGACCCCGTCGCCGTCCCCCGCCAGGCGCCCCGGTGCGCAGCCCTGCCCGGGCGGCAGCCGCTGCCGCTCCTGTCCCGCGCACCGGAGCCGGGCTTGATATTTAATCCGCCCCTCTTCGGACAAAGATCCATCTTTTTCACCATGGAGAAACGCCACTGGGATGCGGCTAACCTCTAGGGTTATATCCCAAACCGCGACCCAAGAGCTTGAAAGATGGTTGCCTGGCCCTCTTCCCCTCTTCTAACCTGAACAAAAAGGATCTGGAAAAAAATAGCTGCTTTTTTTTTCTTTTCTTTTCTTTTTNGTGAATTTTTATTCCCGTGTCCACTCAGGGTATTGAAATCGATCGCTGCAATATTTAATATATTACTGTCTTAGAGTCCTCTCTCTCTGTAAGACTGGGTTTATTTCTTGTCTGACTACGTCCCCTCCTATAATAGCACATTCTGTACATCTGTCTGCGGTGTAAAATAATCGTAGTCTTCATTAAATACACAGTCATTAAAGGCCGCGGTCAGTTTTCTAATTATGTGGAAAAGCAAACGCCGGGTAAATAAAGGTATATTAACAGAATAATCTCCCAATAAATTCACAGGCACTTGAACAACAAACTCAACAAATATCTGAAGGTATAATTACAACATTGGAACTAACTATTTTTTAATTATGTGAGGTTTATATAATGTACCCTTCATTTTTTGTTTAACTTTCCTGTAGTGACCTGTCCCATAACCTTGTAATCCACTGTGGGATATTTCTTTGTGGCCTCTTTCCTTTTGTTATGCCCCTACAGGTTTCCAGCTTAGATGCTTTTTTTTTTTTCCCCCTCTTGGTAAATGCGTCTTTTAAAAAAATATTTGACCTGTTTGACTTAGAGACGTGCATAGACATCTGTGTATTGGGCTAGGCTTAAAGTTTCTTCGTGAAATCACGATCTTCGTAAAGCAATACCCGAAAAATCAAAATAATAGTCCTTCGACGTTGAGGAAAATTGTTCCATTAGCTGCGTTTGTAAATGTCAATGACTCTCGCGTATGAGTTTTCTTCTTTTCAGTTCACACAAATAAGCAGTTTAATGATCTCTTTGAGACCACATCCTCATTTCTAGCACATGTCCCGGCACGACCAAGCTTTTGCCACCCCAGTTTGCTATGACTGGATGTCGTCGGGCCTGTCCTTGGGAAAACCAGGGAGTTTTCCAAAGGCTCTGCAGCACCCTGATAGAAAGTGGGGACAGGGAGCGGGGTCGGGAACTTTGCTTTTCCCGCTTCCCTGGGAGAGAGAGAGGCTCCTAGAAAACGCTGTCATCGCAGCCGGGGTTCGGGGGAACTAGGCTCCAGCCCTTTATCACGGACCAGCTCTCCTCGCCGGGAATCAGCGAGTTGTTTTTTCAGGCTGAGCTTTGCAGGTACTGGCGAGGGAAGCCATTGCAAAACAGAGATAAACATGGAGCAAGGGCGCTGCTGCTTCTCCATGTCTGTGAATGGAGACAGAGCGACTCCAGATGAACTCGGTAATGCCTGCGAAGAAATCCTGAGCACCTTAGCGGGCAGAGCCAGCTAGTCTTATTGGAAAACTCCTTTCCTTTCAGCACGCAAGCGTTCCTCTTCAGAAACCTGGGGCTGGTGGAAGCAAAAATGTTAATCGCTATCATACCTATGCACAGCTATTAACGCTATTGATTCTTAACTTCCTCAGCGAACACAAATTCACCATATGTCGATGTGTAAACACTTTGGAATAAAATTAAAACCAGTTCTGTGCAATTGTCACTGTGCATGATTCTAATACAAACTATCAGATGTTTATGCAGTTCGTCTTTCTTAATGATCAGACGCCATCGGCGTGGATAAGCCAAACACAAGCAGTAAATTCTGCGCGGAGGGCGGCTCCGCAGGTTTTGTGAAGACGGAGCAGCCCTCACGAAGCCGCAGCAATATCATCCTGTACTTTTGTGCCGGCGTTGGGGCTGCGAGCCGCTGAACTCTCAGTTACCCTCTGGAGCTTTTTCCTAAACCCGGTGTCATCCGTCTCCTGCGGAAAACGGGAGGAACAAATGCAGCAGCACGGCAGGAGCTGGCAGAGGATCCGGGATCCGGGCTGGAGCATTCCCGGGAAGTCTCGCCGCATCTGTGCGCGGGCGTTTACAGAGGGGAGGGAGAGAGGGAGGCAGAAAGGCCTCGGGAAAGGCAGGAGACTCTTTTAAGTCCGCTGATGAGGAATTGCTGCCGGGTATACCCCTCTTTGCCCCACAAGCAATGCAAACACGTACATAGAGATTCCCAACTGTCATGTGTGTTTTAAAAAGTTCACCTACTTTCAAGCCTGTTTCAGAAGCCCGGGTTTCCGGGACGGAACAAACACCGGCAAGTACTCTGCGTGGAGGGCAAGAGATATCAGCGATTATCTGGAGAGCCTTTCTATTTATCGGCCTCTACGTAGCTAGATAGGGAAATACGAATGTTCACGGACCTGATGAATGGCAGGGCTTGTGTAGAAAGGCTACATTTTACAGGGCCCCTTTACGGGAGAAGGATACAGAAATCATAATGGAATTAATGAGATTTTATTAGCAAAAATTTGTAAACCCCAGGTAACCATTTATAAACTTACTCCAATATGTGAGAGAGGCTTCGAGATCACAGTCGGGGAGATCTGACATTATTTTATATGGCGCATTAAACGTCGTTCACTCTTTTCTTCTACTACATCATTTAGCAGGAACATCTTTTTCCCTCAGGCGAACTTTGCCAGATTTTGACGGGGACGATTATGTCATAGCAGGAAACAACCTAAAAATCCTTCTTCTGCTTATAATGTGCTACTTCGAACATCCCCAACAGACACAGTAAAGTTTTTCAAACGTCTAGAAAACTGTACAAGGAATAGCACGCTATTGCTATTTACCCTTACCAAAGTGTCATCATATCCACGAAAATGGAAATCAGCTTTTCCAAAAGAGAACAAACCTTTTTTCCCCTTTTTTCCCCTCTTCCCCCCCTTTTTTATTTTCTTTTTTATTATTATTTTTTCTTTTTTTAATTTTTTATTATTTTTTTCCCCGCATGCAGTTTACTAGATAATAATTCTACGTTTGTAATTGTCCCGGGCAGTTTACCTTTGAATCTCGGAATACAAAAGCATCGCGGGTAAATATAAAACATATGTTCGCACAGGTTATGTGGCAGCTTTAACACTCGCAGCCCCATTCACACGGATCTCCACAAACGCACAAAGACGCTGGAAGTCCCAGCAAAAGCGCTGCTCCCGAGGCAGCCAGGCGAGAGGTGGTCCAGGAGAGCAGGGGGTTTTTGCTCCGGGAGCAACACCAACCTACAACAAACAACCGGGAGGTCGGGGAGGGTGTGTCCGGGACAGAGCCGTGCCTCGGCCTCGGAGAGGGGATGGTGGTCGGCCCTGCTGCTCCGCCGGGCGCTGCCGGTGCGGTGTCCCCGCGCTTCACCAGCACCAGCTGCTTTTCCAAGGCTGTTTGTTTGTTAGTTTATTTATTTTTTCCCCCACGAAGGTAGAGAAAGGGGAATGACAAGATGAAATATAATACAGAGATGTGAAGTGACCCGAGTGGCAGCTGAAGACGAGGTCTTAGTCGGGACGTGTTTCCCAGCTAAACTCTCCGTTGCTCTTCGGGGAAAACCACACGCAGGTTGATGGAAACATCCTGTTTTGAGGGAAATGGACTGTACGGCCCTATCTAGCGGCTCCGACACTACTAATCAGCCTGGAAAAGCGCTGCGAGCACAAGTCTCGGGGAAGAGGGAGCCGTACATCTGACACGATTCAATTCAAACCCGATCCTGAAACGCAGTTAGGAAAATCGCTGAGCTCCGAGGGGCAGAGCCGGGCTGCAGAGGCCCCTCCGCGGCTCGGCCCGCCGGGAGACCCGCTCCTTCCTCTGCCTGCAGCAGGGGCAGAGCCCCGAGCCGCAGAGGGGAAGGCAACAGATGTGGGCTGTACAGAAATCCGTGGAACAAGTGCTCTAAACCCAGGGGGATTTCTCCTAATAGCGAAATCAGAAGAGGAGAGATTTCAGGAAAGAGAATAGCCCAATATAAGTTTCTAGAGTAGAATTTACATTTCATCGTGATTTGTATGTTACAATATGCAGACGCGTGCACACGGGAGGGGTTTGAGTGCCAGCGGCCGAGAGTCCCCGCGTCCCGGTCCTTCTGACTGCCGAGAGCATCGGCGTGCCTCTACCCGCGGCCGGGGAGCGGGGGCCACGGTGTGCAGTTTGGGGAAGTTCATTGCAATACCCCTATTGCCATCCCCTCCCCCGCCCCTCCGGAACGAGGGAGAAGCGACTGGAGGTGCTGGCTTCTGTTTATTTGTCCAAGGGGAACGGCGGCGTGGGAGGCCGAGGGCCGCCTTGGAGCCCCCCTCGCCATGCGGACGTGCCGTTCGGTGGGCACGGACACCGGCCTGCGGACCCGGGCGGTGCGGGGCAGGGGCACCCGGGGCAGCGCGGCCGCGAACAAAGGCCGGGAGCGGCTCCTTGCACGTGTGCGCTGCCGCGGCGGGGCCGGCGGGTTCGGCCGCGCACAGGGAGGGTCCGGCCGCGCCGCTGCTCCCTGGGCTGTCGGGCAGGGAGAGGGGCTCGCTCCGGGCGGGGGTCCTGGCGCGTCCCCCGCCGATGGAGGAGGCTTCAGGACGAAGTCTGCCTGCGGGACGTCCACGTCCGGCCCCACCGCCCAAAGGTCACCGCGGCTGGTCCAGCTTCTCGCTACGGGCCACATTAGCGGAGCGGCCATTTACTGCCCCGGGATTGCAGCGCGGCCCGGGTTAGCCCATAAAGCTATTCACACTCAACAATGGGGATTTTCTCAACAATTAACAAGAAACAACATAATAAATCCATTTACAAAGCCCTCGCTATTTACTATAAATTAGCCACTCTTTAAGAGACCGGTGCGTAATTTCACACGCTTTACAGCCCCGGCTACATTTTAGACGCAAGAGCAAACAGCCCTGTTGGACCTTCCGCGCTGACCCCGCTCCCCGTCCTCTCCCGGGCCAACTCCGCGGAGGCGGACGGCGAACGGCCGGGCCCGGAGCCCCGGAGCTCCCCTGGCCGCTGCCCGGCCCGGAGCCCAGCATCTGCCCCCAGGGCCCCACGGAACCACCACGGGCTTGCCCCCCGGCTCGCCCCCGGCGCGGAGCGGCCAGGGCGGGAGGCGGCGGGGCCGCACCACGGGAGAGCCCGAGAAGATGGACGCCCCGGCGGATAAGCCGGAGGGGGGAGCGGGGTGGGAGCCACAGCCCCACTTTAAAGAGAGGGAGCCCCCGGGGACAGCCGCACCGCCCCCGCCGCCCGCGGAAGCCGCTCCGGGAGCGGGGAAGCCGGGCCAGGGCCCCTGGCTGGGAGCGAGGGACCGGCCCGCGGAGCTGGGCCAGGGAGCCGTGGAGGCTCCGCCGCGCCGGGCAAGATGGCGGCCCGAGGCGCGCTATGCCCGGGGCCCGCCGCGGTTGGGCAGCCCCGCCGCTCGGGGGCCCCGGCTACGCTCCCGCTTTTTTTTTTTTNCTGTCAATTCCCTCAACCCCTATTGTGAGCGCCTCATGCAAAACATCTCGGGTCTTTTAAAGCGGGGGCTTGTGAGGCCGCCTCTGAGAGAAAGGGAGAGGGGGAAAGAGAGGGGCCTAGGGCACGGGAAATAATTATATCAGCGCAGTGAAAAAATGCAACGTGTAAGGCCTAAACCTGGCTCGCTGTCCCTTCCGAAAGGTTTTTGGTCAGGCCGGAGCTGTTAGACCGCGGCTTGCAGGGCCAAGTACCAAGGGAATGGGTAATGTCTGCAAGCGTGACTTCGGGAAGGTAGATCCCAAAGCCTCCCTCCTGATTTTGCTAGCCAGGGCTTTTCATTTTCAGGCGGTCGCCCTCCTTTTGTGCTTCCAAGCTGACCAAATAGATCCCAGGATGAACCATTACATATTCCTCCCAGCAATCCTCTTAACCATAAAAACCACAATTAACAAGGTTATCCGTGTTTCATGTTCTCTAACATAGTGCATATGTAGAATATTTTCCTGCAGATTACTGCCGTGTGTCAAAAATGCCACTTTTTTTACCCTTTTCTGTCTCAACCACTCGCACGTGTGAACAGTGACAAACACAAACATGATAACATAGCTCTCATTTCTGCAGAAACTTTAATTTATTGGCAACTAAATCTGTTAGAGTAAAAGGGATCCGAGACCATGTAAAAAAAATCACCATATGAATTGATTAAACAGCAAACTTCATACAACAGCTACCACTATTTTGCATTATTGCTAGTAGTGGCTTTTAAAATAAACAACCAGTAAAGAGATTATCCCACTGTAGTCAAGTAAGTGTAGCTTATAGAACAATCACTCCTTAAATTGCTGTAAACGGCAAGTTACATCTTTTAAGGCAATATACCTCATTGCGGAAGGCATTACATGTGTTCCCTTTTTAATGTCCTAGAGAATTAAACAGAGTCCAAAACTTTCTTTTGTCTTCCATCTGGCAGCAGAAATATTCCCAATAAATTTACTGGTGAACTGTATTTGTGGCAAATACCTACAGAGTATAGTCCTTACAGTACACGCACTTCCTCAATTGCTTTTTCCTCTAGAAAATTCGGTGGATTTTTGTGTACACCAGGAATTGGGAAATGGTGGCAATTATTAACACATTATAAGTTTTAGCTCATGTAAACATCGCAACAAAATGGTAGCCTGTCTCCCTTGGAAAACCGTGGGATTTCCTCATTATTAGAACTTACCTTTATGGGAGAAATTTGTTTATTTTTATGTAATTCAATGATAAGGCTTCACATGTTTAAGGCTGAAATGACAATGAACTCTGATAGCAATAATAATTACAATTTCGTCAGAAATAGTTACCAAACTACCAGAATTGAACAGAATACCACCCCCCCACAGCTTTTTTTTTTTTTCCCCTGGTGAGTTATTGTACCTGGCTAATTTCTCCAACGGTAGTAAAACCACGAATGTCCCTGCTAGTGACTTGTACTAAACTGAGGTGTGCACGTGTGAAAATTATTTGGCTGTCTAACTCCTTGCCGTTTGCTGCTGCCTGGATGGAGGGGAGCCCAGCGGAGCTGCCTGCCGGGGATGCCCGGGGCTGCCTGGAGCTCCCGGGCCGCTGGCAAGGCTGGGCGCCATATTTCACGTCCTCAACTCTGCAGAGCCTATTTGGTATAAATTTATGCTTATACCTCCCCCTCCAACCCCCAACCCCCACCACGGATTATTTCGGAACCTGAAATGCACCTCTGTAATTTACAATTCCTGGCCAAATTAGCATATCTCTAATTGGAAGTAAACAGGGTCAGGGGACAGAGTTACTTTGAAAGTGATATGTTGCTTAACTGACAAGGCGAAATTTTAGGTTTCAAGTTTGAATATTGCACTTTTACAGCTTTTGGTTCTTTCTCTTTTTTCCTTTTTTTTTTNTCAGAACAACTTCAGTAAGCAGATTTTTCATGACCATCGTAATTTCAGCAGAGCGGTTAAGTATGCAATGCACCTTTTGCAATTGGCAGCTTAAAGTGATGTGTGTGCATGTGTGTGTGCGTGTGCATGCAGGGGGGAAGGGTAACTCCACTGAAAGGCAATTGTTTACTCTTTCTAAATATATTTGGCTGCAGGTATTCTTAGACTAGGCCTCTTACAATGAGAGGAGAACTCCGGTGTGGATATAGTAAACAGAGCTGAAATCAGTTAGTGACTGCTTGGAATATTTGGAGACACGAGGGGTTGGGACAGGGCATCACAAAAGGCAGGAATTAAAAAACTGAAACCCAGGCAGTGGATTGCCAGCAGAAATGTTGACTTTGAGTCACACAGTAAACATTACATTGTTGCTTTGTTTTCCTTTTTTGATTTGTGATAAATTATTCTCCCGGGATTGATCGATGAGTGGAATCCTTAAAATTTAATTTGTGAATGATCTAGTATAAATAAAATGTTAATCCAAAGAAAGAAACCAGCAATTATTCATCCTAAACTCTACTGATTCAGCAACTCAATTATTATTGCCTTTCTCAAACTACAAACTTTTCAGGCTGTTTTCAGAGTTGCTGTATCCGTCCTCCCCCCCCCCCCCCCCCCCCCCCCCCCCCNGATTTGCCTCCACCTCGGCCTCCAGCCTTTCTCTTTTTTTTTTTTTTCCCTCCTTCCCTTTCTTTTGCGGAGGTTGGGGGGGAGGGAGTGAAACAGTTAACCTCTTGAAGCGTATTTCCTCCAAATAAAAACAGTGAACTTACAAACGGAGAGGAAACCACGGATAACTCTGCAATAATTCAAAATGTTTAGGAATCAGGATTTTTTTTAAACAGTGTTTTTAATTGAAAATAAAGCTAAAGCATGCTTTTCAACAGTGCAAATTTCCATAATTTTGATTTACTGCTTCCATCATCACAATATATTATACCAGCATGTCTTACCAAGGGCTAGACTCTAGAAGTCTGCCTGTTCGACTATTTCGATATTAAGTGCAAATATAGATAATTGCCTCTGATTGTCACGTGCAGTAGAAATGTTTCTGCTACATAGAGAGGATGGCATGGCAAAAAAACCCCCCACGACAGCAAATTTGAAGTGATGAGGGTAGAACCGGGAAGTGTAACATGGTTGAATCGCCTGAGTTTTGTTGCCAAAAAGCTATGAATAACATGGTCTTCTCATTTTGTGTAATCATTCCACTTACGGCCTCTCATTTCACTTTCTGTGTTGTATTTACTGCTTTGCTATTTCCTTCAGCCAGCATGAGGGGCTGGACCATAAATTGTACTGCTGGCCGGGCAAATATTTTAGTTGCTTTGCAAGTTTGTAAGGGGCATGTTCAGACCACAACTTAAGTATGACATTAGTGGATAACAGTAACCTTATTTAAGACCTCTGGGTGAAACAAAAAGGCTTCCCAATTGCAAAGAGTGGCTGTACAAGTAAAAAGACACCCTTTTACCAAAAATAGAATTCCACATTTATTTACTGGTTTCAAATGAGGCAGCTTTTCCCAGCGCTGGGGTCACAGGCGGACCCCAGCCTTTTCCAAACCGGAAAAAAAGGAGTAAGTGCAACTGCTCTTCAAAAAAGACACCCCTGCACCCGAAAACAAAGCTCCCGAAAAGTGGACTGCTGCCACATTGAATTATAGTGAACCCTTACTGTGCAACCATGTAACTTAACAAAGTTTAACTGAATTAACAGTTAGACTTCCATTTTCAAAATCTAGTGCATAAATTTAATGGCTCATTCTAATATTTATTATTCAACCTTTTGACATTTATTTGCAGCAGTTGAATTGAGGTACTGATGCATTATTAGCATTTAAACAGTAAAGTGTTCCAGCTCTACCATAATAACTGAGTTTAACTTGAGTCTTTAGCCTGAAGTACTCTGTGGAATGTAACATAATTTAAAAAAACCCCAAAAACAAGAACAATGCAACAGAACAAACAAACAAAAAAAGCCCAAACCAACAAAAACCAACCCCCCCCAAAACAAAACAAAAAAACCCCAAAACCCAAAACAACAACAAATAAAGAACCACCAAAACCCACCAAAACCCCAAAATAATGAAAAAATCCCCCACTGTTGTAATGTTAAATAAAATAGTAATCCGGTTTCTGTCTTCACAATGTGATAAAATAGGATTCCAATAGGGTATAGCTTTAATGGGTTTGTACAAACCATGCTGCAGAGTTAAAAAAAAAAAAAAAAAGAAGAAGAAAAGAAAAAAGGTAAGAAAGTTAAAGGTTGTTCAAGAAAATATTTTCCAAACTAGTTTATTAATTAAATTTCCTGAATTTGTGGCTAGGTGGAAGAGGTATTGCAGAACCGCCCAGCTGCCATTTCCATACAGGATGGGCCTTGTGAGGTGGTTGGGAATCCTTAGTGGTGTTTAAGGAATAAGCTGGCAACAAATCCCCATCATTGCCAATAATTAGTGATGGTGGACAGGGAAAATTTGCCATGAAATTAAATGGCCTTTTCACTGCTGATGCTACATTGCTGGCTACCCTTTTGCGTCTATTGTTAACTGTAAAATCATCCAGTGTTCCTTCATGTGTCTCGATTTTACCTGTAGGACGTGGGCTTCGAGCTGATTTCAAATTTGGTTTGACTGGAGGAGTCTGCAGTACAGGTCGCTTTCCCAAAACCAGTGTCCTGTAATTTTTTCTCACCCTTGCTCCAAATTTATACTCCCCATCCTCAGGTTTTGGAGTACCTAAAGTGCATGAGAGGACCTGACTCTGAGTCAGTGGGTTTAAGGAAGTGGTTTCTTTCTCAGTGCATGCAGAATCTTCCTTGGCTGTTAATAAAGCGTCCTGCTTATTACTCTCAGTCACACCGTAAAACTCATCCTTAGTATCATTGCACTCACACTTTAGCTTATGTGTTGTAAGATCAGGCTCATACTCGTCGTTCGCACTGCTGTCCTCTATTTTGATTTTAATGCTGTGCAGGAATGGCAATGCCTTATTGCCTGTATCAGTGCACTGGAGCTCAGCTGCTGCTGCTGCCCCTGGAGAAGCAGCATCCTCCGTAGGATCAGTTTGTAAAGAGGGCAAATCCGTGGCAAATTCAATACAATGAGGGATTTCGGAATCTTTCTCTGAATTTGCTGCCGCTGATGAAGAATCATTATTTAAGAACCTAGCAGCTATTGTATTGTTATCTGCACGGTGTGTAGTAGTTGCTTGAAGGCATTTCCTTGCCTCTCTGAGTATTCTTTGTTGTGGAAATGCATTGTTTGTCTTTGGGCTAGGTGAAGAGGCCCCCTTTGCAACACAGTTAATTGTTAGGTCAGTACTCTTGGCATTATTGGAAAATTCAGAGTGTGGGAATGTGAGTTCGGATACCCTATCATCTCTTATCTCCGCGAAGCAGCTCCCCAGGCCTCCGGAGCAGCGCAGCGCCGGGGCGGCGGGAGCCCAGCCGGGGCAGCCCCACTCCTCCGGCAGCTCCGGCTTGACTCCGCCGGGAGCGCCGCGGAGGGCGGGCAGCCCGCCGGGCTCCGCCGGGGCCGGGGGCCGGGAGGCGGCGGCGGCCGCCAGATGGTACAAGAAGTTGGCGTGGACCACGCCGGGCGGGCTGCAAAAGCTGGTGCGCCTGAAGCGGATGCTCTGCACCGAAACCTGGCTGGAGACCGAGCTGGAGTCGGAGTCCGAGGTGCTGTCCTCCTCCTCCTCCTCTTCCTCCTCCTCTTCCTCCTCCTCCTCCTCCTCCGAGCTGCCCTCGCTGGACTCCGAGGCGCCGCTGCCCTCCTCGTCCTCCTCGTCCTCCTCCTCCTCCTCCGAGCTGCCCTCGCTAGAGCTGGAGAGGCTGGAGCCGCAGTCCGAGTCGTGGGCGGCGCGGCCCGAGCAGCAGCTGGACTCCGAGTCGCTGCTGCCGCTCTCGGGGAAGGCGGGCGGCCCGAAGCCGCGGGGCAGAGGCAGCGGCAGCCGCGGGGCGCCGCGGGGCCGGCAGGGCCGGGGCAGGGCCAGGGGCCGGCGGGCGCCGCCGGGGGGGCCCAGCGTGACGGCGGCGGCGGCCGCCCCGTGGCGGCGGCGGCGGCAGCGGGCGGGCAGGGGCGGGGGACCGGCGATCGGCAGCCGGGGCCGCGCCGCGGCGGCGAGCGGGCGGCGGGAGCGCAGGGGCACGCAGCCGCCCACCGCCGGCGCCGTTTCATAGTTTACGGGGGATTTGCAAGGCGCCCGAGCGATTTCTGGGTAGCTGTGGCCAGTGTATTTACTAAAAATGTGAGGTAGATGAGCGGCCGGTAGCAAGGCTGTGTCCCCCGGGCGCATAGCTTTCCTCCGGACGGGCAGCAGCGGCCGAGGAGAGTCGCTCAGACCCAGCCAAAGTTTGTTCTCCTTCCAGAAGCCGGAGAAGGGGTCGGCGGGAGCGAGCTCCGGCCGGAGATCGGTGGCAGACAGCGCCCGGCTTAGTTTCCTCCGTTTCGTTTTAAGAACCCGTTCGGTTTTGCAGGATGTGTACAGGGCTTCCACGTCCTCTCTGGAGATCAGGGTGCATTTGGCGGCGTGGAAAGCGATGGAGTTGATGGCTTTGAGTTTCCTCAACTCCTCCAAGTCGCAGTGATGTTTTTTTACTTTTAAATGATCCATTCGCTTGTGCACGGTAGTTCGCGGGATGTTTTTGAGCAGGTCTGTAAAAACCTGGGAGAGTGCAAACATTTGCTTTCCTTTAATGATGAGGTAGCCGAGCCTCACGCCATCCACCTCTTCAAAACCCGACTTCAGGTCTCCCATTTCGTGAATTAAATTATTCCCAGCATTTGCAGAGAGAGAGATAGATGAAAAAAAAAAAAAAAAAAANGTATCCCAGAAAAAAAAAAAAAAAAAGCCACACACACACAATCCTCAGCCAGATGCTGTATTTGTCTCAAGGCATCCTGCTAATAAAATATAACAAAGGCTGTTATTCCTGGTGAATGAAGTGCCAAACTTTAGACAAAATTTAAAAAAATAAATTAAAAAATACCGTGAGACTACAATCAATATATAATCTTAAAAATCTGGTTTGCCAAAGTGTTTCTCTAAGTTGCTGCTGAAGATCAGTACCTGTTCCCTTTCATTCCCTGCTTTTCCATTGGAAACTATGATAATGGAATGTGAAGGGAGGAAGAGAAAAGAAATGCAGCTGCTATTCCCGCCGCTGCTTTAGCTACAAATAAAATGACAGAGTGAAGTGAGCTCGTCCGGAGACACCTTCATCAATTAATTCCCCTAAAGCCAACGCTGATTGGACACTCCTGACAGGTGATGCAATAAAAATTGATATTCCACCCCTTCCCCCAAAAAATCTCCCACTAATTAGCATACCCTTATACTGCCACCTCCCCTCCCAAAGTAAATAATACAGTTAGTATATAAATCTTTCTATTAAACAATCCGAGCTCAAACACACTCAGCCCCTCAGACTTCCTCGTCGCTAGCTTCGGAGGAAAGATTTGTATGCTTTTTCCCTCTCTCGTTCCGTATATTTTCAGCTTGTTTTGGACAAACGTTGTTCCTTTGTGCATGCCGTGAATTTAAAGGACATAAGTCTGATCGTAGCGATGGAAAATCCTTCGGTAACGTAGTCGGTTTAAACTAGCGTTTTCTTCTGCATTGTGTGGAAAATGAAGCTTAGCGAAAACGTGCAGAACAGCCTGGTATTTCCCCTTCTGAGGCTCCAAAGTTAAACGTTCGGTTGTTAACGAGAGGGAGTACTTACATTTTCGAGTTTTTCTTGATTTTCCTCTTCTGCTTAATTAGCTTTTTACAGCCGGGTACTAAGGTTATTTTTGCCGTCTGAATATCACGGGTTCCCGCTCCGTGATACTATAACACTTTTAACTGAAATTCTGCCTGTAATATTGCAGGAGGGGGGAGGAGGACGTGAGCTCACGTCAGACCCATAACAAAGCATAGATAAGCCAGAAATGTATACACTTTTCACGATTAACCGTGCTGGATCACGAGCTGGAATGTCCTATAGTCCCAGAGCCCACGTCAGGATTCCTGCGTGCTGATTGCTTCCAGCAGAGAAAGGAGAATGTAAAATATCCAAGGTGCTTCCAGGAGCCTTTACGTAATAACAAAAAAGTGCTGGAACACACAATGTACGATATTGCATCGGGTTAGGATGCTTCTGGCTGGCAGTTTGCACATTCCGCTTGGAGTAGCCCTGCCGAAGCTTTTTGATGCTCCATTTATAGCAGCTCCTTAAAATCAATTTGAAGAAGCAGCATGAAGGTTTAACCTCTTCTTAGGAACGTTAAATTATTCGAGTGTCAAGAACCAGGATTTCGCAAATGTTGCGATAGCTGCATGCCTCTCCCTTGTCACGTTAAAGTGATGCTTGCGGTTTGCACGTTAGGCGCTGCGAAAAAAAAAATCACCAATCTCTGCCGTGCATCCAGTGTTCCGCTGGATACAAACACCAGCACTTTTATGTATCACTGCACATCCAGAATTAGACACATCCGCGAGATTAATGAGACATCTCATACTGCTGTGACTTGGCAAAAAAATCGACGGAGGAAAAAAAAAAATAAAAATCTTCAATCCCAAACGTCAACATCCACTCCGCGTGCTGGCAATATGGTGCGTGGAGTTCGTGTTACTCCGTCAGGTACAGCTAAAAGAAAGCGCATAATCACTCTGTGAAAACGCCGTTTTGCATGCCAAGGCGAAATGCAGGCAAGCCCCCAATTTCACAGGAATTCGAGAGAGAAGTGGGAATTTGGAGAAGTGCATCCGGGAATGGAGGAAGTCTATTCAAGGGAGCCTCTAACTCGGAGGGCTGAGATTTGAAAAGTCAGCCCTGGACTACTGTTGCTCTCAGCGCAGATGTAATCGCCGCTGTTCAACTTAATCCATGTGTGTGCGAACCGCGATGCCTAGCTCTTCCCTCTGAAACCTAGGGATAGTATTCCCATCCGAGAAAGCAGAGCTACAGCAAATTACATTTTGTCCTTCGAATTAGAAAAGGATCATTGAGTGGATCTCGTGATATTTCAGCCTTTAAACGTAACCGAGAGGCAGCAGTGAACAATGCCTCGGCACAGCTCAGACCATCCGCGGAGTTCTCCTTCCTTCCTTCCCTCTCCTCGCATCTGGATCCCTCAGCCTTGCCTTTCTCCTGCTCGCTCGTGTGAGAGGCAAAAAAAAGCAAAGTTTCGAGAGAAAACAGCTGCTGGCGCTAAAAAGAAATCATCGTGGTCTTTCTAGAGCTAGAGACAATAAGGTCGTTTAAAAATTCCTCCTGATGTACTTATATGCTGCGAACACCCCCACCCCCTCCCTACTGCTCTCCTCCCCCTGCTTTAAGGTTAAGGCTATGGAGTCAACACTAAAGGAACAGTAAACTCCGAGAAAGCTGCTCAGAAGACCTTACCCAAAACCCCGATGGGCTGAAAAGTCCTTTATTTATCAGGTAGTTCGGCTGGGTCGGATTCCCGTGTAAATCCACGCGTGCATTCGCACGCAGGGAGCCACGGGCACACAGACCCGCACCCACGCGCTGCCGGTGATAGCCTGGCAGTGGATTCGGCAACTATTTTAAAAATGTCCTTTTTTTTTTTTCCCC